>SMMW01000616.1:2575000-3270000 GCA_004794655.1 Marisa cornuarietis
TAAGTTAGAAACTGAGATAACAAGATTACAACTATATGAGTTAACTTCTCGTAATAAATGCCTAGCACAAACGATAAAACAACCGTGCAAATGATATTTTCATGTCTGAAAGCGTACTGCAAATGGAGCTGTAGAGGCACAATTAAGAAAACCAAAAAAACCCCCAAAAGGCTATATGCATCTTTATGGAGCAGGGACACCCACCCCACCCCTGACATTATAATCAAGAAGAAATCAGCATTCTCAGTAAGAATACGATCATGCCCTTTGATAACACTGATATCATGCTATTAGGTTACATTATTTTCAACCCAAAGAACACATAAATGCAAGGGCAATGTCGAACTAGAAAGCAGTCACAATTTACATCTACATATATTTTGAAAGTTTCTTATTCAAACTACTGTTCTGGGGAAAGAAATGCTTCATTTAAAAGCAGAATCAAATCTCTAAAGTCTGTGGAGGTGATTCACAATCTCCTTTATGGTGCTCTGCATGTTCTCAAGTCTCAAAAATGTGTTCACTTTCAGTGTATACTTCACAATTTCCAATTCTGTTGCCTGTTTCTCAGTCACCAAATGTTACAAAACTGTGTTTTGTGTAATAGCAAGTTAAATATTTGCTTGTTTATCTTTCAATTAGTATGCAACAGAATAAATGTGCTTTGTGACTTAATTCACCAGCATGATTTGGACATGGTTTCATCATGAAACGTGGTTGCATCAATGCAGTGACAAACACTTAGCTGCAAGTCTCACCTGTGATGGTTACAGGCTAATGTCTTTCCCTTGTCCCACTTCAGGAGGTGGAATTGCCATTATATACAAATATCCTTCCACGATCATGTATCTTTCTCTCAGTCTCCACCTTTTTCTTATTAGTTTTTTGAGTTTGTGGTAACTAGCCCAAAAATATCTCTGGCTAGCCTGTGTCTCTACCAAACTCCTTGCCAAGTAAATAAGCTACCTCCACAATTTTCTCTGATTTTGACCAACTACACTCTTATTTCTTGAAAACTTGTCCATTTTTGTCTCTCAGCCCATTTGGTGTTTTGGGTAGTCGAATGGTGTGATGGTTAGCACCTGTCCCCAATACAGCGAAGGCTGACCGTCCTGGGTTCAGCTCATGTCTTCGGGATGCTGCTCTTTCTCTCCATGTGGCATTTGTTTACAGGGCTGGCTGCCTTGCCGTGATGTAGCCTTAGTTGCTGGCTCGGGGTAAAACACAAATAGGAGCTTACTTTCATACCACAGTAGAGGTACGTCAAGAATGTCCCCTATCTCCCATGCTGTTCAATATATTCTTGGAGAACATTATGCTCGAAGCTCTTCACGACCATCATACTTCCATCTCAATCGGTGGAAGACCAATCTGCAACCTATACTTCACAGATGATATAGATTTATTAGCAGGTACTAACAAGGAACTGCAAGACCTCACCAACAGACTGACAGCTCAAATGCATATGGAATGGAGACCAGCACTGAAAAGAGCAAAGTTATGATCAATGGCAACGGCAAAGCAGAGATCTTTATGAACGGGGTACAGCTCAAAGAGGTAAGCAGCTTCAAAGACTTGGGAGCCACCCTCTTCAAGGACGGCAGCTCCTAGCTAGATATCCGCATCAGGATCGCAACAGCAACAGCAGCAATGGCTAGGCTAGATAGGATCTGGCATAGCCACAGATAAGGTTCACTACCAAGTACAGGCTGTACAAATTCCTAGTAGTGCCAATCCTGCTCTACGAATGCGACATGTGGACTCGCCAAAACGGAAAGGAGAATCCAGGCATTCGAGAACAAGTGCCTGAGGAGGCTGCTCCGGATCTCACACAAAGAACATAAAACCAATGACTTTGTAAGAAACAAGACTGCCACCTCTACTATCAACAGTCAAGCGACGTAAGCTGGTCTTCTTTGGCCATGTGACCCGGCACGACACCTTGTCGAAGACTATCCTTCAAGGCACCTTGGAGGGTGGCCGACGCCGCGGTGGTCAGAGAAAGAACTGTCTTACGAACGTCAAAGACTGGACTGGTCATCCTGTACAGGACCTGCTCCCTATCGCCCACAATAGGCAAGAGTGGCGGGCCCTGTCAGCTGCCGCATCTATCCATGTGCTCCCCCCAACGCCAGGTGCCGGGCAAGGGACGGCTGACTGACTGACTTAAACACATTCACCCACCAACCCACCCAGTGTTTTGTTCACACTCTTAAAGAGATCACTGCACGATGCTGACAGCCTTGTTCTCAGCACTGATGTCTTTTCCTTTCATCTGACCACTCTACTGTCTTCTGTATACTTGATCTCTCCCCAGCTTCTAGGATCTATCACCAAGACATTAGACATAACATTAAAAGTTCCAAGTTTCATGATTTTTCCTCTGAGGCACTGAACCTCTCCTGTACCTTCTCTCGATCATGCTGCACACTTCCATGCTGACATCCATGCTCCCACTAGCATTCGTTTTCTTCCTAACAGCCCACCAGCACTTGGTGCACTTCTGAAATTACTTAAAGGGGAAACATTTCGTTTTTGCAGTTTTTAAAATGGTTTCGCCGGGTGAAGGAAGGAAGGAGTACCCACAATCCAGACTTTTACATTCGGTCAGTCTTCCCTAATTGCCGAACTACCTGACCGCTAGTTGTCAGCACCATGTGTCCTCCTACCTTCCCTGGCACGGATGAAACCATTCTCTTCCTACAGTCCGAATAAGTTCCGCCTTTAAGCCAAGCATGCATGCTATCAATCTGCCCATCCCTAGAGCTCCACAAAGCTCCCCATTCACAGTGAAATTTTCCAGGCTGCTAGGTCCAAAGTCCCTTCTCTCATCTCAATGAAGAACAAATATCTTCAGAAAAAATTCTTCAGTCCATTTCTTCTAAAAGTGCTCAGTCTTGAATGATCTTGGATCCACCAAAATCTTTCCACTTTCATCCAACTACAACTGGGAAGATTTACCGCCCCCCAACTTCTTTTTCTCAAAAGAAAAGAACTCTCCATGAGACACTGCTCTTTTCCCTTGTCCACTTAATCTCATCTTCTCTGATACTTCACATTCCTCCTTCCAAACATGACCGTCCATCTTTTTATATCTTATTTTTTTTGGTCTCTACAATTGCCATGCCTGCATTTTTATTTTTGTTCTGTGTGTTTAAATGTGCATGGGCATGTGTGCTCGAGTGGTTGTATGTGTGCGCCATAAATTGATATAGCAAGACTGGGTGGGTGCTTTATAAAAATACTTTAATTATTATTATACTTACAGACCATGAAATATATTTCTTATATCAAAGATTCCATTAACATCTGGACCCACTATTGACCTATTTCTATGTCCAAATGTGAAAGACAAATGAAAATGTGAAAATGCTATAGTAGTCTAAACCCCAAGTGTAAAGTGCGCATGCGAGTATATTCAATACTGAACACTCATTGCAAGTTAACAGCTATATCAGCAGACTTCATTGTGAGCAACAAAAACCAACTCCCATTTCATGTTGAGACACTCTTATCCAAATCTTAAAGCACCCAGCAAAGTAGCTGGGTACTTCTACCTACACATGAGAAAACAGCTCTCTCTACCCATGCACACATTTATGCAGCTATGTAGCTGGTTTTTGTATGATGGCATACAGAATATTAAGTTTATAGCTCAATGTAGTCACAGGAGGACTATATACCCACATGTTTAACTGCATAAACATTAGATGCTAAAATGTTGTGTGCTGATGTTTTAACTGTTTACATTTACTTTTCAGTAATATTTGCTCTCAACCAACCATAAGCAAAACACAATGGGTGATGCAAAAATCTCTACAGTTGAAGTATAACAAGGAACACACCACTCCCTTAAGTTTAGCAGGTCTGAAGCATAATGAAGAATTCATGAATGACCATCATAAAGAAGTGCAAACACTCTCATTCTTGCTGTTGGCCAACAAGATGCTCAACAAGTATGCAGTATGATGGCTCCTTGGTTTAGCCACTAGACTGTGCCTTTTAGTCCACCTATGACATGCTGTGACATTTATCTGCTTAGAACCAAGCTTCTATGTTAGGGCAGAAAAAAGGAGTCAACCCTAATTATCATGCTTTGCTAATTGTTTTCATCTGGCCTAACAACTACCATCACCTCCTTCCCCAAGTATAACCATTCTTTTCTGCTGGACTGTGGAAGTTCAGCCTTTAGGTTCATGCAGGCATCCATGTGACTTTCCACTTCCTACCTCAAGCTTCTAGCACTAAATGCATTCCAACTTGGCCCAGGAGTTTGCATCTGGGCTATCCTAATCACTTGTGTAAAATAGCTAACAATTAATGTTGGACAGTCATGCAAACACCAGGTAGGCAGATTTATCATACCTGGCTTGGAAGGGTACAAACTCTCTTTTTTCATTAGAGCCATACTGGCAAGGAGTGTCTGCCCCAGGTGGGTAGGTGGGTGAAGGTTACTTTAAACATAAGTTATTTTCATTTGTCCTGGTTATCCTCATAAGCGCTCACCCCAAGTATTACTGGGGTTTGTAATTTCATGTCAAAATGCTTAGCCCTGAGCATCACACTCCATATTCGGATCCAACACCAGATGAACTTTTAAGTGTGGAAATGATTTGATGCCTATTTATGCCTAAGATAATGCATTTCTGAACCTGGGGAAATTATGTGATGAAGGTGACCAAACACTAAAACAATGTACTTTTTATACTCTCTGAAAGTCTTAAAAACTATTTTTAAAATCTTTATAATCACTAATAGAAAACCAAATATCCTTTCTAATTTGATTGTCTCAGTTTTAGTTCTTTGTTGCTCAAGAACTACCATTTCTAAATGTTTGAAGAAAGCATTACAATATTTAAAGCATAATCTTTAATGGCGCCAAGGGAATAAATTTTTTCTTAGGTTCAACTTGTTCATGCATTAATTAATGGTGATGATGTCTGCAATGCATACTAACTTGCACAAATAAATAAATGCTGTAATAAACATACAAGCAAATATGTGGCAGACAAGGTCACACAAATGCAAACACAATATGCATGTAAGAAACTCTAGCAGAACAATAACCACTCACTAAGGATGACATAAAACATAAACAAAAGAGACATGATTTACCAAAAATGGACACATGACCAAGGCGTGTTTAAAGTAAATAAAAAAATTAACCACCATAATCAAGCTTTGTTACCCTCGGAAACTGTCTCCCTCGTATGAAATTAGGAGTGCTGAAAGTTTAACAGAAACACCACAAAGTTCAGCTGAAGAGTCTGACAAGCATTCTCAAAGGCCACATCAAGTTTATCTTGCATGTTTGACACAGCGTGACTACTGCTTGTCTGTCACTTATCAAATGACATCCCTGAACAAGAACAACTATTAAAAAACATACTCTACTGCTAAAACACTTCTTTTCCGGCAACAACCACTGCAAATCTGAGATGACAAGGTCTTGCTGTGGTGTTTCGAGAACATTTGGACAAATCACAGCAAATAATATCCACATATTATGGCATGGTTATAACTGTGCAAAAGAGAACACAGACTACCACAACCTTAGAAAATCCATCAAATGTGCACATGTGTACACATGAACACCCTCTCTCTTGCATGTGCGCGCGTGCACACACACACACACACAGAGGTTTGGAGATAATCCAGAAAATATGCATAACCATCCAATCACAACATACATGACAAAGTTTATATAAACACCTGTATTCACAGGTGGAAACGCCCTAGAATGACATGGACAACTAACCTTATTCAACAAGGCCACCTGACGCTCCAGTTCCGCAATCCGTCGGTCTTTCTGCTCAAGCTGTTGTTGTAGACGCTTGTTTTCCTCTTTCTCCTTCTCCAGTTGCTGCAGAATGTGCAAACAAATGCAACTGAACAAGTGTTGACGACTAAGGAACTAGAGTTTCTATGAAGTCATGCTACAGTGACAGAGCTCTCTTGCACATCATTGTAAATAGCAATATGTCTCTCTTGCTCACAAGCCACTCAACCCCAGCATAAATACTTATAATATTAAACATTAGCCTGAGCCAGACATACAGGTTAGTAAATATGACACATAAGTTAGTAAAAATGTGACTGACATTATTTTTTCCATTTTTTGCTATCTGATATTGTTTAACACAATAAAGAGGAGATACTCGAATTTGATATCCCCCCATAAGAAACTGAATGCTGCAATTCATGCTTTTGGCTGACTGTTTGCCCTTTATTACAACTTTCTGCAGAAATATTGATAAGTAATTTAAGTACATTTTGAAAGCTGAACTGATTGTCCATTGCTGTTTCTTTGTTTACCTGTGCATATCAGTAGACTGTGCTTCATTATGACCTTTCACAGTTTGTAAAGTGACGTGTTTATAAAAAAAATGTTATTCTTGACTGACAACTTGAGACTTTTTGCAGAAATCATGTTTGAAAGAAATTTTAAGAAAGCTTCTTTGTCCATCATGATACATTTGTGTTGATCAGTTGCTCTTACCTGGAAAGTTAATTCCCTCATAAATCTTCGACCATGTACAGCAATGGCGGAATCATGACAAAAATGATGAAGAAAAGCCCTATTACATGCTTTTAAGCACTTTATTTTCTACATTTAAATAAATGAACATGAATTTATAGGTGTCTGAAGTCATGGTTAATGGAATGAAAGCAGACTGGTGGATTTCCCTACTGACACCTCTCAGTTACAACCCAGTAATGGTGGATTTTAGCAATTCTTAATAAGGTTTTACTGTAATGCTGATTCAGTCTTTTCTGAGGTCCATAGTAGTGAGATCAACCATCCTGCTTTTATTCCACTAACCATGTATAAATTTAAGTTCATTTGTTTAAATGTTAAAATAATGCTCTTATAAACCACATGATGCCTTTTTTGTCGTTTTCGCTTTTACTTGGTCAAGCTTATTCTTCCATTTACTCTCCTGGTAAGACCAATCGATCAATACATTACATATGTATCATGGTAGACAAAGACGCTCTATTAAAATGCACTATTTATATTTTTGAACATAATTTCTGCAACCAGTCGCAATAAAGGACAAACATTTGGTCATAGAAATTTTATTTTATAAATACATAACTTCTGCAAAAAGTTGTTATCGAAGCACAGTCGACTGATGTGTGCTGGTCATGAGACAACAATGAACTTTCGTTAGTCATTTAAACCAAAAACAATATTGCCCAGAATATACTGACCTCCCGCCTCAGTCGAATCGACCCCATCATGACCATATATCATACATAGGTCAACACTGTCAAATCAAATTGACCAGGCTCAGGCTAAATGAATGCCCGAGGAGTATTACATGTTTCACATTGACCGAACTTTTACACATACATTTAATAAGAACCTCCAAACTAAAGAATAATGACAACTTTGGCTTTTTAAACATTTAAGAGAAAATTGTGTTTTTGCGCCATTGTGAGATTTTAACTGAAAGTCTGCAGATACATTTAATACAAACCTACAGACTAAAGAATAATGATGACAAAGGCTATTTTAAAAATTTAAAAAAAAAACTTTGATTTAAAAGAAAATTGCTTTATGGTAATAGTGTGATTTTTTTTTCTGAATGTATACTGCCAAACAACCATTTTTGTGTCGTAAGATGGTGTCTGAACATGTTCGAGCAGCACATGGCTCTGTTGATAATATTTGATGTTAATATCTACTGCTGTAATTGATGATTGACATATCTTTTGGACCTGGATGGATTTGACTTATGGTGGTGGGTCGATATGGTCATTACAGAGCTGATTCAACTCAATCAGGTGGTAGTGACTAAAGTGAAAGGGTTTGGGTTGAAATCACATGTGACACATAGAACAAGCAGTCTTTTTCAAATGTACTTATTTTACATGATTTCTGCAGAAAATCATAATACTGAGTGAGAGGCCTACCGGGGTGGAGGGGGGGAATTGGTGCTTTACGCTGAGCCAGCAAACTAAGGCTATATCATGGCAAGGCAACTAGTCCTGTAAATAGATGTCACATGCAGAGAAAGAATAGCATGCCCGAGACGAGATCTGAACCCTCACTGTATTGGTGACAGGTGCTAACCGTTGCGTCACCAAACCGCCCAAGAGGCCTCCCGGAAGTCTTTTTTTTAAAAACATTAAATTTTTTTAAGATGCAACTTTTGCAAAAAAAAAAAAAAATTTGTAATAAACTGAGCATAAACTATGTTTCATAAGTTGGGTTGTGGAGGTAGTAATAATAGAGATGACTTTTATATAGCGATATTATGTCTGTGAAAAAGTTTTGGGTTGTAACTAAGAGGAGGTCATAATCGGGAAGGACTTAACTGTATTAAGAGTTTGTAGACTGTGAAATGGTTAAGATCTGTAAATGTATGTGTGCACATTCAAGTGATATTCTACATTACTGTAGACAGGAGCTTTTAGCATATGCACAGACAAAAGCCTCACCTTTTCCAGTTGAACTGAGGCGTCACTATTACTACTGTTGTACTGGGGCACAAAGGGTCTAGCAGACTGGAAGGTGAATCGTGATGTGTGGAGACTGCTGCTGCTGCTTCCCACAACTCCCCCATTACTGCCTCCTCCCACCACACCAACACCATCCCGATCCTGGAATCGAGATGACAGATAGCCACTGTACGGTTTCTCTGTTCTGCTGTATGTCTTGTCCTTGTAGCCTGCTAGACCAGAGGGCCTAGAGGGATCACTGTCTTTCGAAGACTGCTCCAATTCCCGTGGCGAGGTGTCAGCATCTCTGTTGTACCTGGACACTAAGGACAACACAGACGACTTTGGAGCTGAATGTAGGGAAGTCTTGCTAGGCTCTTGGTCAGCTGAGACCTGCTGAATAGAGCTGGTTCCATATTTGAGTGCAGACGATGCTCTCGATGACTCTGGAGAGAACTTGGAGAACCCAGAGGCAGGCTGGCGAGACATAAAACCCCCAGACATCTGAGTATCTGAAGACTCCGAACGGCCGATGAGTGTGAGGTTAGTTTCAGAATGACTTACAGTGCTGTCGTAATCCTGGTTGTCCTCTAAGTCGGCCTCCAGATCTGATGGACTGTAAATGAGAAGAAGGAGGGAAGGGAGGGGATGTGGGCTTGAAATCGATTAAAAACAATGTGGTCTTCACACATCCATTCTCGCACTTCTCTTAAGACATGTTGAGATTATGTCACTGGCAATATCAAGAAGTTGTGGCAATTAACGGTAACGGTACTCCAATGACAGACTCATGACAATTTCAAAGATATGTGCAGTTAAGAAATAATGTATCTCTTTGCCATCACAATCAAGCATCTTTCACAAAAAGTAGATCAACTAAGACTTCTGAATGCTCCTGGATGCTGATGTCATTTAATATATTGTAGTAAATGTAAAATATAGAGTTAATTTTAGTATCGTACGAGGATGATAAGTCAGGAAAGCATGCATTTCTTACTCTTTTTGCATAGAGGTTATGTGAAGAGATGTAACTGATGCATCGCTTGAAAAATTAAGATCAGCTTTTAAAGATCTCTTGTTTGACATTTCAATTCTTTTTGGTTGTGTGCAGGTTTAATTAAGCAATGCTGCACGTGACTTTGAATATGTAATCAAAGATGGCAACGATCTAATGACTCTGTCATGTTTGTCTTCTACAATTTCTTGCCAGGTGATTACAGAGAGAATGATGCAAAAAATGTGACAAGCAAAACCAGGCATTTTATGCAGTTGATAATGCTGAGGTAAAACTAACATGTTTCTTGCAGATACTAACAATGGTGTCAGTTATGTCAGATGCAGCTGCCATCTTTAAAATTTATCTATCATCAAATTGAAGTACTTTATTTTTATTTTTGAAAACTTTTTGGGGACAAAATCTGTGAAAGTTAAAATTCTGTGATTTCTAACAAAGCTCTGCTAGATTGCACATTTGATGCTAAAGCAAGTGGCTTTGTGATTGACTGGACATAGAAATTTCTATGAGCCAAGAAGATAACATGAACAGAAATATGACATTTGTTGAGTATTCTCAATTTCTTCTTCTTGGGCAACATGATTATTGACTTCGAAAAGAAACAGCTTCTTACCTCTTGTTACCTCGTGGGGAAAAATTACTAGTGGACGAATGCCGGCTCTGAAACAGTTAATACAACAGATCACTCATTTCTGCCATCTGCCTAGGGTAAGACATGCCACCATTAATAACAATAGCTGCTTTGCTGTCTTTAAAGCTTTTTTCCTCACCAGGTGCTAGTGACACTAGCAGTTATTAAAAACTGATTATGCTTATGCAATCAGAAACTGCAGGCAACTTCTAAAAGCATTCCAACTAACTTTTACACCTTCCTGTGAGAGGATGGAGAGGGCACCTGGCAGATCTTTGTCCTTGACTGACAGCCATTCACATGTGGCTCTTTGCCTACTCTTGTAACCAAAGAATGGGCTAGTTAAGCCAGTAAAATCAAGCTTAAGGTTATTTGAGTTGTTGGGAATTCCACATTTGGGGTTGCAAATATCTGCCCCAAATCACCGAAAGACAGACAATTATGTCTGTAGATTATTCCTCCTATAAACAGGTATGCCTAACTAGGTTTCAGTTTATCTATTTAACAGCCACACAGTGATTTGAGGAAATAGAAGGTTTACCTCTCACCAAGGTAATGAAGAAAACAAGGTCAGCAAGTCATGGATATAGTTAATATATGATAGCCATCACAGCATACAGGTTAGATTTTAAAGAAATATTACTGCTGCACATGCTTCCTAAATAGAATATAATAACACTCATGTCACACACAGCCTCCTTATAAACAGTAGTTGAATTAACTCCACAATTAACAGAAATCACACTTTAGTGAGAGATGAAATCAGATAACACAAAACTTCTTTTAAAAAAGTCTTCTCTTTGCACAAGTGTGAAGAATGCACTGACCATTATGAAAATAAAATGCTACATAGCTGAAAAAAGTATTAAAATAAAATACAGATGGAAAAAGTGCAAAATTATTAGCTTAAGATTTGTTATCAATTAATTTTATGTAAGATGTTAGGACAAATATGGATGTGTACTAAAGTATGTTATACAGAATTTAGGTGGTCTCTATGCTGTTGTGGGACTGGCATATTACTTTTCCCTCGACTCCAGACCTTTGAAATTCTCCAGGCATTATGCATCCTCCCACATAAATTTTACTGCACAAGCTATCAATTGTCAGTTGATTGCTGAATCCAAAGTTCTGATCATAAAAAATTGTGTGAAATGTGAAGGTCTACTTTCTAATTCAAGTAACGCCCACTTCAGCCATTTATCTCCCAAAGAAATGCAAACCAAAAGAAAAAGAAACAAGAAAGATTAACATAAAACAAGCTGAAGGAAAGGGACATGTCTACAGAACATAACAAATAGGATGGAGAGATCATTTCTTGACTTAAAAATGCTCTTCAGTGTTTTTTTTCCAACTGCCAAATTATAAAGCCTTACTTTTAAATTCACTTTTGTACCCCAAACAGAATCAAAGTTCTCTGATTATTGAAATGTTAGCCTAGTCTAAGGCTTGGAAAAGTACAACATGGTGATAAATTGATGGCTCTACTGTGTCAAACACTCTGAGATACATTTTTTTTTAAAAAGGGGGAAGGTGTGGAAGAAAACATTTTATGAAGGCAAAAAAAGTATTCTTACCTTCGTTTGACAAAACTACAGCCTTGTAGCATACAGGCATGCATGAAATAAAATCCCTTTCATCCCAAAACAGCACACATACCCTTAGAAGATAGCCTTATGGTCACATGGGCAGTAAACATAAGTGGCTCAACATGTCTAGGGTATAGAATGGGGAATGCAGAGTTCAACTCTCCTTCTGCAGTCTTTACTTTTCCTGATTAATTATGTACATACTTTCACTGGACAGCTGCTTGGTGGATGGCCTTAGGCTTAAAAGCATAAAAACAGCAATCATATGCTCTATAGACAAGTTCACCAACCACCACACTAAGGAGCTCGCCTAACAGCAATGTAAAAGACATCTGGGAATGAGAAGTGGAGATGATTTTAAGTCTGAGTGCTGTGTAAAACAATCTACTGTTGACTGGAGGAGGGAGAGGAAGGGGAATCGCCAATGTCAGTTTATGCAGAGACAATGGCACTGAAAACTGTCTCTAATGTCATTTATTCAACGTAAAGACGAGCCTCAGGCCAATAACTGCCTTTTATAGCTAATAGGGTCTCCTGAAGGCGATAATCACCAGGGAGATTAACAAGAAACACACCAAGTCAAGGCTCTAACCCAAGGCAAGCAGCTTCTGCCAGATGCAGAGAACAAAGGCTTCATGATAAAAAGTTTTAAAGAAAGAAAGAGCCAATGCCAGAGGATTCAGCACTCTTCTTTTCCTGATGAAAGTTTGCCATGCACACGTACGAAGACCACTGGGACCAATCTAAATTATAGAAGACCTTCTTCAGGTAACACTGGTGATCTAAAAATACCTGACTGCCCAAGTCACCATAAAAATACTGTCTTAAAGAATACGGCACACATGCTGAAAAGAAAAAAAATACTGCAGTGGAAACCAACACAAAAGTAGAAGCAAATCAGAAGAGGTAAAGGTAGGCACTTGTAAAGAGACACAAATGAGTTTTTGATGCTGTCATGCTATTCAGGCAGAACATTTAGTAAATGAAAGACAAGACTTCGAGGCATTCTGGGTCAGAAACAATAACAGTCTGGACTATCCATATTATGTGCAATTTTTAGAGCCCAACAATGCACTCTGGATATCACAAAAGGAAAGAACCAGCCGAAGGCAGTGGCAGTTTTAAAAGAAAGGTATTTTTATCAGTCACCTGCACATTTTAGTGCATGACTTTACTCTCAAAACACAGTCCGTTTACTTTCTCACGCACCTACCACAGGTGCCTTTTTTGGTTAAGTGTTTGTATAATCTTACTTGAGTCACGGAATAAAAAATATTTCCCTGAATCTTAAAAGAAAGGTAACCTAAACTCAGAATAAACCATCAAATAGTGGTGTGTGTGCAGTGGGGGGTGGGCATTATAAAGATGCATGTGTCTGTGTGTGAGAGATAAAGAGAGCACGAGAGAGTGATGCACATTATCTTCAGATCTTCATGACAAATCATGAAAATCTTAACTCATCTGGTTAGTAAAGAAAAAAAAGCAGCTACTTATTAACAAGTAACTGTTAATGCAAGCTGTAGCTATTGCTTTGATAGATTAATTCTTATCTAAACAGGCAAATTATTCTCTCAGTCCTGTGTTCACACACACACACAAAATCATGGTTCTGCAGTGTACTTTGCATCTGTCACTTAGTCAGACCAAATCTTTAAATCTTACTTTATAGCCTGCAGTTTAAATGAACAACTATCTTCAATTAAAAAGTGTCCTTGAAAACAATAGGACTGTGTGTAAATTTTAAAATCAATGTTGTGTGGGGTGTATTTTCAATGGTCTTTATTTGGTTGACATTTTTTAAACTGTTGGTGGTCTCAGCTGCAGTCGTGGTTTTTCCTACCTGACAACAAAATCGCAGTTGTTGACTTCCATACAAAATTTAACTCCAGTCACCAGATTGCCCTACCTTGCTACAGTGGTAAAGAAAAGGCAGACAGAAAGGGCTGAAAGGCCAAAGGCACATACCAAGAGCTTCAAAACCTGTTTTGTGAGGATAATTATGGGGGTCTGGCATGTACTCCCAGGGCATTTTTAATCCTTCACCATGTGGGTAAACTGAAGGTAGGGCCAAGGGGCTGATACTCAGGCAGAATAGTACAAAGTACCAATCACAAGTGTGCTCAGCAGTGGAAAAATATTGACATACCTCGAATCCCAAGTTCTTAACCTCCATGTAGGAGATACAGGGAATGGAGAGGCCTGGTGCATGTGTGTGAAAAAGCTTCAGTAAAAAAATTGTCCTTTGATTTCACAGAAAATATGTAGAGCCAAGGCTGTCAATCATTTTGACATTCTTTGTGGTCCAACCCAGCAACTTATGCCCACCCACCCCCAAATTAAAAGGATGGCTATTTTCAGCTATCTTCAGATATTTTGGCAGTGATGTGTGTCTGTTGCATGGCAATATTGGGGAATAAACATCTTTATCTCCAAATGCCTGCATGCATAGCATGCTATGCTTATTTTTTGATTTATGGCAAACAGTTACTGTCAAGTGTATAAGTTAAAATCTAAGGCAGGGGTCACCAACCTTTTTTGACAATGAGAGCTACTTCAAGGGTACTCAGTAATATGAGGAACTACTTGTTTAAAACAAACTTACTGAGTAACAAAGCTGCACAGTTCACCTTCAGTGATGACAATATTAATAATAAAAACATATCTGAAGAGACTGTCTGGTCACATTAGTGTTATTGATTTCTCACAATAAATATTAATGATAAATGACAAAAATACATTTGAAAGGCAACATTATTATTTCTGTTGATTTCTGCTATATTTATAACATGACATGCGGGCGACCAGGTGCACCATGTTGGTTATCCCCGATCGAAGGGACTTTGCCTCCATACACCACTCCCGGGTAACAGTAGTATATGGAATATGAAAATCCATGTAGTTGTATATCTGATGATGCCAGAAGCTGGCCATGAGTGGGTCATTTAATGATTTCCAGAATGTGACATTTGCTTCCTCCAGCACAGCTGATTTTGGGTAATGTGGGCTTTTCTACCTAGTATTGAACTAACTTTTATTTTTGGTTTATTACACTTCCATAATTCAGAAAGTGTGAAAAGGGGTTGATGCCTTATAGGTAGGATAAAGGCTTCCCAGCACAATGTCAACTGGAACAGGACTATGGGTGGTTCATTGCATCTAGGGCACAGTTGGCGGAAAGCAAAACCCAATCCTTTCTTGCTGCCTTTTTATCTTCCCGGATAAAGAAGCCCATCTGGTGAGTGACCAGGGAAGGGATGGTTGAATTTTGTCACAATCTATGGTAAGCCTCAATCTGGTTGGCTGCTTTGTTGAAGAATTTAACACCCCTTCAGCAACAAAGGCCTTATCAGGAGATAGCCTTGGACCAGAAATTTCTCAGTCCATTGTGGCCTACACTAGCCACTAACTAGGTTATGGTATCTCCTCCTGGTAATACCTTAGTTAAAGAATGCATCTTTAAATCTCCTTGACATGTCAGTAGGACACAACTGTTTTGACATGCTCACCATGGATAAATTATCTATGAGCTGCAAATTATACCTTCTCCACCTTGTTCTCAAGTGGTGTGCCTGACAGGTGCTGCTAACCTTGAAAGAGGTTGTTATCAATTGTCTCAAGACAAGTATATTCTAGTAGGCAATTTAATCAGAAGCAGCTAAATTCAATAACTCTAATCCCTCTTCTACTGATAATACATTTCAAATGTGTATGTGAGGGCTTAGCAAAAGGGAAACAAAATTTGTAGATGCAACAGACCAGTCAACAGGACATAAGTATTTTCAAAGGCTTGGGAGCAGAGGGAATACACCACCACCAAGAACAACAAAAAAACCTGGCAAGGCTGCACACACATACTGCAGACCACCTGTCTACAGAACATGCACTGAAAACTGCCATAAAAAACTGCTTTGCTAAAATTGCAGTTTTGTATTATAATATTAATTCACTGGACACTGGTGATTTACTACATTATTCTGACCACTCTTGCATGAACATGCAGTGACCAATGGTCCTATAATGACAATAGTTGCACATAATATATCAGATTCAGCAGCTTTCTTTGAATACATGACAAGTTGTTTGTCAAGATCTATGGATCATTATGATCAACCTACACTATATCACATATACCACAAACCAAGTCTCAACAATAATAAACAGATAAGTAAATATGTCATGTTGTCAAGTGCCACAAACCTGTATAAAACTCGTCTTTCATAAATGGGAGTCCAAACTGCAATATTTTCTTTTAAGAAACATCACACCAGTGTAAATCTACTACTCTACTTACTACCGCTTTAGTAACAAATGAATTTAAATGTGCTGAATGCTGAAACCAGCAGAATCAAAGGTTTGTTTTCTATAAAGTATATACCAATTTCGTATTTAATATTAATATACTTGCCACTTTTGGAAAGCACCAATTTATTAAGACTATGTGAATATTTCATATCATGCATTTCACCTGCACACAAAAAACCTGTGACACACAGGAACTGGGATTTGTTTGTTCTGTGGTGTTTGTGCTGAATCAACAGTCTTCTGTCCATTTAAAACATTTTGGCTGTACTCCAGAATCTGAATGCACAAAAGCAAACTTCACAGGGAAATCCAAAATATTCTATACTTTTTTTTTTGACGCAAATATACCAACTATTTATTTCCAGCCATCACTGATATTACTTGAGTGAGTTATTGTGATAATGCATGGGAATGTTGTGTGCCTGTTTGTGTATGAAAGGTGCATCTGGTGCCTATCCTGAAAAAGTGCGCTCATGTCTGTCTGGTGCTCAGGAAAAAGAGCTATATAAACACACGCTGTAGTTATACACAAGTTTATAAATATGTTTCATTTTTCAATTTATCTGCCATGGTTCAGGAAACACTCATGCTCAGTAACTTAAATCTTAAAATACTGGCACTGCAAGTAGATCACTTAACTACTAAAATTACTCAGTTCATATATTAAGGAATCTACATTTTATTCTTTAAAACTAAATGCCCTTAATAAACAGTCCCACTAAGGTTAGCCTGGGCATGCACAATATGTTACTATATTAATAAACAATACAATCCAAAGGGAATTCTGAACTGTGCTAAAAAACAAACTTGTATATACCTCTGGAGAGTTTTCTTATTGTTTTTAGGTAAATGGAAAGACACTAGTCAAGCATCAACAACTTTTGAGAATAAGTAACACTCACACTTGAAGTTTCTGCTGCTAAGATTCATCTCTGTTATGCGACTCTATTATCACGCAGTAAAAATCAAAACTACAAAGTGAAAATAATAATAATAATAATAATAATAAATCACATGTAAGCTCTAAGTCTATGTAAGCTCACCTCATATGAAGTGTGGTGTGTGGAGTTTGGCCCTTCATTAAAAACTGTGTTCTTCTTGGTCTCGTGGATGACATTTTCATCATCGTCGTCATCATCATCAAGAGAATCCCCAGTGCTCTGAAAATTATCCTCGACTTGAAAAATTTACCAAGTAAATAGCAAATAACTGTGAATCTGCCTGCATAGGAGTGCGCGAACAAACAACTGACACCAAAAAACGAGAGAATAAAGATTACTGTTGAGTATTAGACTCAGAACCGGGACTTTGATTTTTTTAAATACTATTTTTCAAGTTTCGATTCATCCATACCTCTGTAGAAGGGAGATGTACCACTCCTGTGCTTCTTCTTTTTTCCCTCAATTTCCTCTTGTCTTTGGGAAGTTTGCCTTTGTGCATATGATTTGCACGACTCCTCTTGTCTTTAAGTCGAGCCGCAGCACTCCGCGTCGGGGATTCATGGTCGCCCCCTGCATGTACCCCCTCAACAGTATCGCCGTTTTGATCACGATCTTTTCCTTCCCTGTCATGTACATCCCCAGCTCCCTCCCTTTCTCCGCTCCGATGAGGCATTGCTCGGCCTCTGTGAGTTCGAATGCGATTTCTCCGAGCCATGTTGTCAAAATCCTCCATATCGAGACTCTCTTGACTGACAGAACTGGACGCCATGATACTAGCTGGCGATCGCGTCAAGAGGTGGTTTTGTCACAGACACACACACACACGATGGAAATCCCGCGTTGAAAACTGATATCCACGAAAGCAAGGTCAGCGAGACCACATTATGGACGCCGTTTCAAAATCTCTGCCTGTTTACCAGCTCTCACAAACGCGCAGAAGCCTCTTGAAAGCACACAAAGTACTCACAACTCCATTGAGTATTTACTCAACGTATGGCAGTAGGCATTACTTCACTGGGCCTCGTTCTCGGTGTCTACATTGGGTGACATCAGCATTACGTCATCCTCAAGTGTTTGAAATATTTCCGTCCTCGCAACTTATAATTTAACCACTTTGGTTCGGCGGGGAGCAGCCTTGCATCCTTCCTTAGCATGTGATTTCGGCGAGTGACGTGTTTTGTCATGCAGATGAGACAATACTGCTATACTACTGAAGCAGCAGTTCTCTTGCGAGGGGTCCGTGTTGTTACTGAAATTTTCTGAAAAGGATTCTTTTGGGGGAACTGAGAACATTAAAGGGGTGGAAAATTGAAGAAATTTATTATATTTCCTCTCTATACTAATTATATCAGGTAGATATGAATCAAATGTTTCGATCAACTTATGTTGCTGCCTTTCGAGATGATAATTTTCGGCAAAATATGGTGATCCGTCAGGCATATGTATATAATGTGACATTAACACCATTCCACGCAGTGGCGCCTCTAAAAACACCAAATTGCTGGACGCTCTGCTGAACTTGATCAGAAACTGCTTTCCGGATAATTTAATGACGATGTGTTTTCAACGGGAGACAACAGACGTTGATTTGATTAAAGCCGCTACCAGAAACGTGTCTAATGGAACTGCAATGGTGGAAGTGAACTGACTATGACTACCCCCAACATGCTGTTGATTGCCTCCTGTGGTTCAATCCAGAAATTCTTGAACAGAATCTGGCTTTTATGGTGATTGTAAAACTAACCAGATGATCGTACTACAAGAATTCGGTTATGTTTCAATGATTCTAAAACTAACCCATGCAACTGTAAGCACATCCATGTCATTGGTGGGTGGCCTCATAAGAAAATAATAGCGATGTATTCAATGTGTAAGTTAGCATGATCAGCCTGAAAAATAGGAAAACACTTGTCCTCGATTCCAGAATTGACGACTGTAGACCGCTAGCATTTATCATGTATGTGTGGTGTTCTTTGTGTAAAGCACTTTGAGTTCATCTTAATGGTGGAGAAAGGTGCTATAGAAATCATCATCATTATTATTATTATTAATGGTGCGCGTGCATTTTTTCCATTTTTGCCTCGTATTTGTGACAAGAATCAAAACTCCGAAGCACTAAGCTGACGGTGTGATGTGCTGTTCGCTACAAAGTACATGAGGCTTCTTCAGCGTTCACCGAACTATATGCTGTAGTCTGTATTCATGCAAACAGCTGCCTCTGGGGAATTTCAAAGAGTGCAAAATACGGCTGCTAGGATAGTTGCACGAAAGAAAAAGACTGACCATATCACTCCCATATTGGGTGACCTCCACTGGCTCCTTGTGGAGAAAAGGATCGACCACAAATTGTTAACTCTGACATATATGGCTGCCTTCACGACCTTGCGCCTGCATTTCTACAAGATCTTATTCACCATCTTCAACCTCATCGGAACCTTCGTTCAGCAGCCCAATCCAGACTAAGACTACCGAATGTTCAGACAGGGAACACAAACAAAAAGACAATGGGTTTTAGATCTTTCTCAAATGTAGCCCCACTCGCTTCCCTTCTCGACCAAGAAGTCTGAGAGTCTTGCAACTTTCAAGAAAACACTGAAGACCCACTTGTTTCAAATGGACTAGTTTTTTATTTCATGTCTCATCGTCTGCATTTTGTTGTTTGTTTAAATGTAAATGAACTTGATCATTTGACCTGCAGTCTGGTGGCTGTTGGGATCACTGTGCATTGAGCGTATCTCTGAGATGCAGAAACTGGTAGATTACAATCATCATCATCTTCATGCAATATATAGATGTCACCAATGTGATTGCCTAGTCGACATTTCACTGTGACCAACATTACTGACTGGAACTACTAATTTGATTGTGTGCTACTTTTGCTCCTGTAATTTATGGTAAGAAATTATTGTTTTATTGAGAGGAAGTAAATTCTGTAAAGTTCATTGGACCAGGCTATGGCAGGGAAATGTACTATAAATATAACTATCAATATTATTACATGCACATTCAATAAGTAAATATTTGCTTTATAAACTTGTTTTGCAGGCAGAAGTTGTCTGGTAACCATAAGAGATCTTTTAGTGACTATGCATGTCTAGCATCTACTTTTACAGTAGATATTGACTGATTCACTACTTGTGGACAGAATATTTAATAAAGTTTCACCAGCAAACAGTAACAAAATGCCACACAAAGTTGTGGGAATCCCAAACAAGTTGTTTATTAAATGGGTAAACTGTTGCACTATACATTCCTACACAATTATCATGTCACCAAACACTGATTTACAAGGCTGTATGGACAGCAGGCATTTTTAATGAAGGCAAAGAGTTGAACAAGACTCTATTATACAGTAATTGTACTGGAGTTTAACATCATTAGAGTATGCATATGATCTGGTATAATTTACACTGCCAGAAGACAGTATGGTACAAAAAATGAGAAAAGTATACCTAGAACATAATAGTTAAAGATGGCAGGTGGTGTATTAACAGAGGAGCTACCTATTAACAATATTGTTGCAAGGCATGAATTTTAGACTTATAACAGAGGACAGGACAAAAGCCTAAAATTAGTAGACTTAACCTGCCCCAAGTTAAATCGCACATAACTTGAGATACATTTCTGAAAACTTCTGTAGTGGAGAAGTTCACCTCATACGATTCATATACATGTGCAAAACTAGCTGTTGTCAAACTCTGAATCATTCAAACGGAGACCAACATGATGGCAGAAAATGCTTCAACATAAACTGCAGGAAGCAAACATCTTTATATAATTTCACATGCCATGGAGAACGACTAACAATTTATATACCTTGTGTTTAAGCTCCTTTCATAGGAACAGATTCATGAAGACAAGTTAATGAAGTATTTTCTGTATACAAAATAATCTCCTTGACATCACAGATTAGTTAAGTATAAATGACATTTAAACATAGATGTACAAAGAATATACCAAGCTTCATACCTCCACAATTTGCTATTTTCTGTCTACCTGCATGCAAATAAAAAGTTTACGCCGCTTTTGTTAATCATATTAAACTATTCTTTTTAAACTCGATTTTATCCAACAGTTAAATAGCAAAAGTGACGTTTTTTAACATGGGTAAGATTATTCACTTACGCAAATAATTAAAATATTGTGCTAAGACAGTCTCCTTTCATTTAGAATTTTAAAAAAAGTCAAAATTCAAGGGAGACAGGAAAATGCTAAGCATACTGTAGCTTAAGAATACACATTCTGAGATATTTAAAACCAACTTCTGACCTATCCAAGATTTTAAAAATCCAACATTCTGAGAATTATACCTCTAAAATGTCAGGAACATGATGAAAAAACTGTGTACCTTAATAGACTTCTTTACCTTTTGTTATGTGAGAATTCACAAACAAGTTTTGCATACTATTGTTAAGTAGCCTGGTACAAGTGGGCAGTTTAGAATGTTCTATGCCAACACTAACGCCAAACAACTGTTATCTGTACATCTGGGGGAAGAGGGGACCCTTCTGAAATTAATTAATTAATGCAAATACATCTGACAGTCCTTTGCACCTACTGTACACCTACAACTCAAATAATGCTCAATTATCCGATAAGACTGCAGCTGCCAAAAAATAAATTATCTTCCCTCTCAACTTTTACAAATAAATAAACAATCAACCTATATTAGCTGCTAGCTCCCAGGTTGAGCTTCTAACTGCACATTTTCTGCAACAAGGATGGTACACATTCTTAGAACACAATTTGCTTGTCTTGGCCTTTGACAAATATGCCCCCTCTTTAAGACCTTAATTGTCTTTAGATGTTCTGCTTTATTTAATGTCCAATGTGTAATTTTTTCCAATATTACCAAAGAGTTATGCATAGCTTGAAGAATTTCAGATAATTAAGTTAGCATACCAGACCCCCCCCCCCAAAAAAAAAACAACAACAAACAAACAAACCCTGAGAACAAAAGGAGAAACTAATGCAGCCATAATTTTATCACTGTCTGCAGATTAACAACTATTCAACAATAATTCTGGATGCTCTAAGAAACAATGCTTGATGAGCAGAATTCCAGAATAAATATATTTTATGACAAAACAAGATTGAATTACTGCAAACACAGATGTAGGAGAATTTTTATAGCTTTTGTTCAAGCTACATTTCTTTCTTAAAGGTGGGATTCATGCTTGGTCAATACTGATAATCCTGTGACCTTACAGATTTGTAAAGAGAATTATGATAAAAAACTATTAAGATGCTGTGCTTTTAAAAGAAATATAGTAACGTATAAAAATCACTTCAACACAAACTTATCCATCTTGCTTTGGAAAAAAAAACAATTGATGTTTTATGCTACTAAGTACTGCTTGTGTAACTAATCCAGTTATCATAGCAAATCTTGTCATCTTTCAGGAAAGGAATCAAGTGGTACATTTGAAACCAATGTGATTTATTCAACAACTGGACATACACAGAAAGTTAAAAGCCAACACAAGACAAACACAAAAACAAGCTCAAAGTTACTCATGCATATATGTGCTATTATTTTTTAAATGTAAATTTCATTTTTTTAAATAAAAAGCACACATGAAGGGTGCAGTTAACTTTCAAGTTCCAAGTATATTTTAATAAGGTGCTGTCTAATTAAAGAGCTGACATTTGTGATATCACGAGAACTTCTATCTTGACCTCCTTCCAAACCCCAGATGTTAACTGCAATGTTCAAAGACTTGTATCTCAGCAGATAATTTTTCCCTCATGTTTTTGGAATATCTTAAAATGAACTAAACTCACTTATTTAAAAATAATTTTGCTTTCAAGTTAGATTTTAAATGATTAGGCACAATTGAGTAAGAATCTGTAGAAAAGAGCATGAATGCAAACCAGTGTCCTAAAACCTGGGAATAGAATGCTGGATCCCTGAATATTACACTCCACTGAAGATTATTCTGGAAAATAGGATGATATGTGGACAGCATGCAGAGTGCCTAAAGAAAATCTTAAGTCCTCATCAGCTGAGATTAATAATGAAATATATTGATGCAAATCTCCCCTCCCAAAATAAAGCACCAAAAGACCACACCCCTCCAAAAATCAGCAATATCAAAATGCAGAGACTGTGGTTAAAATGGAAAAATATTCTGTATGAGAATCATGGATGTTCAATGCACACAACATGTATATTTAATGTTGAGTACTGCTGTTGCAGGCATCTATGCTTGAACAAGACTCATGAAATGTTCCGATGCAGATACACCAGACGTTAACTTGCTTTGCTTATTCAAAACATGCTGAGGAACAGTTTTTAAAGGACTTATAGGGAAATGTTAATGCAAACGTCACAATAGAATCCCTTAAAAAAATACAAGATCATATGCAAAACTCACATTCTAGTTCTTCTGTTGTTTTAATCTCTCTAGTGCAGACACAACGATACTGGCAATGATGCGTGCACATACACACACACATTCAATTATTTGTTAGTTCAGAAAATATGTTATTCTCATTTAAGTTATACAAAGGTGTAGGGGATGAAACATGGGTGGGAGGGAAGCATCCAGGGCAGAAGGAACAGACATGAAAAATTTAACCATCAACAGCATTGGACCCCTATGTTAATTGGGTGCATTCTGCTGAGATTCTCCTCCTTATGTAAAGCACTCAAAGACCCAAGCAGGCAGCACCAAAGCGAATTTTGCTATTTTACACTGTCATGATCATTCTCTAGCTGAGACACAAGCAACATTCTTCTTTTTCCTTAAAACTTGTTCCTTCTTTGCACTCTTCCCCATTCTACCTAACTGCCCATATCAACCATTATTTTTGGATGTGATGTCAGACCCTGGACGCAGTGCAACATAAACACATAAGGAAAACAAAAGCTGCAATATCCTTCAACCCAGGTATCTCAGTGTATAGGGACCAAAGTTCAAGCACAACTTTCAAAAGTGATTCCTCTGCATGAATAGATAACTATGCGCTTTCTTAAAACTATGAAACAGAATCAGCTACCTTCTAGAGCAGTATTGCTTCATGTACCTCCGTTAGCTTTGTTTAAAAACTTACTTTTTAAACCTTGTCTGGACTTTGTGCATTCTTGTCTTCTGCTGGTTTTCTGTTAACACCAGGTAGTATGTAATCAAGACAACGTCCAGACAGAATTGCATTTGAAGAAACTTTGCTGGACAGCAAGCCACCAATCCAACATGTCACTGGTGGAGGTAAAGCCATGGCCCTTAAGTAGAGCTGAGGGGTGGGTCTGTAGCATCAGGCTCACACCTGGGCTCGTTAAAGAATCATAGAAACACCAGTGCTGCCCAGCAAGAACAACAGAGGTTCACAATAGAGGTTGTGCCAAGAAAAAAAAAGAACGCGACAGTAGCGCACAGGGTGATACCTTGACCACTGGGTCCTTATGCTGCAGACTGCAGGCAGGCCTGGGATCCAACATGTCACCCCAGGAGGCCTCAGACCCATGCCCAGAGTTCAGGCCAAGGCCACGTCTGGTCACCGTGCACGCCCCTCCTCAGAGGGTGGCCAAGCCTGGACTCCCAAGTCACAGGAAGGAAGCAGCTGATGCAGGTAGTCCTCACACATAAGACCCCAGAAGCCAAGGACTCTAAAGTGAGCTGTGTACCATTCCTCTAGTCCAACAACCATCCAGAAAACTACTAGAGGCTGCTTGTTCCAGCCTTCCATGCCATGGAGAAAATACAAAATTCACCGTGTGACCAATGACCTGCATCTTCAGGTACTGGCCTTGGCCATGGTTTTTGTTTGATGCAAGACGCGAAAATATAAAATGTAGGAGAATGGAAGGGAAAGAGATTAGTATTCCAGCTGTATCGATATGTGTAGACTTTTATTTTTGCAACTGCCCATTTGAGCAAATGGCACATGTTATAATATACACTACAGTACAATGATGGCTGCATTTTACCCTATGCAACACTATTTGACGCTTCAACTCTCCAAGTATCATTTAAAAAATCTCATTCAAGAAAGGAGATCATTTGATCACAAAATAGACATGTTATCAGAGCTTTTCATACAAATAAATAAATTTTCATATAAAATTGTACAACAGTATATTTACATTTTATGTACAAAACAAGCAATGGTATCTTCATTAAAAGACGAAAACAAATTTGCATGCTTTTTTAAACTGTACAGTGTACAAGACAATCCCAGCCAATTGCAGTAAGCTGTGTACTGCCAACAGTTACACACAAACATCTAAGAGAAATACTTGGCACAAGGAGCAAACCCAAGTAAATATGGGTTGTATACAATGCTTATTTCTATGAAACACATTCACTCTTTTTATTTTCACGTGCTGTAGCACATGCATCTACAGACTTCTTGAATTTGCTAACTAGAAAACTGTGATTTAAGTGACAGTTGTATCAAAGCCATAAAGCAATAGCCAAGCCCCAGTTAATTCATCCTTGACAGTAAGAGGTGCATTCTAAGAAAACAGTCTACCAAGAATGAAAAAGAAAAAAAACATCGAAGGATGTTGTAATGATGTCTTTAAACTGAGACACAACCATATTACCTCAACATGCAGGGCTGTTAATTAAACACAGATCTATGGCATACCCAAGCCAGTAAAACAAGCTTAAGAAGAAGTGAAGAGACTCAAACATGCTGGATTCTGAAGTATGTCAGCCACAACAGATACACTGAGATATTCTCTGTGCGTGAGTTTTAAATAATACCTGAAATGGTGAGGGTGTAACTCTGAAAATGAATATTGGTTTTCACATGCCCCAGATTCCAAAGCAAAAAAAAAAAAAAGTGGAAAAATATTTCTTGTGATATACAGAAATAATGCTTCCTAAGATATTATTCTAAAGCACAAGAAATTTACCCAGAAATGGAACATTAAAAGAACCATGAAGTCATGATTTGCAATCATTTATCCACCAATAAATAAAATCTTTTATGCATTACCTTATACAGGAAGCTGAAAGACTTTCCAGATTCTAAATAAGGGACATACTAATGGAAAAACCTGATCAAAGCGACCCTACAACCAGACAACTAAAAGCAGTTATATTCAATAGTTATATTTCTACCTTGCTATGATGGTTTTATCCTGATAGTTCTTCAATCTCAATCTAATAAATCCCCACAGGAATGCTCATTTTTAAAAGTATATAAGACAAAAAATTGTGAAAGATATTTACCCAAAAAGATAATGCTAAAAAATTACTTTAAAACAGTCACAAGAAAAAGAAAACACCACCAAATTACAAACAATCCTTGCAGATATTGTTAATCACCCCCACACACCCAATCAAAAATATCCAAAGCCCCAAAGATGCAATTTGTATGCATCTAAAATAAAGTGATGCTAGAAAAGCTCTTGTTGGTTAATTAAGAAAAGGTCTGTCTGCCACCTCTCTCTAATACGCATGCACACAAACACCAAGCACCCTTTGACCACATCCCGCCAATAGATAAAATCTGAATATCAGAATATCACGGAGCGCTAAAAATAATCCATCTCAACTGCATCAACAACAATTTTAAAAAAACAAACCTGACTACAAGCAGCTGGCCAACTGGCATGCTGACCAGTCAGTAGTCTTCCCCTGTTCTTACAGTAGCACCAGATAAAGCTGACAGCGTCCATACAAATACCATCACGGTTGGTCTTCGCATAATGTTGAATGATTCAGAGTCTGACAAATGCTTTGTGTGTTCAAAAAAATACCCTTACAATCTAGACCTGCCTGGTATAATTGCTGGGTATGTTACTTCCACCAGTCATTCAACTCCTTCCAGAAACAGAAACAGATCAGCAGAATGGAGTTTGAGAAGCACTGGGGAGCAAACTAATAGCTTGCCTATGGTGGGTAAGTAAGCAAACACATGTAAAAAGAGGGATTCATCAAAGACTATGCTACGCAGCTTCTACATGTTCAGTATCATATACATACAATCACATCAATTTAAAAAAAAATCTTCTGTACAAAAAGTGCAAATACATCAAATGCTGTATCAACACTTTACTCGAATGTGGCACACTACACATCTGTTGAAGACAGGGACAGCCAATGAAAAAGAAGTCCACCAGGCTGAATGAGTGCATAGAGGGGGCAGATGTAAGAGGAGACTACTCTTGTACCTCCACCTCTTCCATCTGCCACCATCGGTCACATTATGCTCTCCCTTTTTCAAAAAGTCTAGCTTACCACAATACCAGTAAAAAGATATGATGAGCTAACTCATCAACGAAAGGCAAAAGTTTGGTGCAGTTTTTTTCCCCTTAGGTTTCTCAAGCACAGAAACCTATTTTGGATGGCAATATAGTAAGTGGGAGTCACTTACAAAGGGACAGCAACAGAAGAAATAAAAAGAAAAGCAAATGCCACAAAACTGTACAATGCACAGACTAACAAACTGAGAAACAGGCAGAAAAGCATAAGAAAACAAAAAATGCTAGTGCTCAGAAGTGGCTCTATCATGTGATGAACCTAAGTGGCCCATTAACTACCACAGGCATGACAAGATGATAGGAAAATCTAGACCAAATTATTTCATTCCTCCACACACTTGTACACTCACGTCAGGGAAATAAAGCTTCATACCCAGATGAAGATTCATTTACTTTTCCCCCATTAGCTTACTCAGAGGAACACGGCTATTCACTGTAATATGTGGCTGCACACATTTCCATGCTAGCAAGCCAACCCAATTGTTAATGAGGATCAACTAACACCGAATGTGTGGTTTGGCAGTACAAAGGCTAGGCTTTCTAACCAATCCCTGGATGCAAGCATATAAAACAAATACATGCAAAAAAATCACTGCTTGATATCACTACTCCCCATTTTTCTTTAACTTCACAAACACACATATCTGCGTTAAAAACTGATTATCTTAAATAAGACAGACTAGCATTGTAGGTAACTTCAGACTAAATGCTAAGTGCTTCCCTCCACAATCATAAACAAAATCAAATTTTTTTTTAATGTATGCATACAATCCAGTTTATGTTTAGTCACTCTATTCTCTTTCCTCATAGATGACCATACTCCAAAAAGCAAATGAAGGCACTTCTTCCAGATCTGGTACATAATCTTTTGTCAATCGCCTGTTCCCTGCATGCAGTACTTGTCACAGCAAGCCTGGACATTTCACCATAGCATATGGTCACAGTTTCACTGCTGAAGGGACAACTTTTCCGAAACAAATAATAATGCTTAATAATAATATAATAATAATGAGACAAAAAATACAGCAAGGAGATGAGGACAGCAAAATGTGAAGACAAAAACAACGGGAAAAGGCAGGATTTATTGCAGCTTAAGGAGGTAGAAGCATCTAAAAAAAAAATTAAAAAAATTGTAGGTGGGTGGGAGGAAATGACAAGTTCCTATAAAAGATACCTAAACCTCCCTCAGTTTATGCAGAAAAAAACCAAATGAATAATTAAAAAAAAAATCCTACAATGCCTCATTCCCTATACTTTCTCAAAAGCAAACCTAAGCCATTATTTTTCAACTCCAGTGAGTAAACCTACTCACAGATAAATTTTAAAACTGGAGAAATAACTGAAAAAAGCAGGGGGAGGGAGGTGGTTGAAAGGTGTGAGGAGGTGAAAAAAATTACAAATTATATAAATTAAAAGAACAAAATTCAAGTTAATAAAAATAATTGCACAAATATGCTGTAGCATTACTTGGAAGATAACATGGATTGTTCAGGAAAGAAAACACAAAATAATTAAGCTATCACAACAAAACCCTAAGACAGCACCTGAGAAAACAACATGTAAGGCATGCAAAGGAGTAAGAAAAGGAGAAAGTGGGTGAGAGAAAGAAACAGATCAAACAAAAGAAAACTAAGAGAAAAGAAATGGATCAAGCCAAGCTGGGCAAGCCGGACCCATGTTTAGAGATGGCTCGAAGCTGGTCTGTGGCACCTCTTCCTGCAGCCACACATGGCGTCAAGGCAGCCGCTAAAATCCCGACATAGTAGTTGGCTGAAAGTGGAACCTTAGGCAAGCCAGACCACAGCAAAAGCATGCTGCAGACTTCAGCCATTCAAAACATTTAAAGAGTATCCCACTTTTACAAAAGTCTGTGCTCAGGGGTAGCATTTGGTAACAATGCTATCGTACCACCCACCCCACCATTCCTTTTTGCTAGGTCCAAAACCATTGCAAGCGCACTGCATTTGTGAGTCTTTCTGGATGTGCAACAGTGGGATTCCATCTTCACTAAATGATCTTGATCTTGATGTCTTGTGCAGCCACATTCAGCCAGTGCAGGTGCTGCCACCTTCTCTATGAGAAAGGGAGGAGATAAGGACCATACAAACACCAATTCAGTGGAAGATAATGTGATAAGCTGCATTTTGGTCAGTCATCCGAAAGTCCACAGCATAGTATGATAATCATACATTATGATACCATATTTATTATAATTTTCCTTTTGTTAACCCAAGCAGACATTGCACCTTGAGGGGACGGGGGAAAAGAGCTTTCAATCCTTGCACCATCATTACTCATGTTCATTTGCACTTAAGTAAGAGGAAGGGGCTATTTGGACAGCTTGCTGATCACTCGAATAAGAGCTCCATTCTCATCCTTGAGTCGCTGGTTGTCAGCCTTCAGGGCCTCCATTTTCTGCAAAGGTAAAAGAATTTTAAGAATGATTTGATCATCTTCTGCTGGCTATAATTAATGTATGATACAAGGAATAATAAGATTCCCCACAAAGGTATAACTCTGATTATCAATATATATAGTGATTACACAACAAACAAAATAGATCTAGTCTTCATTTATTAACTGCATAACCAGGCTTAATAATTCAATAAAAAGAAATTCCTACGACAAAGAAATTGTTTAAATGTCTTCATATTTATGCAATGAATTTTGTATAATTAGCTTTGGTTAAGGATTTTGGCAAACCAATTCATAAAAATATGGGCTAAAGCTGGAAAAAAAGCTAAAAAAAAGAAAAAGAAAATGTATAAAACTGTTAAGTAATCAACAGACCAATTTGAAGTAGTCAACTGGGTAGAGATTCATATCGTGCAAAGCCAACAAAAAAAATAAAATATTATACATAAACAATGTTAGTTTTTTTAAGTTTCCTTTCAATAACACATCTCCCCCTAGTTCCCTCTTTCCCTAAAACTACCCCCTGCCTCATTTTGAATCTTATGATTCTTGGTATATACCTTAATGTCAGCTGGAAGAATTATCTGTTTTATTGTTTGGCATAATCTCTAGCTATCCGAGCTACATATTTTTTCTGATATATTGCAGTCTATATGCATCCGAAGAACTTGAAAAGCCACTCATGCAAATTACAAGGCTTGGAGAGAACATTTGGGTAATGAATCTGATTTTATAGGCTTGCAGGAAACAATTCTCTATCATCATCTTTGCCACAGATTTGCATTCTGTTCTTAAGCTCACAGCTCTGTGTAGGTGCCACAGTATCTCCAGTTCTGTGTGTATAACTGCAAATGAACTGCATGTAGCGTCTGAATGAAGCAAAGACAAACTCTGGGAAATTGATTAAAGTTATCTATTTTTAAATGGCTACTGACCTAATCTAAAGGAAGTGTAGCATTTGAAATATTTTTTTTTTAAAAGGTGTCTTAACAGTATCCTGACCCCATTTTAATTCTGTAATATATAATGCCGTTTCCTTTTAAAAATGAAAAGTGTAAGAATCTGTGTGCATGCATGCACCTGTGTATAAATGTGCATGCACACAGTTCTATAGCATATCCATCTATGCCTGGATGTTGTTTTTCAAAACTGATTCCTACATGAAGTGGAGCCTGTAAATCACATACTGGATTACACAGCTTGTTAATCTTTGGAACAATAGTTTCAACTCAGGAAAAGTGTACCAACACTCAAAATCATAGAAAAGTACACACACAACGCAACGTCTTTTTTCAAATATGAATGTGGGAGACAAAGCAAATGCCATTAACTGCAAGCTGTTTCAACACACCCAAATGTATGCAAAAAATATTTCAGTGTCTGTCCTGTTACTGCAATGGGACAGCTGTAGGCACATTAAGATGATAAGAACCTTTTTGCCAGAGTACTGCAGATACCAGCAGACCCTTGCTTCAACTACACAACCACTAATTTCAGTTACACTGACATAATGGGTTTATTTGATACTGTATGCTTTCAAATTCTGAATTAAATATCACCCAAGATTAAGTGCAAAATTATTTTTAAATGATAATGTTCAGTTTATTGCAAGATTTCTGTTCCATTCATTAGATTCTAGCCTGAATTTTGAGGTCATGCCATTACTTCCTGTGATGTCACAAGGTATGCATGGCATTATGGTCTTGCCTCTTTAGCATCTACTCAAAGATCTTGCTCTGGGACCAGTTGCACAACACGTTTCCAAACCTTAAAACTATTCTAAAGAAGCAAAATCTCTTCTTAGCCATTTCAATGCATTGCAGAAAAACATAAAAAATTGTACTGACAGGACGGAAAGTTAGACTTAAACAACTTTATCTTACTTAAAGCAGTTTAAGTTTTAAAAATTCTAAAATTGTGGTGTGCATTTTAAACTAATTACCTAAATAGAGTTAAGGCCTAAAAGTGCTTAAAATTAGAAATAAGTTGTGCAACTAGCACCAGGCCTTCAATTTAAAATTTCATCTAAAAATATTCAATATTTCTTGTGAAAAATGCTACATTCCTGTAGCCTTTAAAGGTCAACTAAAACCTATACTACATCAGGCAATACTTCTGAAACAGAACTGATTAACTGCACTTAAGTTAGAAATTTAGAAGCACAATGCTTAGTTTTTCCTCTATTCAAATGTCTTGTCTCTGACACTCTTAAACGTTACATTAGACATTGCAAATAACAAGAAACTACTGTCTCAAAAGGAGGTTTATATGAAATCTTGAGTTTGTAACGACAACTAGAGGCAAAATAAAATAAACCCCAGCATATTACAACATTATCCGAACACTCCATTTTGCAACAAAATTTTTAATTCATGATGTCTGGCAATACATGGCCCATTAACAATATGAACAGGATTTAACTACATTAAACTATTTAAACAATGAACTTTTTTAAAACATGGTATTTTTACAGTTTTTTTGACAGGAGTAGTAAGCAGTAATAATAAGCAAATTGCCAGTACTGCGTTTAGTTTACTGTGAGACTACTGACCTTCAACACATTTCCCTCTTGGTTATACATTTACAAATACTTTGTACAAATTTTGCACAATGACAGAGACAGGAAAATGTGATGAGTGTGTGACAAATGTGGAAAGAAACAAGAACAGAACAAGTGAGGGGACATCAAGCTACGAAAGAAATTCCAGTTAATTAAAAGCTTCTGCCTTATGTAATGAGGACAGTAATGATGTTTGTAAGAACTGACCATGGATAATGGCAAGCAATGAAACCAAAAGCCCATATTTTTAAAACAGATATAAATCCTTATTTCACTGGCTGCACAATGCTCCTTTACAAGGAGTAAGTCTTATACCATCTTCTGCATACCAGAAAAAAACTACATCATGGCAAACTAGTCTAGTCCTGTAAACAAGTGGTAAATAACAGAGATATATCTAAAGGCAGAATGCAAACACTAAATCATAAGAAGTGAGGGGTATCTAATGTTAGAAAAAAGGGTGTAACCCTACAAGTGTCTGATTTTCAGTAAAGCAGACTAAAACATTCTATTGTCCTTATTAGCTGTAGATGGATTAAATTACAATTAAACACTGGCTGAGAGAAATAAAAGATATTATGAAATGCTCAGAATACTTTATGCTCCTTTCAAATGTCGACTGATGAAAAAAGGGGAAAAAGCAATTACTCTGGAGTAAAACATTGCAGCCATGTCAAATTTGTACAAAGCTGGACTTTTGACAGCATAAAGTAAGGAGGAGTAAAGAAGGGAGATAGTGAGCAACTTCTTAAGGGGAAACAATTTTATTTTAAAAAATCTAGCAAAGACATGCAGGAAACATATTCCCTAAGGTTGCTTTTTTTGAATATACTTCTAAACATGAATTCTTTGTAGTTATGAACCACTTTAATGTCCAAATAGACTGTACAGCCTGCTGGAAGCTTTCAGTAAAATATTCAGTGAGGTGTTATTTGTTGACCGCTAGATTCTCTTGGATTTTTAGGTGGGAGGTTTTGAGTCTCATCACAAGCAGGCAACACAAAATAAAGGAGCAACAAAACCTGCTTGTCAAGTTGAACCTTCAATGTACCTCATGATTTATAATTTGAGTACATGGAGATCAACTATCCAAACAAAGCAAGCAGTTGCTACTGGACTGTAAAGGCAGTTCAAATAAAAGGTCATGCAAAAGGGATTGTAGCTATAATGGCAGGGGTCAGGGGTCAAGGAGCACATGCACCAGCACCAGCGGTAAACCATGAACAGTTGGGATGTAGTTTACAAGGAGGAGCAAAATTATGACAGGAAGCATCTTGCGACAGTTACCTATCTGGACAGTTTGGACACCACTCGAGAGAGAGCCCTATTTTCCTCTTTAAGTTTTTTGTTTTCCTCCTTAACTTTCTCCATTTGCTGGAAAAAGGACAAAAGACATGAGAGGAAAACTGGGGAGCAGAGCCACAGAAAGGCACAAACAATGATGCGCTAGCAATTAAATTTTAATGTCCAGCTTAGCAAAAAAAAAAAAAAAAAATGGAGTGGTGAATATCAGTAAAATTTCTCATTATTTAAGTAACTGTAGGAACAAAGCAATGTTTTTTCTGTTCTGCCACAAACTGTCTCAGGACATGGTACCTGGGCTAGTACTAGTAATCATTATATTAAAATCATTGTACGTGCTGCATAAATAATGCACTGCTTAAATATGACTTCAAAAAAGGAGTCCATGATGATGAATTCATTAAAAAAATTAATCTGCAGAAATGTGGTTACATTGTGTTCCATGGTCTTAGATGGGAGGAAAGTAATTAAAAAACAACTCTAAAGGAGAGGGGAGCAGGGTTGGATAAAACAGCTGGGGAAAGAGGGTTGGGGGATGTAAACCAACACATAGCTGCAGCCAAACAATCCAGTGTAAAAACCACCCAAAATAACCTGAATTATTATTATTATTATTAAAGTAGATTTATATAGCGCAATTTTCAACCCCAGAGTCGACTCAATGCGCTTTCCAAAAAAAAAAAAAAAAAAAAAAAAAAAAAATTCTGCTACCACCCTTACAGACATACACAATCTTACACTTACTCTTTTGTGCACACATGTAAACCAACACATAGCTGCAGCCAAACAATCCAGTGTAAAATACCACCCAAAATAACCTGAATTCTGCTACCACCCTTACAGACATACACAATCTTACACTTACTCTTTTGTGCACACACGCTCCTCTCCTTCCCCCACAAAAACACACACACACACACACTCTCTCTCTCAAACACACACAGACAAGTGGGGAGCGCCAAGCCCATTCACCCAGAAGAAAAAAAGTTCTAAATAAAAGAAATTATTCTTTTTATTTCAAAACACTAGAAAAGACTACTCCAGTCATGAATACCACAAAAAGAAATTATGTAACCCTCACCCCTTCATAAAAAAATTAACAAAGTCCTGTATTGGATGATAAACTAAGTGTGCACACTTACACATGGGAAGTAAATAAATGCAAACACCACACATCTCAAGCATCTGAAGCAACTAAGAGCAATGCATGTGGAAAATTTGGTACAGGAGACCCTAATATGCTTAAACAAGTCTAGTTGTTACTATTGGAAACAAAAGGTTGTGCTTTGTTGGTTGTGTTACCACATTTTGGGGTGTCTTTGTATTGTATATTTAAGCCTATAAAGAAAACAGTGTAGTGAAATTGGCTTCAGCATCTAAGATGATGTTGGTGTAGGAAAAAAACAAAAATCTTGATGTTTGCAAGTAGACTCAAAATCCCTACATGAAAATTGTGATAAAAAATTCTCAACATTTTATGCAGCAGTCAAATGATATAGCAGTTAACTTGTGCAGTTAAGCCATGGCAACCTCCAGAGGATTCCAGTCTAAACACAGCCTAAAAGCAATGAAATGGAAACAGTGACTACATCACATGATCGAAATGCACCACATATTTGTGAGAGAGCAAGAGACAGAGGGTGGTAGAGAAGCAAAAATGTTATCATGCAACTGAGTGTGACACAACTGGCTTACTTTCAGCTCCTCTTCATATTCGGACACCTTTCGCTCCAGTGCTCTCTTTTCCTGCACAAAGAAATGTACTCAGTAAACCAAACATAAAAAATTCCAAAAGCTCTTATGGTGTATAATACAAATCTGAAAAACACATACACTTAAAAAAAACCTGAATTCACATTACATCACTGACAATTAATATGCTGGCTCTGGCTATCAACTATAACTGACATATTTTGCTTTTGCCTGCTGCCACAACTGCAGTCAGGGCCTCAGATTTATCATCATTAAGCTTTAGCATGCTAGTAATCATCTAGCATTTTGTGTCAGCAATGCATTGCCCCAGCTAGCAATTATTGATATCAGTCTTAGAGGAATGGTAAAAGACATACAACTGAGGCTGCAAAATGATCATTTTGACTTGATCTTCAGTGACAGGTCAGAATAAACTGAACAGAATGGAACTGGCAATGGAAGATTCACTACTATAAAGCTTCAAGAAAAGGAAAGGTGATCAAGCTCAGGTGAGCAGCCTTAACTTTAAAAAAGTCCTTTAAACATTTTGAGCAACTAAGAGATAATGATAAGAGATGTTATATGCCCTATCAGGTTTAGTATCAAGTTTGAAATTAATACTGACCCAGTTGACATGTAGACTGAAAGGCTACCTAACCAGTAAACTTTTTTTTAAAAAAGGCACAAGACAACAAAGAACAGTGCTTTAACCACAAAACAAAACTCTCCTTCTTTCCTAATGAACTTCATAAATAAAGCAAGGCAGCTCAGCAAGAAACTTACCCTCTTGTCATTAGTGTCTATTGTGCGCTTCAAAACTTTGTCTAACTCAGATTTGGCTTCAAGCAGCTCTTTTTTGCACTGTTCCAACTCTTTCTTCAGTCGTCCATTTTCTTCTTTTTCTTCTTCATATAGCTGCTCACATACAGGGAAATAAGTCACAATTATAACATTGAAAACACCAGCATATCACACCCTTATTTCTAGTTCTTGGGCTTTCCCTCCACTCTTTAAAAATACTGTTAATAGGTGAACAAAAAGCTGTTCATACTACTAACCATGCATTTACAAAGTTTCAAAAGACTCTTGTGAAAGGTGGGGGGAGTGGTTTTTATTCACACTGTCTGGAGACTGATATGTCTGAAAGTTTCATCGAAAGTACCACCTTTTTGTAGTCAGCATCAAGCGTGCCTGTGGAGCGTGAGTATTCTGAGTAAGACACTGGACGGTTGCGAACAGAGGAAGAATCTGTGGATGGTACATCCGATGAAGAGAAACGACCATACCTTGAACCTGTGCTCTGCCAAGAGAAGATTTTTTTTTATAAAATGCACATCAATACGAGTTCAACTTAAGCAGATTTCTGTTATAACAAAATGTTCATTTCTACCTATAAACTTCTCATTTCATGTACAAGATTTTATCCTTTTCAGGATATAGTGGCTTCTTTTGCTGTCTACTACACTTCAATCGCGCAAGTAACTCAAAAGTAATTCACATTAATATTTCACTATAGGTTCATGGATGAAATACATTCATGAATATAAGCATATGAATGTAAACACAGAAATAATTACATCTATATATGCAGGATGTATGTAAACAGATCATAAATTTCATGTGCTTTTTGTGCACATGTGCACGTTCGCAGTTATTCTTTCATGAAGTTGTCGCATTGGTTATGGCTACAAAGGCCCATGGTTTTTCTCTCTCTCAAAGTAGACAGTAAGTATATACTACAAGCCAAAGATGTAAATCCTAAACATGCAAAGGCAGAAGTTTGATCCATCTATAAAGACAATACAATCCACTAATTTTTATGATTCTAGACATTTACACACATCAGTGATGTCCATTACAGCATGTATGTGCTCAGGCACCTACAACAACAGCTGAAGAGAAGGGGGGATCTGGGAAGGAGGGCATAGGACTGGGAAGCTGTGAAAAACAGACACAGAACATGGTGGGGAACAGAAGCCTCAAAACTGCAGGCTGCAAGTTGTTTGCTTACCCTGTAAAGAAAGACTGGTGGTGTATTTTAAAACACAAAAAAAAGATTCTCCCTAGTGCAAAGAATCAAGCAGGCTGGTACAGAGGAAAAATTTAGTAGCTGAAAACAGGTTTACTCCTGCTCTTCACTGCACATTCCCTTTCAACATCTAAAAAAAATGTGTGCCAACTGCAGATTAGAATTCTAAACAAGACTGGGAAGAGGGGAGGGAAAGAGTGAAATAATGACACTTTGTAACTGCCAGTTGGAAGGAAGATTGGGTGGGGCAGTGAAAGTGCTCTGCTTCATGCTGCTGTCCCATGTGAAACAAAGTTTGTTGGAAGAGGCTGGAAGGTCTTCTTTCCTACCCATTAGCCTTCATCTTTTTCTCTTAGTCTCAGGATGACTCACCTAAACTTTGAAGGCTTTATCTATCAACTTCCAGCCCCCCTTACCTGGTTTCCCTCAACACCTTTCATCCTCATGCCAACTAGGAGAGAGAGGAGGAGGGGTGAACGACAGCTGGGGCTGAGGCAGATAAGGCAGGGAAAGGATTATAGAGCTGCTAGATTTAGCTGTTCTATGCACTAAGAACTACAAGCATCCTATTTATAGATCCTGTTTTCCTGGCTGTGTACAGCAGCCCTTTCAGCTGGTCTGACCCTGAGAGGGTCACATGCAGAGGTTCACTCAGTCGCTGGCATTCTTTCCTTTCTATTTCATTTTGGTTACAGGTTGTGCTTTGCTAATCACAATTAAAGGTGAGGGCCTCTGTGCATTTTGGCTTTTTTGTCCCAAGGGCAATAATCTGCAATCTGTAGAGGTAAATACAAGGTTGCCATTTACACTTGCCCTTAAACCTAGCATGGTTTTCTCTCACACGCAATCTGATGAAAACATTTGAAAGTTGTGTTCTCACCGTACCTTTACGGTGTTTTGTAACCTGACCTGGAATCGGATCTATATTAAGTATTTTTAATGAGGAAATACCAACGCAAATGTTGTTCTCTTGATTCATTCTATTTCACATCAACAACTATTAATGTCTGTGGTTTAAAAGAAATATCAAAAATATTGGGTGATTGATCAAGCAACTGATCTATTGCTAACATAGACTTCAATGTTCACCAGTTTGATTACAGACATACCCCATCACCATGTCTAAAAACAGGGTGGAATGGCAAGGTGGGGGGGGGGGTCAAGTAAATTTTTTAATCAAAGGGCTGGGCTGGATACTCGACCGTTAGATGCAAAGTCTTCCTGTGAAACGGACACCCTGTCGGTACTGGCTCTACTTCTGAAGGTCGATCCTATCAGTTCCCCCCACCCCGGGCCGTCTGCTAAAACGTTCTGTAGCGTACAAGGGGGTACGGCAGTAGGGTACTGTATTGTAATTTTAAGTTCGACACACACGGTGTGCTTTGGTTTGACACTGCCACGCTGGAAATCACTAGAAATTGAAAGTCTCGGTTTTTACTTTATTTCACGTGCGATCCGAGTAGAGCTCACCATCGGTCCAGGTGGTCAGGGTGTCTTGTTTTTTTTTTGTGCGCCAACATCGTGTGGACACATAGCGCCAATGACAAAGCTCGGCCACAGCTAGGCCAGCTTGTTTTAGTTATCCACCAGTGCACTTTTTTGTGCTGGACGAAGGACGATAACGGCTGCGGGACGCTCCTTGGTCCATCCACATGCTAACGATTCCTTTGGTTTTGTAACATCGCCCGACCTACTCATGTCATCGTCATGAAAGAAAGCATCTTGTGTAGTAGGCCAGCAATCCCACAAGCTTTGGTCTTTGGATAAAACCTGCGTGGAAAAGATTTACAACAGCTGAGGATAGGATGGTCTGGGTGGGTGGAGGGGGAGTAGAGAGCTTTGGCCTTAAAAAAAAAAGCTAGCGAGACCTTTAAGTTCCACCCTTCTGCTTTTCCCCAAGCTTCCCCGTGTGCCACTGAATGTTCAATAGATAAAGGAGGAGTATTCATATTTTAACATCACAGACCTGACGTCTTATTGTGCCGCATCTCGCAAATCGGCTATGGGGGTTACGCGCTCAAACTTGTGGAATCAGTGTCTGGCAATAAACCAATGCCTGTCCATTTACCCTCTTGGCGCGTTTGAAAATATTTCTATGTTCAAAAACATGGACTTAAAATTTATGATTTTGAAGACGATAGCGAAACTGCAGAGCCATGCTCGTGGAGCACGAGCCACGTTAGTGAGCGTATCGTTGTCTGCCGGTAAGCCCACAATTGTGGCCCATCGTGCAAAGAGAGAATTACGATTGTGGAGCATTCCAGAGACTGGGCCAGCGAAGAGACGAAACCGATGAAGTGATGAACGAAGGGGAAGTCGGGGGAGAGTGGGACGGAGAAGATCGATGTGTGTAAAGAACAAGAGCTCATCACCAAGAACTAACTTTCGCATGGAGATTGAGCCCTGCGTTGTTCCCGCATCTGCTTATTTCTGAAGACAGGAAAACTACCGGACTTAACCTGCACCACTGTCCCGCTCACTCTGTACAACGTGAACCAACAAATACACAGCAGTTTTGAAAACCGTCAGATGTATTATCTCAAAAACATAATAAATACTACATGTCAGCGTCTTTTACAATGACTACACTTCCAGCTGGCGGTACAGACTGTGCCTACTGTAACAGAGACATCTCGCGAACAAAACTGCGCTCACTCTGCCTTCCCCACTTGCTCGCCTGGAAAACGTGGAAATGATCTTCACAGCTCAAGAAGATGATCAGACTGCATTTGGGCGGGAGTGTTGGGGGTGGGAGGAGGGATACGGGGGTGGGTGGGAGAGAAGAAAGAGCCCGATATACTCTGAAAAAAATAGAGTGCGGTGGGGTGAAGAAATGCCACAAACGCTTCGCAAGACGGTTTTTTTTTGTTTTTTTTTTTTGTGAGAAAGGGTGCAAAAACCCTTTTTTGTGTTACAGAAACACAAGCGAAAGCCAGCTATCAGACCAAATGAATCTGTGATAGACGTTGAAAGCCAAGAGGGAATGAGCACGATAGAAACGTTCATCAACATTTAACGCTAGGCGTTTTTGCCTATCTTCTAATCTAAACAGTCTCTCCCAGACATGAATTAAGTTAGATGAAGGTTAGCGGTCAGAGCGGGCAAAGGGTTGTGTGGAAGTGGGGGTGAGGTGGGAGGCGCGGCGAATCAAGAATAGGAAGCTAGAGATAAAATAAAGATAACAGGCAAGCGAGTAAACAAACATGCCCTGAAGTCGTCAAAGGAGTGGGAGGGGAAACGACGTTGTGTTATAATAAACGATGTGAAATGTAAGCCTCTCTAAACCATCAAAACCTCCAAGCATGCATTCACGGATAGTCAAACACACACGCCATCCCGAAAAAAATGTCCTTCAATCAAGGAACGTTGGTTACTGCTTTGTCCAAAAAAAGGACTGAAAAAATAAAACAGGCTATTTTGCTTGAACCGGACCGTCACGAGGCCTTGGGGTGTCCCCTGTACATTCCTGAATCCACTGTCACAGTCACGTCATTTCCTGCACCGCTGACTCGTACAACGAGATCCGCATAACGGCCTCTGAGCTCTCGACCGTGTCAGCCCCCAAGACCCCTCCCCCCCCCGACTTCCTCCAGAAGACGGCACGCGCGCGTGGGGACGCGCCGACGTCCACAAGTGCACATGACGAAAAGAACGGAACTGGCTTTCAATGTGTGGAAAAGAAGCGAGTAAAAAAGCAAAAAAGTAAAGGGACATCTCCATTAACTTTAGTGTATGGCAGGCTACTTATAAATAGTAAGAGATATCCCCGTTGATATTAAGTGCAATGCAAGGCAACATAAAACATGCCGTATCTTTTGCGGGTAAATTCTGCTTTTCTGCCTTTGATGCAGTGCCATTAAACTTCAAATGTGAAGCATTTGCAAGCTACACGTCGTACGTCGATAAACAACCTGGAGACGGCGAGAGGAAAGAAGGTGGAAGGCAAGTGGGAAGGTGGGAGAGAGGTGGGGGAATTGGTGTTTTACGCCAAGCCAGCATTTAAGGCTATATCAAGGCAAGGCAGACAGCCCGGGTGGAGAAAGAGAGAGCAGCCAGAACCGGAAGTCTTAAATCAGACGAAAACTGTTGATAGCGAATGGAGCATGCACGTAAAGTTATCACACACTTTATACCTCAAAACAGTACAGCCTGCATGTGAAAGCTGCATTACACTCAATGTCCACCCCCGTGGAAGAGAGAAGGAAATGGCCTCAGGCTAAGCTCGTCTCTACCTGCATCACTTCCCAACCCCACCCACCTTGCTCTTCCATCACTGCGCTAACAATCTGCGATACAACAAGCAATCCTGAGGCCCACACAACTGACTATAAGCGTCACACACCCCAAGCGAAGAGAGTCCAGCGTAGTAGGTGGAGGTGGGTAGTGAGCTGGTGGAGCTGGAGCGCGAGCTGATGCCCGAAGTGGTGCCCGAGCTCAGGCCGCTGGTGCCGTACGTCGAGCCGTAGCCACCGCTGCTGCCGGACGCCGAGCCGTAGCCACTGCTGCTGCCGGACGCCGTCACCAGGCCGCTGGAGCCGTAGCTGCTGGGGATGTAGCTCGAGCCCAGCGTCGAGTACGTGCTGGCCGGACTGTAGGAGGACGAAATGGCGGAGGAATAGGGGCTGCTGTACAGACTGCTGCCCACGCCGGAATAGGGGCTAGACAGACCGCTGCCCAGGCCGGACAACCCCAAGCTGCTCAGCCCTGGCAAGCCGTAGCGGTTGGACCCGTAAGACATGGCGGTCGTAGTTCGTTTGTCGTTGGCAGAAGCGCACTCTCTCGGGGCGCTGGCGCAATCGTGTTGTAGAGAGCTGGTCCTTCAGCAGCACAACACAATCATCTTGTGGTAAGCGGCGGCTTCTCTTCGCATCTTGTCCTTACGACGCAAATACAGACATATCTCCACCGTGAAATGCCGGTAGTGACACAAAAACTCCGACAGCTGCTTGCTACTACGCACACCGACACGCTGGGCAACCACACATCCGTGACTCTTCCCCTCTTGGCTGACCAGTGCAGATGAACGCGCAACACACCCTGCGAACGATGTCTGTCGTTCTCTGCTGTACCTTCCTCCTCCCAAGGGGGTTTCCCACCTCCAAGAAATCGTGGTACCAGCTCGCCCCTAGGTGCTGGCTGCTACTAGGTCGACGCAGCGCCGTGTGACCTCTAGAGAGAGAACACGGCTGCAGGCACCATGCCGTCTCATGCACCGAGGTATTTGGCGCACCGCCCAGTCACCTTCCACAAGAACTAATTACACAGGTGCACACGGCGTTCGCAAATTCCCCTCTCCGTCATACCCACTAGTTCAAAAACAAACTGGTGTGATGTTCTCACGCACTCGGTGGAATTGCACAGTCGTACTCCTCAACACCGGCCGCTTCGACACAAACACAAAGAATAGAAAAGGTAAGTGACCCAAGCAAGCTCGCCTTACGTCACTTCCGCACGTGAGAGGGAGGCAAAAAAGAACCAAGGTAGGTATTTTGGCAGGCTGGGTTCCGTCGTGGGGCACACGCGCGTGCTCTGTTAGTCATTCCCCGGGCGAGTAGGAACCTTCCCTGTTCCTTCTCTCAGTGAACGCTGTACAATGTGGGAGGGGGCGGCAGTAAGGCGTGAGGAGAGTAAAGGGGAACAGCTGGCGCATCCGCGCGCGAGGATGAGTGAAGGCTGGCGCGAAGAGTGCGAGATACATACCACGCCTCCTTACAAGGGGGCGGGGGAACAGCCTGCAAACGTCTGCATAGGTTCGCAAACAAAACTAGAAACTCCTGCAAATAAAGCTTTAGTTTCCTCAACCCCCTTTGCCCCCTGCTGCAGAAAAATGGGAGGTTCCAACAAGCTGGAGAGTGGAAGAGCTGGTCTGAAAATGAAACCGCAACAGAGAACCGCCTGTGAGCGAGATTCAAGGAGGGCTGGAGGTGAAGGAGAGGAGCAACAACGGGCGTTGTCTCGACGCCTCCCACGTTCTGCCCCCCCCCCTCAGATACACGGCGACGTCAGCAAACCCCACAACAATCTGCCAGGGATCGATGCCCCCTTCCCCACACCAACGTTGTTAAACCAGCGGCAGGTCACCGCATCTTTGTGAAGCAGTGATGAGCAATTTTTCTTCCACAAGAGGTCACAGGCCCACCGTGGCAGATATCACCCTCACCGCACGGCAGGATCACATGTTATGTCGTTTAGTTATTCATTTGTAATCTCGAGATATAGCGAAGATGATTGTGCAGAGCCTCTTATTGGCAGTCTGCACTTAATTTGCTTTTTATCATGACTGATTTCCATAATCTAAAAATAAATTTATTACCATTGTGTGTGCGCGTTACATTCCCTACAGTCCATAATGCTTATCCTGAAGCAGCTGCGATGGAACTTAGTTAAAACGGCGTTAAGCAAACTCATCAGACTACATTCAGACATTAAATCACTTTCTGATTCTCTTTCTCCCTGGAGCCCCACCCCCATCCACCAACACACACACACACACGCGCGCCGTGCACATGCGTGATGAAACATCAGGCATCAGTAATTCGACGATGAAGCGAACTAGCTTCATATCAACGAAGGAAAAAAAAACTCTAGTTCCTTTCTCGCAGAAACTGTTAATCTCTTTCATGGGATCTAGGCTGATTGTGAATCAACAGGAACGGAAAGCAGCACAGTAAGCCACACACAGCAGAGTACCAGTGTTACGATCTTCGATCTTGCCCAGATTTTTCTCAACTTCATTTTACACCCCTCTTCACCCTGCCTCGATCCTGCATTGCCTGCCTGCCCGGAACCCAATTTATTTCAACGCTGGGCTTGAGCAGTCTGATAAGATCTAGCCTCACTAGTTCAACACAACAGCAAGTGCAGTGGTTGGAATGGCGGAAAGGTACTAGTGCTAGAAGTAGAACGATGATTGCGGCACAAGTAAATTTCAGAATTTAAGTACCAACCACTGCTCTGATCATAAATAGTAATAGTTTTAATGATATAGGATCACAACTTTAACAACAATGGAACACAGCTGCATTCTGGAGAAGGACATTGTAATAGTAACCTAAAATTCAAAGTGCAGTTTGGTTATCACAAGGCATAGCACCAGACCCGATTTGAGCTAGATTCTTCCTAACCCTATCCCTGAACGCTCTTCAGCAGGAAATTGCCAGTAAATTTTAAAATTTTTTAAAGTTTTTAAATTTTCCGGCAGTTTCATATCTGGCCTCTTGAAGACCAACTTCTAATCGCTCGCTATGTTCAATCCTAGACACTGCACCTAGGTGCTCACATGCTTAGAAATGTGTCCAGAGATCGAGTCACTTAATTTGGACTTTTGAGTAAACGGTTTGTGAAGCTGTCTAAAGTCTCAAAAAAGAAAAAGAAAACTACGTTTGTCTATATCAGTGATCTGTAGATAAACTGACAGCCCAAAGGGCTAGACGGCAATCATTATACTATAAACACTGATTCTGCATGCAATCAATGAGTCACGCAGGCTCTCTCTTGTCCCCTACCAACCCTCCCGCTCTCCCTCTCATTATAAAACATTTATGCACCTGTCTCTTACATATACACACTACATTTCATACCCTGTCGCATACTAAATCCTGATAAACCAGGATGCATTTCTCTGGCTAACCTTAAACATTAATAATTAAAGCACAGTGTGCAGTGGTGACTACACTTTAAGCAGCACTTTTTCGTGTTCTCTTTCAGGAGAATGATATAAAACTTTTTATCCACTTTCTTCAATGATGAAACCAGCAAACGTCCTCAATCACCATACTTACAATCTGCCTTTAAAAAAAAAAAAATTAACCAACTCATTTTAAGGCATGAATATTAATGTAACATCAAATGGGAAAAAAGAGAAATTTGTGGATAATTTTACCATCATCTGTTATTCTGATCTCCCTACAAGGTTTGGGCCATCCTTTTAATAAGTATATAAATACAGCGTAGATAGCAGAACAACTATTTTTTAATATAACCATTAAAAGCAGGCGTCTAACTTTAGTGTGTGTGAGAGAAGACAGAAGAAGACAGGAAGAGACTAAGAAAAAGCTGAAAATCTTATAAAAGGGGACAATTTTCAGGTGACAAGTGACAAACTATCACTTCATATTCCCCAAAACGCACTATTTTTCTCTTCATTTGTGTGTTCCTTGCCATATGGCCAACTTGTGCGCTGTTATTCTATGGAAGTGAGTCATGGAAGATAGAAAAAAAATCAGGCAAAAACTAGAGACTTTTCACACCAAATGCCTGATGAAAATCTTCAAGATATTCTGGCTTAACACAATTACTAATGAAGAAATCGTTTGTGAGCCAGCTGCACAAATATGACAACCATAATCCCCCCCCCCCCAAAAAAAAAGAGATGGAAATGGCTAGGGCATGTGTGCAGAATGAAATCAGAGGCACCACCCAAAAGAGCCCTTCACTGGGGCAAGAGAAAGTGGTTGGTGAAAAGAAACATGGCAAAGATCAGTAGAGAGAGAATTAAAGGCCCAGAAACTGTTCTGGAACACCATGGCTAACTTTCTGGTGACAGAAAAAAATGAAGGTCTCTAGTGAGTGTCTTATATATCACCTTGGGTACGAAGAGGACTAAGTGTTTCGCAGTAACAAAAAAAAAAAATGACACACAGTAGTTTACAGAAGCTCAAGCATGGTGTTTCTAAAAAATGCAAGTCTACCCTAGTCAGTAACCAAATATGAATAGAATAAATACTGCACCCACAATGATGCACTTACCTCTGACTCTTTCTTTTCATCTTCTGGTTTGTTCTCTTTGTTGACTTTCTCATCTTCACCCTTTAGAAAAGAAAGAATATATGCACTCCTAACTGTCGGTAAATATCAGACCTCAACACCAGCCACCAATTATCTTCCTCTCCTACAATACACTCCCACTGCTGAGGTGCAGATTACATGACAACACTTCTACATTATTTCATGATTACTATACAAACATAAACAAGTCTTTAAACAGGACTTTACAGCTGTATCTACTTCATGAAAGGTCTAGCAGAGGCAATTTTTGTTTTCCTTAAACAGCTGGGCTGAGCTAAATACAAAGTAGAAAATATTCTCCCCACTCTCCATTTTCCCAGATTCAATACCCCAAAAATCAACATGTACAAAAAAAAGTACACTGACAGTTTTTGAACTTTCTGTGTTAAGGATATGTTGATTAAAGGTAATGAGAGAGCAGGAACCATAAGTTAGCTATTCTTGCAAATTTGGCTTTGACCTCTTCCTGTGCATGTTGATATTTAGAGGGTTGCATCTGAAGAAAGGAACAGAGGCTATTCACTTAACAACTGGAAGTTTAACTCCATCCACCCCCACCCACTCTAAAAAAATCTGTGGCCTTAAATTGCCATGGAAAGTTTGCATTCTATTTGAAAAATAATCCCACCTTCACTCCCCACCATATTTCTTTCACTACCAAGCACTTAACATTTTCAAGTTTCAATAATCAACTGTGAACCAGATGCCCTATAGCTTTTTCCCCACACTTCCTTAGCAGATTTTTTCAAATTGTCAAATTATTGGGACCAACTGTTTGCGCTTTATTGCTAGTTTTTGAAGAAATCAGGTTCAAAAATATAAATAGTACATTTTATGAGAGCTTCTTTGTGTGCCACAGTATACATGTATTGATACATTGCTCTTATCTGGAGAATTAGTTTCCCTATAAATATTCAGCCTAGCAATGGCAGAATAAGCATGACTAAATGAAAGCGATTACGAAAAAAAGCAAAAGCTAAAAAATTATCTACTTTTTAAGAGTATTATTTAAATTTATATAAATGAACTTGAATTTATAAGTGTCTGAAGTCATGGTTTGATGAATGAAAGCAGGCTGGCTGATTTCCCAATTATGACCCCTCTACATTACGACCTTATTTTGGTAGATTTTAGCAAGTCTTAATAGGGAGGTTTTACTATACAAGTGCAGTCATCAACAAATAATTTGGTGATAACTACAAAATAACACACTTTTTCAAGAACTCGTTTAGTACAGTGATGCCCAACCTTTTTTGGCCTAGGATGGCCATATAAGTCTCCAAGACGTGTCTTATGGGCCACTTCACCGCAAAGATACAAAAAAGAAAAAATAGAGCAGATACCATTTAATAGAAAGCGCTTTATTTACCATTAATTCAGTAGTAATTAGTGGGATGTTTGAAGTTGTTTTCCCGAAACCAACTTCTGAATGTCTGGCTGCATTGTAGAGACACCCAGTCGGAGCACTGAATCGAAATGTTTGTCCACGAGGCGATTACGTAAGATGGGTTTCGCCCGTTTCATCACTGAAAACGTTTGTTCACACACATAAGTACTTGTAAACATCGTGATCATCCTTAACGCTTGTTTTCGGAGATTTGGAAATGTTTCTGCAGGCAACACGGCGTGGAAATCAATTGTCGCATCGCTCAAAATTTGTCAACCAGGGATGTCTGGCTTTGCAAGTCAATCAGTTCCAATTGCAGGTCTGTCGTGACACTTGACACATCTGCCGCAAATGGATTTTTGAAGAGACATATTTTATTCTTTACATCATGAAAATCCACAAATCTTTCCTTGAAATTATCCTTCAAGAGCCCCAGAACTAAATGATGATAAAACGGAAGCCCTCTTGTGCCACAGAAGAAGACATCAACCTTCACTCGTCAGTCTGGCCAATCACATCAAGGTGGGCGACAGCAACATCACCTTCACGTCATCTGTTAGGAATCTGGGATTTATTGTCACTGATGACATGACACTCGATAGACATGTAGCAGCTGTCTGTCGGTCTGCCTATTATGAGCTCCGTAAGATCAGTGCTATCCGTCACTTTCTCTCTACACGCGCTACCAACACTCTTGTCTGTGCGTTTGTTCTTTCTCGACTTGACTACTGCAACTCCTTGCTGGCAGGCTGCCCTGACTACCTCATTCAGAGACTCCAGAAAGTACAGAGACCTTTTGTTTTCTGTTTCGTCGTCAGTACTGTTGTTTTCTTTCGTCCCCACGTCTCTTCTCCGTTTTAAGTGCTAAGAGCATGCTCTCTATGAGTGTGAATATGCGCTATAAAAATCTTCACTATTATTATTATTTCCTCCACCACTGCTAGTAAGCATTTACGCATTCACCGTCGGAAAATGGCTTCACTTCTCTGCTCAAAATGTGAGCAATTCGGTAGCTTGCTTTTACCGCTGCCTCATTTTCTTGTCTTTTCTTGGTAAGTAAAGATCTGTCCACTTTTCTTGGAAGTTTCTATACTCTGAGTCCACATTTCGTTTCTTCGGATCTCCCATTTCACCAGCGCACAAATGTGACCCACCACGGCAAAATGAGAACATTTTCTGAAAGGCCCCGAAAGGTGTTGAGGGTCAATTTTGTGCAGTTTGACTTTTCTTTAAAAATGGATTCCTTGATTATTGAACTAACTGGAAAACACACTTCTAAGTTAAAATAAAAGTTAGAAATTTAATTAAACTACATTTTAATCGAGGTACCCCAAGGTGAACCGTCCTGATTTCCACAGGAAAATGATGAAATTCAAACGGTTTCGGTAGTGTTTCCCTGTCAGAACCGCATTGTATTATACCTTGCTAGAAAGCCCGAGTCTGTATTTTCAATCTTTTTAACGACTGATTCAAATATTAACAAATCAAAAGATCACTAATCCCCTGTGGAATGCGGCGTCCCTCGTTCTCAAACACTGGTTTCCTCCCAAGACGAAAATCAAGAATGAAAACCATCGAAGAAAGATTGAGACGCCACAAAGTAGGGATAAATACTTTTTCTTCCCTTTTTTTTCGCTTTTTCATTTTTTTAAAAATTATTATTATTAACATGCCAATTTCCTGCACTGTGGGCAGAAGTTTCGAGGGCCGGATGGCACTGCGTCATGGGCCGTAGGTTGGGCATCCCTGGTTAGTACATCTCAACACAATATTTCTTACCTCTGTGACATAGTTGATGCCAGTTGACCGCCGCTCTCTTCTAGCCCGTCTTGCTCTGATGGAGGAAGGTTCTTTTTTCTCTTCTTTCTCCATGTTTGGTGCTACCAGGGAAAACAGCAAACTAAATCATCACAGTAGATAGAAGAAGAAAAAAAAAACTAATAAAACTTTACATCAGCAAGAGAAAAAGTTAATATGCTGCTTTAATATATCAAACCCTCATCTTAACCCTCTTGGTTCAAGATAAAAATGAACATTACAATGACTGGCTTATAACTGAAGACTGCGAAGACGACAGAAGTGAAGTATTTTTTTTTGTTATTGCTGCTCTGAGATAAACATTAGACCAAGAAACCTATACATTTTTGGAAAAGAGAAAAGTTGAACTTTGCAATAAAAAGTAAGGAAAATCGCCTTGCCCGTGCTACCCGGCAAAGCCACGATCGTGGCCTTTCAAACCAAGAGAGTTAAAGACACCTAGCAAAATAATCAAAACACATTAAAGGGTCAGGTACAGAGGACTTGCAAAAGAATGAGCTCAACTAGTATGCCACTAAAAATTCTTGGAAGTGCTATGACTCATTCATTCTTATTTTTCTTAATGACAGGGTGAGGGAGATCTTGTTTAAGTGCTCCTACAGCTACAGCACTACACAGTGCAATGAAAGACTGCAAAAAATCCACGCACATTCTTCCTTCTTTGTTTCTTTTGACTCATCCTTTTTCTGCTCTTCATCTTGTGTGGCTGTCTCTGTCTCCCCATTTCGTAACTTCCGTAGGGAAGAAGATCGAAAAATGTTTGTACTGGTGCCAAGACTAGATGTGCTGTTATCTGATGCGGACAAGGCGTTGCGTTGACTACGAGGTATATATGCTGACGACAAAGTGATAGGACAGTACGAGATCCAGGAAGACAAAATTTAAATAAGCAGATCTGGGCAAGAAGCCAAATGTGCTAAGCACAGGACAAATATGTGGGTATGTCTGCATTCACCAAAGAAGGAACCATAAATGACAGGATGATTTAATATCTCATCAAACAACCCTTATATATACACAAAATAAATATACTAAAAACTGCATGAAATGCAAAATAAGAAATAATAGAACTATTCTCTTTTCATTATATGCTGTTAATATTTTTATGCCACTCACAGCTCTGCATGTTTTTTAAAAATGTACATGCACAACACAGAACATGTCTTTTAGCCAACGAGGCTTATTTTTATTTCTGTTTTATATCTCAAAAACTTAGCAACTTCCTCTTTAAAGGTTTCCATCCTTCTGTTATTTGAGTTAAACAAGTATAACTCATAAACATTCACAAGTTCAACTGTTGTCAGGAAGCTTCTAATTCAATCTTTATGTCCAAGAACCACATTTCAACAAAATCTGCACCATTTCTGTAAAGTTATTAACTTTTCTAATCAAGAAGCATTACTTACAATAACAGAGAACATTTTATGGTGCCCAAATCATTAAGTTCTTCATTTGCTGTTTGGTCATTCAGATGTAGTCTATTATTATTTATAGCTATTACCCCAGTTTCTTAACTCACTGGAGTCGTGCCCCTTCGGCACAGGCCATTTTCTCTGGATGCATGAATTTTTGTCATTTAAAAAAAATTGTAAAAATATAACCATGTACGATATAGCTAAGGATTTTGATTTGTTAGATAGATAAATATTAGTATAATTCACGTTTTACCTGAATTCACATGAAGCTCGACTATTTTTACAGTTAGATATCCAGGAGGGTAAGTAAACGGTATCCCATAAAAAGTTGTTTTGGAGTAGACTACCACCCGAAACTAGGTCCTATGACCACAAATATGGCCCCGAACCCAGTTCATATTTCAGAAACACACGTGGAATGATCCTGTGCAACAAGCACGTCGGTTTAGTCGTCAGACAGCATCTTGAAATAAAGTTCGAGTGCCTTTTGCACTGAAAAGCGTTCTTTGAATAGCCATTTTCGAAAGGCAGTGACTAGGTCTAGAAAATTCTAAATTTCCTCGAAGAAACAATCGAGTAAATAATGCCAAGGAAGGTAACTCTATAAAATGATTCCTTAAGCGATTTCCACAGTTAGCTCCCTTTTTTACCTATAGAAATCGAAGGAAAAAATATTTAACACCCTCCGTAGCATGTCTTACGCGGGCCTCCGTAGAACGCTCTACGGAGCAACTCCTATGAGTTAAATTTTTTTTTTTTTAAAAACCAAAACAAGTACTGTTGTGACGACAAGAAAACTTACAGGAGGTGACATCTAAAGAGGCTGAGGTGGTACCATTATTACTAGCTGAATCCTTATCTTCTCGAGGCCTTCGAAAGCTTGTTCGTATCGTCTCACCCTGAAAAGAAGAAAAAAAATATAAGTCAAACTGAGAGTTCATCATACTGGTACTACATTAGTTTCTAATGGAACATTCCAATTTTTTTTTTCAAGCAAACGTCACATTTTTGACAAGATTCAACCAACCAATCAGATAAATACAATCATGCAGCGGGATATTCTGTTTTTCTTGTTACCAAAACAGACAGATCATGGTCTCCCAGAAGCAGCTGCAGAAGCAGATGTGCTGGATGGAGCCACAAAAACCAAGTCTGTAAGGGAATGAGTTGTTAAAGGCTAACCTGACTGCTCAGCAAAAATCGCTGAAAATAGAGCATAAAGTATCACAAAAACATATTCCGATGGTATTTTATGACAAAGAGGCATGAGAGATTTTATATTAATATTTTCCTCTTAAGCACACCTGGATCTGTCGAGAAAACAGGGAGAAAGGGAAGTATTTCTAAAAAAATACCGTCGTCTGCATGAGCTGAATTATAAAAGAACAGATGCAATCCTTGGTAAAAGAAAACAGACCAGGATACAGCGTGCTGTTGATGAAGGTTCTCTTCGATACTCGAGGGATCTCTGCTTTGTTCAATCGTGCTGTGCGAACTTTGTCCCCACACCATATTCAAGAATTTGTTCAATACATTTCAAAAGCAACTGCTATCCAGTCACTTATGCAGTACAAGCAAATTTTGGACTTTCGGTAAAACGAAGAATTCTTATTCCTACAGCAGTGCTTACTATACAAAAGCACAAGCTGTTAAAACTAACTACGACTGCAGGTAAAAAAAGGCTTAAACAAAGATCAAGCACCAGATATACAATACTGACGGTTTCTAAAACGTTCTGGTCTTCAAGTAACATCTGGACAGTCACAAAGACATCATTGTCATGGATAGGTGACATGGATGAAAGCACGGGAGAATGCAAGGAAGTGTAGTGAGCGTGATTTACTGATAAAGCGGGATGCATGGGTTGGTTGTTTGTGAGTTATGGTTTGTATGGAAGGTTCGAGAAGGGTGAATGGGTAGAATATATAGAAGGCGGTCGCCAAGGGAGAGGGGCTTTTTTTCGAATTGAGGTCGAGACGACAGGTGCCAAGACACCTTACGTGAAGAAGAGAAAAGCGAGGCTGAACTACCTAGATAGCCAGCCATATTGAGACAACATCCCGTCGACCCCAGCGCCGCCGTGAGGACTGTGATAGTGTATGCCGTTCTTCCCCCAGAGGAGGTACCGGCCTGAAGACAGAGAGCGGGAGAAGAGCTGGACGCCAAGAACTCTGTGCTGTGCTCCGCAGAGAGAGAAAGAGAGACCATCTCCTGTGTGTACAACCGAACGCTAACCCAAGAGATTGTGTTCAGAACAGCACACAGGCGCTCGTCCATTGGGGGCGGCGCCGGCAACAAAATCGAAAGTTTGCTCAAGTGCGACATTCTGTCCTTTTGAGGGCAGCGTTCAGAGGAGTGGTGTGGGGGCTTGACCTCCTTATGCCGGAGAGAAGGACACAATATTTTCTTCATCTCATCCCTGAACAGTGAACAGAAAAGAACAGTGATTAGAGATAGTTGATAGTGGCTGGCCGCCGCGGATTTATGTTATATTGAGAGGAAGAATTGACTATTTGTATTACTGTATAGGGTAAGGGTATGAATGTGTGATAGTGAATGTATGAGGAGATTTGAAACTTTTTTTTGAAAGAAAGCGAGAGTGTGTGTAAGAAATACGGGAATAGTTTTATTAAAGGTGACGGGTTTGCGTAGAGACAGATCTAGTTTTGTTTCAAATGTCCGACTGACTGGGTGAGCGCGTGTTTGTGATCCCGTCAGTGTGTGTGTGTGACAATCATCAGTCAGCTAACAGTGTGAGGGCACCATTGATGTGCATGCTCAAAACAGTTAAAAAAAGAACTGAAGGTGAAAATTGTATGAGGAGCAAATGCGAGTATCAGTAAGTAAATAGTAAGTTTTGCATACAGCTAAATGAGGAAGTTTTTACATCGATAAACATGTATAAAATTATTGTTATATTTTTAATGGTAAAAAAGTCATTATCAGCGTTTAGCTGTAACTATATAATAAAAATGCAATGCTTGAAATTAACCATCAAATAAAAAAAATTACAGGAGTTTATCTTAGACAAATGCACATTTAAAATATGTTATTTTATTAAAAATAATAGTACCATGTGGAAGAATAAACTCAAATGAGCCCACTTAGTGACAGAGAATCAATAACACATCATAGACTGCAATGTCTGTGATTGTTACCCATTAAATTTTGATCTGGTTTACTTACCAGTCTGTTAATTTGGTTTGGATCTTTTAATTATTTTTTCGTTAACTTCAGTGGCAGCTTCTAAATAAAGATCAAATCTGTAAGGCTGTATTCCAAAATCAGCCGTTTCATTTTCTGGGCAAAAACAAAATCGCTTCTTGCGATGTTTCTTCATTTGATTTGAAGACACGCACATATTTCTTTAACTAAGTACACTCCGTTACAAATACCATTGGCGCATAAGAGAACTCTTCAGTACAGGAGAGTAATTTTCTCCTGCTTTCCTAGTGCCGATTTTTGAAGGCTTATATCTTTAAAATTAAGCGTAATTATGTACTCATATTTTAAGAATTATTATTTTAAAATAAACTTAGCCCGATCATAGAGAAAAAAATTTGCTTGTCCTTTGATATGAAATCCACAGAGTGACAGTCTAGAAAATGCTGAGTTCCTGACCTGTACAAAAAAATGGTGCTGGCAAACAAGCAAACATCTGCCTAAATCCCTTTAAAAATCGGTGAACTAGCACTGTGCTAGTGCTAGAAATAAATTATTGGAGCAGCCTGAAGCCCTCTTCTGTGATGATGTGGTCAGTAGTTGATGTACCAGCCTAATGATGGTGATTCATATATAATCCACTTTAAACCACATTTTTTTTAAAATATGAAGTGCATATATGCATATGTAGCTGAAATCTGCACACACATATGTGTCTGTCTGTAGTGGTTTGTCAATTTAAACAAAAAAGCGCAATGACTTCATTACTCACAGGAAAACAAACAACTGTTACTGTATCAATGTTTCGTTTAAGAGGAGGGTTACACCGTGAAGTAACAACCTAACAATTTTCACTGAATACTGGGATAGCTGGCCAGGATATGCATTGTTTTCTACTGATATCAGGTTTTTTGTTTTAGTACAATTTCTTCATTGATCAAGGTGTTCTTGTCACTGTTTATAGGACAAGCACTGAAGACATCTTGGAAAGAGAAGAAAGACAAAACTTCCTTCTCTTAAACAAGCATACTTAACATAGACATGATGAATTGTGAAAACTGATCACATTTGAGCATCTGTAATAACATTGCTTTAAAATGCAACACTAATCTCTTGCACAAATTGTAACAGAGGTAATTCTAGGATTTCAAAAAGAGGGGCCCTGGGGGCCTCTCAATGGAAAAAAGGGGCCCTTCAAATGAAACAAGGGGTCCCTCAAAACAAACATATTTTCACTGCTTTTTCTGATAAATATTTGGTATACAACAAAATACTTTATTAATCACAAGAAATTGAAGATAAACCACATAGATATCTTTTTCTTGTATATCGATAAATTATCTTTCATCATCATTAGTGTGATCATAGCATCCTAAATTTGCAAACCAATTAGTCTTTGTCCATCTCATTGGGCTATGAGCTAATGTTTAGACACTATTCATATGTCTCATTAGTGCAGGGGTTTAAATTTTTCTCCTCGAGGTAACTTCTACGAGAAGACTTTATTAGGTTTTGATGGCTGAAGCCCCCTCTCACAGCCTGCATTGTGGTATAGCATAAGGAGGCAGCTTTCCAAGAACCAGCAAATTGGGAAATGAATCCCTGTAAAACTCAAATAACAGTTTAAACAGCTTGTGGAATCTCTCCAATATACATTCTGCGTTACAGTTTCTTTGACCACAATTCATTCCTCTAAACATGCTGCTTTGTCAAGCAAGATTTAACTGAATTTGCTGCCCACTTGTGCTGGCTTTCCAAAGAAATCTGTTAAGATATTTAACTCTTTGTCTCCATAGGGTGTTCTGTCTTCTGCAGACAGGAAAAAGATGGGGCGCATGAAAAGAACTCAAAATCCAGAGGCAACATCACCTGCATCTTTTGGGAACTTGTCATTAATGTTCTTGCACATTGTCGCAAAAGCAACCCTGATAGCTTCTATGTCCTGTGATGCTGTATCAAGTTCGCAACACGTTATTTTTAAGTGTTATATAATACCACCGGCATAGGTTCCGAAAAGGTCATGAGGACAGAAATAAATTAGAATTGAAAATAGTTTACCTGGCTGAAATCTTTCTGAAGAATTTCAGCCTCCAAAGAGTGTCTGTGGTCAGAAGTCTGAATGTCTCTGCAGCGTCCTTGTTCAGTACTTAACACACCCGGGGTTGTAAACACGGTATTCTGATTGTTTTAGGCAACTTTAAATCACATGCCTTCCTCCTCGTTCATTAGCCAAGGCCATTTCTTCAGCCATTCACACTGACAGGTTCTCTGGATGCGTGTTTTTTTACGTGCGGTCTCTGTCTCAATTTGTCTATTTCATTGTCTACATTTTCAGTTCCAACAATGTGTGCGGCACACTCTGACAAGTTTCTGTTTCTTCCTGTCCTTGTTGATTTCTACTTTCTGGGGCATCTTCTGCTGTTCTGGTCGTGAACAAAAAGTCAAACACAGTTGACAGTCGCGTTCACTTCGTTTTCAACTCGCTTGCTTCCAATACCCTTTGATCTCTCCCGTCCCAAATGTTTTCGCTGTGGGCACATCAACAATTTACTTCCTGGCGCAAAATTTGGAGCAAGTTGCATCAGATGGATAACAACTGGTCAGTTTGAAAACTGTCCAGTCATTATAGCATCAATTCTAGTGGGTCGGTTTCAAACCAGCATGAAGAATGACAATGATTATTGTTGAAGTGCCGCATCGCGTGTTCAAAAGTACGCCAGCTATGGTATTTTTGTGGGCACATGGTCGCGCAGTCTTTCAGACTATGCGCCCCTCAGTGAAATTTTGCGGGAATCCCGCAAGGCCGCAGCCTAGAATTACCTCTGTTGTAATGCAGACGGGAAACTAAATAAATTGTCACTTACATCAACTCTGTCGTCCCAGTTTCGTCGACGATAACCAGTTGTGTCTTCCCGTGACGACAAGTCTCTGGAAGAAAGGTTTGCACTAGTTCTGTCTCTTTCTTTATCAGTTTGTAATGAAGAACCTGTTGATGACACTGTAGTAGAAGCTGTAGTAGTAGCTGTTGCTAATGATGATTTAGAGTCTTTATCCAAGTCTGGTATAGATGTTCTAGAAGTCGCACTATCTTCCGAATCTTTAACTTGTTTGTTAGTATCACCTTGTCGTATGACTTCTTCTGCTTTCTCAATGTCTTTCAAATCAACACCCTGCCATAGAGTAAGGCAAATAACTTTTTCACAAACCTCATTAAAAAGAAACTGAAAAGATTAAGAACAAAATTAACTGCATAAGCAAGATTTATTACCAATGAGCAGGTTTTTATACATTAATCAAAGTCAAACATCTTAAGATTATCTTACAATACTCATGTGTTGTCATATATTTTATGATAATTGTAGGTAAAGAAAGATGAGTAATCAGTATATGACAGATTGTTCAGTTCTGCTTGTTCAGGAAAAGAAAATGGCAGTAGTGAGAATGTGTCGAACTAGCAAACCTGTGTGGATCTCCTTGTCTGTCTAGCATGTTTTGCACGTGCTTTTCGTTGAGTTTCCGTTTCTTCATCACGCTTAGGAGGTTCAAATGACCTAAGAACACAGCCAGTCAAGCTGACATGACAGTTTTATTTTCAACACATGAACAGGCAAACACCCTCTTCACCCCAATCAAACAATAAAAAGTAAATAATTAAATCTAAGGAGGAGACAATCAACAAAGAGACATGGCATTTAGTTAAACATGCACAAAAAGAGGATATGTATGCTTTTAACTTTTATCAGTGAAACATTTGAAAGAAAATAGAGAAAAATTGTAACTAAATGTGCAAAGAAATATGACTGCTCACAACCTAATCAGACACGTTTCATTCACATAAAGATCTAATTGCTATGATGTGACATAAGATGTGAAACTGTTTTTTTCCACACAAATAAAAGCAAATGTTTCTGAATTATTTACATCTGTTTAATATTAATGAAGACATAAATTTGACAGATAAAGAAAGTGAGCGAAGGAGCAGCAACAAAATATATAAACTAAATTTTCATGGGTTAATATTTCAGACCCATCAGACTAGCTTTTCCGTTGATTTATCTAAAACACCAAACATAACACTCAAACAATGAAAAGTAAAAGCAAGCATGAACAACTGAAACAACAGTCTATTAAAATGATGAAAACTTAACATAACAGTGGTTCACATAATTACTGTATGAACAGGACAGATCATGTTCACCAAGCTGTACCTTTTCAGTATGATTATTATTCTGGTACAAAGTCAACTAGGGCAAGGTGTTGGGATGCAAGCATAGTGCATGGTTCTATTTTAAGCCCGAACAACGGCCAGCTATCACAAAGATGATAAAAGATTTTTTAGATTTTGTTTTATCTTTCTAAGGGTTATAACAAATGATGGTTAAAACCCCACCAAGGCTTAACTCTAAACAACAAAGAAAGACCACTGTCTGCTGTATAACTCTTGTCTGTTAAAGTAAAACATGATTTCATTAGAGGAAGAATAAAGTCAGCTGCCATTACTCTTGATATGCACCTTCTAAATACTGAATTGGTAGGAGAAGTGACTACAGTTGTTGATGCTGTTGTTGTTGCTGCTGCTGTGTTGGTGATGGTAGTAGCTGAGGGGACTGAGACAGAGAATGATGTGGTACTGGTAGGTGCCTTGCCCTTATCCTGTTCTTGCTGGACGTTTTGCTCCTGTTTTCTCATATAGTACGGCACATAGCTGGAGCGGTATGAGTAATTGCGGTAAGGGGTATAAGATGACTGTCCTGCAGACCAGCTAGACCTGGAGACACACAAAACCAAAAAAAAAAACCCCACACAAGCATGCAATAAAACCATGCAAAAAGACACAGAAATAAACTGAACTGCAATGGAACATTTCTTGATCCTCTAGGAATAACTGAAGTGAAAAATCATATTTTATGTTCCAGAAACAATTAAAAAGCTTAAGAAACATAATGGAAAATGTAAACTGTAAAAATGTTTATGATTACAGGACAGGGACTTTACTCTTTTACATCAACATGATTTAAAACATAAGGGGAGAATGACCTACTGGGTTGTCGGAAAAGTCATGATGCATTTTTGCAACAGATGGCGCTAGTTCATTTTAGGAAGTACTAGAATCATTCAAATCTATGTTATTGTACGTCATTTGACAGCCGACACTTCTAGCTTTATTCTAAATTTTAAAAAAGTGGACTGATTTAGTTTTGGAGATTTTACAAGTTGAAGACAGAAGACCAAGCTGTGCATTTTCGCCATATTTTACTGTTTTCTTTCCATAGAGGTAAGAACACGCATCAAGCTTGTGAAAAGTTACGTAAAGTTTGTAGTCAGAATCCTCTACAAGAACATCAGTGCCAACAACGGTTATGGAAGTTCCATGCTAGTGATTTCGATCTCAAGGACACTTCTGGGTCATAGAGGACATTGAGATTGATGACATTATAATCAAGACACTGGTCAACTCAAACCCACGTTACACCACATGAGAGATTGCAGAAACATTGACCATTCATCATTCAAGCATATTTGACCACCTGAATAATCTGGGCTACGTAAGCAGGCTCGATATTTGGGTTCCTCATGAACTCAGACGTTCATTCAATGTGCTCTTTAAACGTGAAGAAAACAATCCTTTTTTTAAAGCGACTAATAACTGGTGATAGGAAGTGGATTGTTTATAACAATGTGGTGCACAAAATGGTCTTGGTACCGATGTGATGCGTCCCTATGCTCCTCAAGGAGTAACAAAGAATGACGGTGATGATGACTGACATGATGATTCACCTCAATATCGAAAGCAGACATTTCTCAGAGGAAGGTTATGTTCTTAGTGTGGTGGGATTTTAAAAGAGCCATGTTTTTTCAAGCTCCTACCAAGGAACCAAACAATTCAAATATGTGCTGTCAGCAACTAGACGAATCCATCATCCAGAAATGTCCAGCAGTTGTTAATCATATAGGAGTCATGTTTCGTCACAGTAACGTGAGACCACACACAAGTTTGATCACTTGTCAAAAGTTATTGGAGCTTGGATGGGATGTGTTGCCACACCCACCACACTCGCCTGACCTTGCATGGTGTGGTATAACGTTCAATTCAGATGAGGATGTAAACCAACACCTTGTTCAGTTTTTTGCAGATAAAGACAAGTCCTTCTATGAACAAGGAATTATAAAGCTCACTGAAAGGTGGCAAAAAGTTATCGAACAAAGCAAGCAATATATCATTGATTGATCTTTGTTTTTTTTAATAAATAAATGCCCTTACAAAAACAGAAAAATATGTCATGGTTTTTCTGACAACCCAACAGTGTTCCTTTTTTGAGGATCAAGATTATTAGCAATTAGTCATAAGGCAAAATAAATTTTCAAAACCAACTTGCAAACAAAATTTTAAATATTTCAGACTGATAGCATTACTACAAACACTGTCATACATCTCACATTTGCACAAGCGCCCATCCAAACACTTGCTGACATTTAAAAACCCCACTTAAATGGTAACAATAAAGAACAAAATGCATCAAAGAACCAACAAAAAACAATTTTCATAAACTAAAATGGAAAATGCAAAAAAATGCATTCAGGAACAAGTTTCATAAATTTATGCATGCAAGGCAACTGTCCATTTCGGTTCTTGCACACAAACAACTCCCTCAGCCATTAAATCTGTGCACCTAAGTTTTCTTGACCACTCACATTCCTGTAATTAGGTGAAGAAGCTGTGTTTTGCATTAAACGTATGGTGTGCACATGCTCCATCTATAAACTGGAGAAAGCACCCCATCTCAAAAATGTATAAAAAAAGACCTCTATTAAACTGCAGCCACTAACAGTTCTAATTCCTGCACAAAAATTGCTAGCCTGGATTTTCTAGCATTCAAAGTTCAACAAAATCATGCAGTCACAAATAAACAAAACCATCTTTTCAACAACAACAACAAAATAATAAATAAATTTGCAACTGGAAGGACTGCTGTAAAGCAAGCTACTGACCTGTCTCCAGGGCGGGAGTCTGTGATGCTGTCTGTACTGGAACTTGAGAGACTGCTGATGGAGGTTGTTGGAACAGCTGAGGTGCTGGACAGGGGACGCCGGCCTGCTAGTCTCTCTTGTAACTGCAAGAAATTCTCCAAAAAATGGACCAGCTAATTCTGCCAATCACTAGTGCATGCCCACAAGCTGTTTAATAAAATCTCAAGAATGGAATATAAAATACTAATTTAGATAAATATTTATCCTTCAGCACTTTCTCATTTTTTAACACAAAAAACATTTAAATTAGCAACTGTGCAATCTACCATCAAGAAAATCAGTGATGGGATAAGCTGTCAAATTGTTACCGCCAATAGATCAACACTGAAATCCACCTCACTGACCACCACTGGCAAAACTAAGACCCAAATTCTAAAGTGCGCATACCCCATGTAAAATAATTTCTTATTTGAAAATCTGACTACAATTCTCATGAGAAAGCATTAACACTTCACTTTATAGCAATAACAGTCTTTAAATAAGTCTGAAATTCATTTCCCAAGATAGGTTAACTATTGCTTTCTTTGTGCTGGTGTTCCAAATGACATCAGCACAACAATTAACTACTCCAAGCAACTCGGCCTCATTATCATGGGTATCATGTTTATGACCTTTCTTAAAGAATATATTTGCTTATTATGTTTACTTCTAAAAAGCGAAGAGAATTAAAATCAATGCCAATCATGCACAAAACATGCAACTGTGGACTGTATCTGAATGGAAGCTTTCTATAAAATAAATTAGGGATGCATTTTGTGCTATGCATTCAACATAAGATGCCTAACTCAGCCACATCTAACAATCAGTGTCCAAGGAAGCCATTTTAACAAATTACTGGACATCTACATGTCATATCAATGTAAACATAGTGCTTTGTCTGCTTTTTGCTTACTCTACAACTATAAGATCATGTGCAATTTTTGTTCTTTCCCTGAATGACTTCCTCTTCAACTTTCGCAGTACCTATTCCACGCACATATTTTAAAGTGACACAGCATGATACTGTTCTGGAGTGAAAATACTGACGACAACCACTCCCTCCTCCGTTCGTTAACTAAACTGGAGGAATTTTTGAGTAACTGCCTCTTTACAAAAAGATGGGCAGCAACTCACACTTTCTATCCGGTAATCAAGGGCAAGACGCGGACTAGAAGCTGAGCGAGGCAAGGATTTGTCAGCATCGTTCTCTAGCAATTGCTCATGCACCATGCTTGTACTGCCTGTCTTGCGTATTCCTCGTCTCCACGAGGGTACTTCCTGCTCTTCGGATGTGGATGTTTGACTGGATGAAAGGCGCATGGTATCCTAAAGGACATAACGAAGAACAAGCAGGCATGCCTTGTTTTACTGAAATCACCAATTCAGAAGCAGGACACATACTCGAAGCAATGGGTTGATACATTCAAACATTCAACAAATACTGGCATGCTAAAAGATTTGGTTTTTGTGTGTTGGGAGGGACCTGTGTTTTAAGCTTTACTTTTGACCAAGACATTCGGTACTCTACACTGAAGCAACAAAACATAATCACAATTAGGGACATCACTGGGTATGTAATTAGTGTGGTGGGAACTGACAACAGAACATTGTTATAATTTTCTTGGAAAGAGGAAGTAATCATAGCCAAGCAATAGCTTGCAACAATACTAAACATCAGGACTCATTACATGTTTTTTAAAATACAAATGCATAGCTTCATATATACAGATATAAACTTCTCTGCTAGTATTCTGGTCAGTTCAAATCAAACAAATGAAAGAATCAGTAAAACATTTAATAAACAAAGTATTTTTCCCCTACAAATTTGAAAACAAGCTGAAAATGGTTGCTACTTAAGATAAACTGGAATTTTACAATTACTATGGATATTAAATGAAAATAAAAACACTGTATAAACAAAAAGTGACCATGATAAAACTTTCACTTATAGATGAGATTTAACAGAAAGTAAAACAAGTTCTTGAACAAAGTACTGAAAAACGAATTATCTGTACACTACTTGCAAGTAAATGTTAACTGCAAAAAATAAATTAAAGGATTAGCAACTCAAGAAAAGCATGCTATTAAAATGAAAGTACATAAGTTAAGAAATAAAAGACTAACTGTATAGCAACAATGCCTAAGGACTTTTTATAAGTGTTAAAAGAGAGGAAGACAAAGTTCTAATTGTTGCTTTCCTCATATATCCCAATCAACTAGTGTGAGGAAGGAAAAACATTTTCTTGTTCCTTCCTCTCACACCCTACCTTAACTGGCATGCATTTAATATACTCCATCCAGTTTGTGTTCATGTGTTTGGTTCATGCCAAAAGGAATAAATGGTGTCTTAAATCATTAGGCTGGTGGGCATATCTTTCAGGGCAGGCAAGGCAGTAAGTAGCATTCCAGAATGCATGCCAATGTTTTCAACGTACCTGTTCTGATGGGAGGCGGGCGGGGACACTAATTGACCGGGAGACCAGGTCTTTGGAAGAGGGCTTAGATACATCCTACAGGTCAGAAGAGCAAGAATTGCAAGCATTTGCACAAGGTACAGCAGCAAGCAAGACAGACAGACAGCTAAGTGGTATTTTATAAATAAAACATAAGCCTTTAAAAAATACAACCCCCCAAAAAATCCAACAACAAAAATCTTCCTTTGGACCCATGTTCTGTACAGCTTAAGGGAAAATACATCCTTAAGACAGGTGAAGGTTTGACAAAAGATACAATCATAGTTGTATTATATTTATTTTGTTATTCACTCATTAGAAAAAAAATTTCAGTGCTGTGGGAGTTAGGGGCTGAACTGTCACAAAGACTGAAAAACATGCTGGCAGAAAATTTATTATGGAAACGAACGACAAAAATTCTGATTCACTGAAAAATCTCAAAGAGGGATTCTATTAATGTGTGTGTATATATATATATGTGTGTGCTCTCATTCAATCTTTTTAAATGTCATGGAACATTTCCTAGGTGCTATATATCAGAAAAACTGTGGCCACTGACATGAAAAACAAAGTCTCACAAACTGATATGGGGGAAAGAAAAACAAGGGAAAAAACACATTTCCTGAACATGCTTGCTTATCTTCCCTTTTGTGACAGAGGAGCTAACTGGAGAAAGGAAAGTGTAGCACATATATGTTGCACACAACCATCAATATATGTGCACAGAAACACTGTAAACTGACGTAAAACGTATCAACCAATGCATACATGTAAGTGCCACTCTCTCGCCTTCCCCACTCCTCCCCCCCTTTCACTTCTGTAACTCTGCAGCAAACTGCAAATATGAGTAACTTCTTGTAGTGTTGTAACTACACAGGTATGATGCTGTCTACATGATGAAGTACCTAAAAGAGCACTAAGACCAACCACTGCAAATTTTTTTTCACAAACTATCTACCATTTTCCATGAATAGATCACAATGATAATATCATGACTAGCACGTCATCTGACAGAACATGGGTTACAAGGAAGACAAAACAAAAAAGTTAAAAACAATATTTCTCTTGATGGTAAGGGACAAAAATTGTTTCAATATAATAGGGGCCCTTCCAAACAGAGAATAATAATTATCCTTCATCAGCATACAGAAAATTTATAGCAATGGAAAAAGACATCACTGAGATCAAATAGAGAAAATAACGACAGGTGAAAGCAAGCAACACACGATATGTGGCAAAGGCATTCAAACAAAATGGGCAGAATGCAAGATATTGTTTATCACAGCAAGTTAATAATGAACTCATGTGATATGAATTCTGACAGAAGATATGTTTCCTTAAACATTTGGTATTATCCAACAAAAGTTGCTTAAAAAATGATAATCTATTACAATAATAACAGGATGCTTCTAATCTTCCCTTACAAAAGATAAAAGGAGTTTGCATATAAAGGCTTCTCCAGCTCATTAAAATAAATGTCCACAAATGATATGTGTATAAATACATTGTATTATTTACACATAAGTATGAGATAAGGAAAATGATACGTTATCATTAGACTGTAAGAAGCATTACATTATAGTAGACCTTGATGTTCTATATGCTATGGTGATACATGTCATAAAGAAAAAGCAGAAAGCAGAATACACAAGAGTATAGCAGGCTAGTGTGACCATTAAACAATGTATCTATGTCAACGGGAAGCAGAAAGTGGTTTTTCATGTCAGGGTGTGAAAGTGGTCTCCCATTGTGTAATGAAGTTTTCAAGGGAAGTGGGACATACTGAAAAAATTTATAACAGAAATTGTTTATCTGTATGCCAGACTCTGACTTTTATGTATTACATGGGTTTATTTAATGGTATTTTGACAGACACATCTATTGTAATGTCAAAAGTAGGTCTTCATAATCAACAAACATTTACCAAAACATTAACTCACTGCTTTAAAAAAAACCCACTTCAATACCACTGTAATCTGTAAATAAGCCAAAGAATAAATGAAATGGTAACTAGTTGAGGTCTAAGAAATCCTGATGTTCCAATCTTTCTCTGAAAAAGTTTTTTAAGCAGGAAGAACAATGCCCGAATACAAAGTTCAAAGGGAAAGAAAAACTCACAAGGCAACATAAATGAGATACATGGGTGGGAGTCACAAGTTGGTAAAAAGACCTTGTGGTCACTTACGTTCCGCTCATCTAAACTGGGCTCTTTGCTGTTTGTCCTTAAAGTCACATCCTCAGATGATGTTTCAGCCTCCAAAGTGGAGGGAGTAGTGGACAGTGTGGATGTTGTAGTTGTGATACTGGTGCAAATGGAAGGTGTGGATGGGATGTTTTGGGGGGTTGGGGTAGTTGGGGTGGCTGGAGTGGCTGGGGTGGTTGGAGCGACTGGAGTGACTGGGATGGTTGTGATGGTGATGGCAGTGGAGGTGGAGATGACTGAGGGTTTTTCTTGTTCTGAAACCTCATCAATTTTGGGCATTTCAGGTTTGTGGGTTTCTAGACCAGAAACACTTGGTGGCCTGTTGTTCCACGTCTGTCTCCGCGTGCAGAGAGAGAGAGAGAAAAAGCAAAAGGCTCTAGCCACCACCTCACAAGCTAAACACCACTCCAATGAGCCCAAGCAACTAAGTCATAACTCTCATTTTCTGTTATATATATACAGCTCCAATTAAAAACAACAACAAAACCCCTTAGAGATACAACTATTAATTCATATGATTAAATGAAAAGCATCAGCACCTGATTTAATACTGTATGCTTTTCTTTAGTATAGAGCTGTAGTACTTTATGTCATGTTTCTTCATCTATATGGTACAAATTTGGAACTGAGGTTACCCATTATGCAGACATGCTACACCAAACATTCTTCAACTGTATTAAAGAAAACTTCGATATGTTTTGAGATTTACCTACCCACATGCAGCATAAGAAATTAATATTTAATTTACCAATCGTTATAACAGAATAAATCAGTTATCTATAACCCAGCAAGCCTCTACAAGGCACTGCAAGGTATTTTCATTGTGGATCAAATCATTATTATCCTCTAAAATTTTTTAAATAGCAAGGTCTTTATTACCAACATAACCTTTTCAGCTTTACCACAAAGGTCTACAAACCAAACAAAATTACTGTCAATTATCGTCTTTAAAACATCGATTTTCCATATTTTCTTTGTTCACCACACTAACAACAACACATATGATAAAAGAATCATTTCTATCTGCAAAAAGCGACAAAATTTAAATTACAAGAATTTACCTGTGATTTGTGATTAAGAAAGCAATCTCTGATCCCACTACCTCACAAAAATAAAAAATTTAAAAGTTATAGTAAAGAACTACAAGATAAGCACAGCAGCTAGCAGAAAACTCAGAGTAGCTGGCAAAAAATGCACACCACATACAGGAAAGAAGACACCTACCTGTGAGATCAAGGAGGACTGCTTGTTCAGTTCATTCTTGCGCTCTGTGGAAATAAAAAGTTTAACACAAAGCCCAATCCTGAAAATGACTTCTAGCAACTGACTTGCAATACTGTGTATCACACAGCGGAAAGACATTTATAAAAGTTTTTCTTCTTTAACTTCTGTGCCCTTATCTTCTCTGGAGCTGGAAAGTCACTGAATTTTCTCCCTTGGTGCCTTTTTCTCAACTAGTGCCCTTTTAACTGTCTTTCAATCCTCACTTATATTAATTCTAAAAGTGAGCTTATTGCAATGCAAATCAGATGCCCTAAGCTACATACAGGTAGGACCATTGAACTATATTACAAAGAGAAATAAATACCAACAAGTTTCCAACATCAGAAATTTTTTTTAATGAAACTGAATATCGCAACTGACTGGAAAACAATATTTTTATCATCTAATACTTGCTTGAGAAACATCATTTGGTTAGACTGAATAAATTTGGTTTTCCACAGCTTTTTGCTTGTGTTTTTACTTTTGTTGGGTAAGGCAGGAGAGAATTCTTATTTTTTAATTGGTTTCCTTTGTCATCATCTGACATAAAACCTGTGTAATGGCACTCCTTTTTTGGGGGGTGTGAATTCCTGCTACAGTGGTCATTTAGGTAACTTCCCCAATTTGGCTGCTCATGAGTTGGAAGTTAATTTGCTTGTCAAATTGATAGTTCCCTACCCCTACCCAAATTGTGGCAATAGTACCTAAAGATAAATTGTCAATGTTCATGAACATAAGCCTTCAAACAAAACCAGCCAAACTCAATGACTCGGGGTATTTTTTTCACCTGTTTCTGGGTTCGGAGTAGATATAGATATGATGGGTGCTGTCTTTTTGTCCTCTTCCTCTTTATGTGCAGACAGGTGGGTTAAGTTAGCATCCAGAGTGGCTCGTTCTTCTTCAGATGTCTTCGATATCACATTTTGCTTTTGATCACTACTCATTCGTGTTACTGAACTCCTGTAAGCAAGTGTAAAAAAGACCACATGGTCAGATTTAAAAATTACGATTATGAGATGTTAAAGACTTGGCAGATAAAGCGATTTTTTTGTATATAAATCAACAGAAATTCTGGTCATTAAAACTATACAAAAATGAAATTAAAAAAAATAAATACTCAAAGCCATAATTAAGTTTTTTTTCTCTTGCAAATGAAAGCACATTTTTAAATCACAGTACCATTTCTTTTTAAACAAATGTTCAAAATCAGCTTTCAGAACAAACTTCTAAGCCATCTAAAATAAAATTGTAAATAACAAATTCTTAAATACTCAAAATCGGCACACTTTTTCACTTTCACTGCAAAAGCAAGCACAAATTTCTCAATAAATACATAAACGTGAAAGTATTCCGGTTCAATAGTCAACACTTAGAATCTTTCTCTCCACCTAGCTAAAGTTTGAATGTGGTCTAGGTTGTTTTGTAAATGGTTATGCAGTTGGGTTTTCATTTGTTTCATTAAATAAATGTCACTTTAAAACCCTACATTTTAACATAAAGAAACAACATCCTATGTGCAACATTTTTAATCAAAGGCATCTTCAGTTGATTAAAGCATGCAAGTTCAAAAAGTGAAAGCATGACACACTGAACAGTGGTAGTTATTTGAACACTACTTAAAGATACTCCATCGTCATCCCTCGTTTCCTAGGCACTCTTCTCATAAGCACATCTTCTCCACCTCCAAAATATAACAAATATGTCTGGATGACAGCAGTCATAGCAAAGACAAGTCATGGTGCCCACAGGTTGATATAGTTTTGTATTAATCACAAAACTGCTTCCTCAACTTCAGCTCAGGCTGATGGAGAGACTTTGCAATCAGGAATGTTGTTTTACACACTTAAGTTTGAACAGCTGTTCAGTTTCCTCCTGAATGCTGAAAGCCAACCTTAACCTTTAACCTGTAATAATTTGTTTACCTTCAAAATGCTCTTTCACAAATGTAGCGCTTTTCCACTATAAAACCCTATGAAAAGGTCAAATAGCCAATTAAAGGGTATTCCAACTGCATATCTTAAAATTTCCTTTAAAAAATCACACTTCATATGCACAAGTGTTTGCTCTGACAAACACTAACAGGTAAAATTCTGCTTCTGCTGGGTCCCTAGTGACCTAGAAATCTGAGATTAGAAAAAGGAAGGGTGAAATCTCATGGCTTTACACTTATCTATAATGCAATATAATCACAAAAGAGGTCTCCGGGCTGGTAACATAAATTAAAGACCATTCTTAATGGGCCAAATATGGGTGAACATTTGTCCAAGTTCAGCAAGTATTTACATGATGGTTATATAAAGACCTTGCCAAACTCATTCAAACAATTGTCCATATTTGTCCAGTAAAGGGCATTTAGAAAGAAAACTGCAGAAATATTTCTTTAAAAGCTTCTAACACACAACCACTTTATCTCTTTTATTCTGATTTTAAAGCATATATCTGGAGGAATATGGTCTGTTTTGCTCTCTATTAGTCTGTGAAATATATTTAATGCGAAACAAGCATTAGCTGCTAAAACAAAAGAAAAGACAGCAATAGCATAATACTGGTTTTCCCCATCTTAAGGTTTGAAAACTCTTTAAACCAAGTCGCTATAGTCTCGGCTGCTTTTTCTTGCACCTCAGAGATAGAGCAATGCAAAAGTATTTGCTAAAGCAGAATTTTCTTTTTCCACTCATGGCAAGATTTACAAACCTGTCAGAAAACTTCCCAGATGTTGAACCTCTTCTGTAAGCAATGTGCAAAAACTATACAGTGACACAGAAAACATATTTCCATGCCTGCAATACTTTTACTGTAACTCCCAAACCAACCCCCGAAAAAAGAGGGACTTCTTGAGCCCAACCAAAACCAATGAAAATGAGCCTGCATATTTTAAAAATATACCCTATTCATGTGTCCTTTCATTTATAAATAAAATGACAGTAACTATATAAATTGTTACAATGAAAAAAATTAACTTGGCATTAAAATATTTTTAAAATAGCTAAAAACCAAATTGGTATGGGTAAGCATGGGAATGTAAAAATGTACAAGCAAAACAAATTCTTGCAAAATTTTATTTAAAATGCCTAAGAAACACATGCAAACAGTAACCTACCACTTTTTCATGCTTTGCGACTATTTTTGTTCACATTCATGAGGTGGTTTCTGGCAATTTGCTGATTATCCCCCTCCCCCATCTCTATCAGATCCTTCCCACACCAACACACACTCACATTCACATATACAGTATTTCAGTACAAGCTAGTATATAAATAAAAGAAAACCTTAGTTCTCTGCATTTTATATAGCAAAAACGGCAATTATTCTAAAGCCATTTTAACTTAACCTGTCTGTGGGCTTTCATCAAGAACCAATCTATATGGTGTATTAGCTGTGCTAGATTCTCAGAAATCTTACCAAAATGTTTTCACATGATAACAAAAATGAAATAAAAATAGTATAGTTGAATTTTTTACAGAGCTATTTCCGCTTGTTAGGTGCAACTTTTCACTGGGACAAATACAGAAAAGAAGTATATACATTACCTCCTTTTTGCTATGTGACTTGGTGCATGACTAATTTCAGAAGTGGAGCCAGATGCAGACCTCATCTGCAAATAAAGGAAGCAAAAAATTGTATTTAACAATAAACAATCATGAAGTTTATAATAATTAAACCCCTTACCAAAAAAGCCTTCTGGTCTATAAATTATAACTCCTTGATTAATCATCTTTCTGTTATCTTTTTATCCCATTGTCTTTATTTTATCTTTACAAATTACAAATGACAAGACTATTCAGAGGCATGCCATAATCTGCTTTAACAGATAGAAAAGACTATACACAACTTTTCAGAGCACTTCCCATGTCTGATGGGTTGTCTGGAGTTTTAAATCAATTAAGCCTATATTATGGTGAGTTTGGCAAGGCCTGTATACAGGTGGCACAAAAAAAGGCCTGTAAGTGAAGATAGGCAAATCACTGCACAACTGTCATTACTGGCCTAATACGCTGTATCTTAATGGCAAAAGACTATTCTTACGGTGGCTTGTTTTTTCTTTAGCTCTTCCAGCAGCTGCAACATCTCCTTGTCAGCAAGGTCGAAAGCAGTATGTCCCTGTTGAAATAAGAAATTACTGAGCAGATCTGTTTCATAAAAGCTACACGTCTAATGTTACAACTTCAGGAACAAAACATATAATGGGCCAGGGTGACTAATGGAAGAGATGGGAACATTCGTTATGTCTATATACTACAACCATGTTGCAAAAAGTCACTGTGTGGTTTAAAACAAAACAAAAAAAAATCCCCCACTAATGTTCAACTTACTTTGTTACAGCAATGGGACTGCAAAGAATCAAGGAACATTCAAGTCCATTTACTGATGACACGTTTTCAATGCTGCTAAAAAATGTTGAACATAAACAAGACTTCCCCCCTGCCCTTTGAACGCTTCTGTCAAGATTGAGATCCTCCTTACAAAATCTACCCTTTCCCTACCCTAATCCCAATGAAGAAGCAGCCTCACTAAGATGGAAGAAGACAGACTTACAGCATTGTTCTTGATGTCCATGTTGCACATGTGCTCCACAAGATTTTGGCAAGCATCCTCCTGTCCCCAGTGGACAGCTGCATGCAGTGGGGTCCAGCCATCATTGTCTTGTACATTCACATTGGCCCCAGCTTGCAGTAGTAAGCTAGCCACAATAAATATGATAGACTTACTTGCCTGCTATTAGCCAGGTGTGAGCCGATTCCAAATATAAGAGTCTGGAAAAATATAACAACGGTATTCTTAAATATTAAAAAGAAATTACTAATTCTGGGGACTGCCACCTCATGTTCTGAACCTACTTCATGACATTTATGTAGCCCTTGGCTGCTGCTACATGCAGAGCTGTGGCGCCTGTCTTAGGGTGGACATTATCTTCAATGTTGTTGTTGCCAAGCCATTTCTGGGCATCAGCAAGCATGCAGTTCTCTTCTTCCCGGCGTGCTGCTTCTGCATTAACGCCTACAAAACAAAATGAAAAAAACGAGGAAAGGAAATTCTAAAAGTAAGCTCTGGCTAGACCACAAAATGTACATTATTTATGGATTCCACATATATTAAGCATCCAACAAATGACAACAAAAAGGCTTTTCCTTACACCAAAATTGTAAAAATTAGTGTCAAGTCACAGATGTCATAGCCTTTTCTGCAGGGACATATTGTCCATATGACAGATTTTTCATCCCACATACCAGATATCTTGGTGAAGTACAATCTGTTTAATTCTGGGGGTTTTTTGTTGCAGAAAACCTCTTCAAGTAAGATGTCAGGTACTTCTGTTAAGTCATTTCCATATTTATTTCTTTCCCACCCATAGCTTAAAAGAAAACTTCACGTATTTCCCTTACTTAATAATATTTAATAGCAATCTGAGCACACACTGATAGAATAAATGATATGATCACACAGTCTTGTTTTGTTTATGAACAATATATGCTTATTCAACACATGCTTGCCACACACCAACATGATCTTTAGTACTATTTTATGACTTATTGTTAACTGTTGCTTACATCTCATTTTCACTTACTCACCATCACTACTCACCCATAAATTAGTTTCATTTAAAGTTTGTGTATCATTTGATAAACACTTTGCAATTTCTATGTAACAAGCTGGAAATACCAATATAGAGGTTGCTCTTGGTGTTCCTTTACTGTAAGAAATTTTCTCTAAGTATTCAACAGAAAAATGAAATACAGGTGATCTTATCTTCTGACCATCAATATGGACACAGAATACATGATACTTCGTATTTTAAACCAATAATAAAGCTGCTGCATTCAAACTGAACATAGTGTCCTCAGGATTTATGTGTACTGCTATCATTTGTGGCTTATAAAAACAATTTAAAACAATTTATGCAGCACACGAAGATAAAAAAGGTAACACTCCTTCTTCATGCATCAGCATTAAAGAAACCAAGAAAATATCAAATGATATAATTTACACATATTTTATATGATGTCCTTCATGTCACAAGTTTTTTTTAACTTTTAGACAACAAACCTTTCTTATCCATTTCTTCTTGTAACAACTTCTCCATTTCTTCATCTTCTGCAATGTCAATTGCAAGATCACCATCATTGTTGACAGCTGCCACATTTGCACCTTTTTTCAAAAGGTACCTGGAAATTAAATGGAAAAAGTTAGACCTTCTCAGAGAAGCTGTAAGCCTACTACCAGCATAAGTTGTATGTACTAGTACTCAATTTGTGCAAGGGCATAGGTAACTTTTAGAACAATAGACCAGTAAGTGTTTGTGAGGGTTGGTGGGAAGTAGGGGGATTGGTGTTTTACCCTGAGCCAGCAACTAACGCTATATCACCACAAGGCAGCCAGCCCTGTAAACAGAAGCCACATGCAGAAAAAGAAAGCATGCCCAAGACGAGAACTGAAACCAGGACAGCCAATTTTCACTGTATTCATGACAGGCGCTAAGTGTTGCACCACCAGACCACCCGTGGGGAAGGGAGAGGGAAAAAAGAAGAATCACAATCAGATACCTAAAAAGACCAAAAATAAAATTGTTTATTCAACTACCAACAGTCTGATCATGCAAATCTGTATGCATGTTTGAAAGGTGTTCTTGCGTGATCATAAACTTTACAGCTTATTACTCTCTGCTGCTGAATTCTGTCAACAGCACTGATTGCATTTTTGCTGTTTTTATAGCCTTCAACGTTTTGTCAAAAGATTTTTTTTTTTTAAGCACCAAAGCTTACTGACAACTAATTAACTAAAAGAGGCATACTAATACCTTGCTATCTCTGTGAAGCCACACGAGGCCGTTGCATGAAGGGGTGTCCAACCCTCATTGTCACATACATCAACATCAGCTGCATGTTCCACGAGGAACTCTACCATGTCTAAATTATCATCAATACAAGCCTGAAACATATGAATCCCCAATGTGAAACCAAACAGAAAACAACTGACTGCATCAAACCTGATAGCATCATGCTAAACCATCTCCTTAAATATTCTAAATAGCCATAACAACATTACTTATAAATTATTACTTGGATTTACCAACACTCCCACTTCCCACCCTCTCTCTGATTTCTTCTGTCCATATTTAGAAGATTTAAGGAGATGGTTTATCTCTTCTAATGTCTATACACATCCAAGTGCCTCTCTTTCTTCTTCTGTTGTCTAATGTAAGTGATATTTATAATCCTATTTTCTTAAGTCTTAGTCTTTATATTAAAGAAACCACCTACCTTCTCATTCATGATAATCTGATGATTTTTTAATTATTATTTGGTAATTATACATATCTTAAAAAAGAGCATCATTCTAATGAATAAAATATTTGTATTTATGTTCTGGTTGGTCCACTTTAAATATATCTTTCAAATGTTCCTTTTTATCATCACTGGTCAGTACACAGAGTGCCACCTATCTTGATTGTGATGATGCAGTATACAAGTGCACAAATTATTATTATTATTATATGGCTGTCAGCAATAAAAGTGGCCCCCATCTTTCATATTATGGTTTGTTCTTCAAGCTCAAAGATGCATGATCTGTTCTCTACTGCAGCCACTTTAAAGCCTAGCTGGGGAAGCACAAAGCTTCATCAGAAAAACGCTGATCCTTATGTTTCCTGACTGTGAGCTGCTGGAGCCTGAGGCCATGAAACTGCTTGCTGTTTTGGCCTAATGATGTTTCTCTCCTTACAATCCAAAACCTTCAACAGGCTTCCTATTAAGTTACACTAATGGTTGCTGTTGCATCCTGTTGCCACATTTGATCCTAGACTTTGTTTAGGTGATGTCCTTGATGAGACCACTAGCCTTAAAGCTCAGTCAGATAAGAGTGACTGCCAGTCATTCGAATATTATGCCTATTGCATTACAAGTTCACATCCTCACCTCACATCTTCGCTAATGCACACACATTAATGACGCTGCTAGTTGTCTGGTCTAATCTGATTTCTGTTGAGTACCTTAGTAAGATATAGTTAAGTTGACAAAAAAACATGGAAAACTGGATAATGGAACTCAGGGAACAGCCTCAAACAGGTTGGGAAAAGAAAATGTCAGCATTGGAAACCATGTGGTGACCTTGCTGGTGCTTCACCAGATAAAATTCACAGATGTTGTGACGTTGCTGGTGCTTCACCAGTTATAATTCACAGATGCTGTGAGCTTGGTGGTGCCTCATCAGAGATAGTTCATAGGAAAGAGGACGGAGGTTCTAGGTTCTCATCCCTAATGTTGTCGCCAATCTGCCTTTGGCACAGGTGTGGGACTCTATCAATACATCACACCCATGTATATTTGAAGCTTTATATCAAAATCAAAGGTCTTGACTGTCTCATAAAAGTTATAAAAGAAGCTACTTGTACCCATAGCAAACAAAGAAAAATGATGACCTACATACAGAAAAATGTGTGTAACCATTTTTCTCTTCACACATAGTTATATCCCCATCCTTATAATCCCATTAAGCCATGTTACTGCCTGACTTTCCCCACACAAAAATACAAGAGAATTAAACCTGAAATGGCAAAACAGACAAAACACAATATTTAAGTAACAAAGCATATCGAGCACCCATGGCTGGGATGGAATAAAAGCTGAATGCATTAAAAAAAATTGAATGTCCCAAAGAAAAGGAGGATGACTGTGGAGGTTGACTGTAAAAAAACACAACTACTTGTACAATCAAACAAAAACAAGTAAAAAAAAAAAGTAACCATCTCGTACTAATAAAGATCTTCGTGTCAATTTGAATGTTCAAGATGGGATAGGAAGGAGAAGTGTTCAGGCCTGCTTATAGTAACAGAAAACCACAAAAAGCAACATCTTCTTTTTATAAGGATGCTGCTTCATAGTTTTGTGCCCAAATCATGAAGTTCCACAAGAAGAGTATTTTAGAGACCGAGGCAGTAAAGGAACTATTGAAAACCCATTTCACTCCCTTATCCTTGTTATCAGGTTTCACCATGCGGTGGTGGATTCATAATCCTCAACCCAATTCAAAATCAGCAAGGGCATTACACCACGTTTACCATCTAAGAAGAAAATGCTTTATTTCTTACACAGATGGTAATGGCAAGGCACAGTGAAAACAATTCAGGTCAGCCTTTTGGCACTCTGAGCAAGTAACTGAAAAGTGCACCATGGATGTTGAGGTGTCTAAAAACACGGCCCTTGGGATATGTGAACAGCATGTTTGTGTAGCGCAAACTCTGAGCTATGTAAGGCTCTGCTGAATTACTCATAGGTTGTAGCACAAACACTTCAGGTCTGGTACTTCACCCATTTCGGGCCAGAAGAAATCGTCTCACTCTGTGGCATTCTAAGGTTGCTTCTTGTTTGGAAAGCCACCTGCACTAGTGGAATGTGATAAGGGGATAATCTGTCATAAAATCAAAAGTTTGCACAGTACTTTTGGGGAGAAAGGTACAGCATGACTGACGACTGAACTCATTACTCCTTCACTCATAATGATCTGGGAAAGTTTGATTTCATTCCTTTTTCTATGCTGTTACTCCACACTCTGAGCTATTAATGCGCTGGGATGTTGCAAGTACTGAAAGGCACAGGGAACAAGAAACTGCATATGCATTGTTTTTATATTTTCCAACTATGGCAAACAGCCTGGAAATCATTTTTCAAGCAATGCAAGATCTTTATTTATAGATGATCAAATATGCAGCAAAGCTGGCTGCACATAAGTGACCAACAACTCCTGACAAGACCACTTCAACAAAAAAGGAGAGAAGAACAAAGAGAGTTCACACTACAAACAGTACCACCTGAAACCACTAAACTGACTATCACAAAATCCCTTGGCATTATCTATGTGTGTTCTCTATTTCTTCATCATAATCAGTTTTCATCACTGGGATACTAATTGCAGCATATCTACAAACAAGACTCTCCCCCTCCCCTTACTTCCCATAATGGATGATGGAGGTTTCAGTGCTTCTGCCCTCACTGCTCTGACCGACCTTAGGATTGATTTTTCTGGTTAATACTTGGTGCTATATTCTAAGACAAAACTCAAAAGTAGCAATGAATCTACTTTCCCTTGCTATATCTGACAATAAAACCAACAAGAAAGGAAGAACAAGGCCACAAAATGGACTAGACCTTTCAGTCTGTGGAAGTATATTTAAAGCCTGTCCCAAACATCAAATTTAAACCCCAAGCAACACTTTAGTGCAGTGTACACTGACTTTTCACCTGCATCACATTAGACTGTCTGCCAGACAAGGTTTATGTACACATATAAATGACCTGAGACATTTTCACCCATGCCTCTGTTGGGAAATAGTGCTGCAACATGCTTTAAAATGCCTGACCATTTTAATACATTTCAGTGTGATTCAACCCTCCAGCAGACTGCCACAACTCCTCTTACAACAGCGATCTTGTGAAGGAGGGGAAAAGATGCAAAGAAAAGTGTGCATGCATGCGCGCACTGTTCCTGGTTGGTCATTAGAGTTTCAAAAAGGCTTTTATGTGCGTGGGTGGAGGCCTAGCCTTTTCACACCACAACCTTCAAGCCTACCTGTGGGGGTGGGGGTTAAAAGCAAGGGAAGCAGGAGAAGCAGCACTATTTCCACTTTGCAGTGTTTCCTTCTTGGCTGTGAATACAAGGTTACAGCTCTTCCAGTTTCTAACATACAGTTTCTGGAAATATATTACTGTCTTGACCCCAGCCTAATCTCTTGGGGTTCTGTTCCCATCGAGGGAAGCCACAACAAAAACAGCACTGTCTGACCCACTGCCCATCCTCCCCATGTCCCTGCTACCTGCTCCCTCAAAGGCTCACAGGGGCCTTGCTCTGCTCACACAGAAGCTTCACTCATACAGAAGCCCTAAAACATATCAAAGGTTTTTGTGCCTAGGCCGGGACTACTCATGGGTCAGCTTATGTCTTAGTACAAAGTAACCTAGAATAATAACACTGTGAGCAAGAGCAAGGCTTGATCTCTCTCTCAAAGGGCTGGTTCCATGCTCTTCTCTAAAAACTGAGTTGCTACTTTGTTGTCCACTTGCATCATACTTTTGCAGCTGAATCACTCACCTACATCTTCAACACTTCCATCACACATAAGCTTCACCTCAGATATGTTTCACAAGTGCTTACATCTGCATATGTCAATAACAGAATACAATTGCAGCAAGGCACAGTACCAGGCAGGTTGGTTGTTTGTGTTTAATGCCATGCCAGCAACTAAGGCTATATCATGGCAACAGCACCAGGCAGAATACAGCAACGAGCAACAGCACTGGAATAATGGAACAGGACAAGTTCTTTTAATCTTACATACCAGAAAAGCCATGCCTGTTTGCACACACAGAATTTAAATGCTCACACTGTCACTGCTGGCCATACCTTGTAAGCATCACTTGTTTTCTGTATACACTGGGTATTGTGATACATAAATGAAACAGGTTACTACAGTCACCAGTTACTTATCATCAGGAGTCATGAAAATGACTTGGAATGCAGTCATCTTCAAAAGCCAGTGCAGTAAAAAAAAAAAACAACAAACAATGGAAACACTCATAGATTCAGCTATCATGGATCTGTTTATGACCAAGATATATAGAATTTAACAGTTACTCAATCATAACTTCTTATCAGTCATAATTTCTGATTCATTTAACTTAGGGAGACTTTATCTCAAGATTTATAGCATATTTATTTTATGAGCTGTTCTTAACAGACTAAACACCTAATTTATAAGGCAGGTCCCTGAAGTAAGTCTTTTCCTCTGCTTCATTCTCACTCTGTTTGATGGACTGTAAGAAATACAATCAAACAGCATTCTGTTCTTAACAAAAGGTTAGCCCTTGCAAGCTACAGGTGCTTGCACATTATATTTTATGACAGATGAGTGATGCTCAATAAAATCCAGGCAAAACAAACAAATTTTCAAACAAGAGGTCATCACAAACTTAAGAGGTTAGCATACATCTGTACACTAAGTGGAAAGCTAATGGCATCAGGAATAAATGTAAAATTTTCTTATGCTTAAATATTAGCCAGGCAAAACCCACAAAAAATCATGCTTAAGAATTTTCATTTGTCCACCCCCACTTGCTGTCTGGTGATAAGCACAGGAAAAGACCACATAGAAGTCAGCCACCCCAAACAACCTCCTCCCCACTCCACCTTTCAACACAGTCACATTTACTGGGTACCCAATTACCTACTGTACCTTTAAATTACTTGAAGTTTGCTGCAGCTTATGCATAGCTGCTCTGTACACACTCTTCTTACATGCTGAATAATTAAGAATAACTCTTCACATTATGAAGCCACAATGCTGTGGTCAATGTCATCTGTACTTAAGAATTTTCTGGGGCCTTCCTATTCTATTGTTGAATTACTATAATTCTCCAGAGAATTTAACTGAAGAAAGTTTATTCATTGCTGCAAGCACAAGCAAGGGTATAATGATGTGCTCCATAAACCTTTTAATCATACAAAGAAAATGCTAGATACACTCATCTTCAATGAAGGCTATCAATGATAAGCTTTCATTAAACTATTACAGGCATTCACCGAATGAAGTGTGCTGAACATTTATCCCTCAATATTTTACACTAAACTCTTAAGTTTCTTGATGCAGAGACTACTTTACAGTAAATAAGGCCTTCAGATTACTACCATCCACGGACATGAGCTTGACTAGAACTGGAATGATGAATGATTAAATTTTAGCTGCCAGAGTAAATTTTCTCACTTCTGTAAAATAAAGTCAGTTTTTTTTTATCTTGAATGATTAAAAAAAAGTTTTAACCATTTTAACCAAATCTGTCACTTTACTACACTGTACACATAATTAGTTGAAAATCTACAGATTTTACTTCATGGCTTCTGGTGAGATATTGTGCTACACCATATGCACAGGTAACAGATGAAAGAATAATAATAATAATAATAGTGAAGATTTTTATAGCGCATATTCACACTCATAGAGAGCATGCTCTTAGCGCTTAAAACGAGGAAGAGACGTGGACTAAGTAGATACAGAACACAGGGGACGAAAGAAAACGACAGTACTGACAAAACAGAAAACAAAAGGCATCAAGTAACAGGAACAGAGAAATATAGTGATTCTGCGAAAAAGATGGGTAAAGTAGCAAGAGGGAAGGGTAAGAAGGACTAGCATTGTGTGGACTGTGTTAGGAGTAATGCTCAAGGAAAAGGTGCGTTTTCAGTATATGTTGAGCAGCTTGTGCGCTCGCACAGATTCACAACCACATGGATAGAAAGGTGTAAGAGGATAAAATAATACCCCCGTGGAGCATCTGTACTCAAGTATTTCCCCATCCCTGTAACTCCTTTCACAAAAGCAGGCTATGGGCAGGTTAAAAAAAAGGCAGAATACAATGCTTTTATTTATTATTGATATCAATTTACGATCAGTAAGATGCTATATTCCAAGAAAAGATGATGAATATCACCATACAGATCAACAGAAAGGGGTGGTATAGATGGATGCAATAATACTATCTTGATGTGAAATACTGTAGCGCTCAGAGCATGATACTAGCATTGCAGTAAAGCTCTATACAAATATACACTTATTCAGCCCGATAGCATCTCTTTCACATAATATGCAAACTCCTGTTATTTCAACCATTTTCCTTCACAAATAGAAAATAAATATATATTTTTTGTGCAATGGTCAACATCACATTAAAGGTATATAACTTTTTTAAAAGGTAGACAAGTGTTTGAATTAAAAGAAATCATTAGCATGTGACCAACTGCAGTGGCAGGTGGGGGGAAGGGGAGAATGGGTTGGCTAAAAATATGAAGCTACAATGCTATTCCTGTAGATGTGAAGTATATTAGCTCATAAGTATAAAGTCAACAGTACCTTTGGTAAAATTTATCCCATCGCAACTTTGATCTTTAAGATAGTGGCATTAGCTGTTTAAGGAAATTTGTTTAACACTATTTTTGACAAACTAACAAAAGTGCATTTTACCTAGATGGCATCAAGCACACCTGGACTTGGCCATCTGCCAAGGGAGGCTGGTTGGCATTTGCTGGAAGGAAGGTATTTCCACAGTGCAGTGCTTCAGCACTAATGGAGAAAGAGAGGTCAGATGGTAGTGTAGATGTGTTAGTGAGGGAGGGGCTATGAGGAGCCTAACTCAAAATTAGAGAAGACAATAACAGTATTCATTAAAACTAACACCTACCTGACAGTGCAATGGCCAAAAATTTATTAAAAAAAAACTTTTCAATCTAAACTCTGACCAAAACTCTGCTTGATGATTTCCTTCCTATATGCAAGTGAAACTTTGACCCTGACAGCATCCTAGCAATAAATAATACAGGTCATGAAGATAAGGTGCTACAGGAATCCCTTTATAACTTGTATAATGATAGCATTACAATGAGGAAAGAAACAAATAACTGTGATCTACGAAGGCCTCCAGTCTTGAACACGACAAATTAAAGTGGTATGTACACATCTCAAGATCTTTGGTACTTTCAAAGACAATGCTTTAGGGGACAGCCCACAGAGATAGAAGAAACAGACAAGAAATGAGCAAATAGCATTTAAGAGTGGTCAGACATTTCATTCAGATCCAGATGAACAGAAAATGGAACAGAACCCAAAGTGATTGCAAGAGTTGGTGAAGATTGTCACTGTGCACCAGGGCCAATCAAGGTGAAAGGAAAGATGATGAGAGTAGAAGAACAAATCTATTATACTGTCACTGTAAGGAATGTATGCCAAATGTAAGAGTGCTTTTAAATTCAGCATTAATATAGATAATATATACATAGCTGTATAATATCATATAGAGTGATGTCTCTTCGCCTAACTGGCTGAAGGGGACAGAGGTTCGTGGTATTTTTGTCTGACGTCTTCCTCATGCCATCGTATATTTGGAATGTAATGCCTCTCCGTTTCAGTGGCTTCAGTTCCTTTTCGATGTGCAGACTTCACGATCGGCACAGTTCTGTGAGGGTCATGTCCGCTTGACCTCCGTTGATCGGTGAACTTTTGCGCATGCTCAGGCTCATTCATCGTTGCAGTGCAAATGGTGCCATCTGTTGAATGTGCTATTTGGAACTGCACTTGCTATGGAATGTATTTCAGCTTGTATAATATGTTTGATATTTGATCTGCACATTGTGGTTCGTACTGTACGTGGATGCTGCCCTTTGGCATGGAGTAGACAGTCTGCTAAACACCTATATCATTTTTGTTGTTGTTGTTGTTGTCACCTCATTTTGATGTCACACCACCTTCTGTCATTTGTAAGTGCCTTGAGATTGTCCAAAGTGCAGGATAAGGCACTATACAACTACAGGCGAACTTTTATTAATAATCAGATGGTGAAATTATAATGAAATTAAATGATAAGTAAATAAAAAAATGAAAGATTTCCAAAGAAAACCAGAAACTATACAGAATGAAGTATATGGAGCAGCTAGTAACTCGAGGTACTACTGTATTCATTTCTATCAGAGACAGATCTCTGCTAGGAAAAATTCTGGAATGAATTTCAAAATATATCTGCAATATATTTATTCTTCAACTACTTCATTTTAATGAATTTCAGCAAATCATCAAGGTTTCTGGAATGAACATTTATAAAGTGCATGCACTCAGTAAATGATTTACATAGTGGTTACAGTATCACAACAGCATTTATCAGGTGTCAAAGTTAAATTCCCCACCAGCCAATCTTCTCTTTATAATCATAGTGTTGCTTGTGACCATCCAGAAACAGTACCAACTGACACCAATCAAAGTTCCATTGATCAACTCTGACCCAAGAAAAGCAGTACAGTGAGGGGGGCTTACATTTATAAGTGGGTACCATCTTGAATCTTTCATCTCCTTGATAAAAGATTATTTTTAATTCTCAAGGATAACTTTCTGGGCTATAGACGAGTAATAGCCATGAGTTAACAAAAAGCTGGCTTGTGATTATTCACACAGCTGCACAGTGCACAATACCAGCTCCTTGAGATACCACTGGTGCTAGCTCACTTATTTTCTTTCAAGCCATTTAATACATTCTGACTATAAGATACAAGTATTTAATCAAATAACTTTTGAGTGGCTATTATCCTATTTTTCATTTTATATCCTGCAAGTTTGATTCTTTATTGTTGTATATTTAAACCTGTTCAGAAGCTTTTCCTTTAGTATCTGCATTTTAACATTACAAAGACTGACATATAGCAGTTTAATGGTATTGTACATTAATCTGTCTTTATGATGGCTGTAACAGATCAGTTAATAATGCTGATTACTTTTTATAACCAAATACATAAACATCATTTGGCTTTGCATCATGTTCCAATGCTTTCATACTTTTCCCTAAAAACACTCACAAAAGCCAAGATATAGCTATAGAGAATAGGCTACGTGAGTCATCAAAACACCTGCCAGTAATCTTGACAAAACTGCTTTTGCTTTAAATTTTGTAACTAAAACCACTAAGAGACTGCCAATTCATCATTCCTGGAAAGCAGCATAAAATTAGTGTTTACACATACAATTTCCTGCAAAGTGTTGATGGTGAGCAAACCATGCAAGTATTTTTGTGCATTAAACTGCTCATGTAGCTCAGCCAAGATCTAAGTGCATCTATTTCAGAATTTACTAACAACTTGCTAAAAGTCTGAAAAATAAGGAAATAAACACAAACACACCAAATTGAATAATTACAACAAAAGCCACTGTTAAAATTTCATCCCTCTGGGACCCACGCTGTGTTTGAAAGATTTGTCATCATCTTTCTATGCACCAAGACAGCCCACAAAATTTCTGTAGGCAAATGAGCTCTAAGGATACATTTATGTATGAAAAAGTGTGTGTGAGCGACATGGATATAAAGTTCACATAACAAAGCAAAGGTATCCTTATAAAAACCACAGTGAAAGCCACTGCAGTTAGCATAACAGACGTACAAAACAGAATCCCTAGCTAAGTTCTGTATAAATTAACTGGCACAGAGTACAGTTATCCCAGCACAACAGTTAGTAAAGTACCTTTATATTCAACAAAAAATGTTAGGTCTGATTTAAAAAGTCACTTTGTTATCTCATTTGTTATCCAATAATTCTTAACAATAATAAAAATGTGCCATTTCTGTCTGTTAATCAAATATTAGGATGCTCACCCATCATTCATTCTATCAAATGTCTGGGCAATTTAAACTTCTTTGTAACAATAACACACATTAGATCATTAACATTTAGTCATCAACAACACAAGTTTTTGAAAGATTAATTTGTGTCTTCTAAACCTTTTTAAAACATTGTAAGCTTAGGGTCATGCCTTACTGTTACATCTATCACTTGCACTGTAGTCCAGAAGTTATATGTGAAAGCTCAGCTTCGTGATGTCCTATGATTCAAAAACGTGACAATATGATGAATCTAGTATTATGAATCATTGACAATACTCTTACTTTATCAATATTTCTTGGAAACATCTGTAGTCACAAAAATATTTTCGTTACCACAAACACAAGGCAGTTGTTTTCTATCAATTCATACGCATTAGTAGATGGACACAACCGATTACTATCTGCTTACACGCAAAATTTCGACGACTTTACACAAAATTTTAACTCGAGGAAGAATCGCGAGTGGAAAAGTAAAAGCTAAGTGACCCTTATGCCACTAAATAGTGACGTCTCTGTTCGGTAACATTCTTGTGCAACCTGTAACACTTCCCGCAGATTCTGCTTCAACTCAAATGCATGCCACAAATACAATTTTTTCGCGTTGATTTTACATGACTTAAATATTGTATATCCTAAGAAATAAACGATGCGATTCTTCAGTTCCGGCCTGCCCAACTTGGAAAATCGGCAAACGATGGTTGGTGCTTGAATGGGACGGAAGGTAGTTTCAGAGGTCATTCTGGTATCTTACGATGAAAATGCCCAACACTAAATTAAAGAGCTCCGAAGTTTGATTAAGGGTACATACCTCTAAGAAAATGTTAAGATGAGGTATCCTGCAGTGTAAGCACAACTTACCTGATGAAGTGCAGTCAAACCATCGACATTAGCTGTGTTGATGTCTGCGCCCCTTTCCAATAAATTTTTCACTTCTTCTCTGTCCCCGCTAGAACACGCTGCAAGAAACACACACCCATCTTGAAATTTAACTCTTTTAGGACGCAACTTCGGCGCATCTGGTTCTCTGTTAGTGTCAGAATCCTCCCAACGCTTTATTTGATCGTGCCTTGTTCTCAAGGCATTTGCCATTATATCGTCCGCCATCTTTGTCTGCAACTTTGAGCCGAAGAATTGAACGCCATCTGTCGGCAACAACCGGAAGTAGCGTACGACTCAAGAACAACATGGCTGTAACTGTGCAAAGCATGGTACATTTCAGCTGGAAACGATTATGTGTAAACTCTTTTCGACCAGCATGTTTCCTTGACAGCCGAATACAGACGCGTACTTTTTCTCGGACGTCACGTTCATGTCTGAGAAAACGACAAGAAAACAGCTTGGAGCAAGGTGCACATACGAACACAAACAAGTGTATATTTTATAACTAGGAATACAATTAATAATAATAATACCAACAAAGTAGGTAGGCCTACATTGTAGTGTAGACAGGTGTGTCATGAGAACTTTAAATTGGATGATTAGTTCAAAGTGTTAAAGTTTGCAGTGGATAATTAGTTCAAAGTGTTAAAGTTTGCAGATCAATGTTATCAAATATGATGCTTTTCTGTGGTTTATTTTTTTTTTTTTACAAAAAACATTTCACTTTAACCAATCACCTCATTATCTAACAGTTGCAAATATTTGTTGCTATCAGAAATAAAGCATATATCACTAGTTTCCTGTTGGAGTGCATTACACTTGTAAAGCAAAGGATTTCATTTATTGCTCCCCACTTCTATTGCCAAACAAAATTTTGTGTTCTTAATCCTAGTTAGGATTCTACCTTAAGTCTTGTTTTTTTCTTTTGTTTTTTTCTGCTGGGGGAGCAAAATTTGTGTCTACATCACACAATTTGTTATGATACTATCATTATAGAATAGAGACAGAGTCCGCCCATGTTTTAACAATTGTTCTTCCTGATTTCATGATAGTGCCTCATAACAAGCAAGCATGTCTTTGTTGTAAAGGCAAAAGCATTTGTTACTTGGATGTGCCAGTTCTTGAAGTTAGCTTATGTTTTTCTTTGCCTGGATTAGTTGTAATGAGTACTTTTATTTAGCTGTTACTTATCTTAGAATCTGCTTGCTTATGTCTTGTTTTTTTCTTTTTCAGCTGATAAAGAGTTTCGCACATTTGAGATAGCTGGTCTTAAGCCCAAGAGTGAATCAAAGCGTGCACAGAGGAAGAAAAGGCCAGTGAGTATCTTGATTTCATGCAGACATAAGCTAAGTATGACAATAAAAATACCGATGTAATTGACTCTTGCCACGTTCTGGAAGAATTAATCGTTAAAAGCTTAAAAAAATAGGCGTCCTTATGGTTTTCTGCCTGATCTCTGTACAAGAAGGAAATCAATTTTAGTTGCTTTTTAAGTTCTTTATATACTGCAATATCAGACTGCTACTAGATTTTAAGAAAAATAAATATTGTGTATATAAAATTTTTTTTTACCACAAAACAAAAAATGAATTTACATCCATACATAAACAATATTAAAAGCATGGCCCTAAAATTGTTTTAAATGTATTTTAACGTTCATAAAAATTTTAGACCTTAGAAAAACTAATCTAATAAAGGACTTTTTTTCTTTCAGGTACCACCACCTCGCTTTAAGCAGATGCCAACAGATCAAGACTGGACAAATGTGTGGCCTGCAGCAACAACTTTCAAGTGGTCTGCAGTTCCCTTTCCTGTCCGGCAAGGTTTGGTCGAGGTACAGCAAACTCAAGTCATTCTTTTTCAGTTTAGAATTTATCTGTGCTATATAAATTGACTTTATATTATCTGCGCTGTTTACCAAATGATCACACTGAAGAATGTTTCTTTATCCCTTTGTACCAACCCACCCACCCTTTTTAGCAGTACAGACCTTCCCTTCTTATTCATGACATATAGCATGTCAAGTTTGGGTCTGACATGGACTGTGACAGTTGATCTTTTTCTTCCTATTTTGTTTTATTCTCTCTAAAAACATATTTTGTTTTGAAAATTTTGACTAGAGAGAGCTGATTTTGGTGGGGTACTTTTTATTTAGAACCATTCTGTGTAAGAGAGAATGAGAGAATGTGTGTATGAGTGAGAGACAGAGAATGTTATAGTTTGAATGATGGTGAATGAATTTGTAAGACACACTTGGTGCCAATGTGTGCTTGTGCAACATTTTATGTGTATGTATATATGTAAAGTGCCTTAAGGTCACCTTTGATGACATCTGAAATGCACAATTATGAATGAGGCTGCACTATGTTTTATTAAAAAGTTGTATACACTTATACTCAATATTTTCACAATCTTTTTCTCCTGTAGACAATAACAGAAAATGATGGCGTTATTCCTTCAAAATATGCCAATGCAGAGCTGATGAAGATCCCAAACTTCCTGCACTTGACTCCAGCTCATGTGAAGAAGCACTGCAGTGCATTGCAAGGTATTGTCTTCCTGTTTTCTGATCAAAATTTATGTTTTTTTATCAGATTTCTGAATGTTTAGATGACTAGTAAAATAATATAACTTTCATTGAAAACTATGGAATTTGAAAAGTTTGGGATAATTTTGTTTTTTTTAATGTGTTTTATCTTAACAGTGAAGAAGTTGACATCAGGAAGTCAATATAAAATATTAATAACAAAGAAAATTGCAACATAATAAAGAGTAATCCATATTACTGATATTTTTTATCTGTAAATATATTGCAAAAAGCTCTGGGGGAGATTTATGTTTTTGAAGTATTCTTTAAAATAAGTTTTTAAAAAAATGATGCAGCGCTACTTTTCTTGACAGCATCTTAAAAACACACTTTCGTTGTGGTGATCAGCTGGTTTTTCAGATTTTTTAATGTAATGGACAGTATGTATACAGTTTTGTTTGTGTTGAATGGCCCTGTTTCCATGTTCATTTAGTGGCCCATGCCAGACAGCTGCTAATCAGCTCTCATTTGTCATTTTGAAATCTAACCTATTCATATTCAGTGCAGTAATATTTAGTTTACGATTTCTGGCTTTTGTTTATAACTGCTCTTAACTACAGATGCTCCCATTTTCATACTTTGCTTTTATAAACCATTAGGCATGTCAAAAAAATGGTGTTGAGATTCTTATACTAAATGTGGAAGACTGTACAAAAAAGGTAGTTGATTGAATTTTGTTTATTGTTACAGAGTTTTGCACTGAATGGCCAAAAGATCTGGAGACAGACGAAGGTTGTCGGAAGTATTTCCCAGTTGAAGTAGAGTCAAGTGACTATGTTTTCTCTGGGCCTTCAGTTCGAGATCCCCGAGCACGAGCAGTTGCAGTAAAGGTGAGCATATGTGTACAAACAACATCTGCAAATTTCTCTTTTTTTCTGTGCATACATGTGCATGTGTGTTTAAACTGAGAGAGCAAATATGACAGCCAGTAAGATCTTTATACCTTATTTTTCCAGTTCTTTTTTCTCATATCATTTAACGTTTTATAGTTTACAGCTTCTTGCCCAGCCATGGAGTGGATGTTATGTGTTTGACTCAACTGTAAAGAGTTAATGAAGCAATCATTTTTAGTCAGCTTTTGCACTACCAGATTATCTAACCCCACATCCTGAATCATCCTATAATTATATGTAAATGGAGTTATTTTTGCTTGGGCTTTTTTAAAATGTATTACTAAATGGTTTTTAAGTATGTTCTATAAGGTGGTTAATAAGTGGTTCTTTAAGTGCTGCTTAGTGATAAACATCCGAAGAAGGTTGTTAACTTCCTTTTCTAATCCTAGATTCATCTTGATGATCTTAAATTGGACTACCATGCGAAAGACAAGTTTCTGCGGCTAGTTGGAGATCGTTACAACAAAGAAACAGATGAAGTAGTTTTTACCACAGACAGGTGAGTACAGATTAATCTATTATTGCATTCAGTTTTGCCTGATCCTCTTGTCAGATTGTGTGACTTTTAAAAAGCATTATCATCTAAAAAAAATGTTTTATCTTCAAATTTTGAAGTATTATGTATAATAATAAAAATACTGTAAATTTCGGACTATAAGCCATGACTTTTTTCCCTAGCTTTGAACCCTGCGGCTTAAACAGTGATCCAGCTTGTTTGCATATTTTTCTGGATTTTTCAGATTCCAATTAATTTTTCGATGAGCTTCATGTTAAAGTGTTAGCTGTTCACATTGTTACAATGTTGACGGCTCACATTTTTAAGAGAAAGCCGCATACAGTTGAAGCATTCAGATCAGTTGCTGAAGTACACACCCTCATCATGCTGAAAACGAGACAAAACGCCTATGATGCAGCTTTCAAGTTGTATATATTTGTGGCTTATAAACCAGTTCGGCTTAGTTGTGAAAAAAGTAGGGTTTTTTTTTCAAATTTAGTAGGTACGGCTTATATGCAGGTGCACTCAAGAGACCAAAAATTTATGGTAATAAAATTAACGTGTACAGTGCCATATCTCAGACCTATATGCAAGCCCATGGCACTTTACAAAAACACACACACATGGACACATACAACATAATGCAAACATGTTGTCTGTAGAATAACGTATAGGAGCAAAGAAGTTGCTCCCAGCTTGCACAATTCTTTTAAAAAACTTTGAACAAGACTGCAGATGCTCCTATCCACACCACAGTTCCAATCATAGAGTGGATCTTATCGGTATAAGTCTGGGTTTTTGGTGCTGCTTATACTTTGTAGGGTTGCTTGCCGAATACCTCTTTGAAAAACCATAATGAGTTTTCAACTGTTGGCAAACCGTCATGAGTCGGAAATCCAAACACTTTCATATATTGTTTTAGTCTGGTGCACTATGAATTGTCCGAACAAAAGGTAAATTAAATTTCTGCTGCCTTCATGCAAAAGCACCGAATCAAATTCAACTAATTACAATAGTGGAAAATGTCATGTGCATTAGTGTGGCATCTTTTCACAGATGATGTTTGAGAGCAAAAGTTCCACAGCTGGTAGTTCAGATCTACAAAGTCATTATTAATCTGTGAATAAAGCAGATAAAGTTATAGTCGAAAATAGTTCTTCTCCATAGATCAAATAATCCTTAGATTGTTTGAATCAACATGATCACGAACCAGAGAGCACATAGCACACAACATAGACTGTGTGGCCTTGCACAAAGAAAGTAGTGGCAAGATAGAGGAGCAGGCAGTCTATGAGGCTGGTGGGAAGTCGATAGGAAGTGGTGTGTAGTTGGAAATGCTCTGGTACTGACAAGAACAATCCAGGTAACCCCACAGCAACAACAAAAAAAGCATAGATCAAGAGGAGACTTCTTTCTACGAAGAACACAAAAAAAGGAGAAAGCACTCCCCTTCCAGTCAAAGGGACGTCACTATCAGTCCAATTATACATTTTCTTCACTGTACCTTACTACATGTTGTATATGTTAGATTTTGGATCAGTGTGCTTCAAAACAAAGGAGAGGCCCAAACCTTAGACATTAGCTTTACTATAGATGGTAGAGTTTAGTATTTAGTTCCTAGAACTTATGAGAAACATATATATGCAAAAGCAGAATAGATCTACATAGGACTAAAAAGAAAGTAATATTTGAAGATGTGGGATATTGGTACAATTATGCTTTTATGAACTATTACCATCCCTTAGTAATTGCTGAGGTTAGGAGTGCAGGACCCCCACAAATGTGGAACATCCACAAATAACCCTCTGCCCCCCTCCCCAATCCCTGAAATTCTTAACTCAATATTGATTATATTTAATACACTGTGTACTATGTGTGGTAAACTAGATAAATCATATATATATAAACTGTGAGTGAAACTCATGATTGCTGAGGACTGGCTGTATTCACAAGCATGGCTCTTTCTATGGTCTTCTATTTTATCAGGTGTCCAATAAAACAGCAGAACTTTGACTATGCAATGTATCTCCTTACTGCTGTTTACCATGAATCATGGGTATGATTTTTTATGATTTCCAAAGTTAAATTTTTCAGAGAGCTTAAAACATACCATCATAAGATGCAAAGAAAAAGTTGTGAGTGCAAAACTGTATAAAGACTGCTAAGAACAATTAATTTTTTTAAGAGGCAGAAAATTGCAGGGATTTCCATCATTTTACGACAAAAATGGTTTGATTATAGTGCATAATCTGTTGAATGAATGCGAAATAAAAGCCAGAAGGGAAGTAAAAAGGTGTGCGCATGTGTGGGCATGCATGTTTGCATCTACAGGGGGATTGGGATATGCATGCATATGTATTAATTTTTTTGTTTTTCATTGCTGAAAAGAAACATGAGAAATGGGAAGATGAAAAGAGTGAAGAAGATATGGAGAAGTATTTCTGGGACATCAGTCAATCCAGGAAGACTATAGTCAGTTTGCTGCAGACAATCAAGTCCATTGATAAAGTAAGAAACGTGGCATGTCTAGCAGCAAGTGTTTATTTTGCAGTTATTCAGACCAGTTTTCTTACATTCTCTTTCTTTAGAGTCAGATTTTAATGGTTTAGATGAATGGAATTAGTTTTATCATATGGAAATTGTTATAGCATTATTGGTTACATCAGTAATTGCTGAACTGCTGTTTCCTTATAAATGGTATATGAATTTATGCAGTAAAGATAAGGAATTGTTATTTACCAGAAGAGTTCATATTGTCTGTTAAGTGTTAATTAGACCTGTATGGAAGCTGTAGATTAACTCATTTACTCATTTATTCTCAACATTTTTAGCTTCACTCTCCTTCCTTGAAATTACATTATCAAGTGAGTAACCTTGTTGTCATGACTTCTTTTTATTGCAGGGAAGTCACTCTCCAGAACATCTGAAGCTTCAGTATCTTCCAGATGATGTGTCAGAGGACAGCCTGGTAGCCCAAAAAGAGGTGAAGCAGTATAGAGATGCAATTTCTGATATGCTGAATGGCTCAGAGGACGATGAATCTCTCCAGCGATATGGAGAAAGTGTGCGAAAACTTTTAAATATAAGGGGGAATATACTATGAGAGATCTCAAGGGAGATAGACAAGTTGGTTTGAGCATGTGGTGCATATGAGTGTAGATGTATGTGCATTTAGTATTGCAGTGTCACCTCTGTACAGAGTTTTGTAGTCAGTCACCACTTTTGCTCCATCGGTAAAAAGCTTTTTTTTTGTTAAGAACAATTTAAATATTAAGATAACTATATAGAGAGCTTGCAGAAACAGGTGTTCACAGGCGAGCAATCGAGGGTTCATCCTGTGTTTTTTCTTTTTCTAATACCACTTTAACAAAGCATACACAACCATTTGCTGTTCCACTTGGTTATGGTAACAAAATGACATTATCAATCATCAGTTCTTTACAAAAGTAGATAAGATCATTGTAAAATAGGCAAGGTGGGGCATGTTTATGATATGTGCATTTATACAGTTATTAAATTGGATAAACAAACAGTGTCACTGAAACCTCCTCTGATTGTACCACTTCATGATTTTATTGACATAGGAGTTTGTGCTAGTTCAAGAGATTTATTTGGTCCTGGGATGAGTGGAGATTGGTATGAAGCAAAGTATATGGTGTAGAAAAATCTGCTCATGACAACATGATGGAGTCTGCCATTGCACTTTTTTTAAGTCGTTGATTGCATGCTTATCTTTTTTTCCTGTTCTTGAAACCTAAAATTTCCGTTTATGCCAGAGTTCTTTGTTATGAAGCGAAAGTAAGTCTTAGTTCCCTTTGGCAAAATGGGGAGCTAGAGGAGAAGCATTTTGTTTCCTAAGTTATAAAGCGGTGTGCAGACCCCACTGTTTCTATTATTCTATATCCCGTGGCAACCTTGTCGCCAATTCTGTAGCTATCGCACCAGAGTAAAGCAAAAACTGTGGGATCTGCTGTATAATTTTGGAAACAGGATACCTTTCTTTGAGTTTCCCATGATGCTCCATGGCAATGACTTATTCTCGCTTCATAACTACGGCCCCATGGTTGCACGTGCGGGAAAAGAAGCCCAAATCTAGTCTCGGGTGAACCGTCTGGAAAGTGTCAACCATGAGCTTTGTCTCGGGTAGAGCTGATCAGCTCTGACCATGTCTAGTGGACAGCATAGGTCTACTTCCGAGCAGACCGTCAGGATAGATCGACATTATTTGCTACAGTGGCGTAGGAAGATTCTTGGCTTTTCGGGGGCAAACTCCACGCTGACAGTTAACGACACTGGCACTCTCACATTTGAAAAGAATGAGTGGGTGCGTGATTGCAGTCATGCACACACACGCTGACGCACGTACACGGTGGTAGCATCACAGCACACGCTACTTTCAGTGTTGTAATCCACGCAACTTTTTGCATGGAAGCAGATGGGCGATGTCGTTTCCTATTACGTGTGCTTGTGCCGTTCGCAGTCAAGTGACGAAGCTGAAATGGCAGAAACGCCAAACATCTTTGCGGTAATCGCAAAAAATATATTGTGGCCTTTATTTTCGTTGTCATCATCACCACAGTATTGCTGCTGTGTAAGGGAAAGGTTAAGAGGTGTCGTCTCTGAAAATGTCTTCTGCTTGAAACTACGCCCTTTTGAAAACAGCATCTTTTGTGTAAAGAACTTCTTACTGCCCCTGCCTGGTTACAACTGAAGTTTAAACAGACCCCGCACACGCCGGTGCTCCACTTCTTTCTAGTACCGGTTAGTCGTCCCCGCGGCATATTGTTTGTTGCATTATGGTACTCTATTATAGTTTTTAAGATTTCATATGAAATACTTATCAAATAACTGTGTGGGAGTGAGACGTTTCCGAGGAACATTAAAGACTGGCTAGCTGTCTTTTCTTGGGTGTGATGTTGTGCCAGGCGCTAACATGTTTAAAAATAGAAATGAAGGTTTATGAGTTACCGTGAAAACGATAACGCTGACTTAGTCTCAGCACTCAGGATACAAAACAGCTCTCTGCTGACGATTTTTCTCAAGCATTTCAAGACGAGGCTGGGAAACACGAGAATTGCAGAACGCTTCTGATATTGGAACAATATGAGAACCAGAGGAGAAGAAAGAAAAGTTGATGTGAAAGAGAGCAGACAGACAGCGGAAAAACGGACAGGCAAGCATCACATATTCGATGAAAAATAGTACATTCGTGCACACATTCAAAATGTCAGCATTTTCTGCAAATGAAATCATTTTACTGATTACATATCACAGTACACTTGTCTTGCCTACAACTTGATTTCTTTTCAAAGTTCCTAAATGTAATCTGACTGTGGGGGAAAAGAACAGAACAAACTTTACAAAATGTCGACTCGGGGTGCTTTAAGCGTTAATGATGGTATGAGTATTCAAGACCTGCGAGACATTTGTTGCTTAAATGATGAGACATTGAGAATGTTGATGATGATGATAATAGAAAAGAGTGTTGCGCTATACAGCAGATTCAGTACCTTTTACAAAATAGTAGCTAAAAGTAAATAAACCACAGCCTTGTGAGCACGTGCAATCATACTATACAATGTATACATGCTTTGCACATTTAGACTTCTCTTACATACACTTCTCTATATTCATCTGTTTCCTCTACATCGTGCTATATATATTTTACACAAATTGACAGTCTGCGGATTCTGCAAGTGTCACATTCCATTCTGTGACACCTTTGTCTTAAATGCATGTTCTCAACATCGTGGTCTTCCCATGATTCAAAAGTAAGTCGCACAGAAAGTTCAGACCTCTAAAGAAAAGTTACCTTTCCGATTTTTTTGCAGCGCAAATTGTATTGAGACATCTTTTCATTGTCAAAGTTGAATATTCACTTTCTGTTTTATATCGGCTCCCATTACAACAGATCGTGCACAAGTCCATCACAGCACGAGTTCGTGATCACAGCGTCAGAGAGAAAACCTGCACATAGCATTTCTGATATAACCGACAGTAGTTATCGCTGTTAGTATCCGAGTAAGTTTTGTCTCTTATCTTTTTTAGACGACACTTTTGAGATTGTTGGTACAGGTACACATAAGGATGGGTGCAGCTCTTGAAAATACCACTTTTTAAAAGAAACTGGCGGAACGACGGGCATCTTTGCGACACGTACAAGTCAACTGGCAAAGTTTCTGTATCTTTCAATAAAAAAAAAAATCACAAAATAAGTTTAGACAAAATGTAATGACAGGAACACTTTAAATAATCTACTTAAGCGCTACAATATCATATCATATGTTTATAAACAATCTACACATCCAACTATTGCAGAATACGGTGTACTCAGCTATTATGCAGTCCAGTGGTCGAAGGTACACCTACCGATGTTAAACAGACTGACGCAAAGTATCATGAAATTTTCTTGATATTTGTATCTGACTTTGTGCAAAGTTAAACGGAGATCAAAATTACCGAATACATTCATATCATAGTCAACTGGTCAGAATTAGCTATCAGAAAATTTAAACAGCAATGCGATCATTTTGTACAACAGAATGCTGAATTTCTCAAACGAAAATAAAAGAAATATTCCCACGGCTGATTATAACTCATTTTGCACAATAGTCTTTTCAACCTAACGCAGTGTCGAATATGATGATTATATAAGAATAATTTCCGAACATAGTCACTAACACAAGTTCGTGGTCCAAGTATGAAAATCATTTCAAAAAGTGTCATTTTCATAAAGCGTCGCATTTAACCTGTTAAAACTGTCGCAACAGATGGCAATATTGAATCAATCAAAATTCTAGCTTCATTACATTATACGAACTGCCCTGTACTAAAACAATACTCAGTATGAGCTCAGTGTAATGACGTCGAAGTAGCAAACCCAGTTAACCCTATATTCTTGAGCAATTAAATATTTTTTAAATGATTTAAATTTCGTAAAAAAAATGATATCACTAAAACGAAGATTTGTGTAAATATATCGTTATATTACCCCATTTTTCTGAGATATTCGCGATATCGTTTGAAGCAAATGTGCTTTCGATTTCGAACTGTGCAGATTATCATACCCCCTCCCGCCTCAAGTATCCATAGGGCGATTTTGAGACTGAGGGGCTGAGTCTCATTTACCAAGGAATTTGCAAATTCTGAGGTTTCCTCTGTGAGCTAAGCATGGTGTTGAGAGCTAAACTAATAGGCTGATATGAAACTTTGCTCAGTCTGTTTTATTTTTACTCAAAATAGCACAAAGGCTCATTGCGAATTGAATTCTAACAAAAGAGCATTCCGTTTTTCCAGACTGTTCTTTGTCTGCTATGGCTGTGTCTTTGTCTATATCTTTTACACCAAACACTACTCAACAATCCACAACTTCCTTTTTCGACATCTCAAATGACGATTTTTCGACTGTGGTAATTGAAAAAAAGTGGATTTCCGTTTCAAGTCATTGCACTCACACAATGGTTTTCAAGGTTACAAAAACAAGTACGATCACAACTATGTCCATAGGAAGTTGAGAGTACAACAATAAAGACAAGCAAACCCAGTAACAACAAAAACTAGAAGAATAATAACAAAATAAAATTCAGGACAATGCGCAATTTTCGAATGTATGCCCACGTGAAAACGAACATCCGTAGGCGCACCGACACACGCACGCACAGTTTGCAGGGCTGACTGCTTTGCCATGCTATAGTCTTAGTAGCTGGCTCGGTGTAAAACAATCTCACACGCACTGACCTACGCCCGATAGGGGTGCGCACACATGCACGTACACTTAATAACATTTTACGCAAGTATTGACAAGTCTCCACTTTTTTCTCGTGTCACATTAAGTCGTGCAGCATACGTACTTCAAGCCATGTGCATCAGAACGAATTAAAGATGGTGCTTATAAACATTCTGGTTTAAAACTCAGCGACACTTCTCATTTATCTCCACGTTCAGTTTATCTCGAAAATTTCAGTCTGGATAAGACAGTTGATAATTAAGTGTATATAGCCTTGCTGTGTTATCTTGTCATCATGGTCATGTATTTCCGTTGATGCATATATTCGCCAAGGAGCAGCTTAGAAACAAGAAAATGTCTTCAATGATTTTTTTCTTCTGAACTACAGATGTATAATCTTCCTAAGCAGCGGATGAGGAGATTGTGTGGCGGGATTTCTCGAAGACGTCTCTGCGTAGGCGTGATGACATCCTTCACGTGCCCACTTGATCCCGACTTGCGCAGTTACCAGATGAGATCCACAAAGTGCGTGGTCAGAGACGATATCGCAATATCTTTCCTTCTAATGTCTAAGGTGGAACGTACCTTCTCGTGCAGTCGTTACCTGTGTCGGTCAAGTCAATTTCGGAATTAAAAAGGAATGCAATATCGAACGAGAATGGGCATGCCTTCCACTCCTCGCGAATAAATAAATAAAACATTCGAGCAGATCGTGGTGTACAGTCAGGTATTGTGCACGACTTCCAGCGCGTTTTCGTAACCGAAGCATTGAAGACGCATTTCCATGCTTCGTTGGCTGCCGAAGCATCGACTGGTATTTGACGATTAAAGTCCTTTGCAGAGCATGTGCGTAAACAGTGTTGCAAGCTGCGAGTCAGCAGATCATGGAGCAAGTCGACTCAGTTCTTCGCATACAGGTCACTTTTACCCGTGTGTGTGTGTGTGTGTCGAGGAGAGGAGTGGTTAGAATTACATGAAAGTTCTTTACAGATCATGTATTGTTACGAAAATCAACTTTAATTCGTATACATCCTCAGCATTCCTGTCCACACTTCATGGTTATCCAAGAGCTTCAGCCATGCTCTTCAGCTCGTGCAAAATGTCAGTAAAATTGCAGGGTCCTTTCTTCCTTTCGTGTTTTCATTGCCGTCGACAAAAAAAAAAAAAAAAAAAAAAAAAAAACTCGTCGATCACTAACGACAATTTTAGCGCTGCTGCTGTGCTTTATGTTTTATCTTTTCATGCTTCCTTCGTCTCTTGTTCCTCCCTCGCTCTCATATTGTTTTAGAAAAGGTCATTGCTGCAAATATGATTTTTTTTTTTTTACTCTGTGAATATGATCTGTTGCAAATGCTGTTACTCAGAAGTAACAATTAAACGTCGCTGGGCTGGTAACGGCCGGTCTCGACCAACAGTCTGCGGGCGTGATCTGTGTCACCACTTCAGGTCCAGCCAGAAGGTGATTGATTTTGTTTAGTCTTCCACCTTCTGAATGGCTCGACTAATTGGCACAATACACACACACATAAGATGTGGGTCATGAGGTCAAGTCTCACGTCCCTTCGTGAAATGGCCAGTGAAATGGAACGTGCGAGTTATCGCCCCGGGGGATGAATAAAAACGTTGGAGAACAGGGGGCTGGGGAAGGCAACTGGGGGAGTGGGGGCGACAAGACCGGTAATTTTCCTTCAAACATTTTGTGACAGTCAGCGGTGATGACAGCAGGGAGTTGTGGGAAAAATACCAGAGACACATATGGTGATATTGTTGCAAAGGAAAACACGATCTTCATCTTATGAACTACAAAACTGGATGTTCAGAAAGAATTCACACAAAACTCAATTCAAGTTCCCATGACAACCTAATCAACAGCTTGATCTTTCGCTACAATGTTTTGTTTTTCTCCAGGTTACTTAAAAACCATACCAGGCCTGTCTGAAAAGTAACGGAACTTTTTATTATGTTTTAATAATAATAATAATAATAATAATAATAATAATAATAATAATAATAATAATAATAATAATAATGTGTACTTGTATCGGGCAGCACCATAATCAAGATAGGTCGCACTCTCTACGCTGACCAGTAATGATAAATGAGCATTAAGTAGCAGGAAATGGACGGTGAGTTACGTATAGGCATTCTGAACAACATAACGATGAAGTACAAGAGTAGAACGTAATGCGATGGATAAAGAGATATAGGTACTGTAAACAGTGTAGAGATGGAGTAGTTGCATAATGGTGCACATGAAAGACAATATTGCCATAGGAATTCAGGATAGTAATTCAGGGATAGTACTTAGTGAACAAATAATAACTACTATTGGGGTGTCACAAACAAATTCAGTTCCCAACAACAAATTACTTGATTTCCTTTTCAAAGTAACTCCTTTTGAGTCCAATGCACTTTTCTGATATGTTTCTATACAGCCTCTTAGCTCCGTTGTTCCGGCCCTCGTGATGGCCTCCACGCCTTCAAAACGAGTTCCCTTGATGATCCCCTCGAGCTTGGGGAAAAGAAAAAAGTCACATGGAGCAAGATCAGGTGAATAGAGAAGTTTTTCCAGTACGGCGATTTTCTTCTCGGACAGGAACTGCAGGATTTTCAGGGCGTTGTGAGCAGATGCATTATAATAATAATAGTGAAGATTTTTATAGCGCATATTCACACTCATAGAGAGCATGCTCTTAGCGCTTAAAACGAGGAAGAGACGTGGACTAAGTAGATACAAAACAAAGGGGACGAAAGAAAACGACAGTACTGACGATGAAACAGAAAACAAAAGGCATCAAGTAACAGGAACAGAGAAATATAGTGATTCTGCGAGAAAGATGGGTAAAGTAGCAAGAGGGAAGGGGGCGGGGTTAAGAAGGACTAGCATTGTGTGGACTGTGTTAGGAGAAATGCTTAAGGAAGAGGTGCGTTTTCAGTGCAGATTTGAAAGATTCAGTTGTAGGAAGGTGGCGGATATGGAAAGGAAGAGAGTTCCATTGTTTTGCAGCACAGTAGCCAAAAGTCCTGTGACCATATGTTGTTGTTCTGGTGACAGGAACAGTTAGGATACGGTCGTCAGACGAAGAGCGTAGTTGTCTGGCCGGAGAGTAAGGGATGAGAAGTTCAGAGAAATAGTCAGGACAGGAGCCAGCAAAGAAATTAAAACACAGCACAGACAGTTTGTTTTGAATGCGAGAACGGATGGGTAGCCAGTGTAGGAAACGAAGGAGAGGAGTGACATGGTCCCGTTTCCTTGCTCTAAGCACCAGACGTGCAGCAGAGTTCTGTACTCTCTGGAGTCTCTGAATGAGGTAGTCAGGGCAGCCTGCCAGCAAGGAGTTGCAGTAGTCAAGTCGAGAAAGAACAAACGCACAGACAAGAGTGTTGGTAGCGCGTGTAGAGAGAAAGTGACGGATGGCACTGATCTTACGAATCTCATAATAGGCAGACCGACAGACAGCTGCTACATGTCTATCGAGTGTCATGTCATCAGTGACAATAAATCCCAGATTCCTAACAGATGACGTGAAGGTGATGTTGCTGTCGCCCACCTTGATGTGATTGGGCAGACTGACGAGTGAAGGTTGATGTCGTCTTCTATGGCACAAGAGGGCATTGTCGTAGTGAAGTAGCTACTATTTGTCCTGCTATGATTCGTATCTCTTCTCGCGCACCAAGTGAAGCAAACGTCGCAGAATCTCTTTGGAAAAGTGCATTAGACTCGAGGGGAGAAACCATGTAGTTTGTTCTTAGGAAAGAAAATAAACTATTTGTGACACCAGACACGTTACGTTTCAGACAGACTCGAATGTCATTCATAAATCATTTCAAAATCACTTTTAAAAACCATTCTCTCTGTTAATAATGGGAACTGGCTTAGCTGCAGTTTGGAAGAGGCACGTTGTCACTGGTAGTAGCCCAGCATACAACGTCATTTCTTTTAGGTTCCTTGCTGCCCACTGGGTATTGAGCAAGAATCTCATACACTGTTTTATCTTACATACTGATAAATACGTTAAAATTGAAGTCCCAACTCGCCTAGCCCTAACTCTTCTTCATACATACTTCCAGGCATCTCAGAAACAGAAATGCGTTTGTCTCTTAAAAGGCTAAAAAAAAAATTAAAAAAAATTGACCGATTTCACTAGCATTCTGCACACGGCACATGAAATTTTAGGTTTGGTCTTGATGGACTATTTATGTTGTTCACCTTTGTATCAGCAGCCGATACCTGCGATGAAACGGAAATAACAAAAGACGACTCTCCTTGTTCTGGACCCACAGAAAATAACGTCACAGAAATAGTTTTCAGTGCCTTTCGCCAGGCAGATCCTTAATCTGCGCGTGTTAGAACAGAACGGTACGTAAGGTGTGCGTTTGCAAAACGGCGAAGGACTGTTTGCAAGAGTTAAAATAGAATACCTGCAGAGTTCTTTCTTAACTGTGCAGCGCCATTTTCATTGTGATGTGCAAGTTTTCTCGCCCTGTTAGGAATGAAATAATCAACTCGTTCGGCAAGGTTTTCTCGGAATTCATTTCTCCCCCCAGGAAAGAAAGATATCCTCGTTCTTCTTCTTCTTAGTCTTCTCTCTCTTTCTTTTAGCAGCTATACATTCTGAGCCATAATGTTCGCGAAGGTAAGGGGAAAAGAGACAGTCTTAACGGAAAAGTAGTCAATGTCGATGACTTCCTTGCCGATGATGGCGATGTCATCGACGGGCAAACATTTCTCACTGCACGCTGACCAACCCGTCGTCTGCGTCCGCCAGATGAAACGACTGATTCCTGTTGCCAAGTGGGGTGGCGTCCCCTGCCGGAGCCCCGCCACCCACAGCAGGGTGACCGTCATAGATGAACTCGTGCAGCTCACCGCTGAGGCACATCTCGAAGCCCTGGTTCATGCGCGTCACGATGTAGTCGAAGGCTAAGCGCCAGCTCTCGCGCACCTCGGCAATAAATTCCTCGCCCAGCTCCATCTCCCACGCGTCAAGCATGCACTTGCCGAAGGAGCGAAAGTACTCGGGATGGTAGCCGTTGAAGGTGGCATGCTTGGCGCCCAACAGCAGCAACGCCTCGTCGACTTGATGGGGATCCTCCAGGTTATCCACAAGCGAGGCCAGCACGCCCATGAATTTAGTGGCGTGTTCCCGGAAAGGAGGGAGTGTGTGCAGATCTTCCACGCGCTGGATGCTGGAACAGGGCGCATAGTATACGAAGCGTGCACAACGAAGGTAGTGGAGCATTTAAAAAAAAACGACATCTGAATAATTGTTATGCTGTGTCATGCTGCTGCTGCTGCTGCTGCTGCTGCTGCTGATGATGATGATGATGCGTAAAATTCTAACTAAATGCTACTACCTATGCCCAACACATACAGATGGAAACACACACACACACACACACACACACACACACACACACACACACAAAACAAACCAAAAAAAACAACAACAAATAATGGGGCTAACATGTCTGATGTAGCTAGGAAAAAGTATCGGCGGTGGTTGCCTACAAAGGAAAAGCTGGCGGCATCATCGTTTTGCAGCAGCGTCGTTTGAGTACCGTTTACCGGTGTTGTGATAGCGCAGGGACACGAATGTGTTATCGGTAGAGATCGGACGTGTTGCGGGCTGAGCAAGTTTAAGTTCCTTTGGGTTCCCCCCGCAAACAGTCCTATCCTAGTTCAGTCGTTAAGTGTTTGCTTGTGCAAAAGGTTACAGTTTTCGTGCAGTTACTTCCGTAGTGATGGGTGACAGGAAAAAGAGGAAGGTGGATAGGGAATATCCAAAATTCAACGAGCGGTAGTTAAAATCTGTTTGCTCAGTTTATATTTGCATTTTGTGAACCGAGTTAAAAGCTTACATTTTAACGGTTAATTTGATGACCCAAAGCATTTTTGTTCCTCAATTTGCAATTCAAGAATTACAAATTTGATTTTTTATTTTCAAATGTGGTTTTACTTTAATAGGGTTGCGAGCATTCATCAAACATTTCCTACGGGTGTGGGACATGTCATTTGGTAACCGCTACTTTAGGCCATCCCTTAACACTTAATATTGTTGACAATATTAACATTCAAAAAAGTAAGACATTACACACTGTATACTGTATACTGTACTATAACAGTAGACATTATAATTTAAAATTAGATTGCAATTTTCCGCAGAAGGCAACAAAACTCCAAGAAGAATCTCATTTAATGACCGATTGCAAATCCGTGATTACTCAATCCGACAGTGCAAAACTGTTGCCGTCTGCATCTTTTTAAAAGAAGCGTGTTTAGTACCCCACTCCGCCCCATCTTTGCTTAGCGTGTATTCTTGTGAATAACTGTTACATAATGTGTATAGGGTTGTTAACCCCTTTGATGTCGTTGTCTACTGGACTGGAACCTTACATAGCTCACTACTCGAAACACCACTGCGCAGCTCACGCTAGACTTCTAAAAAAAAAAGTCTCCTCCCACCAGGTAACCACCCCCCCCTCCATCAGCTGTCAGCTATTTTTGGAAACACAAGCTCATCGTGTGGCTAATGTGCTGTAATCACGGGGAAGTACACATGGCTGACGAGAGTGGCATCTGTGAAGACACTTGCTTAGACACGCTGGTGTGTGAGCTCTTCTCCGGAGCGAAATCAATAACATACATCTGGGATGTTCAGTTGCCGTCAGGTCTAATGTCCCTGTGTAAAACGCTAGCTTCAGAGCAAAACGAAGAGGAGGCAATTGGCAAACATGTACTCGTATACAAATACATATATCTTTTTACATTTACATACGTATATACATAATGACAAATATATACTTATGTACAATTTATACAAAGCTTATTCGTAAGCACACACACACACACGCACACACACACACACACACACACACACAGAAATGCAGCGAAGGAGAGAAGCTGGGCACCACCCTCACAAAAAGCTAGCCCCGAGAAAAGTGAGGTCTCTCACACCTCACTCCCCAAAAGACCTCAAAAGGTAAGAGTACTATGTCTAAACACACACGCATGCACGCACGCACAGACTTACTTTCAGAACACAGATATTGCTTGGCTACTAACCTGTAAGCTCCGAGCCCGAAGAGTTCAAAGATGCTGGGCATCTCCCTGAAAATTCGTTTGAAAACCTCGACGCCTACGCGCACGCAATCACGGGACAGGACGGGCCAGGTGCTGCGGATGGCGTCGATCTGGTTTTCGCTGAAGCCCGATACGTGCACTTCCGGCACCTCGTGGGCCGCCGCCACTACCGTCGGTTTGCCCATCTCGCAGCCCATGGTGACGACGATGCTGCCTCTTACCTCCGGCTGCCGCTCGCTAGCAGATTGGCCCTCGTATTACTCCTCAGCACGTTCCCCTGAAACAAGGGCGCAAACGCGCTGAGCCTCTTCACGTCTTTGGTCCGATGGCATGGGGTCAGCTGCATCACGGACCTAGAGGTAGGTCAATGCTTGCATGAAGGATTCTAAGCGGGTGACGTGGAAAAATTTGTCTCATCTCTTGCTACAAGGAGACACACACTAAGTAGAGAGCAGAAGGCTAGGAAACCAACCATGATTAAAAGATTCTTTACATGGTACCAGCTAAAGTAGGGGTCTCATAAATCTATATAAAACTCTGTAAACACACCTCTTCCTTGAGCATTGCTCCTAACAAACAGTCCACAGAATGCTACTCCTTTTTCAACCTCTCACCCCTTTTCCGTTTATTGCTATTCTCTACTCGTCTTCCTCTGCTGAATCACTATAATCTTAGTTCTTGTTACCTGATTCCTCTATGCATTTTCTTGATTTCTCTTTTATTAGTCATCAGTACTGGTTTTCATCCTTCCGTTCTTTCGTATGTTGTCCATGTCTTGTTCTTGTCTCAAGCGCTACGTTATACAAGTCACGCGTTATTATATTATTATTATTATTATTAAACATATATCTTTACGTTTTATAAGCATAAATATTTTATTAGATAAATAAATGTGTATAACTTAATATTTAGTTGTGGATATATGCATAACTCTTTGTAAGTAAATTGAATTACATATTTTTGCAAATATGCGTATAGACTACAGAGAAAGAGAGTGGCCAAAAGACCAAAGATCAAGAACTTGCGTTTCCACTATAATTTAGCCAACTGGTCACAGGTTTGATGAAGCTGTGACATTGACTTCACATTGGAAGAGAAAGGCAGGCAATGGTGGTGTAATCTATTTAACATCAGCCCTGACTCCAGAGATCAATAGCTTCGTCCCTTGCTTGTGGCAGCCCATACCTGTCACCATGTCAATCGACCCTGCGCCCTCACATTCATTTCTGCTGTTTCCAGATGGATCAAAAGTACTACCGGTATGTTGATTAGAAGCTTAGGGTTGATTAGAAGGTCAGAGGGAGTGTTCAACTATCTTTGGGATGTTCTCTTAAGATTTAATACACGAAAGCTGGAAGGAGAGTAATCAGATGTCATTTCGCTAAGAAAGTATCAACTGTCGAAGAAATAATTAAGGAACAAATACTTTTTATTAAATAAAAAGGAATGTTAATTTAGAATTAATCTTTTAAAAATACACAGAGAAAAATGCAAGAAGATAAACATAATATCATAAATAGAATATTGCTAAAAATAACTAAATAAATATAACAATGCTGCAATAATATTACAGAAATCTGGACATCAAACAGGCGTCGCCAAGGAAAGAAACATCTCTAGAGCTCTCATATTTATTTACCTAGCTTCTTTACGGTGACGCGCTTTCTGAGTAGTCAATGCACGATGCCCCAGTGTTCACCTCGTCTGGCTTCGTAAAGTCCTACTTATTTTGTGCACTCATTAAAGAGCTATCAGGGAACGCAGCCATGAACCAGAGATACATCGATACCCTTTGGGTTGCTCTATGTCCTCTAAATACCTACAGCCCGCCAATCCATCTGAAGCAGCCGTATTCAATGTCCTCTAAATACCCACAGCCCGACCAATCCATCTGAAGCCGTATTCATGAAGCAAAGGTAAGTCTTCGTCCGGAGTAAATCAAAGGCAAAACGTCTTGGACATCCCGACTCTGAGGACACTGTTTTACACCTTGGATTGTAGTTATAAATCAGCGGCTAAAATTCATGTGGTAAAGCATATATATATATATATAGCAGTGGGGTAGAAAGATTCTTGGCTTTGATTTGGAGGTAGAGGGGAACTCCGTGCTGACAATGAACGACATTGGTACTCGCACATTACAAAAGAAAAGCAGGTGTGTGACTGTACCCATGCACACACAGGCGCATGTGCTACTTTCAGTGTTAAACAACAAAGCAACACATAACAAGAAACACAACTCATTGAAAAAGGACTCACCGGGTTACCGCAATCACAAGAAGTTATGGAATATTTAGATAAGATAAACTTTATACAATAATCATATTAATTACATGCAATGCATGCAAGTTTGTGTTAAAAAACTGTCTTCTTTGAATAATGTCTTTGTTTTGTATTAAAATACTGTTTCATTTTCCTTTCTTTAGTTCAAGGGCTATAGAAGTCAAAAAGCAAAACTTTTGCTTATTCTGTTATCCGCGTGAATAGAGATTTGTCATTTCTCGCTCTCTCTCGGTTCCTCTATTTTTTATTTATTTATTTATTTATTTATTTTTTTGGTACTTTATGAAGAATCACATCTCAGTCACTGGGCGGGAGGTAGGAGAGATATTCTTGGCCGCTCAGAATCTTTATTGAGGGGGCGGTGGCCCCTTTTTACACCCCCTCCCTGTTCATACCCTACTGTATTCCGAGGACTGGCATTCAACTTCCTCGGGCCGAAGCGCCATTGCGCATGTCAGACAGACTCCATACATTAAAATGTAACACCCTGGTTGAGTGGTTGTTACGAGGGTTTATTTTTATGCCTGATCATTTTTCTTTTTTGTTTCTGTTAGTCAGGTACAGGATGCCTTTGACAGTGTTTTGTCTCTCTTTTATTTCTATGTTGTGTGCCACATACGAGACACTCCTATTCGAACAACTGTGCGGTCCACTGCCCATTAGGTGGCCTGAGTTTTTATTTTAGGGTTTACTAAGTCAGGCAGAAGAGGGAAGGGCACACACGCGCGCACACTATGGAGGAACCATCTAAGACCATCGCCTTACTTGGCAAACGTGCAGTCTGTGTCGTAATTTCACTGGCCCACCTCAGTGTAACCACGTGCGGAAAACATGTGGGTTACAATAAACTTCCGTTCAAGGCATTTTTGGTGTGATTAGATGATCTCATCCCTAGCAGAGAATGCCGAAAGTACGAGTCCCTTGGTGAAAAAGCTGAACATTTCTTATTTGTAGAAATCAGGCTCGTGCTTAGGTCTGACAGACGAGTTATCTGCCCAGGCCCCGGGCTTTTGATTAATATGGTAACTAGGCTATGGTCGAGGGCCCCGCACATGTCCTATGCCTCGGCCCCCGTAGGGGTTAAGAACGGGACTAGACATGATGAGCTCATGCTGTGTAGATGCTTGCATCAACAGAGGAAAGATTCTAACAAGTCCTTTCACGTGTAAGTATATACGCATTTTGATGGGTTTTTTGTATACTTTGAAAATGTAAACTTGTCCAAGCACACTGGTCCCTCAACCAGTACTAAACACTTCAGCACACATGCAAGTTAATAACATTTTAAGATTATTCAGAATAATATTAATTTAAAATAAGATTTTAAAAAATACATAAAATAATTAATTTTTATTACATATGATGCAACTTTAATATGATGTAATATCATGTTAACATATGATGAAGTCATTTAGTAAAGGATAAAATTTACAACACTTTAAAGCACAGAAGGATTTACACAGCAAATGCTTAATGCATTAATGTACACAAAATCAATGATAAATTAGTTTTAAGAAAAAATGTGTTTAATCAAAGGGATATTTTCATGTGCAAAAGTTTGTTGACATTTTCAGTCGACCATGCATCAGATTCATCACGGAGAGCTTTGCAGCAAATAGCTTTCAAAAGGGTTAGTCCTGGAAATAAGCTTTGGGTAATAAAAAAACTGTATTATTTAAACACCAACAAGAGCTGTTATTTATTGTATCTATTGTTGGTGGAATTGGGAATCAGTAATTAAGCTTTAGCAAAAAAAACAGCTTCTTTGTGAATGAAACATTAATAATGTATAATCAATTTTCCCAGTGGTGTAAATAAAATAGAAGATTGAGCTAAAGATGACAATACAAACATTAGTCCTTTATTTTTACACCTCTGTGCTGTGCAAAATTTCATTAACTTCATTGACATTTTTCCTTTGTTGATGAAGAAGTTTTAGGTTTTGATTTTGTTGGAATAACATATTCCCATAGTCAGTACTGACACAAACGCCTGTTCACTCGACTGTGGACTGTGTGACAGTGGCCATCTTACTTTTGTGTTTCTGCTCTCAATCAACTCTATATTGCTGAACAAGAAAATCTACTTAACGTGGCTATAAAAAAACATTTTAAGGTCCGCTATAAAAATATAATTTGATGTAGTTTCATAAGTCCTCCTCTATCCGATAAAGATGTAAAAGTGTTTTCATGACCACTGTCAGCTGAAAGTGACCTTAATACATCCAAGATGTCTTTCCTCCTGGTCCTTCAGTTTGTAAGCTTTCTGCTCTAGCTTTTGCAAAACTGCTCTTCCCATGTAATAAGTAATGTTCGTATGTGTCATACGTTATCTTTCCATCAACCTCACTGTTAGAATCAAGAAGAAGAATAAGTTTTTCGTCCACATCATGGGATTACAATCAATTAAATTAAGAGCATAGTCCGCTCACAGTATTTCTCCATTAAAACAGCGCTTTATTCGTCTTTAACAGTTATCAGAATGTTGAATTTTTAACACCACAATCTGTTGTATTGTGGAAAACATTTCGGTACAGTGAATTATTCATGTCCGCTATTATTTGCGCCGTTTACCTATTTTATCGGCTTAATTTGTACCACACACAAAATTATTCAATCAACCTTCTTCTTTCAAGAATAGAAGTTTATAAGTATAGTCTAAATGTTTTACCAATGTCTTTCATTTTAGTTTCATTTATAAAACTTTAATTTTACCTGAAAAATGTGGCCGATGTCGATTCTTCACTTTGACTTGACCTATGTACCGGAAGTATCTATTGCCTTCAATGTGCCTTGCAGACAACATGACGGCGCGCTACAAGATACTATAATCCTCTCCACACAGACCTCTGCATAACGCAATGTCTGTAGAATCTGCACAGTGCATTGTAATTACAGAGACAAGACATTTGTTCTTTAAGTTTCTCATTTTTCCCACGGGTAACGACCTCTGAGGTCTGCGCATGTTTCCCGTTACAGTACATTGAAAACTTCCGGTCCGTAGCTAACTCTGGTGTAGCGTTACCTCTGTCTTATAGCTACGGTCTCAAAGGATGAATTTAATCAGATACCTAACGATCAGTATCTGTGGAGAGTCAAACACAAACCAGCATAGTAAGTACAAAATGGGTGCATTCAAAGTAACCAATCCATAAATGCCTGGTGACCATTTTCAAAACAAACGTTTGAAATAAATTTGTATTACTATTTTTCTCTATCGACTAACAGCAAGGATCTTCTTTGCAGGGCACCCATTGTCTGTTATGTAATTATTAACAACAACTATGGACAACTTTCATGTATATCTTTTCAGGTCTACCTATATCTGACATGTCGATTAAGACAACCCGTCAACTAAACTCTAAAAACCTGGACACATTAGATTATGACTGCTTTCGCCATTTTGTTATCTTGGGAGAATAATTCGAGTTTTTATGACTGTTACTTCCCTTCCAAATAGTATCGACCTTTCTGGCTGTACATCCGACAAGGACATTTTGTTGTCAGTAGGGTCAGATGAAGACCACCGTGCACTAATGGCTCTCTTTTCTCAGAAACAACCTTTGACATTATGAAAACGCGTAGACGACGCCGGAAGAGGAAAGCAATGTAAAGCCATTTCTTTGCTCTGGCAACAAACGAAAAGAGCTAATTATAGAAGTATTTTACAAGCACGGCTTTCACGACTTTCATTGACTTCAGAAGTGACGTCATTGCAACGTTGATGCTACCGGTCTCTCAGGTTTCTCAAGTCAGGGCAACAGGCAGGTAAACACAAGTCGTCAAGGATTATTATAAAACAACAAAATGGCAAACACAGCATTTCGAAAAAAGCTATACACAATAAGGATGATGGCAAACCATACAAATGCCAGATTTATAAAGACAAAAACAATATTAAAAAGAAAAACTGTAACAAAACGAAGATCCTTTAAGAAATGATTAGTAAAACAATTTTAGTACAAACAGAGGTCTAAAAATATATGAACATGGCAACCTAAGGGATCCGGCAAACCAGTTCAGTACACCACCACTGTGGTCTTGGTAGGCTTTCTGGATACCAAGAGCAAGAGACAACAACAGGAAGAGAGGTCGCCACTCGCCAGCAACAGTAAACAACACAGCGTTGCGGAGAAGCATCCTCCCTCACCTACTCTAACCCCTTCCCCCCTCCCCCCTTCCATTCTCCACTCCCCATATTCTCTACCTCCCCCCCCCACTTCAAGATCCTCACTCCCCACAGTGCGAAATCGTCTTTAGGTGGAAGCACGTTTCCCTTCCAAAAAACAGCAACAGCAGGGTGTCAAAGATTAAAATTTTAAACTGACCTGTAAACATTAGGAAGAAAATTATTTGAGGATCCAAACTAAGCTATGTGATGGAAAAATAATTAGAACATAGGAATTAAACATTTTAGACCGTTCCATACACGTCGGCTAACTGATGAGACGTTGTTTTTTTTTTAAGTTTAGACCTTATTTCACCAGTTTCAAAATGTGGATAAAGATATTATGTGACAGTAAAATCGTTCCGGCATAACTCTATATAGAATTCGCGTTTAGGCCAGTGTAAGACTCATGTGGTTTCCGGTAAAAGACTTATATTTCATTCCAGTACAAGAGTAAAGCTTTAGGTCAGAATGTTAGACCCATTTTGTTCGGAGGATGATCCCTTAGGAAGACTGAAGAACTAAACAATACACCGTACATTTCGGTCTACTGAGCGCACCTGTATATAAGCCGCACCCACTAAATTAAAAAGCTCTACTTTATTCACAAATAAGTCACACTGGTTTATAAGCCACAAATATATACAACTTTTTCAATGGCCAGGTCGATCGCCTTTAACTTGAAAGCTGCATCGTAGGCATTTCGTCTCGCTTTCGGTAAGATGAGGATGTGTGCTTGATCTGCATGCTTCAATTGTATGCAGCTTTGATTTTTAAAATGTGAACAGTTAACACTGTAACAACGTGAACAGTTCACACTTCAACATGGAGCTTGTTGAAAAGTTAATCGGAATCTGAAAAGTCCGGAAAAAGTCCCCAAACAAGCTGCATCGCTGTATAAGACGCAGGGTTTACAACTGGGGGAAAAAGTCGCTGCTTATAATCCGAAATTTACAGTACATGTAGTACAAATCTCGTTCTAAAACCTCCAACGCATAGGGGATGGTGTCTAGACAGATCGGAATAAGTGACAAAAACCAGAAATGTTGCTTTACTGCAAGTGAGGGAAGAGACTTTTTCCCCACCGGTAGGTCCTGGGAAAAAGTAGCTCACTTTCTTGAACATGAAATTTTGTTTCGTTCCATTTCCAAGACGAAGAAATTGATTTCGGTTAATTACAGCAGGGGGGAGCAACATTTCTAAAGCAGCATTTATAGTTCAGCAAACGAACTGTGAACAGATTTTTAAATAAAATCTCATGGTTAGATATTATCAGCCGTGTGTTTAAAACGCCGCCTTACAGAGAAATCACGAAAGAGACCTGTAAATGTAATAACCTCCAAGTCCTATCATGATTTACTGCTCAGATTTTACTTCTTTTTATATCCATATTGAGGTAATCTGTGCACAAAAAAAAAAAGAAATAACCACAGGCCACCCCTCTCGACCATTTTTATTAGAGAATAAACCACAAAAAACTTCGCACCCAAGAAAAAAAGGGAGAGTATGTAAAAGCTGAACTCTCCACAAAAGGAAGCAACAAAAATCCTACTTTGAACATTATCCCTTCTCGCCATCTTCCCCTTATTAGACAAACCTCCCCAAAACTCAGGGTTGTTGTCAACGGAGATATGACGCAAATGCGAGTAAATATGTGAGGATCTAAACTATGTAATGTCAACGAAGTAATCGATAGATCCGCTCTAATACCTTAACAGCCCATGCCACTGGCAGGAAATGGGATGATGGATTAATGGAACAGAAAAAAAGGCCGGCAAGCTCTCCGCTGCAAATTCTAGCCACGAACCCAATGACAGACATACAATGGTCGATTGACTCGCGAATTAAGTAGGAGACTACAGGGACAAATCGTACAGTAAGGCCCAAGGGGTATTTAAGGCAGTACACTTTAGTGCAAACATACATATTCCAACGCGTGTTTGTTCATAGTTTGAAATGTTTACTTCTAAGCGGCGAAAATATTGGATGGGAGGGGCAGTGTGCTGAAGTATTAGTATTAGAGAAGTCATTAACTGACGTCAGCGACTTTGGATGCTCATATTTCTATTGAGTCCAGCCCTCTTCTTCCGACACTTTTTTTTTTTTTTGCTTTCCATGATAAATTAAAGATGTGTATCACCGCCGAGCGGGACAAATAGAGGTCTCCATGAGCCTTGGACCAGGACCTTTCGTACTAAAGTCAAACGCACTAACCACAAGGTTTCGAAGGCTTCGTAACACAGAGCAAGACAAAATGGAACTCTCAAAATAAAATAAAAAATTTACTTTTCTTAGGGGTTGGGGTTGCAAATTAGTAAGAAAGTAAGAGTGATCGTGTGTGCGCGCGCGCGCGTGTGTGTGTATCACACCACACGGTTTGACATGCGTATTCGTTCACAATACACAACGAAAACAGATCATTTTTTGTGGGAGGTTCCCCGTCCAGCGCGACATCAATATATCTTAACAAAAAAAGAACTGTCCGAACACGACCCCAACCTGTACTCTGTACTCTGACCGCGACAGTGTGTTTGCGTGTGTGTGTGTGTGTGTGCACGCGCGTGCGTGCGTGCGTGCGTGCATGCATTCTTCTACTGGAGTACGCTATTTTTCAGACTCAGTATTAATGGAACAGACTTTTTTACCTGCCCTACCTCTCCACTGAAAATCTAGCATTTTTTTCGTATGCACATCTTTTCTTTATACTTGGACGCCTAGTTTTGTCAAAGGGGCGGGGGTGGTAGGACGGGTCTTGGCCATATATTCTTGCGCAGAGCTTGGAATTAGTCCTGAATGTGTCAGCAATCTACTCCGCTTGTCAGCAGAAGATGGGTGACAGCACGAGACGGAGTTTTTAATCTGTTCAGCTCAGTTCTGCGCCTAAATATGGTCGTTGTCATAAGCCATAAGAAGAGTCTGTGCGAATAGATATCTAGCCTGAGTCGATAGAAATAGTGACGATGATGGTGAATACGACTTTTGCTCTTGTCGCAGCTGTTTGTTTAATACATATAAAGTAACTTAGCAGTTGGTTACATCTTCAACGATAGGTTGTCGATGGAAGATCGGGTTGTCAACAAGATGCTGCAACGAACGGCGTATAACGACTGTTCCGACAGTTGAATACAGTCCACGCGCCTTGTCGCAGACATCACCGTCGAATGTTAGAACAAGAATACAAGAAGAGCTGCCTTACTGGTGTTTTAGTGATGTAACCACTGGGTTCACGGTCGAGTTTTCTGTATTACTTCGTGATGTATTAGTCTAGCATCAACTTTTAAAAGTAGTATATCAGTTAATTTAAAATAGTATCATGTTATATAAGCTTCTATTTATTTAGCATAGTTTACTAAACAGATGATCTGCAGTCTTCAAAACAGTGTACAGTCCACTTGAGCACAAACATGGTCTTGATCATATACGTGAACTTTTGCCAAGTATAGTTGGGATTGGGATATATATATATATACATTTAACATATAGAGAGAATTGATCCCCACCCCCAACATACACGTATTATTTATGAAGAAATTGTTTTACCTTAATGAAAAATCATAAAACCAATACTTTGTTAGAAGTATAACTGACAATGCATTTGCAATCAGCTTGCAACTGTTATATATATATATATAATCTAAATTATGCCCTAGACTAGTTCCAAACCAGCTACAGCTGCTAACTTCAAAACACTGTTCACAACAAAACATGATATCATCAAATTACTCTTACTTTTACTTCAGTAAATAACGTTGAAACAATTTTAGTTTTTTTATCAAGTTGCAGGCATTACAGAAAACAACATGGCATATTGTTATCAAAGAGGCTAAAGGCATTGTAAAAGTAACATCAGGACTTCTAAAGCATTACTGCATAGATTAGCAGCATCTGATATACTGAGCAATAAAACTGTTACAAAAATGTAAATATGATAGGTAAAGCCAAGCACAGTTGTTTAACTTTTTTACATTTCTTAGAATTATTGCATATATTAGTTGAAGATTATACCCATATTGAATTTGAAAATCTCATTCTGTATGCAAGTAAATAATCAGTGAGACAGGTGGTACAAGCTTTAAAACATATTTTAAATGCATGTTCATCACATTGGCACACACAGGTACTTCCCAAATACTGCTTTCAAACCTAGACTTTTTTATCGATGGAGGAAAAAATTTCAATGAAGTTAATGAAATTTTACACAGCACAGAGATGGAAAACAATGTGACCAATGTTTGTATTGTTATCTTTAGCATTATTTTCTATTTCGTTCACACCACTGGGAAATTGATGAAACATCATGAATATTTCATTCACGAAGAAGCTGCTTTTTTGCTAAAACGTAATTATTGACACTCTATTCCACCAACAATAAATACAATAAATAACAGACTTTGATTACCCAAAGCTGATTTCCGGGATCTTTTTTTTTTTTTTTTTTTTTTTTGAAAGCTCTTTTCCACAATTCCCTCCATGACGGATCTGACAGTAACCAGAAAATGTCAATACACCTTTGCATGGGAAAAATTAATTAAAGGCACTTTAAAGCTAATTTATCATTAACTTAGTGTACATCGACTCATTACGATTCTTTGCTTTAAATCCTTCTTTGCTTTAAAGTGTTGTAAACTTTATCATTTACTGAAACGTCTCCATCATATGTTAACATTATATCACAATACATCATATTATTAACGCTGCATCATGTGTTATGTAAATTAATGAAAGATGTTTTTGATAAGATTTTACATAAATATTATTTCTTCTTTTTAAAATTCAAATGTAACTTGCATGTGTACTGAAGTGCTTCGCTGACCGACGGACAAGTGTTTCAACAAGTGCTTACATTTTCACTTACAAAGTATACAAAAAACATCAAAATGCGTACTTACACATGAAAAGATTGGTTAGAATCTTTTTGTCTGTCGGTTGGTGCAACAGCTGCACGGCACGAGCTCACCATATCTACAAATGATGAGACATGTTAAGGGACTGGTTGTGTAAACACACATACGCTACGAGCTCAGTTTGCCTGTGGTTGAAGTTCCTTTGCTTTGCCACCGAACCCTCGGAAATCTTCTGTCTAAAAAATATAGCAGCCTGTGTCTGCGATAGGCTACCTCGCAGGTAAAGCGTTATCTTCTCATCGTGCAGACCAGCACTGACTGCTGTTCTATTTCTGTAAGAGACGCCATCTCGTTATTAAAATTGATTTTGTCTCTTCCATTTTCACTGGCTAATACTATTGAATTAAAAAATATATTTTTAATAAAGACTTTTAGGAATGTTTTTCAAAAAACAGATTACAGAGTGAGGTGTGTGTGTGGGGGGGGGGAGAATCTAAAGATTTGTCATTTGTGTAGTTTTTATGCAAATCGCAAGGAAACTTCTATTTGCGCCAAAAAAAAAAAAAAAAAAAAAATTGACCAGAAGAAAACCCCGGCTTTTCTTTCCACACGTAAGGTTACTTGAACTTAAGAACTTATCTGTGTTAAAAAAATATTTTGAGAAGTAAATGTCAGCGCTGGTAAACACTTCCGCTTTGCCTATAATGGGAATTGCCAGCCTCAGCTAAACACACTTTCTTCTTCCTAGCGGATCATGAAAGTCTGTCAATACCTGAAACATTGCATTAATATTCCTCCTGCAAACATTTCCTTCTGGAAAAATGCGTTCTTCTTTACAATAAGGGGCACAAAATTAGTACTTCTGCGTTGAAAATATCAGCTCTTGGAGTTTAGCCTTTATCATTAGCAGCGCAAACACTGGGTAAACACCGTTTCTTATTCTGGTGATGCATGGGAAGGGACTGCGCAAGCTAGGAGTTTATACATATTTTGGAAAACTAAGGCTATATACTCAAATAAATCTCAGGCTCTGGAGCCTGAAGATCCCAGAAAGCCTGCTTTTTTTTCAACACATGTGAGAGGTCTCAGATATTGCCTTTGTCTTAAAAGTAACAATTTGATAATGTAGGAAGTATGTATGGAATATAAGCCACCTTTCTTTCGTGCAAAGAAGTATGAATGTTTTGGACTATACTTCCTGGGCTTGGAGGGTGAGGTTGCTGTTTCAACGAGGTTTTTCCTTCATCTTCTTATCATTCGTGTACAGTGAGGCCCTATAGCACTCCAGCAGTAACTACACTTCATGACCCAATATGAACCGCATTAGATACATTCAAAGGCCCAGTCAAGCAGACTGTGGGGTTTAAATTACGCACAAAAGTCAACTGAACGTGTAACGAACCGTAACTTTCCCAGTCAATATTTGCTTTGAACTTACTTTTATGAAATCTTTCGGTGTTACTCAGAAAATGAAGGTAAGCAATCTAGAAATGTCACGGTAAAATGTCCTCAGCTTTCTAGAATTTCAAAAGAACTCTGCACGGCAACCGTACAAAGCTGGAAAAAGTGTTTTTTAACGTTCGATATTTTGTTTAACGACCGTGACATTATAAGAATACGTGAAAGCAATTTCTGTAGATCTCGACTCGCAGATTTTAAATAAATGACAATAGCCTGAAGCCTTAAGAGTATCAGAAAAAGCAGTAAAAGTAATCGATTCAAGTGGCGGTGTTTTCTGCATCGCTGACAGTCATCTTGTCAAAGAGACGTCAGCAGGGTGTCGAGGGGCGGGGAAATGTTAGGGAATCAAACGGACGTCAGCATCATGCCAGGTTGTCATCGCTACTTCCTGCCAATGAAAAACCAGTTTAGCAAGTTTTAGGCACAAAACAACTCAACTACGACAAGCAACAACGCGGGGGAATGTCAGGAGAGGAAGCAAGGGGACACTAAATACGTTGCCATCTTTTTAATGACACGGGGACATATCACACACAAATATACTCCACTCATATCAACTCCCCTCGCTTGCACACACACACACACATCAATTGTTGTAGCGTTTAGACAATGACAGCTACGCAATATTTAGATTTCCCCCCTCCGTTCCCCTGGCACCTTGCAGGCGTCCCTAATGCACACCAATTACTTTTCTGTGTAGCCCCAACTGGCTGGCAAGGCATGGTTGGGCAAAAGTTAACTCATCATCGCCTGGGTTGATTTACATTAAATTCTAAAATATACACTAAGCAAATATGCAGATTATACACTTATAAAAATTTAAGAAACGTTAAAAAAATATTTTTCAATTGCGTGATGATATGGCTGGTCGAGACGGACAAAGGCTATCCAGGGTTGGTTACTAGGGTAAATAGAAAAGAAAAAAAAATCAAATGGCAGGTAATTTCATTCCCATGCTGCACACTGACTTCCAAAGCTAAAAATTGTGAAGACTAATGGACATTGCAGTACAGGGGAGGCTGTTAGAAGCTTATTATTATTTCAGAATGCCGACGGCAATACGGCAGACAACGATCTGAACTTGAAAGGCTGACACAATCGACTGGATAGAGAGTTGTGGCCAGGTGCACAACGAGTCGTTAGGCGGGAGCTGTAAGTTAAAGGGATTCTCACCTCTAAATACAAACTTTTGGGATTCGTTTAAGTGTTGAAGTAAGAACCTAAACATATCGGACATTCAAGCCGCTTCGGGCTGGTTCAAGTGTAATTCGTCGTTGAAGATGAAGAATTTTTCTGGTTTCCGAAGATTAACGAGCACTCGACGAAACTACCCGAGTGCTCGGAATTCCGGAAGTGTGACGTATCTTGTCAAATAACAATGGCCGACTTGCAAGATGTGGATAGCGTCTCAGAATCAGATAAAGTATTTAATGCTCAGCCATACCATTTCGAAACTCTTGACCCGGCAGATAGCAACACAGTTCAAGACCGACCGCCAGCATCAAACAAAGAAATCGATCGTGTGGACAGTATATACAGACTGGTAAGTTTCGCGGATAGCCGATGTACCTCTTTGAACTCTGAATTAGAAAGCGTAGTATTTTGTTGACATTACTTTAAAGAGCAAAGTAAGAGAAATTTAGAGGAAATTTTCTCGAACTGCAGCAAAAAATGTTTCTCCTTCGGTATAATTTTAAAATTACGCATATACTTGTTTCGATTTGGCAAAATCACAATGAAACGTTTACAGTAATAGTTCTTGCAATTCCAGTCTATTTGATGATAGCTAACTGTTTACTCAGTTCACACTGATAGCCAAGGTTTGTGCTTCCAAATAAATTGTAGGTGCAAATGCGACTTTTGTGAGAGAATGAAAACCAAAGAAGCGAGAGTCACTGCTGCAGCTCCAAATTTTTGGATATATGGAGGAAGGTTCTTGACTACAGGTGAGTGTACATATATATATGTGTGTGAATTTTGTATTTATGTTTTGTCATTGTGTTCATTATTGGAAGTAAAAGCACGAGTTTTTTTTAAGACTATAAACTTTTCAAACAGAGGTTTCAAAAGCTTTATACATACAGCAGATTAAACATGCAGGGTCACTTTTGTGAATGGGTTGGTGAGGAGAGATGACTATAAGATAAAGTCACATGCAATTGAATCACATTTTATGACAGGTATTTTGGCTAAAATGTGAGTTAATATTTTTACTTATTTTTTCAAAAAAAAGGGAAGGAAAGAGGTCTTTCATTTCCAGTAGCTGTTTGCGCATTTTGTTTTTAATTCTGAAGAGAAATTAGTCTTAGAATATGGCAGGCTTCAATTACCTGTCTTGAATGTTTAGTCAATATTTCTTACCTTCTAGACTATTTTAACTATATTTTGGTGGGATGCAGACCAAGAAAAAAATTCTTAAACTAAATGACCATTTATGCTCATCAAACTGTTGGACTGTGTGTCTATCCAAATAATTCAAAAATACCTGTTATTATGTGTAGGGATCAGTCACATGGAGACAAGATAAGCTGCATCACACAAGTGGATGGGTTTGAACCTGTTTGCCTCAACCCATTTGTGTTAGAAACTGCTTACCTACAGTTTAAACAGGAGCATGGAGACTTGGACAAAACACAAGAGGAGTATGACATGTTTCATTCTTTTTGCATACTGATTGAACACACATTCTGCTGTTTCATATAAGGTACTTTATAATATTTATAAAGTAGAAACATATCACCATTTACAAATAAAATTTATTCCCAGGTGACTATTTATTTTTGTTGAGGGCCAATATTACCAATCATAAAATCATCTATATAACATACTCATAATGCTCTCACACATAAGAGTTGAATCCATTACATATGCAGTGAGTGAACTAGCCGACACATTTTTCTTATGACGGCCATTACTGTTTAATTTTTTCATGTCTTTTTGACACCCATGAGAAATAATTGTATAAATTTCTTTGTAACTGCCTTCCACTAACAATCAGGTCCTAATTCATTGTCATATAAAATTTATGGTGCACCTAATCCTTGATGTTTATAGCATAGACAATTTGCAGGAAGTTTTCCAACATTCTAAACAACAGAATACAAAACTTGTATTGCAGGAAATATTGATACACAGCTTATAGACAGCTCGTCAGATGGTACTATGCCATTCTTGGTCAAAGCATCAGAGTACCACTACCTTCATGTGCTGTTAAGAGAATAAGGATAGAATTTCCAAGTTCAGGAAATGCATATCAAGGTTTTAGATGGCCCAAGCTTTGACAATAAACAATAGTTGGATACATATTTCTGAATATGCTTTGTGTGTGTATGACTGCAAGTGTGAAACATATACAGTATAAATTTATGTTACTATTTATACAATTCAGAAATTGCCATTAATTCTATAATCTACTTTTATATTTGATCTAAATCTACAATGAACTGTGTTTTTTATTTTAGGATTAAATAAAACTTGAATAGGTACATAAAGTATACATTATCTGCATATAACCAAAAGCAGAACAGTAAATATAACATGCATACAACATAAACCTAACAAGTTTCTAATACAATAAGGTTTGGAGCAGAACTTATTACTTACTGTTAATTATCTCAAACAAAATGTTGTGACACCTGTTTACAGGGCCTGCTATGATATAGTCAGACTTGCTGGCTTGGTGTAAAAACCAATTCACCTCATCACCCCCTACACCACAAAAAAATCCCTACAATAATAATGTCATATTGCTCATGTTCAGTTTTTTCATGACTTTTGGAATCTTGTCACATACATGTGTACAAATTACACTGTATTGCTATGGTTCTCTGCTTAGGTTTTATCCAGATTCCTGAAACAGTAACATACAATTACCTGTTGTATTGCAAATACACAATTTGTTTTTAATTTACAAATTTTGAGAATACTAATTTTAAATATCACTATCAGTTAACAGTCTGCATAAAATTCTTTTATACATATTTCTTAATTCAATTTTTTAAACAGTAAATATCTTGTCCTAAACTTTATTCCGTAAGAGAAATTTAAGTTTACTGCTGCTTAATCCTACAATAGAAAAATAAAGTTTGCGATGTGAAGTTGGTATCTGTGAATAAAAGCAAATCTAGCTTACCTTTGCTTCGCTCAAGAGGTTTCTTGTTTGCCAAGGCGCCATGGTGGTGCACAACCCCAGTGTCTGTAAACTTTGGATCATAGTTGAAGGCAGAAGGCATTTCAAGTTCACATGATTCACTCAGTATATTGGAGGGTACATTAGCTGTAATTTTAATAACACTGGCACTGAGACTACAGCTTGGTGTTGCATCATGTTTGTCCAATGTGCTGCATGCAATATTTGCACCAGCTCACTTTATGACATCAATGTTCTGCAATTCAAGTCTTGGTTAAATAGAGTTTACTATGCATGATAATACACAAAGCTGCATATTCTGCTAAAATGAAAAACTGGTGTATTACATTAAACCAACTGAAGAAAAAGTTCTGGTTTCTTATATCTTAACAGATAAGTAAATAATATTATTGAGGAAACTTTTAATATATCTGTTTAACCAAACACATTTTACTTTTACCATAATGATGGAAGTAATTTTGACTGTTCAGCTCTATTTCTGATGGTCTGATCATACCTTATACAAATCTGCATGAACTCTGGTCTGATGAGATCTGTGTTGTAAAATTTATGAGGTAGGTTATTATAAGAGATAATTCAGTTTATTTTAATCACTTTAAAATAAGTACTTATTGTTGCACTTCATAATAAGTTCAGTTGTATTTACTCTGAAATAACCTTCAATTTTTTTTTTTTTACCTTCAACAGTTCTCTTTTTCTGATCCTTTTTTCTTTCACAGACTCCGTGTTTGCTTGTCGTGTGCTTGCTGCTGCTGTTGGAGAATGCTTTGACAATGCGGCAATGCATTTTTCTGTAAGAATACTTGGAACTGTATCCACTTTTAACTTTCGATACTTTCGGAAAGCAAATATGTGTGTATTGATCTTCGAACCAACCGTCCGCAATGTGCAAGCTACAAACGCCTTGATACCGTAGGTGTTGGTTCAGAAAAATTTTGCCGCGTCGTTTTTACAAAATGTATCCATAATCGCCTGTAAGGACTTCCGCTGGCGGAAAACCATGCATACATACACCAGATTTGTGGCATGCAAAGATACCACAACCAAACAACGCACATGCGACCCATGACTGCGTACACAGTTGTTGTTGTTGTTTATTTAGTTGGAAAGTGCTTCCACCTTGCGGTGATTTCGCACTATGGGGGGAAAGGGAGGGGGGAGGAAACCGGAGTACCCGGAGAAAACCCCCGCCGCCCAGCCCTGCGAACAGGGTAACCGCGTGGTCTGTTATTTGACAAGCTACGTCATCAGCCAGCGACACGTCACAAATCGAAATCGAGGCTCTCGCGGCCTTTTCGGCTAGCGACCCAGAGGTTATGCATTTCAATCGAAGTTTTTGGATAGATGCACATCAGCAAAGGCGAAATAACTGTACAAATCGTGAATCTTAGTGGTATTGTTGTCGTAATTGATGCTACTTTTGAGTCTGAATTTTCGGGTGAGAATCCCTTTAACATTTAGTATTCAGCTAAAACCCTCTATATATGGTCGCAATTTAATGCTTACCATTAGCCATCCAGCAAAATTATCCTCCCCCACAACACACACGCAAAACAAAATAAACAAAAATAGAAAAGAAAAATTTCAACTACCTACTAACCGTAAACCACGTAACCTACCAGCTTGTTGTGCATCTGGCCCCTGGTCTTATTAGACGTTGTAAAATGACGATTGTGCTTCTCTAGTCACCAATTAAATCATCAACTAAATAAATATAACAAATGAAACACCTGCTCTTCCTGCTTCAGTGTGCGATACCGTCTAAAAATGCAGCAGAAGTTATCCGACATACAATAATGCTAAACCTGGTCAACTAGCCAGTCTGGTCTACCAAATGAACGAAGAAATAAACGAACAAACAAAAGTCAGAATACACCAAAACTATACACCAAAAATACCAGTACAGTAAAAGCTCTTTTTTAAGACCTTTCCGATTACGACCCCCTCTTAGTTACGACCCAAAACATTTTCATGGACGTTTTTCGTTATATAAACATCATCTCTATTACAACTATCTCCCCAACCCGACTTATGACCGACAGGTTATGCTCTAGTCTCTTTCGACTTTTTGGCAAAAGTTACTTGTTGACAAAAATTAAGTACATTTTAAAATAGACTACTTTTGGTCGGCCACTTACCCTTTATTACGATTTTCTGCAGAAATCGCGTAAAATGTGCATTTTGAAGGAGACAGCTTGTTTATTGGGTCACCTGTCAATTCTACCCAAATCCTATTTCTCACGTCATGGCCCCATATCGTCCCAACACCGAAAGTCAAATCCATCCAGACTCAAAAGTAAAATTATCTCCAACGGCACAGAAGTAGCTATTAATTGTCAAATGTTATTAACAGAGCCACGCGTTGCTCAAACTAGTTCAGCTACCATCGTACTACACAGAAAAAGACTGTAATACTCATTGGGAGAACAAATCAAACAATAACGCGGTTTACTTTTAAATCTTTATTTTTTTTATTTTTATTTTTTTTTGCCTTTGTCGTCGTTAATCTTCAGTCTGGAGATTCGTATTAAATGTATTTGCAGTCGTTAGGTTAAAATCTCACGATGATGAAGAGCGATTTTCTCATAAATGAATTTTTTAAAGTCTTTGTCCTCATTATTCTTTAATTTGGAGGTTCTTATTAAATATATATGCAGACGTTCGGTTAATATAAAACAGCTGTTACTCCTCGGGTATTCATTTAACCTGGGCCTGGTTGACTCGACTTTCGGTGCTGGAAAGATGTGAGCTAACGTGGGACAATATGGTCATGGGGGGAGTCGAGGCGGGAAGTTGACATCGCCGAGGCGATATCGTTTTTCTTTCTTTTTCTTTTTTTTTTTGTGTGGTAAAAGTGACCAGCTCTCCTCGCCACCCCACCGATTCATTCTTGTTTCTTTACCAGCCCAGATCAATCGATTATGCTTTATTAACGATCTTCTGCTGAAGTAACATTTCAATAAAAATAAAATTATTGTGACCGACTGTGCTTTACTGGGACCTTCTGCAGAAATCACGTTCAAAACTATCAATATGCATTTTAAGAGACCGTCTTTGTCTGATTGCTTTTACCTGGAGAGCTAGTTTCCCTATAAATCTTTAGTTCAGCCTAACAATGGCAGAATATGCATGACCAAGTGACAACGAAAACGACAAAAACGAAATTAAGAGCATTATTCCAACATTTAAATAAATAAACTTGAATTTATAGATGTTTGAAGTCATGGGTCATGGAATGAAAGCAGACTGGCTGATCTCCCTACTACGACCCCTCTAAGCTATGACCCAATTTTGGTGGATTTTAGCAAGTCTTAATAGGGAGTTTTTACTTTAATATGTATAGGAAACAGCCAGAATATTTTTTAAGAACCACGTGGGAGCTATTTAGAAAAATGTACATTGATCCAAGATTCTTCTAGGATTTCGCGGATACATGTATATATGGGTGACATCAGTAATAAAACGAACAATTGCATGGGCTTCAATAAAAGCTGTTTTACACTTTCCATCTGGGCCAAAGATCGAAAAAGATCAAATGCTCCCCAACCAAAAAACAACAACAACAACACATAAAATACAAAAAACAAAGTAAAAAAAAACAAAAAAAAAATTCATGACATAGGACCCGGATGTCTCCAGTTTTCCTGTGCAGCTAGGGATCTGCCATAGTTATATAACACTTCTCATAATTACTAACGATAATTCCACCAATTCTACTTCTATTAGTATGCTCATACTCACTAAAAGGGCTACCTTCTAAAAAAGAATCCTCACCTTTGACGCATGGTGACAGGTTACATTTTCCAGCGATCAAACCCTTACGAACCTTGGTCAGAAAAATTCGAAAAAGATCGATGAAGCCAGTTTGCGATCCAGAATCCAAACCAATCATTGGTGAGCAGGTTACTCTTGACTGTCTAAGATCCTGACAAAATGTCTCACTCGAATGTTTTTCCGTTTACTCGATGGCCTCCTCGGACGCCATGTGCATCAAACTGACGTCTTCCGCTTTCGGGATGTATTCAACTGATGCTGATGCATTCCACCGAAAGGATCCTTGTCAAAAACTCGTCTGATGACATGCGCAATAAACTGATGTCTTTTGGTTCAATGTCAATTCGACTGATTAAACCGACGTATTCATCTTAATGCCCGTCAAACTGACGTACTTCGTCCAATGTTTTTCAACTTTCACCACTGACCGCGAACAAGTCTTCTTCGATGCAGGATGGTGTTTGGTGGTTGGACAAGCGTTGGGAGCAGTAAAATAGTATCTTTTAAACACAAATACTAAGATGACAATAAATGTGGTGACGTAATAGTGATCGCGACTGTAGCAGGAACACCATCCAGTCTATTAGAGGTCATAACCGCTAACCTGTCTGTCGTAAATCTGCCAGAATCGAACACAAAACGCCCCGTCCCCCTTCCCCGGGGCAATGCAAGCAGTGGAAGAATCTGAACAACAGCACGGATGATGTACAGGATGAGCAGCAAGGCCGCCTGAGAAACAGTCGGTGCTCCTCATGCTCACAAACTGTTAGCCCTGGCGCTGCAGCCTGACTGACACACGAAACCTCCGACACACTGCATTATGAAAGGGATCGCTGTGGCGTGGTCGGGGACGTAAGGGTAGTCACGCCTGCATGCAGTTCCTCCCCACGACAATTTCCGATGTCGATTTTATTTTTCATTCGGTCTGCAACGAAACGCCGCCGGCGCGGTCACACATGCGTGACTCCAACGCCTACTGTAGCGCAGTTCACGCGGAGTCTTTTATTCCCCTCCTCCCATTCCTCGCTCGTGCACCACGGAGAGCCTCTAGCCACCACGTGCTGCACACTACTCACGGCTCACGTACGCCGACAAACAGACGCGGAGTAGCACGCACGGACTGAGCTACAGAGCTCAATAGGTTTAGCTATAGAGCCCTAACGTTAACGAAGTCCCATGAGCATATACACTTATCACGTTATCAGCGTGCATTAAATGTGTCCTTCAAATTCATTCACCATCATTTAAATCATAGCTACTCAGTCTCTCACTCACACACACAGAGTTGAGGAAACCCCCCGATCAGGTGTCACATTCAGCGAGAGGTATGTTGGCGCCGAGATACGAACCTGCGACACACGATTCTCACTGTCGGGGGTACATGCGCTTTTGCCACTGCGCCACCAACCGCCCCAGCTCTAGGGACATGTTTACATGCCCCCACCCCCACCTCCCCTATGACAACAACAGCAGCAGGTTGAAGCAGTACCTGATCTGCAACTCGCGACGTTCTTTCACACACACACACACACACACACACATATAAAACGCGCGCGCACTGATCTGGTTTATACTTGACAGGTGGGCGGCGGCGGCGGTGTCAAAGCACCTGTTGACCTATATAGCATGCCATCATTTCTGTATCGAGACCTGCGCGACAGCGAATAGACTGGCGTAGGTAAGCAATGTTGCAGGTTTGTAATTTTCCCCGCCTATCGTACGTGGAGCTGATGTGAAAACGAAGAGATGACTCGGCTATAGTGCTTACCTACACTGGTGGGGACAAAAAAACTGCTAAAATATGGGTGTTCTCTACACTCCATGCAACCAGACAGCGAACAAAAAATATATGAAATGTGAAAATTGTGATCGCTTGTCTCAGCTCTCGAGTTCACAGATGTAATGTACTACTCCCAGAGGTCCCTGAACCATTGCTCGAAGCACACCACCATGGCAGGAGGTGCTCAGGATTATTTATTGCTATCCCAATCTTAATACAGACTTACATAGAAAGGCATATAGATCACTGCCATTTAATGGCAAGGCAAACTGTAAAAGTCGATTAGCTTGGTATAGAGACAGAGTACATCCAGCTGATGATATGGCATCACAAAGTTTAGAGAAGTAGTAGCTCATCACAGAAGGGTGCATGAAGTTAACGAGTTGGCGCAGAGCGGGTGGCCGAGCCGCGCTTGTTGAATGAGTAATACCAATAGTTTGTTCTGTTTTCTTTTCTTTTTTTTTTTAGATCTTTGGAAGAGAAATGGGGAAGACAATATAATTAACCGTCGTCTGCCAGCGCTTCACTTCTCAAGGAGACACGGCAAGTGCCGAGACACTATAGGTGTGGGGTATAAGTGGAGGCAGCGGTATTCATGTTTTTGCGTATCTCGGATTTTGTGTGCAAGTTTAATTTTTCCTCTATTATTTATACAGATATGTATATTTGATTTTTTTGTAACTTTCAATAGGGGCAGTCTAGGGGCCAGGAGATGGGCAATGGGGTGAAAGGCCGGGAGATGGGCCATGGAGTGTTTGGGCCTGGCAAATGCCATGGAGTATTTGGAGTGTTTGACAAGGCAGTACATTTTGCCTTGGAGTATTAGGCTCTAGTAAACGGCTAGGGGCCACTTACCTCAGAAAGAGGAACTTGATAACCAAGAGTAGCGAGACAGGAAGAAAGTTGTGGTCGCTCGTCCCAATTAATGAGGCAGCGCCGATTTGTTTTAACGTCTGTCCCCTAATGGAAGTGTCAGTGATTTTTCAGATTTTCGTGGAATCTATATAGACAGTTTCTTGGATCAGACAGTGGAACATCTTGATTCAGTGACTGTAATTAATAGTATTGTTAAAAACAGTATCAAGTGTGAACGGTCTAAAAGTGACCTTGTGCCGAACAATAGATGCTATTACAGTAAGACCTCTACATACGAGTGAACCAATATATATAAGGATTAAATCGAGATAAAATTCGTGAACATTTTGTTCTTACTTACGAGCGGCAATTCGATATACGAGCTCAAGTCATTTATATGTCGCACCGTAAAGACATAAAAGAGAATGTACATGTAGTCTTAGTGAAAATCTAAATGCTTCAAGTTGAAAACAGTGTAGATCATCAGCTGATTCATTCAGCACCCGTCTGCTCTCCGGCTCCCTCCCTCCTCCCCCACCCTCTGCCTACCTCCGTTATCGACAGTCTACGTCTCCTCCAATGTAAGACTGATAAATATAGCATATATATTATTTATATTATTGTGCCATTAACATTTACTATACAGTTCTGTATATTATACCGTATTTACATATAATTATGTTGCTGTGGGAGGGGTAGAACGCATTAATCCTATTTCCTTTATTTTATATGGGAAAAATAGTTTTAATATTCGAGTTTTTTTTACATGCGAGCTCAGTTGTGGAACTGATTAAACTCATATGTAGAGGTACTACTGTGGACAATCAATTTCAGAAAAAGAAAACTTTCTATTAGAATATTTGATAATTAGAGTTGTTGAATAATTTGTAACTTTCTGGATGTGCATTAAGAATAAGTATTGTAACTAATTTTCAAAAAATATAATCAAATGTAAACAGGGCCTGCAAAGAGGTAAATTTAGTCCTGTTTACAACTGAAGAAAAGAACCTGCAAATGTTTGTGAGAGAGATTTAAATCCACCTACACGGTTTAACGGTCACTTGACAAGATGTGTACTCAAATCCTCTTCAAACATGCAATCATATTACATTAAAAAAATACATAGTGATTTGAATTGCAGGCTACACCATCTGGTTAAGAAACACAGTAAATTTGTAACAGGTTAAGTACGGGCATGCATGCACAAACATTGCACACACACATATACATACACACTCTCTCTCTCTCTCTTACATGTTTTGATGAGAGAACCAAAAATATATTTTTGCAGTACACTACATTTATAAAAAAAATTGTTTAATAGAGAACATTTTTCAAACTAATAAAATATATCCATATAAATATGCAAATTTACATCAGAAAAGTGAATGATTTACTCAAAAGATTTTTTATATGATCTTTTTTATCTAACTTAGATGTCCACTTTTAAGCATTAGCAAAGCAAAAATCAGGAAATATTTCTAAGTAGAAGCAAGAATTATTAATGCATGCATCCTACAAAGATAATAGTGAAGTGGTAGAAAAAGGACATGGCAAATCTACAATCATTGCAGATTCTGAAAAGCATATAAAACATCAGAGGAATATTATGCTCATTTATTAACGAAATGATAATGACAAAAGAATAAAGTTCACAATTAATGAACCAGTTGGTAATTTTGTACATCATTTAGTATCTGCATAAGTTTCATTGTGCCTCTCAGTGCAAGTGTAACAATGCAAGGTTTCCCAAACCCTTTGGTGGGTAACTGCGATTGCTCTTACTGAAGAAGAGTATCACTGCTAACAACTTACTGCACACAGAAATCGGTAAAAGCCACAATCTAAATTTCCTGAAAAACTTTTACCAGTTTCAAAAATAACGTAACCTTTCACAAGTTTTGGCTTTTACAGTCTGTAGACATGAACGGGTAAGCAGCAATACTGTTTACATTTAAGTGTAGGAATTAATAGTCACAATTCCAAACATTCAATATAGAAAACAGGTAGGCTTTAAAGCATAAACGTTTGTAACAATGCTTGTAAAATGTAAAGTCAATAATTTTCTTATGTATTGTTATACATAGCGGATCAAATGTAGGCAACATCCTACAATGGTAGAACACATTAAAGTAAGTTTTACTACACTTTGTCAGTGGAAATTCTATACTGGGTTTTTAACCACAGACATAAGCAGAAGAAAATTAACAAAAGGCCAGTGAACAACTGAGAGAAAACAGCTATCTGCAGCCTTATCACAAAATGTCCAGTGCATTTTAGAGCAACACCTTTGTTTCAATGCCAGAAATGTAAGCCGCTAAACATGACTGAGGGCAATCTCCAAACTTCAAGAAAGCCAGCAAACTGTATTTGCTGATTTAACAACATGGAAGACATTGATCAACCTGAATGCAAAGACCAATTAAGTGATAGATTGTGGTACTGTTGATTGTTGTGCTTCCATATAGAGCAACTTCTAATTGCCCTCTGGGACAAACAAACTCATATCTTATCAAAGGAAGCCAAAACTGGAGGCCATATAGATCTTAAATTAGAAGTAACTTGGTAGAAGAAATTGCAACATCCCTCTGCTGAGCAGAACAAATGTAAACATTTATAATTTGAGGTGATGCTGATGACACACACACAGAGACAGGGAGGGAGGAAGCACTGGAAGAAGGAAGAAGAATACATGGTAGCATGGTGGTTTTATTTAAAACTTCATGCATTGGTTGTGGAACATGAGCTGTAAAGTTAAGGAGAATACCAGATGACAAGTGTCTGACTATTTTGCTACACCGACACCAAGCATGAATGTGACTGAGATAAAGTAATAGACTGAAATTTGTCAATAGCATCACAGCTGGAAGAGATAGCAGCAGAAATCAGCTAGGCAAAGCTGGGCAGCCTGGCTAGTTATATCTATAAATCACAAAATAAATGACTATTGCACATGTGGTTTTAAAAACATTCAGTATTTTGTGAAGCATTACAATTCTCTTGTTACAAAAGAGACTATCTGACCATCACCTGAAACAAAAATAGAAATTTAAAAAAATATAAATTAAAGATAAATGGGCAAGTAGGATTATGAATACAAAAATAAGCAGCCAAAAAATGTTACATAGCTACCCATAAAATAGATCTGCGAAACACTATTTTGTTTTGCAGTTGTAATAAAGCACACACTGCAAACAATCATTAATAAAAACTATCAAAATCTGTTTTTGAAATCAGTGTTCTTGCTACATGTGTTCATTACACTAAAAATAAAAATCTGGATCAAAATGATTAGAAAACAGAAGTAGCAATATTTAAATATATATATATATACTCCATCTAGTATCAATATTTTAGGGGCTGATGTCCTGCCAAAGCTAGCAATACAATTTTGGAAAATTGGCTTTTGTCTGAGCCAACAATAGCAGAAATGAATACCTGCTAGTGCAAAATAAAAACCGCAATTTCACAATTAGAAAACTTTTATGAAAACATGGAAATTTCTTATATGATACACAAATCTAAGCAAACCCCAAGAATTTAGGAGATATATATAATGAATTATACACCAAATTAAATAAATGGATGGTAAATTGTTTTTATGGAAATGGAATTTTTGTTTACAGCCGAGAAGTCTAGCTTTTACTTTAACTGTAATGCTTTCTTATTTTTGTTTTAGAGTGAAAAAAGAAATTTCACAAGTATCAGTACAAAAAAACCCTGAAAAAAATGGTTTCACAAAATACTGTTTGAAAATTTTCACAAACTTAATAAACATCAAATTTTATTGACATTAACAAAAAGTTTTACAAAATTTTTTACTCTCTAGTAGAATAAGCCACAACACTGGAGAACAACCCGTATAAGAAAAGTCATTATAGCACTGCCTATTTTTAGTACATAAAATTTGGTTTACTTAATGCATTCAGTTTGTGCCCAATTCTGTCAATACCTACACTTTTGTGATTTGGGGGGGGGGGATTTAAAACAGGCTCTTTGTTTTGGTGATGCTCTTGATTGACAAGCACTTTTGGTCTTGTAAATTATTTATCAGAGCCTAAATACAAATGAAGGCTACATAGTTGAATTACTTTGCCAATGTGAAGTTAACCTTTTACAATGAAAGATTATACTGCCCATTATTTCAATGTGTTTATAGTCCATTTTATCTTCTAACCAAAAAATAAAACTGGTCTCCTAAGCTCTTCTCAAAGTTTGGGAGCTTTTTCAAGCATTGTTTCATTTTGTCAAAGGTACAAGCATTGACAGTAAACATCTGCTTTTTATTTTACTAAATTAAAAGAAAAATTACATCAACCTTAACAAATCAACAATAGCAGCCAGATTTTTTTTAACTAAACAGAATACTTCAATCATCTTAAAATCTCAGGGTTGGTGCAAAACAGAATCTATTAAATCTGTTAAAAAAAGACTCTCCAACCAGCTGACTGCTAAACTATTTTTAAGCTCATCAAAATGAAATAATATTTCTGTCCATCATTATGTTAAGTTGACAACAGTCTGTTTGCTTTGTCATAGCAGCGCTTGAAAATAACACTTTCATATTAATGTCACAAACAAGAAAAGTGCATTCGACAAACAAGGCACACAAATATGTAAATTATATCATTTGTCTGTTATCTTTTATGACCATCATGGTACAGTAATACCAGGTAAATGAAAAGGCCAATGGAAAAAAGCTCTAATGATATATGTTTTGTGCTTATTCTCCCACTTTATACTAGGCTGTTAATTCTCCTTTTCATGGTGTGGTGACTGACAAAGCACTCTTCTTTTCTTAAACATATGAAATCCTATATTTACACAAAATATAACAATATATCTAAATAAAGTAGTCCAACATGTTCTTCTTTCTTGCAGAAAAACAGGTACTGCATTATATGTCAGATGTAAACACTTTTGCCATAAAGAAACTATGAGAAATTTTTGTCTTGCAATTTCTCCTTTTTCTTGGCTTAAAGGCAACAAGAAATATATCACAAAATAATACAGCTTGAAGCAAATATTCAAAGTTGATAAATTACATTAAAATGTTCTGTATGTCGTTTAACAAAAACATCACTGGTGTATACTCATCGGTGGTATAAGTAAAAATAAAATAATGTTTAAGGCATTTAAAAATGTAAGATAAAGCACTTATCATGTAACATGGTGAAAACTTTAGTTTAAAAATGGACCAGAAGATAAGCTAAAAAGCTTAATTAGTTTAAGAGACATGTAGAAACATGGATCATTGCACTAGTTGTTTTTATCGTTAAGTCATTAACAAAATCAAGTGTAAATCACTAATTCTTCTTGGCCTTGATATAACCAAAGTCTAACAATCCGTTATATTGAAATATTTTCCTCCATTGTACATGCTTTAGTAATGATAGCTTGCCACAAGAACAGGCGTTCAGGTTTGTTGACTTTACTTCTCTCAATACAGAGGATGGTGACTGGACACAGACGGACCTGCTTGCTGAGCTTCAGGTGCTTCAGCTCCAATGAGTTTTTTGGTGACACCAGCATCTCCACCTTCCTGGCGTTGCATTTCTGCTGTCAAGATGGACTCTTTGGCGATGTGCTTTTCCCGCAAAATCTGCAACTTGACATCTCGTGGGACATCTGGTACCAGGAAAGAGATTAACCACTGTAGGAATACTACCACCATCTGAAAAAAGAGATGTTTGAAATATTATAGACCAAGTAGCTACCCTACAGACACTAGCTCAACTTTGACTCCTGTAAAATGATTAATCACTTCATAAAACACTGTCTTCAGGTGAAATATATTCCCTTCATCTTTTGCCAGCACCATTCCTATTTCCACCTTTACATATGCATGGGACAACAAATATACAGATTTTCTCTCTCTTTCACACACACACACACACACCAGTATATGCACATGTTCATGTTTATATGTATGCATACATTCAGGCATTTATTCACTTAATGTTAAAACTTACAATGAAGACGATAACAAAAGCAAGACGGGCAGTAAGTACATGCCAGTAAACCATAGTGAGGGAGTACTCATCTGGTGTGCCAGGTGGTTTACGGAAGTCCCGATACCTGCCAGAATACACAAGATTATACACTTTGTGATAACAGTCACAAGAGCTTTTAGTCTGAATAGACTAAATGATGCTTTCAAATTAGGAAAAATAATCATTTTTAGAACTTCTAGGATGAAGCTGAAAAGAGCTTTAACTAAGGTAGGTGTGCTGTCTTTCATGCTTCACTGCCCATGACCAGGTAGTCTATGTACTTGGGAGCCACCCTGTCCAAAGACGGCACTGTACATCAGAAATCCACATCAGGATTGCAACAGCAATGGCAGCAATGAATGATGCTGATGATGATAAGAAGAACTGGCTAGTAAACATAGTCAAGGGACAGACTATATTTTAGGCATACTTGTTGTCACTCAGCAAAGCCTTCAGTGACAAGCTTTGGCAGATATTGCCTCCATCCAGTCACTTCAAAGACCAGTATGAGTCAACCAACACTGATCACACCTACAGGTCAAGGGACAGATTTGGGACAAAGGGCAAAGCACACAGCACAAGCACAAATGCACAATGATGATCCTATCATGCTAAAAACTAGCATTTGTATATGTTTATGAACATTAATATGAACGCTTTACCTGCATTCTGTCACATTGCCAAATTTATCTATCTTGAGATCTTGAGGAATGCTTTTATTTTCAAAATCTTTGACAGCAAAGGTAGACAGGCTGAAGTCAATGTAGTTGGTGACATTGCCAGTGTCACCGTAGCCATACTGGTACACAAGTTTGGGTATGAATTCTGAGGTGAATGCAATTATGCAAGCCTGAAGAACATAAAAAACAGTATAAATCCCACATTCACCAACAGCTCACATGTTACACAAAGTCTGATCTATGATATGAGATGTCAGATGTGCACATCTTTAGAAAGAGAGGCTAATAACTGGTAAAACTTGGTTATAACAGGAGCTGTCTTACATATAATTTTTTTATGTATATCAAAGTTCTGTCCTGCATTTAAACTCTTCTACATCTGTTAGTGACTACTGTTTTAATTACACCAAGTGGCACTATCAAAGTATCTAGTGTGTTTAAATACAACAAGACAACCACAATTCACACACAGTTAAGGATGCTTTGCATGAGCTCAGGCTTTCTACATGGCTTTTCATCTGCTTTAGAAATTTTTAGATCCACTGCAAATGACAGGAATGAAAAAAACTAAGCAAGAAAGCAAAAAGTATCCAGGTTCATACAAAACATTTAATCAGCTCTGAATTAAGCTAATGTCATAATTAATGCTGATGTCATTATACAACATATATTACATAGATCATAATGAAAGAAAACCAGGTGCACTCACATTTGAAACCACTGCTAATGTGGATATGCCTCGCAAAATCCCAAACCATATGCCTGTAAAATGTTGTTCATAGGATAAATGTATATTTTGCTTCCACACATATGTATATATATATAGAGAGAGAACAACTGCACTTTAATCTATTGTTAGTGGCAACATACAATTAAGTGGAAAAAATTAATAAAATATCCATAATGTAAATAGATACAAAATCATAAATGTGTGCACAGGAAGTGCATTATATCCTTATCCTCTCTCTCCTCCCATTCCACCTCTTCTCCTTTTATCACTGCTTATATTACAGGATACAAAGTCCTGTTAGCTTGATGATAGACAGTAAAGCCAGCTTTTAACAAAATGTATCATAATCTCTTTTTTTCAATCTGATCAAAATAAAAATGGATGGAAGTAAGAACTGATATAGTTCTGACCAATATCCTGCGCCCTAGTTGCTAGAGGTCGGCGCCACTGGGTCACAAATTTGTAGGCATCCAGTCGGATCTCAATTATGTTGTTTAAAAGTGCAAAAAGAGGAGCCAATGGAAATGCTGCTACAAATATGGTAACAAACCCAAACTGAATCACTGGAACAAAAGATTGTAAAGAAAGATTACATAGTGCTTGTAGTTACTTCAAGTCATTGGAAAGAAACATTAAAATACTGAAAGACATTTTACATGTAAACAAAAGATAAGTTGTTACAGTACATACAGTACATGAATCATAAAACTACTTTAACATCACAGATTGAGCCCATGCAAAAATTAATCAGAAATGATAATACAGTGCATTATTTCCTCTTTAAAAAGACGATAACTTGAACTGATATATTTCAATCTTCCTATGGCGCACCCATTTCTAAGTACTCATCAAACAGGCCAAGGTCAGGCATGGAGGCCATGTTGTAATCTTTTTCCCACTGAGCCACTTGCTTGTTCTGCTTCTCTTCTTCTTCCTTTACTCGTCGAGATTTGAACCAGTTCAACAACTTCCTGCCAAGAAAATTAACTGTTACCTTTCTCTAGTCAGAGGCGTTATCAGCTGCTCAAAATTGTGGAGCAGACAAATGCTTCATGCTATTGACAGGAAGAGATTCAAATATAGAATGGGTGGAGGAAAAGTAGGAAAGAGTAAAAGAAAAATGTAAACAACAAGAACAAAGACAGGCTAGGAAGAACAAAACCTTCATGCTTGGCTCCAGATAATGGATTTGTATAACTATTTAATTCATGCCATGTGACCATCAGCAAGGTATAGTAGTATAAAGTTTGTTTAAAAAGACAAAAGAAAACAAAAGCACAAAGGATGAGCAAATTAAACAAAAATGAAAGCAAAACATCTTGCTTGTCCTACTCGTTGTTAGAATACACTTATCAGACTGGCATGCGAAGTACAGTCTGAGTGAACCTGCAAATTACATAAATTAAGATGTAGGAAACTGTGAAATTGGACAGGTGACTTACGGAGTGATGATTTCTTTGAAATTGTTGAACATCTGCTTCCCAACCATAACAATGGCTAGCTGAATCAACAATTCTATCAGGCAACCTGCTGGGTCACACTAAAAAATAAAAAGATTAGTCTGGAAGAAAATGGCTGCTTGTCAACATGCAGGTGCATGCAGAACAATTAAAAATTAGGAGAGGGAATAAATCAGCTATTTGAAAAGGCTATGGAGGCCATAACACAAGGTTTTAGAACATTGTGTAAAAGGCTATGGAGCCAATAACACAAGATTTTAGTATATTGTATAAAAGGCTATATGGCCATAGCACAAGGTGGGGAAAGAGAGAGAACAGAATGGGGGACATTAACCAACACACTTGGTTCTTGCACATGGCATAAAGACCTACAAAACTGAGTTAAAAGAGTGAAAACATATATTACACACACACACACACACATATCTTTAATCTAGAAGTTGAAATTCACTAAATTGAAACAAGTTATTTGATTGTAGGGGATAAAAATAGATGAAAAAAGGGTACTCCTGAAGCCTTTTTAGTTGTTGGGGATTGCAGTGTTAGAGACCATGCTTTCCTCAAAGCAAGCTTTTCTGCTTGAATAGTATGCACTCCCTAATCCACTGATGGGTCTGGTACTCATTCAATAACTGGAATCAGTATGGAAGCATTTCACACTATTTGTGTATAAGAGTGGCTAGATCTACCTCTGGCAATCAATGCCATGCTGTGCTCTAAAATGTCGGCTATCTGCTTTCTATCAGAAACAAAATACAGCAAGATGTCTGTAGGTTTTGAACAGAAAATTACCTCCTCATGTCTTCTTCCATTTATTTCACGGTTATATTTTCCAGGCCGACCCACAAACCTGCAAACAAGGCAAATTCCCATAACTCGTTAGTTAAACATAAAAATGAATGAAGGAATAGTTTCTGCAGTTGAAGGTAAATGCTTTTTAACTATTATGGGTAAAACTACCATAATATGTCTTGTATTTTATGCATTCTACTTGATATTAACACAGTGGTACATACTTTCCTTTAAAGAAAGCAATGTAGACAAGCGACGCATTGTGGTTAACAAACTGGAAGAAAAACATCTTCAAAGTAAAGCTGTCTTCCCATTCTGTCTGTGTGCGATGAGTCTCTAAAGAAAAGAAAATCTATGAAGACATATGCTTATGGCAGCAATACTTTATAAATGTAAGGAAACAAGAAAATATATCTATGTTGTTTTTAAACAAAACTAGTAAGCCACTCATCTTTTATGTCTCCTGATAGCTCATATATTTTAGCATACATTTTAATGAGAAATACTATCATTAAGACAAACAGTGATAAAGCTAACTTAATGATATAAAAACTTTCCATAAATAAATATCTATATGTAAGTACATTCTCTCTCTCAGATGCACACACACATGCACACTTGTGCATGCATGTATTAGCATGTGCACACACACATATTTTTATATAGTTGTGCACGCACTGAAATATTGAAATTAAAGCTTTAAGATAGAAAAAAATGAGCAGGAGAGAAAGAGAGAACAGAGGATCAAGCAAGGCAAACACCAGGTGACAGAAGGGCTGAGAACATTACTCCTAACACAGTCCACAATGCTGGTCCTTCTTAACCCCCCCCCTCTTGCTACTTTACCCATCTTTCTCAGCAGAATCACTATATTTCTCTGTTCCTGTTACTTGATGCCTTTTGTTTTCTGTTTCGTAGTCAGTACTGTCGTTTTCTTTCGTCCCCTTTGTTCTGTATCTGCTTAGTCCACGTCTCTTCCCCGTTTTAAGCGCTAAGAGCACGCTCTCTATGAGTGTGAACATGCGCTATAAAAATCTTCACTATTATTATTATTATTATAACGGGAATAAGAAAAAGAAAGAGAAATCTTTAGGCCTAAAACTTACCAAAATTAGTCAGCACTGTTGCAATCACCAGATAGACCTGTCATATAAAGATGTTATATTCTACCAAACCATAATCTATTTCTGTGTATAGCTCTCTTTTATGGATGCATTCACACTCACACACACACACAAAATTGTATAAGCACATATCCTTTTCATCTTTCTGGAATCTTACTTTTCCTTTTCTCTCTAATGTACACAAAAGTTTGCCTTATCAAAAGAACTGATTATGATTTTATTAGATCCATACCAATAGCAGTAAATTTGTTGAATAAACAGATCTTTGCTTCAGTCTATAAAAGAAGGTTGAAATCATGAAATTTCAAGAAAAGCGATTATGGCCAATCAGAGATTATAATTATACAATAACATACCTTGCCAAGAATGATGATAGCAACAAGGTTGATGCAGGCTGCAGTGACAGAGGTGACAGTTGATGAGTATTTGCTGACCTGTGCCTGTTCTGCTGCATACAACACTGCTGACACTGTAATACGGTAAACAATAACTCCAAACACTGCTGCAAGGACAACAGCAAGCTGAAACAGAACAGAATTAGATGGTAGCAAGCTCTTGGGAGTCACACACACTACCTTGTCCTTACTAAACTAAAATTTTGCACCCAAGCAATTCATCATGAATAGTAAAAAATTTAAAAATAAGAAACCCTTGCAAAAAGAAAAATAGCAGGTTAAGTGAAAAACAGAGACCTGAAAAATGAAGAAACACTTAAAGAATCATTAAAGATTTATATTCTGCTCGTTAGGTTGTACTGAATACATTCTGGGTGATGTCACTGGTATCTTACTCTTTCCTTAATGGCTTTGGTGTAGGTATGAGAGGGCAAACACAGGAATTGCCTACCATAAAAATCACGACCCACAGAGAAGACACATAGCGTAGAACACGACTGAAAAACCCCAGATATGGCTCTTCACTCTGAAAACATGAAACAGAACACCCCACTTTAGCAACGATCAGGGCTTTATTTTTTAACGCCTACATCAGTCATAAAAGTACAACAAACATTAGCTTAAAATTACAGCAAACTTTAAAAACAATTGTTTCCACAAAAATAAGGTGGGAAGAAAATTTCCTCTAGAAAGCTCACATCAATTTCATAATCTGTTTTTATGTATGCATAGGTAATATTACATATGATATAAGAATTTGCATTTTAAATGTGTATATAATTATCATGAAGACAAAGCCTCATTCATTTATCACCTCAATGCTATTACAGGTAGTTTTCTATTAGTTTCAAGCTTTGTTAACTTTGTTGCAGTACTGGGACCAATGGATACCTACACAAGCAACTAATTAAAAAATAACATATTTAATTGTAATATTCTCATTTCAATACTCCAGCGCTTTCTAAATTCTATGTATATTTGCTGAAGTTACCTGCTTTTAAGACTGTAAAAACTAACCATTGCAAAAATGCCAGAAATGCAGGACTGTGTATCAGTAAAAGCTATAAATGGTCATTTAGCTTTAGATGGAGTTAACACTTTAATTAGTAATGATGGTAGCAACAGCAGTGATAAATTCTCAGAATCTCGTCATGTAAGCAAATATGTGTTATTGGTCCTAGATGAAATAGAAAAAACAACTGAAAAGATGTAAACTGAATGTGAAGAAGAGAGAAAATCAACAAATAAGGAAACTTAGCAGAAAAATTCTTGATAAAGATTTGTTTGAAGGGAAAATGTGAAAACGACAGAAGAAAGAATGTGAACATATTTATAAAATAGTACAAAGTACAGCCATCTTCAGCGCACTGAGAAGGTTAAAACATACGTTTATTTGTGGCATGATTCTCAAGGACATGCTTGCATGCACACATGCAAAAGGAAACTTCTTGGTTAAATTTGGTATTTGATGAAAACAATTATTAAGCTAGTTTACTCAACTTTTCTGCTTAAGAAAGTGCTATAAATTTGTTAATAAATAGAATCATCTATTTCAAGGTAAATATTTTCAAAAAATATATAATTATCATTTTCTAGTATTATTCAACACCTTTCAGGAGAAAATGACTTCATAATACACAAAACAGCTTATTCAGGATTATATAACTTAGGATTATAGGAAGAAACAGTTGGATTTACCGCAAGAGTTCAATTTACAGTGAGCATAGTGCGGTGATATAAAGAAATGAATCGAGCAAAGAAAGGGTGGTAAAGTGAGACAGAAAATAAAATGAAACCCAGAATGACCAAAAGAACCATGTAAATTTCATAACCCTTTTCTATTATGGTGATGTCAATGAGTGCCTAGCAGATAGAAAGTGACAAGTGATTTGAAATGAAACAGCCACATTATCACATCACATCATAAAGCTCAAATAACACATCAATCGAAGTATCAGAGAAATTCATTCTCTTACCAAATTATCTCCCCCTTAATTTAACAGGCAAAAAATAACCTCCTAGCAGCACTATTAATGTAAGAAGAAATGACTGAAGATGCTTAAGTTGATGATGAAGAGAATGTTGATAGCCTTAAGATTTTATCTTGCTAAATTATTTGTCTGAAAGCCTAAATGGACGAGTAGTCCAAACATTTTTCTCTAGCATCAAAAATTCATTAAGCTGTCTGACGCACAGGTTTCCTACACATAGAAACTGAAAAGTTTCTAACAAAAATGTGCTTCAGACTACCAACCTCTCACTCAAAATCCATAGGTGTTAAGATGCTAAAAAAGCTCAGTTGTATGCAGAAAACAATGTAAAAACATTTATAAAAATGATCAAATTGAACAAATTTTAATATTTTCCTTATTTGATAAACAATTCATGCATTTACATGAAAGAGAGGAGTATCATTTCAATGCAAGAAATATGGTAATAAGAATGACGCAAGTAAAGAAAAGAGTGCAGATGATACATCATCATTTCATTTACAACTGGTAGTCATCTGCTCCTGATTGATTTACGTGGATCAAGTGCCTGGCAATTGCACAAGCGAAGCAGTATTTTGTCAATCATGATGCTGATATTTAGATCAAATACAGAAATAACTTGCACCGGGAGGAGAGGGCAAACCACACACACAGTACAAGTTGCATAATTTAAAAAATGAAACACAAAATGATGGAAGTTTCAAAAAGATACCTTCCACCTGGCAAGTGAATATATCTAGAAAAAAATAAAGGTGATCAACTTGATTTTCACATGCTAAGAAGCAAATGATGATGATGAAAACTAGCAATTAAATGTTCTCAATATCAACATTTTGGCATTTCTTAAACACCACTTTGCATGGCATGAAATATGTTTTCAGAGGTGAATGTCACATTTGGATGATGCATCTACACTGAGTTAACAACTTAAGGACAATTAAGATGATATTAGTGCAAGAAAAAACCCTGAAGTTTTTTTAAATCTTATGATCCAAAGTAATGTTAACCAACCATCCTTACATACTGTACTCATTTAACAAGAAATATCAAGAATTAAAAGTGCTATTTTCAGCATAGAAATGTTTTCTTCTTTAAAAAATTGTATCTCTTACTGAATCTAGGAAAACTCAATGCACAAAAGTTACATAGCTTCTCTACTTCCCCACTCCTCTGCTCCTTTCTCACAGGTGTGAACACATCAAAGTGCACAGGTATGTGTACAATTGCACAGGGGGCATCCACATCCAATCACATGAAAAAAGTCTACACGATGCTGTGGGGTGTGTGACAAAAGATTATATCTAGTCTCTTTCTCTCCTTTTCACTCCTTGTAACAATACACAAATGATTTGTACATCATTACTTTATAGTAACACAGGAATGCTTGAATGAATACTTTTTTTAGATAATTTATATAAGATACTAATTTTTTGTGTGTAAATGTGTGTATATAAATATATGATGTGATTCTTATTAATCAAGATTTATACACTGTGTAGCCATTTGTAAAAACAACCATTGCTTAGCATATGGGCTGGTGCCAAAGCCAATAAAATTCATTCATTCTTTCTCTTGCGCATTTATAAATCATGTACAAAACAGATCCAACCAACCAGCCAATTAGCCTTCCAGCCAGCCAGGTGTTTTTCTCCAACTGAACAGACACATAATATTATAGTGACTCAAAGAGCAGCTTACACCCAAAAAGTTCAAGGTCTGTCCTTAGTAAGCAACTCAAAGATCTGTAACATGCTCAGCACATTAAAGAGCAGGAAAGCGGAGAAATTAGCCTGCAGAGATAGAATAGCAGATGTTTTTGTCTAAACATACCAGGTGACTCAAACTGCTAACCTTCAAAAATGCTCACATACACAGAGTTTTGGAGAACTGATTTAAAACACTCCAACGTTCTTTTAGTACACCCATACAATATGAAATATAAAAGAATGCAGAATCCACAGTCTTTGATGAGAACTGTTCGCTGTGTCAATCATTAAACAGAATGAATCTGGTCACATCATTATGGGAAAAGTTCAGCAAAATACACCCTCTCCATGAAACATTCCTCCTACGTTGGGTAATGATGAACACATGCAAACAGAGGGTATTTTTGCATAAATAAATATGTACATCTATACAGATATATGCTTCTATTTACTCACATGCTCTCCATTTCTCTCAATTTTGGCCAGCCTTATGCAGTTATTATGCTTGATCCATCAATTAATTTGTTAAAATCTACATGCAGTTACTGAGCAGTCAAAACAGAAAGTAACCAATTAAGTAACTTACACAAAACGTCTTAGTTTGATGCATTTTGTATGAAATGAAAACTTTATATATAAGTCATGCCAACAAGCTATAAGCACAGCAGTCAATATGTAAAAGCATGAGAAAGAAAATAAAGGAAAAACACTACCACCAAAGGCACAAAACAATACAAACACATGTATACTGATTGATATAAATCCTGTTAGGTATCCATGTGCAGACAATCACACATGTGGTCCATTCTAATGTACAAGCACATTCACTCCTCTATGCACAGTGATATATTTTGTTAGTAAGGCAAAACAGTTTCAAAAAACCTAGGTCTGCTAAGTAACTTGCACAATAAGTCTTTTACACCAAAAGTGGATCCCATAGTGTTGTGGGAATTGGAGCACTAAATTGTTTGTGGTTTACTGTGCCTAGAGCACAATATGTGTAAGACTAACCTATTCTAGTGACTTTTACTTTCAGGCTGCAACATCTCTTTCAAACCATAGGACTAACTAACCATAAACAATTCAACAATTGAATCTTTCAAATCTGCACTGAAAATGCACCTCTTCCTTGAGCATTACTCCTAACACAGTCCACACAATGCTAGTCCTTCTTACCCCCCCCCCCCACTTCCCTCTTGCTACTTTACCCATCTTTCTCGGCAGAATCACTATATTTCTCTGTTCCTCTTACTTGATGCCTTTTGTTTTCTGTTTCGTCGTCAGTACTGTCGTTTTCTTTCGTCCCCTTTGTTCTGTATCTACTTAATCCACGTCTCTTCCCCGTTTTAAGCGCTAAGAGCATGCTCTCTATGAGTGTGAACATGCGCTATAAAAATCTTCACTATTATTATTATTATTATTAACTATTAACTCACTCAATGCAGGTGTACTCATGGAATTGAGCTACAGCTATGAATGCATTTGCATTTGAGGGTATGAACTATATAAGATCGAAGAGTTACGGTCATAACTCTAGTTAATTTTCTTAGTTTCTAAAAATACATAAAGTTGGGAATATTGTTTTTACTAAAAAAAATTCCATCTTTATGATTTTGACATGCATTTTATATAGGAAGAAGTGAACTCGTTTCAAAATGATCACTGACTTGTTTTTTTCCTCTTCATGTCTATGGCATTTACTGCCATACTGATGGGAAAGACAAAGCTGGATTTGCTAGGATATTTCATACTCTCTTAGAAATGAAGCTAGCCACTACTAAAGAAATGAGCAAAAAGATCTATTAAGAAATGACAACAAAACTACAAGCCAGCTGAAGACATCTCCCTCAACACATACAATTGCTATGACGTGTTACATTAAGCTTGACTAACATCAGAACGTTATGTCCCTATTCACAAAACTTACTCTCACAGTATGGGCCTGACTTGATTGATCCTGGTGTGACAGTTAATCAGTGTTAGTAAAGCTAACTGTATCAGTATTACAAGTGAAAGGTAAAGCACTATTAGACAATGTGAAGGTCCACTTATGCTATGTCAGCAAAGCACAGTGTGTCAGTCAAATGTATTAGATGTTGCAGAATAGCTAGTAATGCATTTATGTGACACACACCAAGCAAAGGTCATCAGTTTTCAGACAAAAGGTTTCATCTTGCACATGCAAGTTTTAGTTAGACGTTTTTAAAGCCTCTGTTGAGGAAAAGACTGCAAATGCATAAACACATATTTCTGCACTCAATCATTAGCAAAGTGATTCAGTCCATCAGATGCTGACTTTTTTGCTTAAAGTTTATGCTGAAGCTCTTAACTCATAAGCTATAGACATTATCATCCATAGCTTACATCAAGGTTTGCTGTGGAAGGATTTAATGGTAACAATGACAAAGTTTTAAAATATTTTTCACAGAAAAATATTCAACAGGCTGTTGATGATTAGGTGAATCCATAATTGCTAATAATCATAATAAGTCATTTAAAGAGCATTTAAACTGTTTTACACATCATGCTATCACAATGCATTTACTTCTGAATCTCATTAAAAGTATATACGTTCTTCAGCATGGCACTGAGAAGGAAGAAAATTTTAAGGAAGAATAACTGGTCTTATTTCATTAAAAAATGTATTCCTGTAACTAATAAAAATCTTTAAGTGTGTTTTGATGCCCACTTATTTTCCAGTTTCATAATCATTTAGATATCTGCACACAAAAGCCCCATCATCCAAGAAGTTAAGTTCATGCAGTGTCAGTTTGAGGACCCTATTAGGTCATACATCCATGCATTAAGTATGTAAAAGATAGTTCTAAACATTCTTATGCAGAATCTATTGACTGTTATGCTTCTTTCTAAGCTTTGTAAAGTACAGAAATGTAGCTGAAGGAAGAGTCACACAGAACTACATCATTATGAAACAGAAGACAAGAGAACTGCAACATACACTTAGTACAAAACAGCATTACTACCAATGCATGATTTATCAAACTCTAAACACATTCCAAACATGGCTAAGGCATTTTTAAATAGTACTAACAATGGCATGCTCCTTATCACTGAGGGGTTTTTCTTTTGCATGAAAGCATTCTTTGATATTAACTGTCTAGTATAGTAAGTAATAAATATTTTAAAAGAAACTGAAGGCTGTCTATATGTTACAGCTTGAAGGAAAATAAGCTGAGCACAAGATGTATGCTATGGGAAAGGAAAATACCAGTCAGATTGCAGTTTACCTTAGCTGCATGGTGTTAGATCTGTATAAACAGATCAGACCTGTGTCAAAAACAATTTCCAAAAAAAAAAAATTCACAACATCTGGATCCATACTTCTGTGTTCCAAAAGCCTTTAAAATGGTTTAAGAAGTTTAATGCAGAAAGCTGCCACCAGCTGAAGCTTACTCGTGAACAGGCAATTAAATATGGGGATTTCCTAGGCAAACCAAATGTACAGCTTACATTGGTTAGTCACTGCATTCTGTTACCTGCTATGGCATTCAAGTAGGGTATTTGATGGGTTATCTGATATAGACCCATTGTCTACTCAGGCACAGGTACATAGGAATTTTGTGGGAGAGGTAATACTGTCAAACGAAATCAGGCATATAGTACAGAAATTTCTCAGAGGTGCCAATCCACTATATCTTGTCTTGTCATGCAATAAGTACATGGATTTTAACACTAAGCAACTCCATTCTCTTAAGGTCCTTCTTAACCAGAAAAATGTGGATGCACATTTGTCTAATGAAGAAAGTCTTTTATCAACAAATGCATAGTTCAAAAGAACAAAGTTGGCTCTAATTATTATCTTGGCAGGGTGTGATTCATCTGCATTTGGAACATACTGAAAGCAGAATGCAAATATGCTTGTCTCAAGACATCATGTCTCTTGATTATGAACAGTCACTGACCAGAAGATGAACCAAAACAGAAATGATGTGAAAATGATATAAAAATAAAACCCATTTAACCATGTGTGTGTATGCATGTTTGTGTGTATGTGTGATGCATCTGCATATGTTTCTGGGGATAATGAGTCAGGCCATGATAAATTTCAGATATAGGCTTAAATCAGACATTTCCTGACAGTGTATAGTTATGGCAGCATTTCATGATTTACATTTCAGGTTAATTATTCTGTTTTGGTGAGTCAAGACCCCAACTAACATAAACAAAATAAGCAATACTGGTGATTTTTGTAACATGTGACTGTGTAGTATGTGAACAAATGGTCTCTTAAAAAAATGCGACATAATGAAAAATACCCACAGCAGTGTTTTATCAGAAGATTTATGGTTTTATCCAAAAAAATTTTTTTGTTTCCTTGCAAAGTTTATGGCAGTGTTACTGATTTCCTCATAATGTGTACAGATGATATATATATATATACACATATACACTTAACTACAGGTGCAGCTGGGGTGTACAAAATTTCTCCCCCCCCCCACTTTTTTTCTTTTGCTCTGATACTGACATACTGTGGAGATTAGCTAAGCTTATTTGTCACCATAAGAAAAATATTCTGATCATATATCTTTCTTATGCTTGAATAACTATAAGAAATATGTCCAAATGATCTGGCCTTGGATGCAGGAAGCCCTGATTCCACTATTGTCATGACAACGCATGAAAATTGGGATACAGGGGATATCGTGGCAATAGTCCTATCGGGGTTTTTCTGCATATGAGGCCTGATGTTAATTACAGAGGTTTCCAGAACTACAGTTAATAATTCTGATCTGTTAAACAACGTATGTTGGTTTTCACATCCCATACACAAGTCCCAAAATTCGAAGTATTATTAAAACTGTAAAACCACACTCGCCAATGTGTTTATGCAACTGTATAACAAACAGCAGTACACATTATGAGCAAATAATCAAACTTGTTGAGATGAAGCTTGCTGTGCAAAAACTGAGCAAACTGCTTATTTTATCTTGTAACAGTTTAGAAATGGAATCAGGAAGCAAACACTGTTCTGGTATCTTGTAAATATCCCTAACTTCTTATACAGCTGGTAATCTTTTCTGTCATATTATTGTCACCGCAGACAGTGGTACTTTGTAAACAATTACGTAAGTACCAGGAAGAATTCCAGCAGAACATTCAAATCTATTGGTGTTACCCATGACCTTATTAAAATACTCAGACATATCAAATGACTTTCATCTAGGATGATAGGTTGTAGCAATGAAATCTATTTGTTTCAACATTTTTAAGGATTGTGTATGGGAAAAATATTTTCTTTTTTTTTTACCTGATTGACTGGATTTTTTTTCTTTTTTCTAACAGATGCCTCAAATTCTGGGCGAACAGTTTCCTGAGAAAGAAAAAGGTTTTTGTCAGTATGTTCTTCCTTTTTCTGTGACTAAAATTGTTTCACATTAATCCGAAAACATTTTTTTCTCTTAAGCACTTCACTTTTGTAGTAAAGAAATAATGGAACAAGCAATACTGCTGCACAGTGAGGAAACATGAGAACCTTTGATTAACAGACAGATTTAAAAAGTAGTTTCAAGACACCTAAGAAAGTCATGGAACTCTAAATTTGAGCAGCTCTGTTGTATAAACTTTAAGAAAATAGAAAACAATTTTGTGTACCAACCTCTTCCTCAAAGTCAGCAACATCCCAATCATACTCAAGCTCTGCTGTTTTCCGTTTCCACATTTCATGAAAAGCAGTGGCTGTAAAAAATATCTACTTTGTGGAAAATGGCATTTAAAACATTAAAAATATTTTTTAAATTAACCTATTCACTCATAATAGTGATGAAATAGTGCGTAAGGAATTAGGAAAAAGATGTAGGGTAAAATAAATACCTGGAGATTCTCAGTAACAATACTGTATGTCCTTGTTTTTAATTGAGCATGAAATAATAGACTTACTAATTCCAATTGTGCAGTGACTTAGAAAATGACACAAATATATACGCTGCTCACCCCAGAGAGCCATAAAAGCTGCAAAGGCAACTGTGGCCTCATTGTCAAAGAGGTAGGTGACCTGGGAATAAAGACAGCTCCTTTGGAGGAACCAGTAGGAACATCGCTCATCACACACTGGACACATTACATAGTTGCCAGCTTTTGAGACATCACATATGTCTTGGCTAAAATTAACAAAATTAAAAAAAATGGGTAAAAACACGATGGAAATGCCTCATGTAAGTCAGAGCAAAATAAGGAATAACAGCAAGTCAGACTAAGAGACAAAGACATATGGATAGGGGCAGGTAATCCCAATACTCTTTTTTTTTTTTCCTTGCTTTCCATTTCAACCCATTACAACTATACTGGATATTATACCCTTAGGTCAGGGCATCCTTAGGAATAAAAGTGGACTAAAACAATATACGAATATCTAAGAGGAAAAATATTCAGAAGAAAAACTTTTGTCACTGTCATGCTTTCATGAAAGAATAGCTTTTATAATGACAAGTAAGTAAACTATTAAGCTGACAATAAATAATAGATATTGACATTTTGAATCCCATCCGATCAAAACTTTGGGTTGCATAGGAATCATATATTTACATTATATCTAAAACAAAGTTTTGAGCAAATTCATGAAGCCTGCCATATTTCATGAAAGAAAACAATCTAAATCTAATAAGTGACATCGATGGACCCATTTGACAAGTGTCAAGAGATAGTGGGGTGCTGTCAATCATCTAGTTTTGCCAACTGCCCAGCTCAACCTTGATTTATAGCCACTTTCTATGAAAAGTATGAAAAGCTTGCAATCTGTGGAAAGTCATCATTTAAGGGAAGGATGTAAACAGATTCGTTTTTTTTAGAGGCATTCTACATTTGACAAAGCAGGGTACATGCAAGCCACTGGCTTTGTTTGTGTGCAAAAATCTATAAGAATTGTACTTCCAGTACAACCAGTCTCTTTTGATCGGAAAAGATTCAGCATCAGTATTTATCATTAAGTTCAACTATCCATTTCAATTGCCTTTCCATTAATAACCTTTATGTATTTCTTCCTTATCAAGAAACTAAATATCTATTTGAGAGCAGCTGTTTCATATACTGTGTACATTCACATTTATTATCACAGCAATACAAGCATGTATAAGCACTTTCACTGCTTCCCAAGACAAGAGTACTGCAGTATTTGACTACTAATGTACTCAAATTTTGCATGCATATCAATATAAAGACACAGTGATTTAAAGTAAACAAAATTTAAATTAATTTTTTTAAAAAAGTTGTCCATGCAATTAAAACATTAAAAACTAAAAGGTTTATCTGGGAACATCAACACAATGAAACTACTTTTTAGGGCGGGATAAGAAAAGGACAATATAACATAATTTAATTTTGTATAAGCCAGATTTTTAAAGACACTTAACAAGAAAATGCAAGGACATCATGAGAGGGACTGGATTAAAGCATGCAACAAAGAAATACTCTATAATAACAGACATTCCATAAATGCAATTAAGGTGTGCGAAATGTCTCATACTGTAAGCCCATATACGGTCTAAATCTGGAAAGAGAAGAAATATTGTGCAAGACATGATAAACAGATCTGAGAACAAAGTTAAACTATAACAGATCTTAAGAACAATTATACACTTATAGGTATAGGAAATTTAATAGTAAATATAAAGTCAGATTCGTGACTGATCAGACATTACACACATTTAAAAAATAATGATTTTAATCACTAAAAATAACATTTTGGTTATAAAATTTCTTTCTTTGAGTACTTACCAGATGACATGACTATATGGAGATCACCCTCTAGCTACCTCAAATCCAGCTGTGCAACATGGTAGGACCTGAATTCAGCTCAGCCCCCTCCCATACCACCTGTCTCGCTAGTGAGCCTCGCTACTCCCTACTTCGCCTGGACTGGAACCCACTGCAGGGAGGCGGGAGGGAGCTAACTGTCATATCATCTGGTAAGTACTGGAAGAAAGAAATTTTACTACCAAATCTGGTATTTCTTTTTCGTACTGTACCAGATGACATGACTATATAGAGCCTAACTAGCAGGTGGAGGAAGTGGCAACCCACCCTGGCAGCAAACTTGGTGAAACGTTAGGTGAACAACAAAATTAACACACTCCAAATCCAGCTGGGCTATAGGCTGTGAGGCCGTCTCAGTGTGCTAAATAAGCTGCCGTTGGGTTGGCCAAACAGACCTCCATGTCTGCCGCAGGCTGTGCTGCCTAGACAGTGCTGATCCTTCCACAGGCATCAGAAGGGGGCAAGGTCTCACAAGTAGCATATGGTGTACATGGAATTAAAACACCCTACTATCACCTAACCGATAACGTTCAGGGCTACCTTCCATGAAGAGGTTAAGCTAGTGGCACCCGCTCTACCTCACGTGCTCTAGCAGCGCAAGAGAGGTCACTGCTGAGACAGTGCTACATAGCCTTTATGACTGCCTTGAAGCAGGGGGCAACCGACTGTGTCAAAAACCTGCCTTTCCTTCACGTAACGTACCTAGCACAGCCGCAATCTACCCTTTCTGCGCTAATCCTATCTCTTGAGATAACTCCTGAACACTTTAACTGGACCCTGGAGCATAATCTAGTCTCTGAGACCCTAGTTGGTTGCGGAAGAAGACTGACTTCCTGGGGACTCAGTGTTAGGATTCTATTCTAGCCCAGAACCCAAATGGGTTCGTAAAATTACAGAACCATCTGGTAAACCACAAAAAGATGGGTCTGAGAAGCATGAAACTCTGAAATTCGAGCCACAAAGGTGACCGCCACTAACCAACAGGTATCCATGTTAAAATTGAAGGAACTCTAGATGGGCTCAAGGTCATTGAGTTCAAGGTCAGAGTTAAGCACAATTCCAAGAAGTGGGGAGGATGTGGCCTGCAGAGTGAGCCAACGAATAGTCAGCAATGCAGATCTTTCTTAATCACTATTGGTCTTCACATCGCAAGACCTAAACGACTGAATGTATCTGCAAGTATGGCTCTATAAATTAAGCAATAGGCGGCAGAAATTTCTTAATAAACAGTCACAAAACTATTCGCCACCTTCACCTGGGACATATCTGTAAGCTCTAGTCCAATACTTATTGGACACTTCTCAAAACTTTCACTTTATTTCCTTCCTATACTAGTAAGCCAAGGGCCTTCTAGCAAAATCAAACTCTCCACGAGAGAAACGTCAACATCAGAGGGCACCCATGATGAGACCCAGATGTGAAGGTTCGTAATCTCTAGCGCCAGATGAAGCCCTATTGTGTGGTTGTTTTGACCAGAGACTTTAAAGAGAGAAGGACTAGCAGCTCAAGCACGGGAACAGATAACTTGCCTCGCGCATGCGCTGGACTAAGTCATTGCTTTGTTTTTTTCCGGTTTCACTTTACACATTGTGTCACAGAGCTACTGTCATAATTATTTTGAGATATGTGTAAGCGAAGATAATAAGTGATCTATTATAATATGCAGTCTGTTGTAATATGTTAAATAATGTGATAAGTTAAACTAACACAACGCACGATATGAATGTGTTCAAAACAACATGTTAAACAAATCAATAAATAAGGATTTAAATGTGTTACAGAATAAATGGAGTTTAAGGTACGTTCCTCAGAGCCTTGGTCTGAATTAATGCTGAATTAAATTCATTAAGAAACGATAAACTCGCTATATAAACCGTTTTCTGTAACCCCTCAGAAAGACAATGAGGTAGAGAGCGAGAGCTTGCTGACATAATCATCTTCTTGACTTTAAAATCAATACATATACTATGATACAATGTTCTGTTTGAGCAAATATATTTTACATTATGATTCATATATTAATATATATATATCAAAGCATGGTTTCTAAGAAGATTTCTTCAGTATCCAAGGATTCTATTATGCTCGCATGTACAAAACAAAGAGACCGGAAGCTGCCTGTCAATAAGTTAAGCTTGTATATAGCTGGATGGGAGTTGAGTCAGCGCTGGCCCACTACATGCACGCAGTGTTGGCTGTCCTTTCCTTCAGTGTCTCTGTTTTGACAGAGTCCAAATAGATGGTAGCTTCCTCAGTACTGCCATCAACAAGGCTGCTTACTCTGAGCCCCAAGACCGATTCTAAACTAGTGGGTCACAAACACTGACCCCGTTGATCTATGTCAGAAGGGATGCGTGGTTAAAGGGCATAAGTACCAAGTCCCTCCCAGAAACAAGGCGTCTACTGGCCCAACTAACGCATCAGAGATCGGTGACACAAATGCTGGAAGCCTGTGGTCCCAGCTGCGCGTCTGAATGTAAAGTATGCACAGCCATCCCAACGACAGTAGCTCTGCTGCCTCATACCCCAGGCCCAAAAGTCTTAACCACTCCCACGCTGAACAGCTGTCTGAATCAGAAACAGGCTGACCCTGTCTTAAATAAGTGTCCAGCACGCCTCTGTTAAGAGGGCTCGATATGTGTCTGGAAAGTCATACCCAGATGGACAAATCCATCTTTGGCACCAGATCTGATGTCTGAGTGAATCTTTCACCCCACTCTGTTAGTAAGGTCAATAGGGCGAACAAGTCGGACTTCACCCTCTGACTGTCTTGACTGTGTAGAAGTAATTCGATCAGACAAATGGACACTCAGAAGTGGCCTTAGCAGTCTGCAGGGCCCTGGGCGAATGTCATAAGTGGGGCCGATAGCCGTAAGTGAAGGCTATATAACGTACCACAAAAATCTCCTTTCGCAGGGTCAGTCGTCCCAGTTGCCACCCCCAAAAGCAGCCTCTGCGGACACTGCAGTTTGAGCTTTCATCCGGCACAGACAAACAGAGGTAATTCTAGGATTTCAAAAAGAGGGGCCCTGGGGCCCTCTCAATGGAAAAAAACGGGCCCTTCAAATGAAACAAGGGGTCCCTCAAAACAAACACATTTTCACTGCTTTTTCCGATAAATATTTGGTATACAACAAAATACTTTATTAATTACAAGAAATGTTATTAATCCAAAGAAACTGAAGATTAATCACGTAGATATCTTTTTCTTGTATATATTATCGATAAATTATCTTTCATCATCATTAGTGTGATCATAGCATCCTAAATTTACAAACCAATTAGTGTTCATCTCATCGGGCTATGAGCTAATGTTTAGACACTTTTCATATGTCTCATTAGTGCAGGGGTTTAATTGTTTGTCCTCGAGGCAACTTCTATGAGAAGACTTTATTAGGTTTTGATGGCCGAAGCCCCCTCTCACAGCCTGCATTGTGCTATAGCATAAGGAGGCACAGCTTTCCAAGAATCAGCAAATTGGGAAGTGAATCCCTGTAAAAATGAAATAACAGCTTGTGGAATCTCTCCAATATGCATTCTGCGTTACAGTTTCTTTGATCACAATCCATTCCTCTAAACATGCTGCTTTGTCAAGCAAGATTTTACTGAATTTGGTGCCCACTTGTGCTGGTTTTCCAAAGAAATCTGTCAAGATATTTAATTCTTTGTCTCCATAGGGTGTTCTGTCTTCTGTGGACAGGAAAAAGATGGGGCGCATGGAAAGAACTCAAAATCCAGAGGCAACATAACCTGCATCTTTTGGTAACCTGTCATTAATGTTCTTGTACAGATTGTCGCAAAAGCAACCCTGATAGCTTCTATATGTCCTGTGATGTTGTATCAAGTTCGCAACACGTTATTTTTAAGTGTTATATAATACCACCGGCATAAGTTCCGAAAAGGTCATGAGGACACAAATAAATTAGAATTGAAAATAGTTTACCTGGCTGAAATCTTTCTGAAGAATTTCAGCGTCCAAAGAGTGTCTGTGGTCGGAAGTCTGAATGTCTCTGCAGCGTCCTCGTTCGGTACTTAACACATCCGGGGTTGTAAACGCGTTATTCTGATTGTTTTAAGCACACTTTACATCTCATGCCTTCCTCCTCGTTCATAAGCCAAGGCAATTTCTTTAGCCATTCACACTGACAGGTTCTCTGGATGCGTGGTTTTTTACGTGCGGTCTCTGTCTCAATTTGTCTATTTCGTTGTCTACATTTTCAGTTCCAACAATGTGTGCGGCACACTCTGACGAGTTTCTGTTTCTTTCTGTCCTTGTCGATTTCTACTTTCCGGTGCATCTTCTGCTGTTCTGGTCGTGAACGAAAAGTCAAACAGAGTTGACAGTCGCGTTCACTTCGTTTTCAACTCGCTTGCTTCCAATACCCTTTGATCTAGATCCCGTCCCAAATGTTTTCGCTGTGGGCGCGTCAACTATTTACTTCCTGGCGCGAAATTTGGAGCAGGTTGGATCAGATGGACAACAACCGGTCAGTTTGAAAACTGTCCAGTCATTATAGCATCGATTCTAGTGGGTCGGTTTCAAATCAGCGCGAAGAATGACAACAATTATTGTTGAAGTGCCGCATCGCGTGTTCAAAAGCGCGCCAGCCACGGTATGTTTGCGGGCGCATGGTTACGCTGACTTTCAGACTATGCGCCCCTTAGCGAAATTTTGCGGGAATCTACCTCTGGACAAATAACCGCTCCAATGATCTGGGTAACACCCAAGGTGTCCTGCACAGTTCAACAGGCCTCATCACGAACTGACAAACTCTGCCTTTGAACGCCAACGTAGAAGGTGGGCTGCAAAAACTGCTACAGTGACCACTATCTCACTGACCTGGCTGTTTCCAGAGAAACAAAGCTGATAGAAGAACATTTAGTCCAATCTGTTGAACTTCTCCCCGTTGTCCCTGAGTGACTGTAAGCCAAGACCCGTTGGCAAATCCAGAAATAGGACCATTTCCAAAGACAAGGACTGACAGTTCTCCAGGCTCGTAGGCAGTGGTGGACGACGGGCCAGCCCCGCTGACGAATGCAGGTGCCCCTCGTCGATGAGGCTAGGCAGCTTTTCAGGCCTGTAGAAGTGGCCGGGAGTCTCATCAGGTTCGAAGACGAGGCTGTCCTGTAGACAAGGCTCTCCATTAAGACTGGGCCGCTCACCTGACCTGCGGGCAATGCGGGTTGGTCCTCAAGGCCCATTGACAAGGCTGGAGATCTTACCGGTCTTGAAGATGTCTGTGATGCTGACGGGGCTTGCAGACCAGGCCAGACTGCCCCGGGCACGCTGGCAAGACTAGGTGTCCTTCCAGACGAGGCTGGGCATTGAACCTGGCTCCATGATGAGCCTGGGAGGAGAGCGTGCTGCCGCTGCCAGGAAACTGTCTCAACTGGTGTGTACTGCATCAATACGGGCGAAAAACTGGAATAGAGAGGCTCACTAGCATGACAGGTTGGATGGGAGGGGGTTGAGCTGAATTCAGGTCCTACCGTGTTGCATGGGTTTGGACAGCTGGATTTGAGGTAGCTAGAGGGTGATCTCCATATAGTCATGTCATCTGGTACAGTACGAAGAAGAAACAGCAAAACTTATTTATGACTATTGACATCGGATCATTGCCTGGAAAATCTCACAGGCATAATTTGCTCAAATGAGGCAACATTCAAACTAAATATATTTTTTCATTCATAACTCTCTTTACTACTACAGTTAAAAGCCGCATTATAGTGCAGCAATATCATTGTTGTCTCTTTCCCTTAAAGTCAACATAACTGGCTCAGTGAACACTTCAGTTGACATAGCTGTGGATAATTAAGACTACAAGAAACATAGATTAAGACAAATGACCAAGAAATCAACTGAGCTAAAGCCTTTATTTAAAACACTGAACCTGGGGACTGGATATTTGCATGTCTGCTATTGTGTCAGCAGTGATCAAAGGTCAAATATGATGTTCACAGTTGATAGCCTGAGCCAGTGTCATAAAAGTGATGATTAACACAAACCCGGATTTTTTTTTAACAAAATGAAAAAGAAATCATATCTAACCTGCCTGGATCCACATTAAATGTGCCAACACCATACAGGAAGGCAACCAGTCCGACAATGGCAGAGGGGACCAGCAGGCCTGTGTAGAATCCTAACCAGGCAAAGTAGATTGCTATCTTTTCCCCAAAGTATAGCCTGTATTACATTAAAGTGAACCTAGTATAAAATTGCATTTTCACAAACTTTCATAATAAAACAACATACAGATTTTCAATTTAAACATACTGAACAAAGAAAAAAACCCATCCCACATATTTTGGCAAAAAAAAACAAAAAACAAAAAACAAAAACAAAAACCTCACTGCTTTTAAAAACTGTAAAAAAGAATTCACATTAAAATGCTTTAAAATTAAATTCACATTAACAAAATGCTTTTAAAAATACAATAGTCATAGAGATGAAGTTTTATCCTGATTACTAATCTAGTAATTCCTACCAAATATTCCACATATATCACTATTGTCTGAGGTAATATAAAGGTATATCATAAGACATTGCTTGGGTAATTCTGACTGCATGTACTTCCTGACAGAAAAACAACAGCTGATTAAGGAAACTCTACCTTATATAATCTAATGGTTGGAACTTATACCATGCTCCAGGCCTGGCCCAAGTCTCATAAAGTAACTGAAAACAGTAGTAACAATTAAGAAATGCAGAAGACACTTCTACAATACATTCTTATACCCAACCCATATGACAGTAAACTTCCTTCAGAAAGAGCAAGGTTTGTAAGGAGGAAAATCATCTTAGTGAGACACACAAAATTTCATTACATGTGTATGTCACAGAAGACACAATATCACGATAACAGCTGAAAAAAAACTACCCATTTTTAAGTTAAAAAACAAAAACAAAATCAGTAAAGATGAACACTGCACTTGTGCTACACAATGATTACTTTTACAGTAAGCCTGTTTATTAATAAATAAATTTCCTAAGACTTATTTTTACAAATACTAAACAAGCACAAAGTTAAGTTTCATGAAAACTCAAATCCTAAAGAAGAGCAGTCTCTGCACCATTTAAAAAATAAACAGACTCTTACATGTCGATTATTTTCTTTTCCATAGGTCAGAAGTGAGTGTTCACTAGTGTAGTCACCCTGTAAACAATTTATCAAAAGTTATCTACACTTACATGGAAAAATTGTTTGGATCAATGCATTTACAAAGTTTCAGAAAAAAATGTAAAAATTTTAATAATTTATTAGTATTGTTGTTCATTACTTCATGCAGAGGGTAAGCTGCATCATAGGCTCCACTGCTGACCATCTTCTTGATACCTGTTTGAGAACAGTAAAGAGAATGAGATAGAAATATGAAAGGATCCATAAAATAAGCCATCAAATATATTGAGTTGGTTGTTTTTCTCTGAAACCTTTAATCTTTATGCTTTTAAAGAAAGCTGGTAAGTTTTTTATTTGTTTGCAACATTCAGAACATTTCTGATTAAAATATAGCATTAAACAGAATTCTCCAGTGTATTTGCCATGTAGAATTTTATTTAGTCAATGCCCTTTGAAAAACCAAGCTCATGCACAAAACAAAAGCAAAAACTAAAACAAAAATTGTTAAAGGTGCACACACCAAATTTGTTTTTGGAAGAATCACTGTTATTCTCAAAAATGCAGCGCTCCAGCACCTGATACGCAAGAAGACTCCGTTCGGCTGGCGAAAAAAAGTTTTCTTCGTCTTCAATAATAAATCTGCATGAAAAAACATCTTATTCTTAACATTAAGAAATGCATATAGTGTACATAACACTCCAACATCAAATCAATACCATGGAAGCAGAATGCTAAAATGAGCTTTCTATTTTAAAACATATTTAACATAGAATTAAAAGAAACAGCACATAAAAAAACACCTTCATATGAACACAAAAGAATTAAAAAAATATATAAAATAAACAAACTGTTTTGCTCGGTCTCTTGAAAAGGGAGCTGTGAAGTAGTCTGGTATTGGTGGCAGAATATCCTCATCATACTCAAAAGGCGTTGGGCATTTAGACCAGCAGCTCCTGTTTAGAGACGCCATGTCATTTATCTGAAAAAATTTCAATTACAGAAAAAGTGGGATATAAAGGAATTGCTTAAGTATTCTTGGTCTGGTTCTTTACCCTACCTCAAAATCTAAACAGATGATTTTTCTTACTCATGCTGTATGTGTTTGATCCACCTTAAATATATCCAGGATTTAGGAATCAAAATAATACTTGTGGATTTTTAAACAGAAAATAAATGATTTTCCATAAAGCTTTATGTTAACACTACCATACAAATCAAAAGCATAAAAGACTGATCAAATGTAGAAGCTGGCTTTCATCTGGGTCTAGCAGGACAAGGATGAAAATGTATTTAAATCTATTTCAACTTCTTATGAACAAAGAAAACATTACCATCAAAGTTTCTTACAGATTTCAGCAGTTTTGACACTTTTTTGTGTCCTTCAATAGAATGATGAAAGATTTTTGGAAAGTATGAGCATAAAAAGAAATAGACAAAATATTGTTCACTAAAAATTAAAAAAAAAATTCAATGTACTCTCAGATTTTAAAAAGTTGTATATAGGCTCACAAATAACTGCATTTGTTTACAACAGCAAAAGCTTACAGCAAGTGGCATCTTCATGTTTGTAATTTCTGCCTGAGCTGCAAGGACACTCCATGGTGCATGTACCTTGACATATACCACCTTGTTCTTTGGGTCATACTGTAGAAATAGAAATTAAATGGTTAATTAAATGGTTAGCATTTATTCTCATCCTTTACTACTTTTTAAGCACTCAAAAGATCAATAAAACTTGTTACACTTATCTTTGAAAGACTAGCGGTAATCTCTAATCTGTAAAAGAACCACAAAGAATCATTACTTTTCTAGACTTCCATTTATTTCTATCTGTTTATTTCCTTATCTTTTGTTCTTTTTCCATTTTTACATTTTCATCCATGCTGATACTTTAATATAGCAGTTTTTGACATCGATCTTTACCTCTACCACGTCTGTCTCCAACTCTATGTCTGCTGCACGTAAATTATCTTCAAACAATTCTCTCCATTGTTGTTTCTTGGAATCAGTATCATTCTGATTGTATGCAAATACGTAGTCAATTCGACGTTTACCATCCTGGAAGAAGAGGCTTCTCTCCCCTTGAGTCTAAAAAATATCCAATGACACAGAACTGTTTCTTTGCTATTCTCAGAAGGCATCCCATTTCCCTGATGAACTCATAAATAGATAAACGCACTTTCACACACTTACTACACATGTGTAATCATACAGGCATGCACATATACAACTATGTTTATAAGCATACACAACTTTGCCATACTAATCACATTAATTTACGTGATAATTTTTATACCATACAGGTAATCAAAAACTAGATTGTGATTTCATTAACTGTCAAGTGTTTAGTATAAAAAAAAACAAAAACAAAATAGATAGGACAAACGCTGATACAAATCAATCAAAGTAAGTGAGAAACTATGGCAACCATATATAGAATACCAGTGGTTGGGTGGTGAGTGTTACAAAAATTTGTCAGTTAAAAACCATATATTAGTCAAATGAAATGTTTATGTCTTATTATTTCAATATTGCATTTAAGCTGTAAATGAATGGCCTTCTGAATAATAATGCGCAGGAAAAGCTATCCCATTTTTAAAGACAATAAGATTTGTTAGTTTTACATAAGTTCCAAATAAAAGAAATGTTGGGTTGCTGAAGTGAGAAGAGTGCTAAACATCAACAGCAATTCAAGTACCTTCAATAAAAATATTTGCAATTTATGAGTAACATGCATTTGTATTTTTTAAAGCTGTCTGTAAGAAGTGAAAACAATAATGCCATAATAGCAACAGCCTCTCTAAGATTTTCAAAGCGTTTATCAGAAAAGCTGAAAAATGTATTCCGTAAAATATTGATGTTTTGCAGAAGTTGTTGATACCAGCAGTCTTAAGCTGTAAACACTTTTTTTTATCTACACTCATGTTAAAAGAGATACAAATTACAACAGCTTTTTTTATACAAATATAAAATATTTAATGAAAATAATGCATAAGGAATTTTATATAGGCCAGCATATGAAATAAAACTAAAAACTGTTAATGCATATAAAAGTTTTTCTCCACAAAAGTTTGCAAATATATAAAACAATGTGCACAATTAGCTCCCTAACTCCTATCAAACTTCTCTCTCTCTCTCTTTCTCACCAAGACCCTTAATTTAGTGCTTTAAGACAGTAGTTCCTACATAATACAGCATCATGATGGTGCCAAAATGATTAGAATGCTTTGCTGGAAACATTTCAAAGAACTAATCGGCCACTACATATTTAAAACTGATGTCATGCACTGCTTTAAGAACACTATCACTTTAGGCTGATGTGAAATGTTGTCTACATTGCTGACCTGATTTAATTAGTACCAATGCACACATAAACAATGTCTTTCAAAACTGCGAGGGAAAATCCACCTGAATTAGAACCACTGCATACAGGAAATGAGACCCACAATAGTCCATTAGAGTGGTCTCTGAAGTGCCTCTGTGTGCTTCAAGAGAATATAACCTCTTTTAAACACATTCTCTTTTTGGCCACATTTATAAGGTGAAATGAAAGAGGATGTCAATTTTCGACTGCTAGCCTCTTTCCATCACAAAGAATCTGATTTGGCTGTGGAAATGCTCTTGTACTCAAATGATGTCTGCTGATTATGGGTATCTAAGAAAGCAGCAATTTTCATCACTGCTGGCAGAAATACATCAGAATTTATCCTAACTGTGCCAGCTATTTGACTAAAAGAACATAAATTTTTAAATTTAAACAATAGATTTGCCGAGAAATAGAATTTCGACAAAAAGAGCACCCCAGTGCAAAACTTACACTCATGCTCTTCAAAGCTAAAAGACACCTCAGTTGTGGGAATGAACAGAAGCAGAGATGAGTGATCAGTACATCTCTTTCCACAGGCCCAGAAACTATGTGACTGTGTTTGTGGCTGTGTGTGTCTGTAAGTGTGTGTGTGTGTGTGTGTGCATGTGCATACTTTTATAGTGGTACTAGAGTCTAAAAATCAAAGATTTTTTAGTCATCCAGCTTGTGGTGTGAAAAGCAGTTCTGGCCAGAAAAAATTCAAGAAGAACATCAATTCGGATAAAAATGAGGTAAAAATGTTCTAAGTTGAGCTTGAAGAGGCTAGTTTTATCTAGCATGTAAATATCTCGGGCTGCGCTCTATCGTACCTTCCCTATGGGATGAAATAAATAAATGAAACATCTTGGGCACATAAGCCCTTCACTGCAGACAAAGTATTAATTACATCATCAACATAAATTCTAGGGTGAAGTATTCACAAAAATTCCATTTTCATGCCAAGTGCATGCCCTCTGCTATCAAGAAAGGCATTTACAAAACCTGATAGACAACTATTTACAATTTTTCTTAATTGACTAAGTTCATTTATTATTGTCAATACTTGCATGTAACTTAAAGTATAAATACATCTTTCTCTCTCTCCCACACACACACAAACACAGCGAAAAGAGTTTTCAAGGCAACATGAAACATAAAGGAGATATTCTGACTTTTTCAATGTAGATAGTACTTCTGCACCTATAGTATTAGATTTCTTGAGGTGCAAGCTTTTATGTGGAATCAAAAGTTTTCATCAGCTCTTTGTAAAATCTTGTGCCCCTGAGCTCAAGCTACCCTCTAATGACCTACTTCCCAGTCATCAATCAATAGCTGCCCACAAGTGCTTAGTGCTACTTACTGCCATTTAATCACACTGTGCAAGACCCACCCATCAGCCTGGTCTGGTTTTGTGTGGAAGGTTCCCCAGGGCAGACCTATCACTGATTGCACAACAAATCTACTTCCTTAAAATACAAATGCTGGGTTATTTCTGATAAAGAGTTGTATTTTACATGGCCACAAAATCCAAGAAATGGCGGAGCTCAGAAGTGACCATACAATTTCTCTTGTGATGGCACAATTCCTCTAAACGATTAATTTTATGTCTGCTTAGGTATGCTGGTGTGTCAAGCCAGCATGAATGGCAAATAATGTGCAGCCCTGCAGTGTGTTTTGCACTCTGCTGATGAGTAATTGCAGTGCCACCATTAATTGTCCGTGCTATTAACAGTGTTCCTAGTTAGGTAAACACTGATGAGATTGCTCACAGTAACGTGGAAAACTAACTGAAATTTAAGCCTCTGATATCCTCTGAACAGAATATGATAAAAATCTAATTTTACTCTTCTTACCACATAGGATTTTGTACTTTTTACTTCCTGAATTCTGGACATTCTTTGAACATTCTTTTCCCCTTTTGCTACAGTGATTTTCATATTCACAAACTCCTGCCTTCTACAATTAATTCACCTTACAATGGGCATTTATAAATTGAAAATATGTTGTTGAAGTCTCTCTCGACATAGGTAGAATACTTAAACTTTTACCTAAACTGAAGTACCTGTTTCAATATAAGTTTTGCTATAATCTCACCTTCTCACTAAGAAAAAGTTGTCTGTTTCATTTATGGAAACCATTAAAAAAAAAAATTAAGGGCTCTCTTTTTTAAAAGTAGCACCTTAGGTGCAAACATAGAATTCGATCTAGGCTTCACATGCCAAATTTTAAATTTATGTCCTCTGGTGACCAGACTAACCTAAAGTGTTTGTGCAGTCATGCAAGATTTGGATTTAACGGCCACACCCTTTTATCTGGGAACGAGTTTGTTTGCTTAGCTGTACGGTATGAACTGATAAGCTGTACAGAATTTTTTTTAGCTCTGTGTGGATTTGGAAGGGGAAGCTATAGAAGAAAACTATAAAAGGTACTCACAGGAGGTTAGTAACAGCAACGTACTAAATCAATACAGCATGCTTTAAATGAGAATGTAAGACCCGGAAAAAGCATAAATTTATCAACATCTCAGTTAACACCTATAGAAACCCAATCATACTTAGGGGCAGGAAATATAGATGGCTATAATAATGGCAGCAGATATGTTGCCAGTATGTGCAATGGTTTTTCTAGCCTGGTCACAAATTGATTGAAAAGAAGTAAATCGTTTTGTCTGAATGTGTATAATCTCTGATAAATTATATTTACAGGAAACATCAGAACAGAAATTGAGTAGTATACACAATATTTTTCTTTTATGACTCCTTTTGTACATTTAGTTTTACGATAAGGATTTTAATGAAATTCTGAATAATTTTTTTAATTTGTAAAACTGTCAAAAGACAATGCTGTTAGGCATGATGATGTGCCCATGATAATACAATAAAGTTAGTTTGTCAGTACCAAAGCTTAAACCAAAACAACACACACACACAGAGATGCAGAATACATTTACAGTATACCTCCATATCACCCCAAAAAACAGGGAATGGCGTTTAAAGAAAAAGAGACTGCATCACCTCAGTGTTGTCTTTTCCCTGCCTATTGTCTGGCAAAAGTTTTATGTCATCCTCACATGCCTCTGGCTCCTACACCAGATTATAAAGTGCAAAAGTAAGATTTAAATCTCTTTATTAACCTGCATCAATCCATGATGTCAGCGAACAAAAACTGCTGGTAACTCTATCTTGTTCTGCCACATTCTGATAAGATTGTTTGCACAGTTTATCCTCAGTTACTAATCCTTTCTCTGTGGCATATCTTTAAGAACACTATTTCAAATCTTTATGATAACATCAAACTTAACGCCATGTATAGCATGAATATAACTATTCTAAGCTTCTAGTTGTTTTGAAACAGCCACCATCTTCTAATGTCATGTAATCTGTATTGTGTAACATAATCTTCTTCCCAAATGCTGATCACTGCCAGCGGAAATTTTTTTTTAAATCCCATTATTCCCAAACAGTTGTCACATAAGAAGGTAAGAAAATGATAGAACAAATGATGGAAATGGCTAAAGAAGTGGTTTTGCATTTGCCTCATCCCAAAAATCCTAAAAAAGTCATCTTGATTTACTTTACACACAGATTAATTACAGTCTCTTCTGCTAGAGCTGTGCTTGACTTAAGTTCTTTTGTCAGCCAATACTGCACGTTTGCCTGGCTGCTCACCTGCCAGCACACGCTGCATATTAACACGATTCATTGCTCCTCTACCTCATACAGGCATGTGCAGGCATTACTACCGTAGCAGCCTTAAACTATATATATTAATATAATCAATTATATAATGATATAATAATCATTTTTTATTTTAAAATATCAATAAAACCTTACAATCAGTTTTTTAAAAAACCACACCAGTTACAAATGCTGCATGTGTTTCTTTCAGTTTTAAAAGAAAGCAAGTTATTCCTACAAATAACAAGTCTGACAGAACATGTAGGTGCATTCTTTGGGACATTAGATAGGTTATTTCCTTGTACCAGCATGTCACTGCATTCCATCTGGAGTAGGTGGCTGGGTATGGCCCCCATATAAAATTGACAATTTGTTCATGTGAACAAATGTAAAATGTTTACCTCTACTCCGGCAGTCACCTGTGTTTGTGAAGTCCTACTTTCACCTGCAAAAGCCATGATTGAACCAGATTTGTTAGTCCTCTTTCCTGTACAGAATGAAATCATTTGAATCAAGCAAAAGTGATAATGTGGAGTTTCCAGCAAGGACACTTAACCTGAAAGCCTTGAAGCAAAGAATGGTGCAAACTGATAACGTTGAGTATTTTGTGTTCCTGTCTGAGGTTGGGTAAATGGAGTAGTTGGCACGTGTACCAGCATGTAAAATTATATAAAGAAAAGGGCAGACACTTTAATGTTGCTGTCACTGTGAACACACTACAACATTACTTCTAATCAGATTTTGAAGTAACAGTAAGACAGTAGCAGATAGGACTGTGGTTAGCAGACAGTCTTTCTTTACTTAAAAAAAGAAACAAAAATCAGTCAACAAGCCAGGCTAAAATAGCTACCACCATTCCTCATGTTTACTGCAACAATTCTTTCTTTCTCCCTCCTTTCTTTACTGATCACTTTTGAACAGAACTCATCCAGTATACCAAAACTGACTTGATATGGTTTATCTACCCATCTGCACAAATTTTATACAAACAATAAATGACAAGCAGTTAACTACAACTAGAGAGTTACTTTTGTACAAGAATGGTTTCGTTTAAAGGGAGTGTGAAGCAGACAGTGTAACCTGCACCTACACAACACAAAAACAGCATGTAACAAACATGCATGGCAGAGAAGATGGTAAGGGTTATGGATTAGGACAAAAGGGAAATATGTTTGATACAATGCTTATTTGACTTGAATGCTATCCAAAGCAAAAGGTGGACAGGAATACCCATACCCAGCAATATTTTGATAAATGAAATTCTGCTAAAAACTGTTTCATATAATGAACAGATTACACGTTAAGATAACAGCATTTTGTTGTCAGTGATGATGATGATGCTTAGCTTCATAGTCTGCTAAGTTGAGAGGTTTTCGGTAATAAGAAAAGGCACCAATTACAGATAAAAGGTTCTCTGTTTTTTTTTTAGCTCAAAAAAGTTTTGTAAGAACGAAAAAGCATGCATGCTCAGCAGGGAATGCATGGATAGGTGTGTGTGAGTTGTAGGGTGGCAGGGAGTATTGTTGTGTGATGTAGGTTATTCTTAGGTTATTGGTTATTCTGAAGTGTACTTTCTATACATATTTTTCAGAATAAATATGAAACAGTTAACAGCCAACCTAAGTAAAAAATGAAATTAATCTCAAATCAGCCGGTAAGTTAAAGGAACAAAGTGCTGACATAAGCATGTTACAAAAATGTATTGTAAATTGTGTTTTTGAAAAGGACATTTGAATTGAGTCAAATTCTAAGTATAGGCAACCCTGATGCTTAACGTCAATTAGCCTTTAACAGTGGTGTAGGAAGATGCCCGGCTTTGGGGGTGGGGGTGGAGGTGACAGTGAACAACGTTCACATTCTTGTTCCCTCAGTATCATTTTTGGGAGGGCAGCAGTCCTCCTTGCCCACCCACCCCCCATCTGGTTTCTACCTTACTGTTCAACATTTTACAAACCCGTTTACAGGCTGTTAGCAACAAAGAAATTCTAAAAGCATGTGTGCAATGGACACCTCTGCAAGTATGCATGACTACAAGCTGCCAACACCAGAAAAATATTGTGCAAAGTTCTTTCTTTATGGTGCACCTTCTGTAAGTGATTTCATCCCAAGAAAGGCTACTCCAGCTGTGCTCTTTGCCACAGGACCTGGTGCAGCAAAATACAACACCCAGCCATTAATAACCATGATTTTGACAAGGCATACTTTTTCAGCAAGTGTGGCACAACATCCCCTAAATGGTGTGACTTTATTATTGTTTGCATCATCTATATTTTCAACTTTTACATTGACAGTGCTTGTTGACTACAGTGCTTAGTGACTCTAGAAGGGGAAGAAGCCATAAGGGAGTTTAAAATTATTTTGTTTAGATGTACATTATGCCTCAGTAGTGTCATTAGTAAGAAAGAGAATAGGTTACAAAATGGTCGTTTTCACACTGCTAACCAGATTTGTAACACTGACTAGATTATTCTTCTTACTACTATTTACATGTCTATTAACAATCTCATCTGCTAGCCAATACAAATATTTCTCCATCATAACTGACTAATGTGACTAAAAATACTGAACAGCACCCTAGATCACAAAGGAAATTAAGTAAAAGGAATAAAATATTCCAAATAATGTTTTCCCTCTCTCCCTCTCTGACACACACATATGCATACACATATTATTAACTATTAATATTTAATTTAATTAACAATATTTAAATTCACATGCCGACACATAGGCTGTTACAGTTATATTCTGTGCTCTGATCAAGACATACTGAAAGACTCCATCATGGGAAGGTCTTACGTTAATGATGAAAGTGGAAATTAAAGATAGTAAGACCTGAAATATTATTTAGAGTATGAATATTTTTGAGTAATTAGTTTAAAGTTCTCCTAGAACATTTTGTTCCCCACATAAGTGTTTTCTGAAATGATTCTGATACAAACATTAATTGGTAATTTCTTTTTGAGCTAAACAATATGTAAAAGAGCAATATGTAGCAAACTGGTGTATGTCTTAAACAGAATTGTTACTTCTAAAGAAATGTGATAAGCAAAGGAAAAAGAAAAAAAGCAAAGCTAAATAAAAAGCTAAGGTCTTTGTTGGAGCCATCTTTCATCTAAAAATGGCAAAAAACATACCTTCATTATCACTCTGGAATCCTAAGTTTCTCTGACCCTGTTTTGAGTCTACCAAGTAGCCAATCATGAAATTTAATATACTGACAAGCACAAAAAATGTGACACAGAACCCTAAGTAAGTACTCAAATGTAAATAATAAAACATATTACAAACAGATATCAAATCAGACTAAAAATAATCTGGTAGAAAGGTAAAAGCATCCAGATAAGACAACATTATGGTTATCTCATGCATCATATTAGCATATATATGTCAAAAATGCTGTTTAAAATGATTGTGAAAAAGATGATTATGACAACTGCTTTCTGAATGCTACAATTTAGAAATGAATAGTATACTGAAGCAAGTCAACATATAGGGAGTGGCTAGCAAGGTCTCTGAATACACAGCAGGCAACATTAGGAAACATCAACTGTTTTACAAGATAAAGGTAGAAAGAGTTTTATAGAAACTAGTTTCTTTGACTTGTTATTACTATTCAAAATTTTATATCTCAAGACAAACTATTAAATTCTCTAAAAGTTCAGAACTCAACCTTTCAAATTAAAAACAAAATCTATACATATATATCTCTCTTTAATATACACACACTCTTTCGCGCTTAGTTTTTAAGCAGTGGATTAGATAAATCAGTTCCTGATAAAAACTCTTTCAGTCTCTCTTTCTCACACACACACACACACACTCTCTCTCACTCACACTAGTCCTATTCAGGTGCTCCTCTTTGCTGTAATTTCATCATCAATTTATCTAGATGAATAGTAGTGCATATATGGCATATACCAGCCTCATGAATGTGACCAAGTCAAATGCCATCAATTCATATTTTATACGTACTGCTCTTGATCTACTTGGGTGCTCAGCATATCACTAAAAACATCTCATCAAACCACTTCTCTTTATGGGTGCACCTCTCCATGTACATGCCATCCTCAATACACTTTAACAATACATCCATGTTGTGGATATACACTTAAATATGTTGCTGTGCAGCTTATGATCTGGCAACGATCTAATGGAAGATAAACATATCTGATTTTTTAAAATCTGCTTTCCATATATAGTAGAATGTTTGTGCATGCGGAGAATTGTGTATCTTTCTTTACCCACAAAACAAAAATCCAAAAATTACCTGCATCCTTTAAATAATAAAATAATCTTTAAAAGATATATTCCTTCTGTTTCCGCCTACCTGAGCAGCCACTTGTTTGTGTTCGATTATCAACTAGAGGGTCCTGCAATCCTCCATTTCTGGAGTAGTCCATGTCTGCTGGGTGTGGAGTGGGTCTGACTCCTGAAACATTTTTTTATGCTTTCAATGCAAGAAAAATGTTTGTCAATGTTTAATTCATAGCTCTGAAGATCCTGACAAGAGCGATAAATGACAAATCTTTTTTATGAGGGTAACAGAATAAGCAAAGTTATGTCCTTGATCTAAAGAAAGGAAACTTAAATAATACTTAACTATAAAACAAAGGCAATACAGAGAGAAAATTAGAATATGTTCAAAGATGAGGGTTGTCTAATTTGACAGGGATTCTTGACTAGGGAATAAGTAACATATGGTTCATGTAAATTCTTTCATTGTTAGTAACATGTTTATGTTGGATGGAAGGTCTCTTCAAGTAATCATAGGTTTTGATATAGATGTTTTAGAAGTCCTGCTTTGAACTGGCATAGACTGGACTCTGTTTTTTGAAGGCTGTTCCATAGGATGCGATCTGAATATTCAGGCTTGTCTTGAGTAATTCAATTCTTAGTATGGGAGTACTGAGTTTGAGGGACCCTCTTATTATTTTGGTAGAAAATAGCGTAGAAAGTCTAGGGGACATTTTGCATCTTCATATTTTATAGATGAGCATACTTTTGTTATACTTTACTCTGTTTATTAGTGGCAGGACCCCCTAGAGATGAGACATCATGAAGGTGTAGTTTTGGTTTAAGTAGCACGGATTTGATAGCTGTCCTTTGAAAGCTTACAAGAGGCCTCATAGAAGCACCTCTAGCAAAGTCCCACATCAGAAGCGTAGATGGTTGAGTAGTACACTTTCTGAGAGTAAGGATTTAAAAGGTGTTTTATTCTTGATAGGAGACAGGCTTTCTGTGCTATAGTTTTGCTTATGGCTAGGATTGTTGGGACCAAGACATATTGTTATCAATAATCACACCTAGAAGTTTATGGCTTTGAACTTCTGTTATTGGTTGGGTATTTAGATGGATTTTTGGAGATGGGAAATATAGTTTTGTCTCTTTCGCCTGGTTGTTAGTGACATAACTTCTGTTTTTTTTAGGTTTGAGTGCCATTTGATTTAGTTCAGCCCAGGACTGAAGCACGAAAAATGAACACTGCACAATGTAGACTTCTTCAATGTAGATTAAGCTATAAAGTTCAGACCAGATATGTATGCACCCAGCAATAATAAGAAAATTGGTGTGAATCCAATCTAGTTAGAGGTTATTATCTTCTAAAAACAGCAAAACAAAACCAAAGCAAGGCAAAATATCTGTTCAAATCTATATTTACTGGTGTGGTTCATGCCTTTATTTTTCTTTGATCATCTAACGCGAATTTGGTGTTTTTTAAACAAATTATATGCTATAATCTATGTAACTTGTTACATGTCAGTTTAACTGTTCCTGAACAGTTAGGGAACACACAGGCCTTTAAAAATCAATACAGGTGATAGAAACCTAGACCAGGTCCTTGAGATAGCAGCCAGCAGGGCCACTGTCCTCTTGCTATGAGTAATTTGCAACTAAACACCTCCTTGAACTCACTGTTATTTAAGTTACATGACTATCATAAACCTGTCCAAAAGTATGTTCTGGAAAAAGTTTCAAATGCTGTACGTAACCCATCTAAATAGACAAAAAAGTTACAATTGTTTCTAGAGCTCTACAATTATATCTGCCTGGCAAAGGCTTTTCAATGCAAAAAGATTGTCACTGTTTGTAGTTAGTCTTCCTTTAACAACTGTACACCTAACAAAAATGCATTTTGCTCAATGCTAAGAAAAGATTTACAATTTCATATCATCCATCCCTGCACCCCAAAAAAAATTCCATTAAGGGTACTTGATATTATCAATTTTTCAGCTGACATCATTTTCCTCTAAGGCCACCTGATAAGGCACAAAGCAAACGACAGTTTCTGAGTAGATAAACCTTGAAAGGGTGGGATTAAACTAACATACATCTTCCACAAAAAAATTAATCACACCATATTATTCCATCTAAAACTATAATTTCAACGTTACCTCAGAAAACATGGATAGCACCATGTCGTGCAAATGTAAAGTCATAATTATGCACTGACACATTCAATCCATCTGAGCATTTGCACAGTATGGTGCATTAAAATGTCTGAAAGATTTAACACAGTAAGAACAAAATTAATCAAAACTTATTATGGTGTCTCAGTTACTGACAATTCCATATTATCTAAGTTATAGTGTCTGAGCTCTGAGCCATAAATCTTCATTTTTGTGTGTGTATGGGTGGGTTGGTGGGTGGGTGAAAGAGAGAGAGAGAGAGACAAACTGGGTGGTGTCTATGACATTTAGTCATGCCTAAATGCTTAATCAATTATTCATTGCTAATAACTCTCCAAGCTTGTCTCTGGACAATTCAGTTAAGCAGGAAGAGGATAGAGCTTCCCTAATGCAAATATAATTGTTCATGATTGTGTGCATTTGGAAATGGACATGTTAATCTCATTCAGTGTGTGTGTGTGCATGTGTGTGCACATGCATACCTGTGCATGTGTATGTGCATGTTAAGAACAAAGTACGTGAGTGTGACCGCACATGCAAAGCTGTTAAGTGGATCAATATCTTTTCACAAATTACACCATTTACTGATTCCATAGTCTTAATGGTGCATATACTTAACCCAGCAGAAGTGCTTATTCTGGGATACCACACTATAGCTGCTGTCGTTAGGCTTTTGGTCATTTTTGCTGTTTACAACATTGTCTGGCAATGGCAGTCAATATAAAGTGTATATGCAGACTATGTAAGTCTCCAGCATAGTCTAGACCTCTCCTCGTAATCTGATAATCCAGTTTAGTTTAGTAAGCTTGGATAAATCTTTCTTTCATGCCATCTTAATGTGCTCTGAAGCAATCTTCAAACTGTTTTGACACCGAATAGCTTCAAGTTCAAATATTTTAACACATAAACACTTTAAATGCTATTTAAACTATGCTCTTACCTCTCTCACTGACTGTTTCTCAAGTTTAGGAGATTTGTAGAACACACTTAAGAGGGGGAAATCGGTTCAAGGCACTGAAGACTTAAATTCTTAAAACATATTAAATTTTGTTTTCTAACATTTTAACACAGATTTGTGCTCTTCTTGTATATATCAGTAATGGATAGCTTGTGTATTGCAAAATTTAATAAATTAGTATCTTGTAATGAATTAAGCCCATTCATTGGATGCTTCACTCTAGTGGTTCTAAATATACTACACTAGCAACCAGTGATAAATTAATCATAAGTGCATTACATTTATCAAATGGTAACTGTTGTGTCCATCAGTGACTTCAATGCAAATGACTAATACAAGCATTTTCGCAAAATCAATAAATCGAATAAGAAACCAGGCAGACAAACACTTACTAGCATTACTGAGTGACTTTTTGTCAGAGTGTTGATAAAGTAAAATAAGTTTAAATAAAGCTAACCACATGAATGCTTCTTCAAACATCATCGGGTAAGTGTTGGAAGTAAAGAACCAGTTACTTGAAACTATTAAATTAAAATAAGTTAAATGGGTATGATATTATACAAAAACAGCACTTTTATACAGCAACCAGTAATGTTAGCTCTTTCTACAGCCATGCATATTTTTTTATCAAGGCATAACAAATAGTGAAAAATTTGTATTAACACAATGGCATTGGAAGATGCTTGGCTTTTAGGGGTGGGGGGCAAACTCCATGCTGACAGTGAACGACATACATATTCTTTCCTCCTCAGTATCATTTTTTGAAGTGGTGGCTGCCCTCCTAGCCCACCCCACCCCACCCCAAGTTCCACTGTAACATCATTACTTATTTATAATTGTTGTTCTTACTATGAGAAGGTATGATTTATGTACACAAATTAATGATCTCATTCTTAGCAACCAAACTGGGGATCATGAGGGAAAGTGGGGGTAAGCACACCTGACATAGATAAGAGGAAACAAGAATTCCATATTTGAACACACACACTTCAACAGGAATACACAAAGTATATCCATCAAACACCTACAGGTGCATGTATTTATAAATGTGTGTGTGCACATATGCATATGCTTATGTGTGTTATGAGTCTATAAAGGAAAAAGCTATGATGCATTGTACGATGCTCAGCGCATGCTAACAAGTGAATAATTATTATGCAGAAATGAATGTAGTATTTATTCTTGAAAAACAAGTTTCAAGTTGAATTTACATTTTAAATAATGTGACATCAGGAGAAAATGCATATATTGTTTTAATAGTCTTGGTCTACCTTGCAAGCCATGTTTCACAGGTAACATGCCAGCCATTTCATTAATATTTATTCTTAAAAAGTGGTAGATTAAGAAAGGTGTACTATGATTTGTAGGTAACCTTTTATGAAAAGTTAAATGTAAACTGGTTTGTCACTCTAATTTACACACAGTACCACAGAAGTTGCATGGTTACATTTGCATATTTTTCCCTCACAGAATTGGATGATTGGGGTGGGGGGTGGGTGAAAGTTAGAATGTGTTGTGTGCAAGAATGCATCTGTTTTCAAGTACATTCAGAATATGTTTACAACATGGCTATTTTTTAACAGTTGTGATGTTAACTAATATAGCTACATCCAACAGCGCGATCATGACCCCACTGCAAGTGGAGATAAAGATCAAAGTATATAGCCACGCCTCGCACAAACGAACTCACCTTCTATCTCCTGCATTTCAAAACCAATGGGTACCACACCCTGAGGTGAGACATATCCTTCAATTGGCGGCTCCATTTGCAATAGAGGTGAAAAAAAACAACAACTGAAAAGCAATCTTTTCACTTGACGAATAACTGTGTCAGCGCTGAGTAGTACAAACAATGAAACCACGCATCACACATTAGTCCCTGAGAGAGAGAGTCCCATCATACTGATTAAGGTTTATGCTGCTGTCCATCCCTCAACTGATGTGGTGGTCGAATGTATCATTAGTTCGATTTCAAGTTTCATCCAGTACCAAGATGACAAACTGCGGTTTGCTGTTCACCGAAGCATAGTCGACAGAGAACGAATAAGGCCCCGCCTTAAAAACATCGCGTAAAGACAGTCGAAAACGCACTGACGACTTTTGCACTGCCGGGCAAAATGATAAGAAGTTCAAAATGCACTTGATCAAAAATAAACCAAAAGAGCTGTGTGGTCAATCTAAACACATTGATAAATTAATCGGTTCGAAAAAGAGTCCAGCAACTCGACACATCTGCCGACGGCTTAGCTACACTATAGCGTCCTCAACGCACCCCGCGTAACGTCTGCTTAAATGGCGAGTTATCTCCACAAAGCGGTGCTTCTGATAGAAGGCGCTGTTCACCATGTGCTACTGTTAGTGTGGTGCTCGGTCACATTGCGCAATAAATCGTGCCTCATCTCGATCTTTAAATGCCATTTTCCATCAAAACTACTTTTGTTTTTGAGACATTAAAAATGGGGGTATTTCGTCAATTATTGAGCCCATGCACTGAGCACACGTCGGCGGTTAAAACGGAAGCGGGCGACGGTCAATCGGGGGTCAGTTTGTTATAGCCGCTTCTATAGTTGCCTTTACCGAGACACATAAAACTTACCTAGATAAGTGGAAAAGATTTCTTCTGTGTTATAAACTTTCACAAAGGTAAATTTAAAAAGGCAGGAGAAAAGTTACTATTATCTGCTTTCCCGATGGCAGAATTTCTAAAAAAGTCAAAAGACGAAAATTGTGGTTGCAAGCGATAAGAAAACTTTTTGTGCGGTATAAGCATTTCATATCAAAATATTGGATAAATGATCCGTGTCCAATCAGCTAAATCTCAATATTATGTCGGGGATATGAAAGACAGTGAAAACAAACAAGCGTCGCCCCGACGAGCAAAACAACTGCTTACAGTATAACCTGGAACATCGATCTTATCCTTGGCAGGCTTGGACAGAATTTATAGTAGAGTAAAAGATGCGCGCGTTGCAGAATCAGGCATTGATTCCGGAATAATAGCTAGGCAGCTAGCAAAGAAAGCCTTTAGTGAAAATAAGCACTGTTGCAAGATTTATGTTAATAAATATTAACAAAGCTGTCACAATAAAAACATATTATTACAGGAACGAAGCCATCCAGAGTAATGTTTTGCCGACTACTTTTAAATTTCACCGTCAGATCAGATTGGCAAATGTGCGGAAAGCGCGGATAAAACTGGTGTTTAAGAAAATTATCTGCACTCAAAACAGTCACCATTGTTCTGCATAGTTCGTGAGAGGTAGCGACATAAAATATTGAATGCAATGCAATTGGAAATTCGCTGACTGGCACATCAGACCTATAGTTTTGGTATAAAGCACTATATATATATAGAGAGAGAGGCATAATTCCGTTATAGGCCTATTCATATTTACAAAATGTAAGACATAATCATAATTTATTATAACATGATGCACCTTGCCTAACTGACGAGTGAGAAGTGCGAGACTAGCTAATGAGATTTTCGTTTCTTAGGAAGTGTACCTGTGTGTATGTGGTGAATGTGGATTTCTTGCCCAGCCTCGATAACCTGCCTCTGATTAACTCAGAAGACGGGACATAGACCGGACAACGCTTGTACCCTGTTAGATGTTACTGTCAGCTGTGATATTTTTTACACACACACATACATCTTTTACGACCAAGAAAAAAATGTTACATTAAGGTCGTGTTATTGGGACTGTATATGCGAGGCAAGGGTGAATTATTATGGAGGTCCGTGGATGAATGGACAATGACAATGACAATTCTTTATTAACGAGAGGTAAATAAGCGAAGAGGTGCTTTTTTTCATTTAGCCCTCGCCCCGCGCGCGTACGGGGAAAGAATAAACAAATAATTAAAAGAATGCAAAATAATTAGTAGTAAACATGAGATAACCTCAAATAAGAGTGGAAGGTGAGTATGTACAAGGTGATTGTTAGAAAAAAAAGTACAAGCAAGAAACAACAGCAACAACAAAAAAAGCAGATATTTACAGGGATCCTGGAATTGGGAGGTGTTTCTAGAGGGCTCATCTAATTTTCTTGTAAATGTTTGAGAAGATGGCGGAGATAGAAAACGCAAGCGAACTAGAGTGGGAAATAGAGAGAAGGACACGATCCAAATGTTTATTTCCCCTACCCCACGACTAGAAACGACCGAAAGCATTTCGCGCTGCGATTTAATCTACTTCGCGTGCACACTGAGCGCTTAGGACATATAATAGGCACACATCCCCGCAATGCTTATCTCCCCTTCTCCCATATTGCCCCGTGCTGTGAATACTGCGTTGTCGATCTCAACAGGTTAGGGCAGGGGTGGGCAAACTTTTTCGTTGCGAGGGCCGCATTGCTGGGTCATGACTAGTCCGAGGGTGTGATGTTGGCCATGTTTTTTGTATTTGTCCTAGTGTGGCCATGTGATGATGATGATGTCGATTTATAATGCGCAGGTATCTATTCAAAAGAATGCTCATTGCGCAGCAAAAACAGAAGAGAAGAAAAAAAAAATAAAACAACAGGAAAGTAAAAAAATAATAAAGACGTCTGTTTTATTTGTGCGAGTGTGGCAATATCTGTTGTATTTGTGCGTGGTTATGTCTGTTGTATTTATGCGAGTGTGGCCATGTCTGATGTATTTGTGTGAGGTTGGCCATGTCTGTTGTATCTGTGCGCCCTCTGATGACGCCTTAAAGATCAGATATCTGCATGACGTCAAACTATCTCTAGGAACTGCGTCAATGTGTCTGCTCACGTCACACTGTATAGTGTCGTTTACGTTTCATACCCACTATACTAGTCCGCAGGTCGACTATGCTTGGCCATGTTGATGATAGAAAATAGTACTCGTTCGGGTAGCTATGGCTTACACTCCCTTACAGGGACTTGACTCTTCGTCCTCTAAGCAAACTGCCAACCTTATCCTCAGCATTCTCCTCTGCTTGTTAGTCTTGACAGCAGCAATCGGAAATGGAATTCTAATCTTTGTAGTCCTGCACAGCAAAGATCATCGGCACCAGAGCGACTTCTTCATTGCGTCTCTGGCCAGTGCGGATTTTCTCATGTGTGTCCTTGTCTTCCCCTTAGCCCTGACGTATCAGCTTGAGGGCAACTGGCGGTTCGGAAAAACAACATGCAAAGTCTGGATCGTTTTGGACGTGGCGCTGAGCGCTGTTGCCATTTACACCATGTCAGTTATCTGCATGAATGTGTGTTTCCATGTGAGACAATCCTTTGTAGCTGTTTACGAGTTCGCCCAACGATGGATACATGCGGTGAACGCCACGATCTGGCTGTTTGCATTCGTTATAGCTAATATCCCACTGATTCTTGATTACGACCTGAGGGAGGAGATAAACGACTATACCTTCTGCATGTTCAACGAACCCCCCGTCCACGCAGTTTTGGTATCCGCGATCATGTTCTTCATTCCGACCACCTGGAGTTTCTTCCTGTACGGAGAGTTAATGACCACCTACATAAAAATCATGAAGCTGAAGAGATCCAGGATTGACCCCGAAAACATGACCGTCGCGCAAAAGGGTCTCTTTACGGTCAGCCCCCACATTAACGCCATTTTTACGATGGGCATCAAGCTCACCATCTACCTCCTCTGCTGGATGCCCTACTTCGTGGTCAAAGTCGTTCATGCCTTTTGTCCAACCTGTGAAGACCCGGTGGCCAGTCAAGTTGCAGTGTGGCTTCCGTACGTTAGTTCCTGGGTCAGCCCATTCGTTTACGGCATGCTGAACCGTCGGGTGCGCGACCGCATGAAGGACCTGTGTCCAAGAATCTGCTGGGCCCAGTCTACAGGGACTAAGCCCTCCAAGGAGAATCTGTCATTGAAAGACCTAGAACAAAAAGAGCACATAAACATCACGCCGACAATTCGAAATACTGAATCTTCATCGAAGGAATCTTGCCACATCAAGTCATCCGAAAAAGACAGTAAGTTCGAGAATGGCACTACAAACAGTAATATGCCGTCGGAGCTCATGGACTTCCCAGCTGATGACGTGCCCAAAAGTTCGTTGGAACGACCGAGGAACACTTTTGAAGGTGAATCCGAAGAAGGCGACAGGAAGCAGCTTTGGGAGCAGCAAGCCACAAAAAATATGATACCCGAAGAAGAACAATGCAGTCTTACCTCTTTTTGTAAAGGGAAGGTCGCGGAAGATCTCAACCAGGAAAAGGATGCTAAGAGTTTGCCATATCACCCATTCCAGGGCACTGTAGATAGACAGGCTACCGGTAAAATCCCTAACGATATTCGGGACACTAGACAGCACGACGTTGGAGGTCATAACATACGAACGCAATATGAGAGCTTGGCCTCGAGTTGGGATCCATCAACACATAAACTCATTGAAAACGCTGTCGGGCAAGAAGAAGAAGGTGCGGTTGGTCATACTGCCGCGAAGACGATGAATCATAGAAAGCTTAAACGGTCCTTTGGCATAGGAAGATCAACCTGTCCTGCTAGCGATCCGTTATTGCAGGCAAGAGATTTATATACCTTGGCCGTCACGCATGCATCTGACGCTGGTTTCCCGGAACCTTGGATGAGAAGATTCTCAAGTCAGGAATCACTCAAGTCGTTCAATGAGGGCTTAGTTCTTCCCTTCGCATTTAGAAAGCCGTGGAAATTACGAGAAAATGATATTCTGAATTTCCTGGAGCCGGACTCAGAGGACGGTCACGAAGCTGCTCAGAAAACAAATCCCCAGAGAAGGGAAAGGTCGGTCGATACTTCCATCTATTCTCGTCATGCCTTCTGGACCGCCATCGACGAAAAGTCTAGCACCTTTGTAGACTTTCACAACTCCAGGTCGCTGATCTGTCCCTCGACAATGAAATCGTCCCAGAAAACTTCGAGTTCCTTCTTGTCGGAAATGTACACTGGGCAGAAGAAATCGCCTCGCCGACGCAGCTGCAAGCAAGGCTCGGATATGTTACATGAAGCAAGCAGTGCGGCTGGACGAGTCCCCGACGACAAGGCTGGATGGTGGTCGGGCCTGGGGGACGCAGCCGACTTCTGTGTGACGGACGACGCGTCTGTGGGGCGGACGCTGCAGTCGTCCGAGGATGAGAACGCAGAGACGACTACCAGCGACGGAAACACAGAGGCGGAGGACGCGTTCTGGGGCACGATGACTTTCAGGCCGCGGCGCCCAAAGCGCAGGAAGTTGGTGGCCAGGGCGAAACTGAGCACAAAGAACAGCCTAGATTTGAGAGAGTCTGTCTACTCTTCGGCCAGCGAGTCGAGTGTTCTGTCCATTGGCACCCGCCCTCAGGGACTCCTGGCGCTCATGCTACTGGGCACGGACCTCACTGCCAGTGTCTCCAGCAGCATGGTTCTGGCACCATCTGTAGACAGCAACGCCATATGAAGCACCCAGAATCATAAATCATTTAGTGTCTTTTGTAAAGTACAAACTATTATCTAAATTTTCAAGCATGCTCAATTTTGATATCTTTGAAAGTATTGGAGATGTATGTGGTCAAAGTGGGGACCCCCCCAAAAAAAAATTGCGCCGGACAAACGGAAAATTCTTCTTTAAAAGCCAGTTACAACCAAAATAATGCTTATATCAGATTTTTTTTCTTTAAGTGAACACACCATGGCCACAAAATGCCATTGGAGAAAACGGATCAAGTTTTCCTAATTCATTTAAGTGTAACTTCGGTGAGGGTAGGTGTGAAAAATTAGTTCGTTTAACCTCAGAACACTCCTGTTCAACAAAAGTTCATCTGAACCATGTATTGTATGTCAAAGTATCAAAACCTGTTGTTATCTCAGACACGACCATGGCATCCCCATAACCGCTATACTTTCTGGAGTGTCCTCTCATGGAGTCCCTACTTTGACAACATATATCTCCAAGACTTTCAAAGATATTAAAATGAGCATGCTCGAAAATTTAGATAATAGTTTGTACTTTACAAAGACACTAAAATCAATGATATATGATTTCGGGTACTGTCTGAAAGTTATTTTGAAAAAATTGTACATTTTTCAAAAAATCTTTGATTACAGTCAAAATTGTCATCGTAACCACTTAAAAACATATTTTTAGATAGTTATTTTATATTTGATTATTCTGTCACAAACATGTTATTAAAAATTTTAAAACAATTTTTTTCTAGAGTGTACTCTCACCTTAAGAGATATATGATTCAAGACCAAAGCAAGTAGTGTCAATATTGCTGTTGGGAAAATGCCAAGTGCGCGCGCTTGCCAGTGATTCTAACAGCGTTTGCTAAGAACCGCATGGTGCCTTGAACCTCCTTCGTCCGTGATCTCTGTCTTTCTCTCTTTAATACGTTTTGTCACCACGTTGTTTATTACCGTTCAACAGCAGTGTAAGGGAGGCTACTAGCAGTTGATTTATAAACTAAAATGGCTGACGGCTCGAAGTCAGACCTTAACGCTTCTTCAGTAAGTTGAAATTTTCTTTGAAAAATTATTATAACTTTTTTTTTAAAAAAGACATATGCAGATTAAAGTTTTAAAATTATCTTTTTCCACTGGAAATGTGTGACCCTCCACTAATCCGGCGTAAAATGATGGTACTTCCTATTCCCATGTTCAGTCAGTATCCGAGTTTCTTAGACGCTGTCATAGGCTCACCAACATGTGCATCATAATAAGATTGTTCTTTGCCGATCGCAAGTTTTTGTTGTACAACATTAACAAAACATAGTGTCAGGGAACTGTGAGGTATTTTGTATTCAGTACTACAGGATCTTAATCGTGACGATTTATCATATTTTTGAGATTCCCATTCAGGTGTAAGTGAACATTATTTATCCATAGGATAAAACCCCTTCTGCCACATCTCTTCTCAGATATTCACATATGGTATAATACTGAACTCAGTAAATTTCTTGAGTCTCAGCTTTTTAAATATTTTTATGAGGCATTGTTTATACTTATTGGTACTAGCTTGCATTTGATGTTGCTCTATCTAGATTATTGTGTACAATTGTTTAGTTTGTTTTGGTTCATTGACTTTCTTTTGCATATTCTTGATTTGATGGTCACAAAAAATAGCACTAAATAAGATTGTGGAGCTGGCTAACTGAATACACTATTACCTTGCAGCTAGTAGACTTGAAAGCAGAACTTTTTAGGAAGCAAGAAGAATTCAGACAGCTAAAACTTCAAAACAATGCTGACCTTGTAAAAGGTAGAAAGGTGGAAAAGGTATGTCATTTTTCAAGTATTTGTTTTGCTTAGAAAATGCTTTGTAGACTACATGAAAGTAAAAAAAAAATTTTTTGTATTTAGATTTGTCAAATGTACAAGTATGTTTTTGATTATTTAGCATGCTGCACAGCAGTTTAAATTATGTATGAATGCTTGATTTTATTCATTTATAGCATGGAAAGCCAGACATTTGGAGCAAGAAAAATAGTGGGGTTTCTCAGCGATCTGAGAATGATATACAGCAAACAGAAGAGGAAGAGGACATGCTTGAGAAATCGAGGTATAAATAATGGTACTTAACAGAAACTTTTATCATTTAAGGATTCATATTTTGAAATCAGTGGTACATCAGTAGTTAATGATCACTGTTACTCATTTCTCATATTTGTTCCTTGATTATCATGCATATAAATAAATCTTTTTGGCATTTTGTACTGGAAATTTTATTGCTTTTCCATAAATATACAAACTTTATCTTTTCTACATTGTTTTATTCTTTCAGAAGGGCTTTGGAAGCTAAATCAAAAATATATGAGAAGATAGCATCAACTTCTGATATACCAGGTGAGAAACAAAATTAACAAAACATGTACTACCATAATGTAGGAAACAAGTAAACAAATAAAATTCAGTTATTTCAACTTCTAGCTGTTCTAATAAGCATCACATGAAACATGCTAGTAACCTAATTTAGTCCTTGAGTAATTTATTTGTATTCAGGGTAAAACTACTATTTTGTTTACAAATTTTCCATTGGTCAGAGAATATCTAATATTTGGGGAGTATCAGAGTCAGACTCAAAGGATCTTCTCTGTAATTGCAAAGAAACAGCATGCAGTATATGCTGGTACTGATATTGAGTAAACAATACTATTTCAAGGTGGCCAGAAAGTTCATTTACTTTGCATCTGGTCAACACATCATAGATTATACAGAGAACAAGCATGGGAGCATCATAATATTTCAAGTTTTGTTGGACAATGAAAGGAAGACATAGAGTGTTGGTGAACTGCTCAGGGATTTTGTATTTGATGGTACTGACTCTCCATCGCCATTATCTATTCTATCATCTTTTTATGTCATGGTTTTAAGGTTTCCATTTGAAAAATCAGTGTAAGTTCAGTCACATATTCAGCAGCAGGTGCTTTGTTCTGTTTGTAGTAGTTTTTTTGTTTTTGTAGTTTAATACTATTCCTTTAGACTATAGATAAAATGCTGAAAATAGAAAGTAATCTTTGTCATGGAATTTCCTTGAGTATAGTAGAATTTATTGCAGGAAAGTAAAATCGCTGAAGTAAAACACATTTTCTTAAACGGACCATCCCCAGACAAAAACACAGGCTTATAGTTATAAATGAAAAATAATGTCAGGAACACTACTTTTATATCTATCCCTAAACAGCTGACAGCGAAATCACTTATACTGCTCACTTGTGTGCATGTGTGTGTGTGTGCCTGTGGTCATGTACATGTGTGTGCAGTTGCAACGCATGCATATATATGTGTGTGCAAATGTATGCATACTCAAGCATGTGTAACTGTTGCTAAGTTCAGACATTTCTGTGTTGCTCCATCTTTAAAGGTAAAATGTGTGTTTTTTTTAGATTTAATTTGTCTCAGATTATTTTTGATATTGCTTCAAACCAGTAAACTGCATTTGTGAGTCTCCAATATAAATTGGGATATTCCCTTCCTTTTTTTTTCAACAAAGTCCTTTGTCGCGATTAAACTATTTGTTGAGCCTCAAAGTGTCTTGGAGCAAGTAATCTTGTCTAAACATCCAAGTATTATTCTGTTTTGTAGAAGATGATGGAAGTGAAGGATATCTGGTGGACTTCCAGAAGAAGGTCCTTGACAGGATTGTAGAAGAAAGAAGAAAGGAACCTGAAAGCTACACACAAGAGAGAGATGCTGATCTTTCTGACAGAGATTTGGGCAGGGTTTCAGATGAGGACATAAGTGGCACACTACCTCCACCTTCTTTTGAGCCAGATGAAGAATGGTGAGAAATGGTCAATCTCTTTCACCATCATTAAATCTGATCATGTTTGTGAAGTGCATCAATATATAGAGTCGAAGTGTAAAACAGTTCACATGAATTATTGGTGACTTTGTTATCAGACAGATTGGCAGTGGAATTTATGTTCTCTGTTGCCCTAGATGATTAGTCATTGTTCTCGACAACCTTTAAAAATGGTCCGGCATAAATTACGTCGCACATGTCCTTTTCATTAATGTCCTACAAAAGAAGGAATTTCATTTTCTTCTGTAATTCATAATTATGACCCTATGCATTTAAGAGTTTCATTTTAGAGTGACAGTTTGTGGGATAATGAATGTAGATTCTGATGTGCAGGGTTGATTATGTTGATACTTTTGGAAGATCAAGACGCTGCATGAAGAAGGATCTTCCTCGCCTTGAAAAGCAAGAGAGGATTTTGGGAAAGTAAGTCCAGAATTAAACCTACCTCCCTCACCTCTTCATTGGACATCACACATGAAGGGATATTGCTTTAACTCTTTCATTACAATTCACACCTGCTCTCTAGCTCAATTGTGTCAATGTACCCATATTGAACGAGTGAACTTTTTTTTTTCAAACATAGAATCTTACGTAAAGAGAATAACATGAAGCATTTTTTGGTTACTTTTTCATTTGTGTCTTGTAAAGTTTACAATATATATATATATATATTTAAAAAAATGTGTTAAATTGAAAAACTGGTTCATGTGATTCTGTTTTGATCTTTCAGAGGGTATTCTCATGAAGGCCTTAAACTAAAAGCAGATGCACCAACATTGTTGTCTGCAGACATGCGGCGAGAGCTACTACGACAAAAATGGGAACAAGAGATGGAACAGACACAAAATGGCCCTGTGCATTACTCAAATATCCAATTTGATGGTGAGTTAAATCTGGTGTTCCGTAGAAATGAAGGTCATTAGATTGGACAGGTTGTTGTAATGGATTCTTGTTTTAATAGACCCCCCCCAAAAAACAAACAAACAAACAAACAAAAGAACTCCAGTACCCTCAGCAAGCAAAACCAAAGAATCATGAAATCACCACGTTTCAAGTGAAGCTGCTTCATGACTTCCTCCCTTTCTACCTCATTTGCTCTTTTCCTTTCTCTGTCTCTCTCTCTCTGTCCACAGTACTGTCTCAAATCACGTTGTTCTAATTTTTTTCTTCACATTAGTGGTAGCTTGCAGTTTCTTCTGTATGGTATTTTTTTCATTTGGAACTGTTAATGAGAATGGAAAAATAAACATGTTCTGGAGCAAAGTAAACCTTCCAAATGAGGCCTGCGACCAAGCCACAATTGAAACAAATATTCCTGCTAAATTTGCTGGGATTGAGACAAATGGTGTGGATGTTATTAGGTTAAAATTCCTACCTGCCACAAATAAACATTAGCAAAGTGTGATTTATTCATAAGAGTAGAGAAGAATGTAATAAATGACTTCAGTCAGGAAGAAACATATAAAAATGATCAGTTTATTTAATGGTCTAGACAACCTTAAACTGCACATGAACATTTGTCAGAAAAGTCTCATTTGACTGTCACAGCAAATGACAAGAGTGGTACACTGCATCTAACCAAATAAGATTATGTATGCATCTATGTGTAAATGGGTAAAGCAGAAAGATTACTGTGTGGGCTGCAGGTAAAAAATAATTAGTTTTTCATTCTGTGAATAATTTTTTGTTTTCTTGTTCTCTACATGACATTTCTTATTCTTAACTGAATTGTGCTGTTTTTTATGTCTAGAAATCCGTACACATGGTGTTGGGTACTATCAATTTTCCAAGGATAGTACTTTACGAGAGGAACAAATGACTTCTTTAAATAAGCTCCGTGAACAGGTATTGCTTGGTTTTTGATCCTGTTGAAAATCATTCTGATAGATAAAATACAGTTTACTTCTGTATCAATATTTACTAATATGTCAAAGGTTCAGAACCATAGGTTGCACTTTCTTTTAGTATTAATTTTGTATGTTGTAATTTGCTGGAAAAACACCCATTGTGTTTACTTTGAAAACTTCAGACATTGGAAGGACGGCTGCGAAGTGAGAGAATAAAAGAGAAACGCAAAGCTGCATTAGATGCTCGTCTGGCAAAAGTCAAGCAACGACGTAAAATGAAGGATGGAAGTCTACCCGAAGAAAGCAGCGTGGGTAAGTGTGTGAACTTTTTTCCCCCCTTTAACATTTGTGTTGGCTTGCAGAAGTTGAAGATTGTTAATTCATTGCTAATGATTCTCAAAATTACAGTTTGTGGCAGTAACAAGTTTTTTCCTGTGCTCAGCTCTTTGGTCTATTAAAAGAAACTTTTTTGTTGTTGAAATAACACAGAGGAAAAACCAGATGCTGCTTCAGCCACAGAGGATAAAACAAAACTGAAACTTGACCCTGAGCCTCTCGTGCGGGATGATAGCTGGCGGCGAACAGCACCTGTTCGAGAATGGGATAAGGGTAAAGAGAGTGAGTATCACCAATATTAATATTTTACTCAAACAAATGAACTCTCTTATCTAGAGTCATTTAACTTTACAAAAAAGAGGAATGTCAGGTGACTCCTATATTCAACATCTTACCACATTGTATATTCATTTTCTTTTGGCATTTACATTTAAACATGGTCAATCATGCTTCCTGTCTGAGAGAAGTTAGTCAGGTGGAAAAGTTATTTCTGTTGTTTCTTTGAACATGAATTTCCTGTGGTTTATTTATTAATTTTTATGTCCATAACAGAAATGCCTGAATGGAGTGAGAAGCGATATATGGAGGACAGACGGAACGAACGTCAAGATGAATTTGCTCCACCCCAGTTTTACTATGACAGTCAATCAAAAACTAGTCTAAGAGCATTAAATCCAGTTAAGAGCATTGGAGATCAAAGGTCAACAGCAAATTTGGGTGATAGAAATGCAACGTCTTCTGTTATTAAGGTTGAAAAAAGCACTGTGCCCATTCTAGCACAGATAAGAAGCAATGCAACAGAATCAGAGGTTGATGGAATCTTTGCAAAAGATCATTCTGTCCATGACAGTGCTGATTTAGATCTATCATCTATCCCTTTGCCTTTGAAAGACTTTGCAAACAACTTACCTGATGCAAAATCTATCAGCAGCAGAAATGCACCTATGATGCAAGACCAATTCTGTGAGATGTCTCAGTCACTTCCACGTCAAACAGCAGAATCCAGCACTGCCATATGCCACGTGCAGTTACCATCGCCTGGTTCAGCAGTGTGTAATTTTTCTGTCCCGCCACCTGGCTGGAGCTTTATCCATCCTCCTGTTGGTGGTGAGACACCTGTACCCAGTCATACAACAGACCTGCCCATAGCAGAAGTCTTTGGAACTCATTCGGCTTTACCAGTCGCCACTTCTCACTTTCTGTATCCATCACAACAAGGTGTGCTGAGTCCCCAGTCACAGCAGCAGCGACAGTTTCACCACGAGTCTGGTTCTAACCACACCATCAGTACCCAACCTCCCTTGGCCAGGTCAATAAGCTACAAAGCTGGTATAGTGGACAAACGCTTCATGCAGAATAAAGAAGCTTCCGAGGCTGATTTGTTGGGTTTCAGCTTCTCTGAATCTGAAGATGCTCTTGCACAGGTTAAACCAGTCTCTTATAAACCTGGCTTGTTTTCAGCTACCACTGATGTTTCTTTTGAATGTGAGAGAAATGATAACAGGTCTATCAGTTATGCTGGGGGTGTTCATGATGGTGCTGAAAGCAATCCTGTAAAAGAAGAAACTGTCATTTTGACTGAGAATAGCAGCAAGGGTCAGAAACCAGCTATTGTTCAGACTGAGAGTGTCATCTTTGGTGTGCCTGAGTTTTTGCAGCCTGCATCAGGTGTGGAAGCTAAGGCATACCAACCTGGGAGTTTCATGGCAGCAAAGGTGGCTGCAGCAGAACGGGCTGAAGAGGCTTATGAAGCAGCTCGCCAGAAAACATCATACAGCAGTGCACCAGTTTTGTACAATAAACCATCAACTACGTGTGATAAAACTGATGATGGAAAGTAGCATTCCTTGTCAAGACAGATCTATTATGCATGCTAGATACGTTCTCAGCCTTTCAGAAGAAATAATATTGCCGTGTGCGTTTTAGATGTTTGAATGTGTGGCTATGAATATTTAAAAAAAAGTGTATAAATGTCCTCTTTCCTCCTTCCTCAGTTAAAGAATAGGTAGTGATATGGGATTAACAAGTCAGAAAACATTTTTTTGATGAGCTTTATTGTCATGTGGTAATTTTAAAAGGGTCGTAAAATCTCCCATAATTAGGGTCTAGTGAGACTTGTCGACAAGCCAGGGACTGCTTATGCAAGAAAGGGGGACGTATATGCCAGTGTAGAGGTGGTATATGGAGTCGACAGCCCTAAGTGGTTACAGCAAGCCAAGTGCGACCCGCTGGCTAGCAGAGATGTTAATGACGACCAGGCACAGAGAAACACCTATTTGGCAGAATCTAGTAGCTTGACTTGGGGAGTGGGGATGTTTAGTCACCTGTCCACCCTGCCACCTGTAGATGGGGCAGAGGGTGAATATGGGTGGTCTCCCTCTTGTCTGTGTTGGCTACTTGAAGTTTGTATGATGAGTGAGTTGACCAATGGCATACTTTTTTGTCTGCATCCATGCAAAGTGAAGTGGGGAAATAAGAGACTGGGACATTTCTTTGCATGACGTCGGTGTGGACGAAACCACCTGTCAGCAGTCGAAACCGACTTCATCTTTCTCCAACACCATCTTCACTTTTACCTCGAGACCAAGTCTTAAGCCAAGAGGCCAAGACTCAGCAGGAAGGACGCTTGGATTAAAGAACCTTGATGCAAGGGGCGAGTCAGTGACAAGAGACTGTCAGGACTACTTACTGTCCCTGTGGAAATTAAAGGACTATGCAAGCAGGACTTGCACAACCTGTGAGAAATAGATGTTTGGCACCCAGGCTGACAGAAGTTGCTGTTCTCAAAGAGAGGAGAATGCCTGCTGGGTTTACCTGCACTACAAAGCACCAGAGTTGAGAGAGACCACATCAAAAAAGGTGTTCGTTCGGTGGCTGCGTGGCATTGCAGTTATCAAAAATACCTGGACCGGGACGTTTGAATCTGTGTTGCCAGGAGAGCAGTCTGTGATGTGGTTGGCAGATCAAGTCATTTTATTGTATGTTTTGTCTGTTAAATAAATCTTTATTGTTGTATGGTAAGTCACGTCATTAAGTCTTTTGTTGAAGGAGAAACAGGGCTGGGGGCTCGTGAGCTGTGTAGTGGAAACTGAGAGTGACCGATGTATGATTATTGTACATATTGTTCCCAAGTAAGATTATGTTGACACAGGTAGCGGGAGTATGACTGTGACCCACGGGCCCAGTTCCCCAGGGCCAGTGTCCACGTTTGTCATAAAAGTCAGGAACATTGCAACATTTATATTGCGCTAGGACTGGTGGCATTTTGTTATGTGTGGGTCGGCGGGTTGAACCTAAGACCATAACTTGACAGTCCCAAGGACAGTAAGATGTGCCTCACATGCCACCCAATTCTACTGATCTAGAAAATTTCACAGAGAAGAAACAAAAATGAAAGCAGACAAATAGGAGTTTATAAATGAGTTGACATTTCATTGGCACTGTCACATTCATCTTGAATATTGTCAAAATGCTGTTTTCTAAAGTTGCTTTTACCAACTAGCTTTACCACTCAACATCATGTTCTCACAGAACCAAGCATCATCTGTCAGTTTTTCAACCCGTGACATTGTGACATAAGACAAAATTAAAAAATATCAGTTCATCGATGTGAAGATGGTAAAATTTTAAAACACAGACCTAGCTTGACCACAGACATAAGATCTGGGGCCAGTTGCAGGACACGTTTTTAAACCTTACAACTGTTCTAAAGAAGCATCTCTTCTTAGCCATTTTGATGCATTGCAGAAGAAGATACAAAATATTGTACTGACAGGACAGAAAGTCAGACTTTAAAACTGCTTTAATAAAGATAAAGTTGTTTGTTTTTAAAATTCTAAAATTGTGGTGTGCACTTTAATTATCTAAATAGAGTTAAGGGCTAAAAGTGTTTTCAACCTTTGAGTAGTCGTGTACATTGTTTTTGCAATGAGATAGCCTTAGTTGCTGACTTGGCATAAAACAATTAACTAACTAACCTAAAAATGTTTAAAATTAGAAATGTGTTGTGCAACTGGCCCCTGTTCAGTAGAGTGCTACAAATATTCTCCTGTAATTTTGTTTGCACAAGAATCTAATGTGCACATGGACCCATGTTTTTCTTTGTTCATACAAGTTACAAACTTGGTTAAAGATGGTCTTCATCATCTGGAGGATGTTTGAATGGGTACAGATAAACTGCTCAGTTTTGTGTTAATATCATGCAAAAACAGCACAGAAACTCAACTGTCTTTCACAAAATTGTGTAGCTGGTTGGGCTCTTGTGAAGAAAAAGCCAGGGCTTTTCTGATTTATAGCTTGCCACATAGTTAAGGTTTAATCAAAAACAGTTCCCCACAACAACTGATTAGTTGTCTGTTGATCATATCATGATGGTCTAGACTGCTCCAAATTTGTGCGATCTTCCTCTTTTCCTTTAACTGCAGACATGCTCCCCTCCATTTCCCGATACTCTTTTTGCAAATTGTCCAGAGCATCTGTAGACATCCAAAAATGTTTGTCACTAATTAACTGAGGAAGGTAAGCTAGTGAAGAAAGTGATTTCATTTTATTTATTATGAAAATGTTTATCACAGTACATTAAAATATGCTTTGTTGACAATTTAAAAAAAAATCTTAATAGTGACTGATTTTCCTGTGTAATTTATTCATGTAACAACTTGCTTTGCTGTACCATATCATTACTTTTATATAACATTGCTTAAAAATAGCTGACAAATTGGCACTTGAAGATCCTAAAGGGTTAAACTCTATCTATGTATGTGGAGAACTATTCCACTTGCTTTTTGCTCGACTCATTTCCTTGTCTATGCTTGACAAAAAGAGAACATTACTGTTCTGCTGCTGGCGATATACTTTCTGAAAGAGAAAACATTCACCATGCTTTTAGTTAACATTTGCAACATGTATTTAATGGGCATTATGCTCAGATTTCAGAAGTGCTTCTAATCCTGACACACATCTAACACCTGGCTGAAGATAAGTAAAATCTTAAGAAAAGGTAAAAAAAAAAATAGAATTAATAAAAATAAAAAACATGAATACATATGAGCAAACGGTGGTAGCAACAGAACTTAAGTGCAAAGAAATGCTGAGAATTTGGTGAATATTCTGAAGGGTAAATTCTATGAACTAATTTCCTCCCCTCACAAAATTTAAGATGGTGTCATGGTTTAAAGAACAGCTTTCTTTAGTTTCTTAAAGACAAACCTGAATGGTTTTCAAAGTTTTCATATATCGGTAGATACAGGCGATATAAACCTAACCTGTAAATTTTAGCTTCCAAAACTCATCCATTAATTATCCGTTACGATTCACACTTATGATCAACAAGCACGGCTAACAGTGTACTATGTCACACTAGTGCACCATTCACAACATTACCAGCAGTCAACATCAAACAGAGAGAGAGAATGAGCAACAGCTCGGGTTATTTGGACGCTGAAAGTCTGCATTTCTCGTGGTTCTGAAAAACTGCTACTTTAGCACGAGAAATGCAGATTTAACGTCAGAATAATCCCAACTGTCACTCATTCTCTCTCTCTCTCTTTGGTGGTGACGGCTGCCAATGTTGGGAATGGTGCACTACTGTGATGTAGTACACTGTTAACGGCGCTCGTTGATCACAGGTGCAAATCGGGTACTTAGCTAGCGGATAATTAATTAACGGATGGGTTTTGGAGGCTGCAATTTACAGGTTATGTTTATATCGCCTATATCTACCGATATCTGCAAAAAACGCAAACCATTCAGGTTGGTCTTTAAGAAGGAATAACAGATGCACAAAAATGAGACCTGCAGAAATAAAGCATCACAAAAGACTAGCAATCAAACTTACAGCATTTTTTTTTAGGGTGCTTAGTTCACTTTGTAAGACTTTTTGCTCCTGGATCTGAAAACAAAATGTGGCAGAAAAATACCAGAAAAAAATAAACTATGCATAACAATAAATGAGAGCTGTTTACTGACAAATAATAATGGTGTATGCTTTTAGATTTTCATTCCACCTTTCCATTGAGCATTCGTAACAAGATTAATGATACAGATACAGTTTATCTTGGAGACGCAAACCAATTATCTTATACAATAATAGGGACAACAGTGTCAGTATGGTACATTTGACGAGTCGAGTGAACCCCAAAATTAGGCCCTAATAGACTTCCAAAAAACAAAAAAACCTGCTCTAATGCTTTGATAAGATTTATTGAAATGTTCAATTGTTACTTAGAGGGCGTCACTTTCTGTATTACTACAGTACTTTAAAAGGTCTAAAGACATTTTATTTACAGTTTAGCAAGACGCTGTCTCCTCATACACTTCTATCTTTCGATCTCAGTTTCTAGGACTTTAGTCGCTCTCCACCATCACTTCAGCAACCATGTTTCGGAAAAGACTGAAGACTCATTTGTTTACTTAAGACAGACTTAAACAACCTAGCACCATTTCTGTTTTCAAACCCTAAACCTACCCCAAACCCTATCCAAAACCTCTGAAAAAATAACATAGACCAGCCTATGGCGTCACATTCACCCCCTATAAGAAAGTTCTGCCTTGACGACATCATCATATAGGCCTATAGCTTATAAACTCTTCCATCATTTAATTATGCTTTGAATTCATACTGGAAAATTAAGAGTTCAAGACATACACAAGTCTTCATGTTATAATATCTTTTTTCTGTAAACTCACATTTTTTTGAAGTTCTTTTAATTTTAAAGCCAGTTCGAGTTGCGGTAAGTAATCCATTCATCGCAACTTTCATTCTTCGGAGACGGTCTCAACGAAAATCTGTAGAGTTCTGTCCCTTAGTAAGCCGTCGCGCACAAAAAAAGAGCTCTGTCTGTGGTAAAATAAAGGGTCCAAACTGCAGACTCTCACTTATTAAGTATCCAGAAAAAACCAAAGTAGATATTAGTAACACGAAAAGACTTGTTAGATTCTTTCGTTTGTTGGTGCAACCGACTGCACAGCATAGCATCACCACGGAACGTGACTAAACCGGAAGCTATTTCGTAACCAGCCTCGTTCTATGACTTCACTGAAAAAAATCGTCTGCAACCAGTCCAGTAATACAAGTCCGGGTACAAATAAAAAAAATTTCGGGTATTTGGTTATGTAAGCACACATTCGCTCCGCGCTCTTTTGACCGTAGCTGAAGTTCCCTGTGCTTTGCTGCCGACAGGAAGGCTGTCTACTGAGCATGCATTACGAGAATCAAACACGTCGCCATGCAGTGCACGCTGAATGTAGGCCTATTTAGTATTCCACGTACGTAATACAAGTTCGTGGTACGTCTGCAGGAATCTAAAAATCTTCATGCATCCAATAAACTCGATCACTAACAGGCACATCAAATTTGAGCAACATAAAATAAAATTTAGGAAGCCTGCACAAACATTTAGTCAATCTGTGTAGACTTGTCTTTTTTTAGGTATGCTGCACAACAGCTAGGGTTCTAGCTGTTGGCTTTGACAGTTGGTGATCGAACTGTCAATTTTATCTCGCTGATCTACTGACATTTTCAACAGCAGTACACCAGTCCAGAAGTATTATAAGAGTTCATTGAAGCCAGAGAACTGGGATAACATTGAAACGTTTCTTTTAGAAACCAGAGATGTTTTACTATGACAGAGATGAGAGACAAAAATTGTTAGGGAAAAAAAAGAGCAGGTATGACTGGGTTTACTCCAAACATTTGATGGCTACTTGGCACTTTGAGAATTTTTTCAAGACCCAAGTACAATTTTCTATGAATAACTGATATATAAACTATAGGACCACTTGGAGATCTTGTCAGCAGTATGGTGAATGGAAAAACAATTCTCCACTGCAGTTCAGTCTTGCCTTCAATTAAATCACTACTGCAACATGCTGGTGTTTCACCTTGCTGAGTTCCAAAAGACAATGTTATTATTCACTATTTCTGATAACTACAATGACTCAAAACCATTACTTACCTTTGAAGCTGCTTGATAATTTATTTACATTGATGAAACTGAATTCTAGCTTTGTTCCACACACATTCTTCCATCACTTTAAAGACGAGACTTTTGTTGTTGAGGTCAAGTGGAATTGGTACTTCCACTGCAAGACAATTTTGCACTGTTTGTGTGTGTGTGTGGGGGGAAGGGGAATAGGGAGTAAGGCATGGGACATCTTAAATCCTGCTGCTTAAATGTATAACACATTCATCACGCTTCACCTTGTCTGCTGTTTGATGATGTGCCTTACTTCACCTCTCTTGCTACATACTTTCATTAATGTTATAACCAATGTGAAGATGATGTTGTATTTCACGAGTGTTTGCTGCTTTTAATGCCTGTGCACTGATAATGGCTGCAATTGTGAAATACACTAATGAATTTGACAAACACGTATCATATGATTTCTATTGTATAAAGTACATCCCAGATAGGTTATTGAATAGTCTCTCACAACGCACTCCTTTACCACACGGCAAGCATTCAACATAATATTGAACCTGGTGTGTCTTGAAGAATGTTTTTGGTTAAAGTGTAATAAAATATTCCTAAGTTCTCATTATCGATATTCACTATTGCACCAACGAACACCCCGATCTAACCACTCACATAGGATGACTACGTAAATACATCAAAAGAACCTGAAGGTGGTATCCATACAGGATTCAAATGAATAAACACTCATTTATTAAGAAATAAATTTAGCAGACTTTAATTTTCAAACAATAAAACATGTACATGACACAATAAAAGAAGTTTGGAATAAATAATTTTTTTGCCCTCAACCTACCTCTTTTTTCAACATTTACACTGTTTTCCCTTCCTCGAAAAAACCAAAAAAAAAAAAAAAGTAAATGTCCAATATTTATTCCTTCTGCACTTAAAAAGCAAATAGTCTCCTGCAGGACAAAAAGTGAAACATTCCACTGTCCTTTTTAAAAAAAGATTTAATGTACAGAAAAAGTAGAAGGTAGCTTGTAGGTAGGTACTTTCACTTAAATCGCTAATCCAAAGACACTAACTATGCAGTACATTGTCTTGTTTTCCCATCGCACTGTGCAGCTGCCTGTGGACCAACAAACATGAGACTTTACTGATGAACAATTTCATAAAGTGCTGCATTTGTAGCCATAGATGTGCATACATACAAACACTCAAACACACACAAATAAAATGTAAATGACCTATGCAAAAATTCAAGTGGGTGTATTTAGAATAGCATTCTTATATAAACATTGTAAAATACATTTCTAGACTCTGTAGTGCAGAATAAATTCAATAAATAAATTCAGTGACTTATAAATAAAGTTTAGAAAACAATGCAAAATGGTATATGGATAAGTCTCTGAACATGTGGTTCAACTTACCATCTGTAGCATTATCCCAGTAGCAGGAGCTAGCTGTGTGGAGACCAGCACCATTCTTCTGCATGATGACACAGGTCACTGCAAGTAGGCATATGTACACACTATTACACAATGGTATCATGATCAAAACACTTAGACATTGTCATTGTAAATATCTACTGCACAGTCTGTTTTCATATTGAAGGATTCCTGAAGGAAAGGCAACTGCAATACTTAGTCATTCAGCAATTATGAAACAGCTACTTTTTGTTAAAGCACATAAATGGAACATAAAAATGTCTGAACAGTGATGATGCTTTTAATGTGAACTTTTGTTTCTGCTAAGAAAGATTTAAAGGCCTTATAAAAGAATAGGCACATGCCAACCCCAGTAAATATTTTTTATTTCTCCCTTCCATCAAAAAGGTATCCCGTACAGGATCAATATAAAAAGAACAGATGTATTTTACCAACAAAGTTCTGCCAAATATTCCTTTTATGCAGGCAGACACATGCAGTTGCCAGCCTAAAAAACCTTGACTTCAACTTTGTGAGGCGAAATATCGCGAAGGAAATTAGTACCGACAGGTACCATAGGAATCATTGTATAAAAAGGAATCTTGCTTTTTTCTTTCACTTGATAAAAGAGAGATTACAAAATGAGTACTTACTAAAGGTAATTGTTTATTCTGCATGAGGATTTTTAGTTCTGCACATTAAAGCACATGAAAGATAAAATATTGTCTACATTTCATTCCTACTTACATTTTTTCAATACCGTTAGATCTTGTCTCATCCAATGAATACAAATACTCAGTGTAACGCAAACTATGGTACAGTATCTCATCTGAGAGGACATTCTTTCAAAACAACCTAGACATCTTTTTTTACACTTTTCCCAAAATAACTTTATCTGGCAATTTTTTACTTGGTGCACTGAACATCTTGCTGCATAAGACATATTTTTACGGAATCAGCTAGGTTAGTGACAAACGCACAGGTAGGAGACACTGTACTATCTGTAAATTTGAAGGTTTGGATTTCATTACCATACGCAGTCTAATCTTACAATACCAAAAATGTGAAAAAATCTTCAAAACATCTTTTTTTGTGTACTCAAAACCTTGCCTTGTAAATTGTCTCAGAATTGTTTTTAAAAAAATATATTTTACATCTCAACATTTTTTCTTATATCTATACTTGTGAACATGTATTTCAGTGTCAGCTAACATTTCTTTCACAAGGTTGAGGTCAAGGTTTGTCAACTTGGTAGCATGAACGGCTGTCTGTACATGCACAATATGGATAATTGGCAGATACTCAAGGGAAAAGTGAAGTTACAAGAGAAAAAATACAGACCAGAATGCCTAATGCACTATTCTTATCAATATGGAGTTTAGTAATAAATACAACCTAAACATGAGGTATGCTAATTTACCATAGTCATCTTTTTACTCTTATGTTTACCTGTTTTGCTTAACACCTGTTGTGGTCTTTTACTGTTCTTGTCCTGTCTTTAGTGAGTTTTGATTTTGATTCCTTTTACTTGAAACATGTACTTTATAAAATTATTATTATATGCAATCAGTTTTTAAATTATTTGAAAGATTTCTGACCCTTTATAAAATCAGTCATATAGCTATAATCTTACCAATGTATTTGAAGGGTTTGCCAAGCTTGGTAAGTTGGTTGAGGCACTGCTCTACAACACTGGAAGTCCACTGGTTTACTTTATTGTGCTGGTAAGCATTACCTCCAATAGCTCCCTCAATAGCCTTAAAACAAGTGAGTTAAAATGCAAAAATAAAACAAATGCTCCTTTTAATTTCTCATATATGTTCACTGTTTAATTAAATAAATTATGAATGAAATAATAGTATAAAGTATGCATAAGGAAAATGAAAACAAGACTGTAACATAAAGACACCATTGACATGTTAACCATAATAACTTTATTTTTAGTAGACTACTATAGGAATTAACATTATCGGAGCATCTTACAACTCATGTTGGCCTTTCGTTATATATTTTTAAAGCAAAACAAAATAACTTATTTAATGCTCTGCATGAGTGAGACTTTGCTCCACCTTTTTAAAAAACAGAATTACTGCTAAAAAAGTCAATAAGATATGTTTGCGAGTGGCAGACAAAAGGCAGTAGGAAAGAAATGAAAAAAGATGAACAGTACCTCCTTGATAATGTTGGTGACCTCATCAACAACAAACGCCGTCTGGAAACCAAATGTTGATATAAAAAGACGTACTTTATGTAAAATAAAAGAACAAACAAGAACTCTGTTTATCTGATTGTGAAACTGAACTATGTAACCTCAGTAATAAACTGTAAGCTATTGGTTTTACACTGTATATATGGCACCCAACGTCAATCCGTCTAGCAGAGGGACTGGTAAATTTATGCGGTGTTATGGGTGAATCAGAATCACTGATTTAATGCGCTTCGCTGTAAAAAATATAGTTCCTTACCTCCTCTCCTGACTGGAAATCATCCATGATAACTTTTTACTTCGCAAACGATTGAAAAAGGAGCAAGAAATGTAATAATGACGATGTTGTGGAACCTGCCTGTCTCGTTGACAACCAACTCTCGCGAGTTCCCGAAGAAAACCTCATTAGCAGGGGACATAACACATTTTATATGAAATTAAAGACCAACCTGAATGCTGGAACAAATCGCGCTCAAAAGACTCTTTTCGTGTTAATAATAAATGCCTCGAACATGAAATGACAAACAGATAAATGGTTTTCGATATATTTAATAAAAAAAGTGCGCTCGCTCGCTCGCTCGCTCGAGAAAGCCGAAATACTGGACGTGACGAGACGATGGTGGTGGGCCAATCGTCTGCTAACAACAAGCCTGGCAGGGCAAGGAGTGTGCGACATGAGCGATGCAGAAAATATCTCTCCTCGAAAGCGCAACGTACAAGAAAGACCTGCGCTGTTGTCGAATGCGTGGGAAAGAATTCGGACGGCATAAGCATTCATAGTTTCCCATCAGACCTGTGCCTGAGAAGACAATGGACGCAGTTTGTTTGTGTGTGTAGGGCAGACTTCGCTTCTCCTACACAAAACTCGGTTGCGTGCGAACGACACTTTGCACCAGCATGCTGTTACCCGGTGACGTAGGTCATAGGTCAAGTCGTCACAAGACCATTTCGTCCCACACCAAAAGTCAATTCGTCACACGTATGTCCATTTCGTCCCACGTATAGTCCATTTCGTCACTAGACAGAAAAGTGAAATCGTCACAACCCCAAATAAACGACGTCTAAAAAAAAACAAAAACAAAAAAAACAAAAAAACAAACAAACAAACAAACAAACAAACCCCCCAAAAAACCAAAACAAATAAAAGGGGGGGCGATCACTTCATGACTATAAAATAATTATAATATGGATTTAAATAGCACATTTAACATTTTTTAATGCGGGATTCACAATTAACGACAGTTGTGTCGGTACACTGCTATAGTGTGATGAGCTTTGAGCTAAGTGAATGCCCGACCAATGAAGTCTGCATATAATAATAATAATAATGTCAAAAAACCAAAGTCAAAATGCAAGTTTACAATACAATGATGACAAAATCTTTAATGTAAAAGATTGTCTAAAAGAGAAAAATAACGCGTATTTTGCCATTGTAAGATTCGTTCTCGACGTGCGTATTGCCAAGCAGCCATTTTGTTCAGTAACACATGGTGGCTACAATTATTCGCATGGCTATATGTTTAAAAATAGGCAGCTGAGCTTGAGTATCTATATATTGTTCGAACAACGTATGGCTCTTTTAATATTTGACGTTAATAGCTACTTGTTACATTGGTGATCGATTTGGGCTTGTGACGATTTGACTTTTCTGTCTTGTGACGAAATGGACCATACGTGGGACGAATTGACTTTTGGTGTGGGACAAAATGGTAGTGACGAAATGATCTTGTGACGAATTGACCTATGACCGTCCAGTCTACTCTCTACAGATGTTAGGATAAGAGTTTAGGGTTAGGGTAGGGTTAGGGTTTAGGGTTAGGTTAGGGTTAGGGTTACTCGGTTGACTTTGGGAAGAGTTTCGACTTCAACGACCCATAATTTATTAAGAGAATGAATATTATGGACGAGATCTTTGTGTCTGGAATGATGCATTCAAGCGTGCACTTCAACAATGTCAGTTTGGGGGACATTACTCATGACTGTAACCTCTGATATAATTGAACATTACGACAGTGTGCATATTACTTAAATATTTCTGTGCTCTTTATTGGAAAGTATATTTGTTGACGCATGTGTGAAAGGAGCAAGTAACCCTGACCATCACATCTGTTGGGTGCTTATGACACTTGTACACATATATTGCAACGGAATAATTGTGACAGCAACACAAGTAGACCTCTTCTATTATCTCTGAACGATTGACCTGATCTCTTTTGAAGAAAAGACTGCTGCTTCTACCAAAAAAAAAAAAAAAAAAAAAAAGCTACTACATCGTTAACATCTGCTGTTGCTGCTGTTGTAAAATAAGTTTTTGACGGAAAGTTTGATGCCAGTCACTGATCAGTTGAAAGCACTTGGGCTGAAAGTCATGTCGACCACGACTTAATTGTCATGGCGACAGCCACACACCAGCAGAGCAAGTATCGTAACACCTTAGGGTCCGAAGAACTCACGGCATTCGTAACGGGCAGATACTAATTGGCCTGTATTACAGCTTCGACTTGGAAAACTGTTCGAAATGTTCGTCCAGCGTCAGATCCGAGGGAGACAGCTCTCCGCAATTTTTGTATTTTTATTAGTTTGTTGTATTTTTGGTGCCGATTGTGTAGGCCGGTGCTTTTTCGTTGCGTCGTTGCTGTGCAGGACTGTTTGACTTTTGTTTCTTCTGTGACTTTCGGATTTCCCGTCGACTACCTAAGGGTTTCTTCTTAAAGATCACACAGTCAGTCCTTTGCTTTAAAATTTTCATAGAGTTTTCCTCTGCTTTGTGATTGCATCGATACCAGCAGTCTTCTGACGATTTCAGCTTCGTCAACCTGAGTCTCTGTTGGTGTATTCTGCCTCCTACAGACGACATCATGGCTTTCCGAACTAAAGATTTGAACTCAGGGCCGTTGAAAGCCAGCACGGGCCCCGGGGCAGACTACTTACTGAAACAAGTAGATGGTCGAGTTCATAGATTTAAGAGTGAGAAGAGGCTAAAGACAGACAAAGTTATGTCAGACAAATCAGTAACAAAGCAGTGTGCTTGTTCCAAATCTCAGCTGTCTGATTCTCCACCAGCAAGTAACCTTACGACATCACCTGCCCACCACTGGCAGAAAACAAGAGTGCACCTTGCTCAGTACTCGCCAACAGGATTGCAGGTGGCTGTTAAATGGATTGATCTAGAAAACTTACATCACGAGTTCTCTTATGTACAGAAAGAAGTTGTATTAACCAAACAGTTACAGCATGAGACTATTCTCCTACGTTACTGTATTTCCGTCCATCGCCATGAACAATGGACAGTTATGCCTGTTATGGGGTCTGGTTCTTGTCGTGACCTGCTGTATGCCTGTTTCATAGCGATCTGCTGGAGCTATTGGTCACATATATATTGCGGGATTTATTGCATGCTCTGGAATGCTTGCATAGCCGAGGTGTCATAGACTGGAGTGTGAAGGCTAGCCATGTTTTAATATCAGCTAGCGGACAGACGAGCTATAACCGTCTGATACACCGCACTTAGAACTGAAGAGTGGCGTTAACTTGCGGCAGTCGCAGCTGGAAGAACAGCTGCAATATACCTTTCATATATTTTCTAAATATCCTAACGCATTGTGCAGACTTTGAACATAATTGATAAAATATTGTCAGCTTCAGTGCATCATATAAAAGCGCATTGAGCTCTATTGTGTGTGGAGAAATGCGCTATGCATGTCGGCATTTATTATTATAATTATTCATCCTATACCCGGTTGACAATTTTTTTTACACACCGTATTTTTGGAGCCCATTAAAACCGCTCGTTCATTTCTACAGACAGATAAACGATTAAAAACTGTGGTCAGCACACCATGACTTCATCTCGTGCCCCTGAGCTGATACACAGTTGCAGTGCTTCTGAGCAACTGCACTCTTTTGAGCACTTGTCGCAAAGACTGGGCCATCGCACAAAGCCTTTGAAAACAGTCGCGCACATGCACATGCACGCGCGCAATCTCTCTCTCTCACACACACACACACACACACACACACACACACACACACACACACACACACACACACACACACACACACACACACAGTTTTCGACCCGTCGAGTGGGGGGGGGTCTGATGATAACTTCGATAAGATGAGGAGAGGATAATATGTCACATGCATAGAGTGAACTGTTAACAAGTGTAACACCAGTCGTGTCAGCTATCGAGTTTACGGATTTATACCTCCGTATGCTTCTCTCTCTCTCTCTCTGAGCTTCTTAATTTTTTCACAAGTATCACGCTATCACTTTTCACACTTTAATCTTCACTTTTATTCTTCTTTCTGAATCTGCGTCTTTTGTTCTATCTCTCCATCACTTTTCTTCTGCGTTTTTTTTGTAAGCTCTTTTTTACCTTCTTTCTCCTCCTTCATTTATCTGTCTTCCTGTCTCTGAGGAAGTATATGACAAATTGAAATAAGCATCTCATAAGACCCCCGTCCCCATCAGCACACACACACTCACTCTCTCTCTCTCTCTCACACACACACACACACACACACACACACACACACACACACACACACACACACACACACACACACACACAGAAATCTACATGAGCTAAAGAACATGACTTTTTTATAATCATTTAAACTCAAAATGTCCATTTGAATGCCACCGATATGCCCAGATTACATTTTGACTAAATGCACTTTGCACGGAAGGATAACATTTTTGCCTTGACCTCTGCATGACTTGCACATAAAACGTGCACGCTCATTGCGCTGCGTGACCAGTGGTGAGGGGAGCTGCAGACGTAAGTAATACAGTATACACTACGTAATCGTATGGTTCCTTCATAAAATATCGTCGAGGCATCTAGGGCTTCGTTATGTCTTTATCATTTATGGTACTATTTTTAGATATGTAGTGAGTTTTCAAAATTTGTTTTTGTTCATTGATATTTGGTCAGTTCGCATACTTTAACGTTTTCTTCGTTAACATCTTCTTACCCATCCGTTTTTTTTTTCTAATACACAGACCTTGTTATTTCACCATTTAACTGCACTGGAAGTTCAGTTGGGAAGGGTAGACGTATGTTCAAGTGCTGCAACTACTGTTACTGAGGATAATCGCTAAATCTAAATGCTATCGGGAAACAAACGACTATGATGTTGGTAGCGATAGAGGTGGTGATGGTTGTTGTAGGGGTAAGGAAAAGGATGAGGAGTGAAAACAACCATGATTGACATCGTTAAAAAATGTAAAACAAAAGTACATTGCTAATACTAGTAGCGCGTGTCATCTTGAAGGAGAGTGCTCCATCAAATGCTTCATTTTTTTTAAAAAAGGGTTTGTCTTTTGGAAGATGACATTCGCTTTGTTGCTGGTCGTTCTGGCGTTGGTCTCACTGTGGTGGTTGTCAACACGACGCCCGGCAGGAGCACCTCCGGGACCTGGCTTCGCCCTTCCGGTGCTGGGTCATCTGCTTTTTATGAAGTCAGATCCCCGGAAGCAATTCGCAATATGGCGACGACAGTACGGTGACGTGTTCAGTCTGTACCTGGGCAGCCAGCTGGTGGTGGTGCTCAACGGCTACAAGGTCATCAAGGACGCGCTGGTTAAACGCGCCGACGCTTTCTCCGACAGACCGCCCATCCATATCCTGGGAAGCGTTCAAAGCAAAGGTACCCAACGATAAAGACCAATAAATGTAGAAAAATCTAAATGATTTTGAGCGTCTTGTTTTAACATATAAATAACTAAATCGCTCTTTAATTAATTTTTTTTCACATAAATAAATATAAAGATGCAAGTCGTTTGTTTCTCAGCTTCATATTCTGCCTTGCTCCCCCGTCCCCCCCAGCATACTGAAGGGTAAGATCCCACTGTCGCGTAACCAAAGAGATAAAACTCTTTAATTATCAATCACAATTTTTTTTTTAGTACAGACAAAGCAGACAAACGACTAACTAGGACACAAACTGACATCCTCGTACTCGCCGATCACAGCCGTTTCAGATCCGATGATATAGTATCTTTATTTGCATTATTTCTCTAGATAAAATTATCCTTGCAAAATGTCAGTAGATGTCGTTTGTTGTGAGCGCGTTTTCCCTTTTTGCGCGGGTCCACCAAGAAGTGTCTGAAACTTGACATCCACCTTTAAACAACTAATTATGAGAAGCAGCAGTTAACCATGGGTCCAGAAGTATTTTATTTACATCACTTTATATCAATACATCACTTTATTGTTGCAGGTGTCGTCGAGTCGTCGGGTCCTGTGTGGAAAGCTCAGCGGAAGGCGTCCCTCGAGATCTTACGAGAATTTGGTATGGGCAAGAACATCCTGGCTGAAAAGATCCAGGAAGAGGTTATGGAATATATCAAGGCTCTCGCCGAGAAGAATGGTCAACTCCAGGACCTGGCCCAAACGACCCAGGTCAGCGTGTCTAACAACATTTGTTCCATTGTTTTTGGCAAGCGCTTTGAGTACGAAGACCCTGTCTTCAAGCGGTACATTCGAACTATCGACGAGAATGTTCATGGAATAGGTTCTGCGAATCTTGCACAGACACTTCCCTTTTTACGATTTCTTCCTGGGGATCTTTTCGGAATTCAGAAATTGTTCAAAAATACGGCGACGATTTTAGAAACATTTGTAAAGCCTTACATTGACCATCACGCCAAGACTTCAGAGAGTTCTGTGGACAACTTCATCAGCGCTTATCTCCGAGAGATAGAGAAACAACAGCAGAAACCAACGCCTTCTCTTATAAATGGTATTTAATTATATAAACTATATTAAAATATTGTATCTTTGTTGTTGGCGGCGATGTCGTAGCTAAAGATTCTCTTTTTCGTCTTTTCTTTCTCCTCTTCCTATGGTCAAGATAGAAAACGGAGGAAATCAAGAGATTAGTAATTAAAACTAAATTAATTGCATTAACAGCCTGGGTAAATAATCAAAACTAAAGCAGTGGGGAAACTAATTTTGAGACAGCGCCTAGTAAACAGCAAGAGACAGGGCATAACTTTCTGAAATGTAAAAGTTCAGGAAGAGGCTGTAAGCCGAACAAGTTTCCAGTTAGCGACTTTTCCTGTCAGTGTGCTCTGATCCGAAGTCTTTTTATAGTCCTTTATTTGAAAACATTTTCTCAATCAAGAAAAAAAAAACAAGCAAGCTTTGTGTCACTGTAATAAGGAAAGATCCCCCCCCTCATTTTCTAAACCAATTGACCACAATAATCATATTTCCAATATTTTCATACAGAGATCGACTTGCAGAAGCTAGTTATGGACTTGTTTGCGGCGGGAACAGAGACGACGTCGACATCTATCCGCTGGACTATCGCCTACTTCCTTCACCACCCTGACGTGCAGGACAAGTGTTACGAGGAGATCCACATAGTTGTCGGTACTGAGCGAGCGCCCACCATTCGCGACAGGTCCCAGCTGGTCTACCTGGAGGCCACCATCTCGGAAGTTTTGCGATATGCCGATATAGTACCTTTCAGTTTGCCCCATTCTACGGCCTATGACGTGGACTTCGGAGGCTACACGATTCCCAAAGATACGCAGGTCCTCGTAAATCTGAATTCTGTGCTGCGTGATCCAAAGGTCTGGGGCGACCCCGACAAGTTCCGACCTGAAAGGTTTATCGGACAAGATGGCAAACTATTGAGATTTGAAGAACTAATTCCATTTTCCATTGGTTTGTTTATTATTATTATTATTATTATTATTATTATTATTGCTTCAAGCCATTTAAATCTTATGAGGAATGTGTTATTATTATATTTTTGGGAAATAGCTTATATGTTTAGCACAGTTGCTACGTCTATGACAATGGGGAAAATGCTCAAGCAAAGCTTCGTAAGTTTTACGAATTTGTCTACCTTCTGTTCGATTTGCCCAAACATTCTGTTTTCACATTCTTTATTAAAAAAAGTTTCTCTGAATATACTTCTGTCTAACATTTCTTACTGTTGCTCCAGGACGGCGAGTGTGTCTGGGCGAAGCGCTGGCGAGGATGGAGCTGTTCCTGTACCTGGCCGCCATGATACAGCGCTTCCGCTTCCTGCCACCGGGAACTGGAGAGCTGCCATCTTTGCAAGGAACACTCGGCATTGTGGATGTTCCAGACCACTATTTCGTGCGTGCCGTTGCTAGGGAGTGACAGCTGGAGGAAGCAGACGTAGCCAATGAGTGCACTGCTTGTTACGACACCGTTCGAGCTACAGGAACTGTTAAAGAGCGAGCAAGCAAGGGGGGGGGGAAGAAATGAATGTGCTTAAAGCGCTCATGAGTGAGTATAGATGTGTGTGTGTGTGTGTGTGCCTGAGAAGAGATTTTAAGGCGTTAGCGAGTCGTTTGTTCACTGTTTTTGGTTGTGATGTCAGGACCGCTGCAAACCTAGGGGAAGGATACACGTGTACCCCCACCCTATACCCATTTCTGAACGCCTCACCAACCAATGAAAACTCGTTAAACAATGAAGCTTTTTATTCTTCACGTTTACTTGTCTATTGCAAAGAGAATCACTAGATGTGTAAGATCTACTTCAGCCACCTGATCACAATTTACGAACAAAGTAGTAGACAATTCAACCATTCTTGATGTATTGGTGATATCACACTTTTTGACAATTTTTCTGTGTGAGAAACTTGAGTTTCTGCTGGCATGAAGTGCTCAGCGAGTCAGCCAAACAGATTTTTTAACCAGTTTGGTGTACATGACTTTGTTAAGAAATGTGGAGTGGCGTATGATTGGTTCCTACTTCATTTTTATTAACACTATGCAGCCTCTGGGTTAATTGATTGAGAAGAAGTATCAGTACAGAATTTTTTCGACGTGTTCTGACCGGCTCATTTTCTTTCCGGATGTAAAACAAAAGACGTGTGCATGTGATGTGCGACTGATTTGGAGTGAATGTAAACTGGGGACCTATTTAGTACGAAGGACAAATATGGCTTCCTCGAAACTGGTGCTACTACAACATACGAGCACAGCGTATAATGAACGCAATCGGGAATCAAATTATGTAAAGAGTGCATATAAAGAGTACATGTACACAAACAACCTTAACATATAAAATCACAGGGGCGACTTTGATGGTAGATATATCGTTGCACCGTGTATCCAACTCTCATTTCCCCATCAATGACCTTCGGCCTACTGTTATCTCATTCTTTACCTCTCTCCTCCTTTTTCTCATATCTCAAGTAATCTCAAGTAAACTTTTGGGTTTTTAAAAGTGGCTTTTAAAGGCGAAAACGTATGTGATGTTTTGCACTGAAACTGGTACTAACTTTATTGAAGTATGTAAAATTACAATTTTGTTCTCATCAAAAACTTTTTTCTTTTAAAATCAGTGAGGTAGGCGTCGAAGAAATGACAAAAGCACTGACCAAACTGGACTATACCAAGACTGGGCATGACACCATACAGGGCTTTATGTAAAAATTATGATAAACGAAACTAAAAAAATATGGGTAATTCTTTCAGATTTACAAAACACATTGTGAATAATACTGTTGTAGGTTTCAGGGCAGGTGCAGGACTAGGTTTCATTATTTAAAAGCGTCTTCTTTAACAGTGGCTGAATGCCTTAACGTGAAATTGAGCTATCTGTCATGGCGTACAACACAAACAAATTAAAAAAAATCGTTTGCAAATTGCGAACCGCTGATTCACACAAAATTCGCCTATTGACATACAACCAGCAAAATATTTATCATGTTGATTTAAACAGAGACAAAAATCCAGCTCTTTCTGTTTCTGTCGAAGTGTAGATAAGATTTATAAACTGTGTTGAAGGACGAGGAAGACAGTCCGACCCCATAAATAATAATATCATGTTCGGATCGAGTTCGTTGTAGCGAAACTGCCAGCTGGCTAGAAGCCAACAAGCGCGCAGCTTGGAAGCCAAGGACGTGGGCCTCTAGCTTAGTCCGATCCCTGTTTTGTACCGAGGATTTTGTGGTGGGGTGCACTCGTCCAAGATTCCGACAGTACTCAGGAAGAGAGGTGGGGTGGTGGTGAGTGCACGTTTTTCCGAGCATATATAACATATTTATATAGTTGTTGACTGTCCTCGCTAGAGTGACCTAGGCTGGGTTGTTGTTGAACTTGAGAATATACTATCCGACTGGCTCGTTTCCGTCCATGGCTGTCCTCGTTGCTAACGTGTCATTAATTATGTCGTCGATTAATTATCCCTGTCATTATTTAGAATCAACAAGATAGCTATTGTCAAGGTGCCTTCATCCTTGTGCAGCATATGTTTACCTGAAAAGTCCGTATGTTGCCCGAACCACGTTTTTAAGACATTTTTTTCCCCCCTTGTTAACCCATTTATGCCTAGTGTTCCATTAGTGGAACAGCAGTCACGTGTGAGCTATTTATATCCTACTGCTCAAGGTCATGGCGGGGTTCTGCCTTTTTACGCACGTCTGCTTCCTGGGGGTACACCTTATTCCGTCGTGCACTGAGTTAGTTTGATGCAGATATTGGTGTGCTGGGATCTCCTCAGGAAGTGATGTGAATTTTCTGCACATTTTTGAAGAACCATCCGAAGACAGATAGCTATAACTTTGCTGCACTACGTCATATACTAACACTTTTTTCTATTACTTCTCTACTGGTTATGTTGTCGTGCTGTATAAAGAAACTACCAAAGTTCTCATTGTTGTATTAGTTATGGACTTCAAATTGTGTGCGTTCGATTTTTGGAACACCAGGCAAAAACCCTATCTGTTGGACTGATAGTATATTTTCCATTTTCGGTTGAAGATCTCTCTGAGAATGCCTCAAGCTCTATCTTTACATGAAATAACTGACCTGTTAGAGACAGATGACACCACTGAAGCAAGTGCTATAGTGATTCAACCACCTGAAAATGCTAAATCGCTTGTTTCTGATGAGGACTCTGGAGATGAAGAAGGTGGAACAATAAATAATTTGCCAGGTTCTTTGTTGCGCGCACCTGCATATCTAATTCAAGATGGTCGTGATGAAGAGTCAGACACAAGTGATCTCACATGCGTACCTGAAGATAACTCCCATGGTGATTAAGTTCTGTCAACCTCTACTGCTCAGCAACCTTCTCCGTCATAAAAGAAGAAAGTGACAAAAATTGTCCGGAAATAGAAAAAGGCTGACCTAACTGCACATCCCGTAGCAGGTAGAGTTACAGAACCACCAATCGATTTCTTCACCGAAACCAGAATTCCCACAAAAATATTTTGAACTTTGTCTTGATGACGACTTCGTTGAACTAATAGTCAGATACTCCAATTTATACGCTGCAAGTAAAGGTGTAAATCTGGGATTGACTAGTTCCGAATTCAAATATTTTCTCGGAATTATTTTTCTGAGTGGTTACGTGTCAGTTCCTAGAAGGCCCATGCACTGGGAGCGAAGAACAGATGCGCATAATGTACTCGTTAGTGCTGCCATGAGACGTGATCGCTTTGAAACCATATTTTCTAATTTGCATGTTGCTGACAAAGCCAATGTGGAACCAATGGACAAGTTTTCCAAGTTGCGACCTCTCATAAGCAAACTCAATGATAGATGCATGATAACATATGGTAAGAAGCCAATGGATCTTCTGGAGTTTCGGCGACGTATCGCATGCCATTATTTGGAGACCCACGGTCATCCTGCAGACCCTGGCCAAACAGGAAGACCTTCTCAGAAACGCAACATTGATTCACGTTATGATGGCCTGAATCATGTGATTGTCAAACGGGGAAAGCAAACTCGGTGTGCTCAATGTCATAAGAACACCACATTTCGATGTAAAAAATGTGAAGTTGCTTTACATGTCAAATGCTCTGCTGGATATCACACTGAATAGCAGGTATTTACCATCTCCCGATATAAAGAAACATAATTTTATGCATTATGTATAATGTAAGAAGTGGATTTGCCTAGGAACACCAAGTAACTCAACAACGGAAAGTAATAATATTTTTTTCTCTTCAAATTCGTATTCCTTATATTTTTCTACGCAACATATGTAAATTTCATGCACGAACTCAAAAATTTCAACCTTGCTCGTTCCATTGACTGGTCTTCATAATTTATTTGTAAGAAAACGCTTTTCTTACTGCTGTACATTCTGATTCAAATAAAGAAAGAGTTCTTGGAATGGTTTTACGATTGTTTTTTTGTTTCCATCGTTTTCCTATGCAGAAAAATAAGCCATTTGTGCCTTAAGAATAGTGAACAGTGAACACCAAATTTCATGCAATTGACACATGTCTTCCCAAAGAAGGTTAAGTTATGGCCCCCACAGGGCTTGTAAAAAGCACGGCGATTTATTTGCATTATTCGAGCTTGAACACCTTGATGCTTGCCTTTCATGTTTGCTCCATTATCATAGCCTTGACGTCTGCAGTCTTCGATTTGTAACACATGTTTTGGAAGTACTTCAAGCAGACTGTCTGTCAACCCTTTGGAATCTTCGGCATGTAAAAATTTGATGAAGTGTTCTGACACTTCTACATCCTTGTCAGTCACATCGACAAATCGCAGCACTAAACTCATTTGTTCTTTATCACTCACATCAGGAGTACAGTCAAGAATAACTGAAAAATACTTTGCTCTTTGAACCTTCTCTAATTTCTTCTTCTGAACTTCTGATGACACAAGTTGAATCAACTCGTCTTGAATCTGATGCCCCAAATAGTGGTCAAATATTTCTTCGTTTTTGATTCTACGAATGTGTTCTTTCATTGTGGGATCATACTTTACTAGCATTTCCATTAAGCTCAGAAAAGGACCCTTTTGAGGTCTCCAAGCTTCTCTCTTGTGCCTCAAAACGCCATATTGTAGGATACAAGATATTTTACTCCTGCCAAAATTCTAGGAAGAACTGAACGCTAGTGCAATTTCTCTTTCTCAATGGTGTCCTGAAGATTCTGATCCACGGTGGTTATTGTGGCTAACCGTTGCTGAAATTCCCGCCATATTTTAAAATTTTTGAGGTGCTCTTTGGAAATTTTATGACTTTTTTTAAGAGTCGTGGAAAGATGCTTTCAATCACGGTTACCTTCCTATGTTAGTTTATTGTTTTGATTATTGTCACGGGTGTATAATTTGAAACAAAAGCAAAAGGCTGCATCGTTGGCTTTGGAGTACACCAACCATTTTCTGTCTACACATTGCCCATTAGCCAGTTTCCTTGAATATATAGCAGGAGAAAAATACCTATTTTTCTCATCCAACGGAAATCACCATTCGTTAGCGATTCTTACAGGGCCTTTCTCCGCCAACATAGTAACAATACTGTCACCCATGTTCACGTAGTTCCAGTTACCGGATTCAACACAGGAAAATGAGGAAATTCAAACGCTGTTTTGGTATTATTTCCCTGTCAGAACCCCATCGTATTATACCTTGCCAAAAAGCCCAGAGTCTGTATTTTCAATCTCTTTAACGACTGATTCAAATATTAACCAATCAAAAGATCACTAATACCCTGTGGAATGGGGCGTCCCTCGTTCTCAAACAATGGTTTCCTCCCAAGACGAAAATCAAGAATGAAATCTTAGAAGAAAGACAGAGAGACTCTCCAACGTAGGGATAGATACTTTTTCTTCCCTTTTTTCGTTTTTTTTTAAAACATGCCGATTTCCTGCACTGTGGGCAGAAGTTTCGAGGGGCCGGTTCGGCATCCCTGGTATAAAATAAGCAAAATAAAAAAATTGGGGACGTACGCTAGTTAATTTACACAAAAAACTGCACGTGGAGCTTACACAAGAGATTGTAAGACTTTGTCTGGTTAACCAAAAACACATTCATTCATGTAAAAGTTTTTTGTAAATTAAATATAGTGTCTGTTGCCTCTCATTTTATTAAGATTTCATTTTACTTATATTTTCAGCTGTATTGTCTTAACCCCCACCCATCAGTGGTTTCAAATCTGCACTGAAAACGCACCTCTTCCTTGAGCATTACTCCTAACACAGTCCACACAATGATCGTCCTTCTTACCCTCCCTCTTCTGCTCTTGCTAATTTTCTACCATTTTTCTTTGCAGAATCCCTATATTTTCTATGTTCTGTTTCTTGGTGTCTTTTTGTGTTTTCCATCTTTGTTTTCTGTTTGTCGTCAGTATTGTCGTTTATTCTTACGCCCCTCGTGTTTTATCCATTTAGTCCATGTCTCTTCCTTTTTTTAAGCGCTAAGAGCATGCTCTCTGTGAGTGTGAATATGCGCTATACAAATCTTCATTTATTATTATTATGTTTCACTCCCTTTTCTTGATGTGTGTCAGTAGTCAGTCATTTATTCTGTTTTTACTTTAGTGACAGGATTTTCACAGGACCTTTTTCCAAGGTCACTAACAGAACACCATGGCAGTTCTAGTGGAAATCTTCAACACAGGCCTTGCCTTAAGCGTTGCCGCGTTGTCGTTGTTGTGGTGGTTGTCCGTGAGACGACCTGCAGGTGTACCTCCAGGACCCGGGCTGGCTGTACCGCTGCTGGGTCACCTGCTGCTGATGAAGAAAGATCCTCGGCAGCAGTTTGCAACATGGCGACGACAATACGGGGATGTGTTCAGTTTGTACATGGGCAGCCGTCTGGTGGTGGTGCTCAACGGCTACAAGGTCATAAAGGAGGCACTGGTCAAATACGCCGACGCCTTCTCCGACAGGCCTCATTTCCCTCTCCTGAATGTAGTAACCGACAGCAGAGGCAAGTTAAATTCGATGTAAAATGATCTTTAGCTATGAAGTTGTTTCGAAATAGTGGGTCATCGTGAAAGTGTACAAAGTTTTTGAACTGTCTGCTTTGAAATTTCATAATTGCTTAGAATAAAACTTGATACTCTCTGGTAAATCCATTTGGATAAAAACCTGTTGTGTAAGTGGAGATTACCTTGTTTGTTGACCAGCACCGGTTGCTATGGTTGCAGTTTTATATGGACACTTTCTAATTGTAAGTATACAAATCCACTGTAACATGGTAACACGTTAGTAGATTAATCTGTCAACAGACCTTTTGAGATCGAGGTCGGTTTCTTATTTCTATCCACTGGGGTGACCCTTTTTTTAATCTTAAATCTCATAAATGAAAATATACTTTAAACTCCACTACAAACACTTGAGCTTAGCACCACCAACAAAAAATCATCATAAAACACACACACACACACACACACACACACACACGCGCGCGCACGCATACACATACATACACACAACCCTGACAATGAAAAGAACACTAATATTGATGAATTATAATTCACCTAGAAAAAAGGGAGCTGTAAGGAAATTTTAATGTTTTATAGGCGTTGGTGACACCTCTGGTCCTGTGTGGAAAGACCAAAGAAAAGTTTGTGTAGAGATCCTGCGTGAGCTAGGGATGGACAAAAACGTCCTGGCGGAAAAGATCCAGGAGGAGGTTAAAGAGTATATCAGGGTCATATCCGAGAGCCAGGGACAACCACTGGATCTGACCCACTTGACCCAAGCCAGCGTGTCCAACAACATCTGCTCCATCGTCTTTGGCAAACGCTTCGAGTATGACGACGATGTTTTTGGAAACAACCTTATGTTGATGGGTCGCATTATCCACGACGGTGGGGCGGGTGGAATAGTCTCTATCTTGCCTTTCCTGCGACACCTACCTGGAGATTTCTTTAAGTTGCAGCTCTATGTGGACAGCATTCGGCTTGTGCTAAATGAGTTTATTAAACCTTTTGTAGACGACCACAAGCGCACGTTTGAGGAGGGCACACAGGACGACTTTATTGGCGCATACATCAGAGAAATGCATCATCATCGCAACAGGCAGTCAGGATCACCTCACATCAACGGTAAACATTCGCTTTTTTATGTTTTAATAAGAGATTTACTGTTTGCATGAGTTTATAAGGTCTACAATAAAACTTCCATATGAAAACATGCCAAAATTAACCAAAATCATGTCGTCGCTGAGAGGAGTCTTAGTAGGGAAATAATAATAATAATGATGATGATGGTGATGATGATGATGATGATGATTTCTATAGCATCTTTCTCCACCATTAAGATGAACTCAAAGTGCTTTACACAAAGAACACCACACATATATGATAAATGCTAGCGGCGTACAGTCATCACGGAGAGGTGGAAGCACTTTCCCTTTCAAAGTCAACAACAACAAATCATCAATTCTGGAATCGAGGACGTACGAGGACAAGTGTTTTCCTATTTTTCAGTCTGATCATGATTACTTACACATTGACAACATCGCTATTGTTTTCTTATGAGGCCACCCACCAATGACATGGATGTGCTTACAGTTGCATGGGTTAGTTTTAGAATAATTGAAACATAATACGAGTATTTGTATTTTCCAGATGTTAATCTCCTGAAGGTAGTCTTCGACATCTTCGTGGCTGGTACAGAGTCGACCTCTACAGCGATATTCTGGGCTCTCGTTTACTTCCTTCACTACCCTGACGTGCAGGACAATTGCTTCGAGGAGATCGACAGAGTTATCGGGACTGAGCGAGCGCCCACCATACAGGACAGACCCCAGTTAGTTTACATGGAGGCTTTCATAATGGAGGTTCTTCGCTATGCCAACATTGTGCCACTAAGTGTGCCCCATGCCCCTGCATATGACGTGGAGTTTGGCGGATACACGATTCCTAAGGGCACTTTAGTCTTCCCCAACCTGGACTCCGTGATGAGAGCTCCAGAGATCTGGGGTGACCCCGACATCTTCCGACCTGAACGTTTCTTTGGAGAGGACGGCAAACTGTGGAGACCTGATGAGTTCATTCCCTTTTCTATGGGTACATAACATCTCAGTCAAATTTTTTTCCAGATTGGGTATCTTTTTGTGTCGTCTCATATGTTTATACCGTATTCATGCACAAATTCTTGCACATATACTTTGATAAAATGAGTTTATTTATTCACACTCAAATTTTAACTCAGTTATATATATATATATATATGTTCAACTAGCGAATAAACAATGAGCGCGTTCTTGTGGCGAAATCTTGTTTATAGTGGCATTATGGTTAGGTGAGTTAAGAGGTTACCTTAGCCGTGTAAAACTTTAAACATTTAGGGTTATCTCTTAAGTTTGAGTAGTTTAAATAACTGATTATTTTAAACTAATTAATGCTGAAGTCTCAACATTTTATTTACGGCTCTTTTCTGTGTTTTCGTTTTAGGTCAGCTGTTAAATCAATGTTTATTTTCAGCTCAGTTTCTTAACCATTTGTTGTAGGCATAGTTTTTCGCCTTGTGGTTGTCCTGATTGCCTACGACAGAACATATTTTTATGCTATTCTTGACATCGAAACTATATATAATTAGAAAAATTATTTTTAACAGGTCGGCGCATCTGTTTGGGTGAAAAGCTTGCCAGAATGGAATTATTTCTTTACCTGTCAACAATGGTACAACAATTCCGATTCCTGCCTCCGGAAACTGGAGAGCTGCCACCTTTGCAAGGCGTGATGGGACTAACCTATTCTCCTGAACATTTCAAGGTTCGAGCTTTGCCTAGGATGTGTTCCAAATAAGAACATATCTGAATGAAAACGGCAATGGAGCCGACGTGAGCGTTTGTGAGGACACCTAAGAACATCTCGGTTTCATGTTCATTTATACTCAAAGGTCTATACATGGCTGCTGCACATCTATTAACGAGGGACAATCTCAGCTATTTTTTACCTATGCTTTTTATGTTACACATAGACAACACTGACTGTGATGTGTTTTGGCGTCAGTCAGTTGCAAAATATTTGGAGGGTCCATCACCATCTGTGTCTAGTGCACACTAAAAGTTATTTTTAAACAGTTAATGAGATCACCTTTGTTTGGAGTCTGCTAACATACGAGTGACTTCTGCTGCATATGCTGTATGTTTTTAAGCAGGCGCGTACGATTTTTGTCACTTTTTTCTGTAACTCTTCTTCATATACATCACATAGACGTTTAATGTAATATCCATACTTGTTTGTATTTGATTGCGGAAAAACAAGATATTTTTAATGACACTGTTTGATTGACTCGGATATCACTACAGCTATTTATCAGTTCAACGAAGGCCTCTTACAGACAGTTGATTTCGTGAATGGAACCCTAATTCAATCAATGGTGGACAAACCTGATTATGAGAAATTTCACTTGAAAATATCTAAAATAGGATATATGGGAACATTATAAATAAATACAAAAATGACAAGAAGGTTTGTGAAACAGAGGTAGGAAATCAAAGCTTTTTTTAGGCATAGAGATGTATAACAATGTTTTGTAGGCCACTGTGTAAAATTGTATCGTGTATTAAAGCTGTCATTAAACATGTATTCGTACATATGTATATAGTGTATAAAGCCATGTTTGTATAACGGATCGATGGCGAAAGAGATGAAACTGTTTGTTCTTTTTTTAAAAAAAAACTTGACTGTCGCTGAGACTTGCTGTTCTCTGTATATCATTTTATTGTTATGTAACCTAGGCTTATTAATTATGGAAATTCCTAAGTCCCTTCCTACCTAAGCATACAACTGCTATATTAATAGGAATCACTGGGTATGGTTTCTGTGACAGTCTTTTGTAAGAATCCAAACTGTGGCGAGTAAGTGAGTCACCAAGCAGCATGCAGGGCCTTGGCTAAGCAGGCAGGATCAGTCATCATACGGCAGGTCAGGCTCCATGGAGAGAGGGGGAGAAGGGAGGAGAGCGGAAGCCCACGTCACCTGGCGGCAACTGAAGCTTACTTGCTTTAACATCCAGGACTGGTCACCTGGCGGCAACTTAAGTCTTTAAAGAAGTCGGCTGGGGTAGGGGGTACTCTTGGAACTTGGAACACTCCGTGGCCCCTCACACTTTTATATTTTATGTTATATGTATTGAAGAAAATCCTGTGACCTAAGGAAAACAAATTTACCCATTTCAATACATGTCAAGTAAAAGTGTGTTCTAAAAAACATTTTACTTATTTTATTTTTAGAATTATGTAGGCATTGCTGTGCTTGTCGATGAGAAGATCAAGTAGATGAAGGTAAGTCTCCTTTAATCTGCTGCTCCATCTCTCCTTGGATTCTGTGACAGATGACCAAACTTCTCCAGGTTATGTCCTAGCCACAGCCCGAACTTGGAAACGCTCTGGGTAATGCGTTATTCCAAACACTCCCGGCAAAGGTGGTAGCTGGCCGGATTCCGATGGCAGGAAACGAAAGTGCTGTACCATCGCCGACAGGTAGAGAAATAGTTCCATTTTGGCGAGCGCCTCCCCCAGACAGCTGCGGCGACCTGATAGGATAGAAATGTTTATTTTTACTTTTTATGTCTACAACTGCATAAGAACAATTTCCAGATGAAGTTAAGTACTGTAAACTTCAAAAACACGTGGTCAGCGATCACAGCTTTATTATTAAAGGACTAACGGGGTTTCCAGCTCTCCCATTCGCAAAACCACTTTTCCATGCGGTATCCTGACGCGTTTGTGGGCGTGTATCGAGAAAGGTATTCACACAGGTTTAGGGACATAGTATTTTGTATAGAGGTTTATACTGACATCGGAAAAAATTGCACTCCACCAATCAGAAAGCAAACACACAAACGCTAAAACATTGCTACGACAAAGCTTTTTTTCGTGTAATGTACAGTGTTCCTTATGATGGAGAAGATGGTCGTCGCTAGCCTTGAAGCCCTTCTTGGACCTGTAGATGTAAACTCCTTCATAGGGTAGGTAAACCCGCGACAAAAATCTCTGCATAACGTTTTCAGGGGAGATAAAAACTGGAAACGGAGAGGGTGAGGCTCACCTTACACATAGCGACGTGTCTTCATTGCCCCTGGGGCTCCTAGGCTAAACCACTTGATTCTCTAACTTCTTGATTATCTGGGGCTAATATCCCTAAATCAATGGTAAGTTGTTGTCCTGGGGTAATTAAAGGCAAGCGTCTTGTCTACGTTGTATTAAAACGGCTTTCAGTTTCTGTGGATGTTGCTTTACCACTGGGACTGTAATAAAAAATCACCGGCTAGACCCGTACAATGCGTCATAACTACGGTTAGTCCATAATTTCCCAGTTCATGGATTCGGCCCTTGATCTGTGTGGCTCACACTGGTAAAAGGTACAGGACTGATTCTGTAAAGGATAATATTATGAAATACTTATTTCATGATCAGTCGAAGTTGGTCTGATTCAGTGTTCGGACGGATTGAGTAGGAACGACTACCATCCGACTGGTTGCCAAACAGCATAGCGCCCACAATTAATGGTCCGTAACTAAATATTTTGCGAAGTTAGGTCAACCCTTACCAACGTGGTCAGCCGACTGGCTGAGAATATAGAGAAGTAAAGTAAACGACAAGGCGAGTACTACATTTATAAAAATAAATGGCTGCCAAAAAGTCGGGGTTCTGCTGCAGGGGGGGATTTGTCATCTGATACACGTCTACACTACATCAATTGTATAGTCCACAGCCTATGTTATTTAGAGAGCTATTGAGACTTTTTGAATAGTATTGGAAGTCTAAGAATAACTTGTGGACCGTGCATGGTTTACAGCACAGTCAGCATAGCTGAACGAGTTGAGAGCCAGCAAGACAAAAGCTAAGATGGGGAGACTTTCGCCACCCGAGTATAGCCTTGTGCAAGGCAGACCAAACTTTCAGGACTAACGCTATCGAGGTGAAAGCCATTTAGCTTGACAGTGTATGTGTGTAAACTTACTCGGTGAGGGGGAAATTATTATTTGAGGGGGGCCTTGTTTACGTAAGTGTCGTGTTGTTTTAGTTGTTGTATACTGTGAGAAATGTCACTAACCCCGTTATCTAGATATTTATATATAAGACAGTAAAAATGTCATAACAAATGCCTAATGCGATAGCGTTAAAGTGCATACTCATACCCGTACCCATAGAGAAAGGAGTAAGCTCTTCGGGTCTCCACAGCTTGCCGTCTGCGCCGATGAAACGTTCAGGTCGGAAGTTGTCAGGATCTCCCCAGATTTCCGGAGCACTCATCACTGAGTCCAGGTTGGGGATGACAAAGGTGTCTTTGGGGATCGTGTATCCGCTGAGTTCCACGTCACACGCGGTGGCATGCGGCACGCTGAAGGGTACAATGTTGCCATAACGAAGGACCTCCATGATGGTGGCCTCCAGATAAACCAAATCAGGTCTGTCGTGAATGTTAGGAGCTCGCTCAGTACCGATAACTGTGTTGATCTCCTCGAAGCACTTGTCCTGCACGTCAGGGTGGTGAAGGAAGTAAACAAGAGCCCAGCGGATAGCTGTAGAGGTCGTCTCCGTGCCGCCTCCAAAGATGTCAAAGACTAACTTTAGAAGGTTTGTATCTGCAAATCGTAAACTTGCCAATAACCATAGAGAAATAGTATACCGGAAACAAGCAAACAAAGTCCTTTAAATGCCTGAAATAGACAGCAGCGACTTAAGGACTGACCGTTGATGTAGGGTGATCCTGACCGCTTGCTGTGGTGCTGGTGTATTTCTCTGATGTAGGCGCCAATAAAGTCGTCGGCTGGACCCTCCTCAAACTTACGATTATGCTCGTCTACAAAAGGCTTAACGAACTTGTACAACACAAGGCGCAGGTTGTTCATGATGCTTTGCAGTTTGAAGAAATCCCCGGGCATGTACAACATGAAAGGTAGAAACATTGCACCACTGCCAGCTCCAACATCACGGATAATGTTGTCTACCAGCTTAATGTTTTGTTCAAAGACATCGTCGTCATACTCAAAACGTTTGCCAAAGACGATGGAGCAGATGTTATTGGACACGCTGGCTTGGGTCAAGTGGGTCAGATCCAGTGGCTGTCCCTGGCTCTCGGATATGACCATAACATACTCTTTAACCTCCTCCTGGATTTTCTCCGCTAAAGCGTTTTTGCCCATCCCTAACTCCCGCAGAATCTCTAGGGAAACTTTTCTTTGCGCCTTCCAGATGGGACCTGAGGTGTCGAGAACACCTAAAAATAAAAATAAATAAACATTGCTAATTACTAATCTTAAATGTTAATACTTCCCACATCAACAAAACCGGACATAAAGCGCGTTGCTAAATACGCAAGCATACAAAAAACATACGAAGGCACATGAGTGCACGCAATAGTTAGCCCGAAATAGCTCTCTCTTACATTAGATTATCAAACAAAGGTATGGCGATCTGGGGAGGTCCCTTTCTATACTATGTCAGCTACTAGATGTATTAAATACTGGTTCAGATTTTTGAAGCTCCCGGCCATAAGGTATGCAAAGAAATCATACTATATGCTATAGCTGCTGGATTCCAGAGTCACAAAACATGGGTGACCAAAATAAGTAGTGTTTTGTGCTCCATGGGTTTTGGGTATGTCTGGCTGTTCCAGCAGGTGGGGAGAGAGGTCTTTCTAAAGACGTTTCGAGAAAGATTGTGTTTTTGTGTGTGTCGGGAATGGTATGCGTCTTTCCTTGAAATATACATAACAGTTTCAAAACCTGCTGGTAACAGGAAAGATATGAGGACAGTATAAGGAAGGAGTATATAAGACAAGCCTCTGTTTGTTTGAGAGTTGGTGTCTCACAAATCAACTGCCACAGAAATAGGTTTGCACAGTATGAGATAGCCCGTCATTGTCCCTTTTGTACAGATACCTTGGAGAAGGATGACCGTGTCTTATTTTTCTGCCCTCTCTATAAGTAGATCTATTCTTAAATGATATGCTTTGATGTATATTTATGTATAGACCTCTTTGTGCATGTGTTTGTAAAGAAGTCAGTTTTAAAATGTTGTGGTTTATAATTGAATTATGTTCTTAGATGTGTGATTATAATAAGATGCTCACATCCTTGCTGGAGCTATGCCGAAGCAATAAAGAAACGAATCAAATCAAATCAAATCTCTCTCTCTCTCTCTCACACACACACACACACACACACACACACACACACACACACACACACACACGCGAAATTGGAGTTCATAAATGATGAGCACTGTGTCAAATCCAAAGTGAGGTGCGTCGGAGACGAGGTCTAAACCCACAAAGTCCGGTTCTAATCATCACTGTAGCCACTGCGCCTCTCACCAACCCCAAACCATCAATGTCTATACGGCTTATTTGTTTTACGGCTTAAATGAATAAAGCCTGCAGCGACAAATACTGGGAGCTCATACCTGGGAAATAGATTACCTTTGCTGTCGGTTACAAGATCAAGAAAGAAGAAATGAGGTCTGTCGGAGAATGCGTCGGCGTTTTTAACCAGTGCCTCCTTGATGATCTTGTAGCCGTTGAGCACCACCACCAGTTGGCTGCCCATGTACAGACTGAACACATCCCCGTACCGTCGTCGCCATGATGAGAACTGCTGCCGAGGATCTTTCTTCATCAGCAGCAGGTGACCCAGCAGCGGTACAGCCAGCCCGGGTCCTGGAGGTACACCAGCAGGTCGTCTCACGGACAACCACCACAACAACGACAACGTGGCAACGCTTAAGGCAAGGCCTGTGTTGAAGTCGAGGATTTCCAGTAAAGCTGCCATCCTGAGTAGTTAACTACCTGTAGGACTGATCGATTTAAAAATAAATTTATATTTTCAAACCCCCCTTATTTAAGTCAAATAAAGCACCTGCTATAAACTATATATCAGTGAAAAAATAATGTTGTGCTACTATATGTTAATTGAAAAACAATATCGTGTCATTACACAAAAATGACAAAGTTTATGGGCAGTTTATAAAAGTTTTTTCCAGTATGTTGCTTTACTAGACAGAAATATATATCAGTGGAAAAACAATAATTTGTTTCTAACTAGACAAACATATATGTGAATGGAAAAGCAATATTGTGTTACTAGAAAGAAATATCTTCAGTGGAAATGCAAAGTTGTGTCACTAGACAGAAAAAAATGCCAATAGAAAAACAATGTTGTCACTAGAAAAATATCGCAACATTTATGGGGAGGTGATAAAAGATTTTACTATTTTACTAAAGAAGCTTCACACACACACACACACACACACACACACACACACACACACACACACACACTTGTCTATATGTTTTCTAGTGATTTTAATATTTATTGGCAGGCTATAAAAAATTTTACTGAAAATGCTTCACATACACACATAGCTCCACACACACACACACACAGCTATGTTTATCGGTTTTCTAGTAATTGTAATGGGTTCACCCAAACAAGTCTGGTAATTCTTTTGTTTCTTCAACTGTAAATTCCCTTGAAAAAGTGTACTGAATACCATATTGGAGTCTTGCTGACCAAAACACTTCAAAAATACAGAATAAAGTCAACAGATCAAAAATGTAACACTTATGAATAAACTCCTTCGTGAAATTATGCAAATATTTCCTTACATTCTGTTTCAATCTTCCGACATGCTCTGACATCCAAGTCTGGATTTTCGTTGTCTTGTCAAGGAACAGGCTAAATAAATGTTCTTCCCGTCGTCAACACACAGATTGTAAAAAATGAGACCAAAAGATAAAAGCTCGTATGCGCCTGTTGTCGAGTGTGACCGCGTTTACCCTGCTTCACGAAAGGACTAATCGACGACCTACTTCGCCGCAGTTGATCTTCAGTTGAAAAACCCCCGGCAAAGTGACAAAACGAACAAATTTCCTATGTGAAGGTGAGCTACACAGTCGTTAGGATGCAGGTAATTATAAGTTATGTACTTAAGCAAAGAGTTTACTTACCGCTCAGAATTCCTCACCTGCCCGGGAAAAGCTGACGTCATGCTTCGATCAAGAGAGCTAACCGCCTAGTTTTTTTAATTTTAATTTTTGGGGTGTTGTCCCCTGGATTGTGAAACAGTCGGTCGCCAACGTCGGCTTGCCATGCACGTTTTGCAAGAAGGGTATTATCGTTCGACTATTGACCTCATGTTCACCTAGCGACCATTATTCTGAGATCCTGTCTTCGGCTATAGTTGTTATCAGTATGACCGTTTTCGCGTTTACGTGGTCACTCAGAGGTGGGCCAGTCATGCAAGGACACAATGGATACAAGATTACGGATAATTTATCTATTTGATGTAAATGACACGATGGAAGAAAGGAAATGACACATTGCCTAGAGAGAAGATTTGGGGCATTCTAAGTTAGTTAGTTAGTTGTTGTTTTATGCCAAGTCAGCAACTATGGCTATCTCATGGCAAAAACAATGTACATGACTATTCAAAGGTTGATATAAAGTAATTGTACAAGTCTATAGATTTCTCTTTTCTTAGTTTTACAAAATAACAGTTTTTTAAACATATAAGTTCTATCATATCAGTTGAAAAATCTGAATGTACTTTACATATGCCAATATTGATTTGGAAGAGTGTTTGGCAAAAAGGTCATCAAGAGTCTGTGCTGTAAAATAGTTTTGACGAATTGTAGCGAGTTTTGAACAGGAGATGAGCAAATGTTCTATGGTTAGGGGGTCTTTACACCAAGGACAAAGTGGGGGGTTTTCTCCTGCAAGCAAAAATCTGTGAGTGATATATGAGTGACCAGCTTTTAGTCTATTTATAACCACTTTTTCTCGTCGGTTTAGAAATTCTTGTGTTATACAGTCTGCTAGTTTTGGAAAAATAGCGTGAAGCTTGTTGTGCTTCATGGAGTCCCAGTGAAGCTGCCAAAGTTGTGAGATATACAGTTTAACAGAAACGTTCCAATCTGAGGCAAATGTTGTATGGACCACAAGTGGTTGCTGAAGGGCCTTTTTTGCTGCCTCATCAGCTTTAGTGTTTCCTGGAATTTTTGCATGGCCAGGAACCCAAATAAAGATAATGTCAAAATTGTTATTTTGTAGTAATGATAGAAGTTCAAAGAATTTAACCAGTAGTGGGTGATCTAAACATTGAGAGTGAAGTGCAAGTAGGGATGACAAAGAGTCTGAAATAACTAAGAAGTTTTTCTCTTTAGATGTATGGATATACTGCAGCGCAAGTAGAAGGGCTTTTAACTCTGCAGAAAAAATGGAGCTATGACCTTCCAAGCGAGCTGTCAGCGGTGGTGTGGAAATGTCCATCGGCACTGCTGCAGCTGCTACAGTTTCTTTTTCAGTATTTTTGGATCCATCAGTGTATATGTGACAAAAGTCAGGATAGTCTGTGATTATTTCTCTGAAAAGCTGCTGATAGACTATGTCAGGGGTTTCACCTTTTTTTTTGTTAGAGAGGTCAAAACGAATTTCAGGTGTGGGAAGTAGCCATGGTGGTGTTCTAGTCAGTGTAATTGGTGCTGTTTTTTGGGGGTCCATTCCCAATTTCTGAAGATGGGGATAAGCTCGTATGGGTAGAGGTTTTTGTTCATGTTCACGTGCCCTGTATTTCTCCAGAAACTGAACGGAGAAAACTGAGTGGAAAGCAGGGTTTTGGGGCAGAGCTCGAAGTTTCGAGACATAGGACAACATTAGTTTTAGTCGGCGTAACTCTAGAGGGGGTTCACCTGCCTCTGCATATAGACTGTGTATTGGAGTAGTTCTGAAAACTCCAAGACAAATTCTCAGGCCGTGATGGTGTACAGTGTCTAGCCTTTTTAGGTATGATGTCCTGGCTGATCCATAAACTATGCATCCATAATCCAATTTTGAACGCACTAGGGAACGATACAAACGGAGTAAAGTGATTTGGTCTGCACCCCAGTTTGTGTTACTTATCACTCTCAAGATATCTAGAGCCTTCAGGCAAGAAGCCTGAAGATGACGGATGTGGTTCTGAAAAGAGAGTTTACGATCAAAAATAACACCCAAGAAATGGACCTCTTCCACTACCTTGAGTGCTGTTCCATTTACATGAATAGAAGGTTCAGGAAAAGGACCTCTTAGTTTTGTAAAGTGAATGTACACAGATTTTGAAGGAGAAAATTTGAAACCGTTTTCTAATACCCATTTTGAGATGTGGTTTACACATAACTGTAATTGTCTCTCCAGATCAGGTAGAAGCTTTCCTCGTATACAAAGTGCAAAATCATCTACATATAGCGAGGCAGCCATATTTGTGGGAATAGACTTCAGGATGCCATCTATTTTAATACAGAACAATATAGGTGACAGGATACTTCCTTGAGGGACTCCCACCTGTTGTTCATGGGTGTCTGAAAAGGTATTTTGTATACGGACTCTAAACACACGACATGTTAGAAAGTTTTTGATGAAAATTGGTAGTCGGCCTCGAAAGCCTAGAGAAAATAGATCCAACAAAATTCCTTGCCTCCACACTGTGTCATAGGCTCTTTCTAGGTCAAAGAATACTCCTATGACATGCTCTTTTTTAATAAAGGCGTCCCTTATAAACGTTTCAAATCTGACCACTTGATCTGTAGTACTACAATTTTTCCGAAAACCACACTGAATGCTGGAAAGAAGATTCTGGGACTCTAACACCCAAATCAATCGTGAATTTACCATCTTTTCTAGTACCTTACAGAAACAGTTTGTTAAAGCAATTGGACGATAACTGTTTGGATCTGAGGGATCTTTTCCTGGTTTTGGTATAGGAACTATTATAGCCTCATGCCAAGCGGAAGGAAGGTTTCCTGTATTCCAAATATGGTTGAAAATCTGCAATAATGTCCTCAAAGATGATTCTGGGAGTTTGGTTATGATTTGGTATGAGATACTGTCTGGTCCTGGGGCCGAGTGGGAGCACTTTGAAAGTGCTTGTTTAAGTTCAGACATAGAGAAATTGGTGTTGTAGGATTCCAAGTTGTCTGATTGAAAGTTACATTTTGTTAGTTCTTTGCCTGCCTTCACTTTCTGAAAAGCTGTGGAATATTGTGAAACCGAGGTTGTCATTTCAAAAGTGGAGCCCAGTTGGTTTGCAATTTCTCGATGATCAGTAAGCAAATTTTGTTCGGCTCTCAGGTGTCCAACTACTCTATTGATATTTTTTCCTTTTAGTTTTTTGATAGCTGACCATACCTGTCGGGATGGAGTACGGTTTGTCAGTGAGGAAACAAAATGTTGCCAAGAGAGCCTTCTTTGTTGTTTACAGATGTGACGGGCCTGTGCTCGAAGGCGTTTGAAGTTTAGAACATTTTCGGGGGTGGGAGATCGAAAAACTGTTCTCTGTGCCTTTTTCCTATTTTGTATTGCCTTTCGGCAATCCTCATTAAACCAGGGAACTTTGGGGAGCCTCCTGTGGTGGCTGTAACGAGGGATGCTTTTGTTCATGATCTCCAGTAGTGTTAAGGAGAAACTTTCCATTGGGTGACTTGTAGAGGTTGTGGAGTCTTTTTTATTTGAGACCTCATCTACAGGTGAGATAAATAGTTCTGTGGGAGACAGCATTGACTCACAGAGTGTTTTAAAAGAGTTCCAATTTGCCCGTGCTAAATTCCAGTGGTCTTCCTGTGTAACTTTATTGGTTGAGATAGAGGAAAGGATGATAGGGTAGTGGTCACTTCCACAAAGATCATCCCATACATGCCAGTTGAAGTCAACTGTGAGTGTGGGATCACATACTGAAAGGTCTATTGCAGTTGTAGATGCATTATGGGGTTGATAAAAAGTTGGACTACCATCATTCATCACACATAAGTCAATATCATTAAAAAAGCCTGATAAAAGTTCACCACGTGAGTCACTGACAACCCCACCCCACAGGGGATGATGTCCATTAAAATCCCCCAAAAGGAGTACAGGGGAAGGAAGCTGTTGAAGAAGATCCTCCAGGTGTTGACGAGAAACGCTAATTGAAGGGGGGAGATATACACTACATACTGTGATGGTTTTCTTGAGGGATACTCTGGCTGCCACAGCTTGTAATGGGGTGGAAAGGGGGATGGGGCTGAAAAGAATATCTGAGTGAATTAAAAGAGCTACTCCACCAGCGTGGGAAACACTTTCGGATGCCTTTCGGAGTATCTGAAAACCTTTGCAGGTAAAAATATCTGTGTCCTGCAAAAGGTCTCTTGGAGGGCAATCACTTTAGTATCTGTTTGATGCAAAACAACTTTCAGTTCTTCAAAATTAGCCCTAATTCCTCGGCAGTTCCACTGTAACAGATTTGTCATTTATAAATTAAGTATGAGATGACGACCTGGAATGTCGTGTACAGGATGTGTTTGTGCGACCTGGAGGTGAGGGTGAAGGAACCCTTCGTTCCTCCATGTCCATCAAGCTATCTGAAAGGGGTGCAAACCTATTTGAAGTAGGTGATGGAGGGTGTCGTCGTGTGCGGGTGCTGAATGTTTTTGACCCTGAGGGCCGGGAGGTTTGTGAGCGTTTACGAGGGGACTTTTGGGGAGTGGCGGTAATTGTGGTTTGGGACTTTGTTGGTGCAGTTTTTTGATGAGTACGTGTGGGTGCACGTGTTGTTGATCTGGTTGAGGTGTATGCTGAAATTGGTTGAGGTGTGGAAGGTTTGGGCTGCTGCGTTTGTTCTGTATGAGGGGGTGGCATGAGTGTGTGTGTGGGTTTGGGGGTTTCTGTGTGTATCCATGTGATGTCTGTTTGGCATGATGTAGATTTTACCGAGTGACGGGAAACCACCCCTGCAAAAGAGGGGTTTCCGGCTGTTTGTGTGGAGACTTGAAGGTTTCCCAACACACGGTGACGTGCCTCTGGGTACGATATACCCTGCTCTGATTTTAGCCGCTGGATTTTATCTTCCTCCTTCCAACGAGGACAGTCTCGGGAGAAGGCTGGGTGACATCCAGCACAATTTGCACATTTGATTGTTCCCTGACAATCATTTGGGGAGTGAGATTCACTGCACTTTACACAGCATGCTTCTGATCTACATGCAGATGATTCATGTCCATATCTTTGACACTTGAAACAACGTAAAGGTGAGGGGATAAACAGTGCCACCTTCACCCGAAGATAGCCAATGTTAATGGATGGTGGAAGGTTTGGAAAACAGAAGGTGAGGAAATATGTATTTGTGGGAATCAACTTTCCATCTTTCTTAAGGGTTACCCTATGTACATGGGTTACACCCTGCTGAGACAATTCAGTACGTATGTCTACTTCTGACAATCCAGCAAGATCTCTACACCTGATTACTCCTCTGGATGAGTCTAGAGTTTTATGAGGTGTCACTTTTATGGGGCGGTCCACAAATTGTTTTCCGTCCCATTTTCTTAGAGCTTCTGATGCTTTTTTATTTTTGCAATGGACTAGGAGATGTCCAGATCTTAGCTGCTTTACTGAAGAAAAGTTTGAAGATATGTTTTGTAAACCTTTCTGGACGGCAAAGGGGGACAGTCCCGAGATGGGTCTCTCTGGATCCCCACTTTCCACAATCAAATAACGTGGCCATGCCTCCTCTACAAACTTTACCAAATCATCACGTGCCTCCTCCTCACTGTCTGAGGAGTTATCATCAAAAGGTCGAGAGCGTTTTCCAGGATGTGAAAATTTTTTGCCCATGAGAAAAGATGAAGGTTCATTTCTCCTGATCCCCACCCACCACGGAGTCCAACTAGGGGATGCAGCCGAGCGGTACCATATGGGTATATCCAGCAGGGCTGCACCAGGGCTACAGGAGAAGTATACTCTGACCCACAAGGATGTGAAACAGATTGACCCAGGCCGCAGCCTTCTAGCAAAACTAGGGCATTGCACGACCAGCCGATTGATTGGTGCGGGTCAGCACCAACCTCCTGTCTAGGAGAAGTTTGGGCCAAAGAGGAATGTTGGTATGATGGGCCGCAACCCATCAGTGACCTCAGCCTCCAGGATCCCATTCTCCTCCGACACAGGTCGCCCTGCACGGCAAACGCAGGGGGCCTAAAGAAGGCCACTGAGAAAGCAATATATAGAAATATAGAAAGTATATATAGAATATAGAAAGTATAACAAAATATAGAAAGTATAACAAGAGTATGACATAGAATGTATGACTTAGGATTATGATGTAGTGAGTATGATGAAGAAAGTATGACGTAGTATGTATGGCTTAGTAAGGGATGGTTGAATGGGAGAAACGACAGAGGATGGAAGCTATAGAACAGAATATAATAATAATAATAATAATAATAATAATAATAATAATAATAATAATAATAATAATAATAATAATAATAATAATAATGTTGGCTTTTATAGCGCAGTTCCCCAGCAAAAACCAGGCTCACCGCGCTTAAAAAAAAAAAAAAAAAGTTTGGAAAGCTGGATTGCGCTCCAACGTCAATCGCCGCCATGGCCGACAAGGTAACCTTGGAATCAATGCAGAGGTTTATGCAGGTTGTTTCTTCTTCCATTATTCTCATCGTTCTGTTTAAGAAGGATTGTCGGTGAGCTCACACATTTATTTCATGTTTTGCAGTTCAGTTAGTACGGAAAGCTCAATGACATGGAGGTGTTCACAGTGTCAGTTGCATGGGTTAAATTTAGAATCATTGAAACAGCCGAAGTCTTGTAGTACAAACATCAGGTTAGTTTTAAAATCACCATAAAAGCCAGATTCTGTTCAAGAATTTCTGGATTGAGCCACAGGATGCAATCAACAGCATGTTGGGGTAGTCATAGTCTGTTCACTGGCGCCAGTCGTAACGATTGTGGAGAGAGAGAGTTGTGGATGCCAGTGAGACACGCCCCTGTGTATGTTACCTCCACTACGCAAGTATTTCAGAGCATGGAGTATAATCCACAGGATCTGTGTGACCGCTAGTTCTGGCAGTCCTGTTATGAAAAAGGCAGGCAGCAGGGCATTCTAAGATAAGACTTTGTTTATCACGGAGGTAAATTGGTAGCAGCGCTATGAGGAAACAAAGGTGAACACAGGACATCAACAATCAACAACACCACAACACATTGATACGTGTCACACTAGACAGCCCCTTATAGAATCACAATTTAGATTCGTATGTTATCGAAATTCATTCTCATTGCTCAAACATTGCACGGCCGATGCAACAAAGGACAGTCTCAACCTGTCGCTCTCTCTTCGAGGCCAACGGAATCGGCGCCCCGTAACTCTCCTGACAGGGTGTGCCAGTCATCACGGAGAAAACTGTAGACCCTTTTGAAAATTTCTGTCTGTGACACGCTTACTGTTACTCAGTCATCATTTTGTATGTCTTCAGTCAAGAGGCGTTTGAAAGTCCGCTGTTGTCTCGTGGAGGAGAGAGGGATGGTGGATTAGTGGAGGTTCTCGCGTCATCCATCTTTCAGTGGAGGCCATTGGGCAGATGACAGGCATACGGTGCAGTCGTGCTTTGGATCAGGTTGAAAAGTGATGACGTGGAACTAGTGACAGCTCTTTGGCAAAGATATTGAAGCGACCTCAGGGAACCGAGGACGTTAGTAGTGGCTGGGTACTGCTTTATATTAACTTTCGATGTTGGTTGGTTGAAGCTTTAGTCAACTACATGAGTATGAAGAAGTAGTAAAAGTCCACGATAAGCACGATTTTGTAGACATTTATCACCCCCGCAACCTCTACAGAGAAAAAGAGACAAAGTTTGTGTGTGTGTGTGTGTGTGTGTGTGTGTGTGTGTGTGTGTGTGTGTGTGTGTGTGATGGAGAGCAAATAATTTTCTCCGTGGCTCCAATTGTTGCCTTGCACAGGCAAGTAGTCAAACCCAGCAGGGAAGTTCACTATAGAAGTGCTATTATCATCATCATCATCATCATCATCATCATCATCATCATCATCATCATCATCATCATCATCATCATCATCATCATCATCATCATCATCATCATCATCATCATCATCATCATCATCATCATCATCATCATCATCATCACAGACACATTAATATTGTCTCAAAGGTTGTTTGAGGTGCTAGCTCCATACCAGCCATCTCATTCACTTTTGACCGCGCACACGGACTTCTTGTATGTTATACACATCACACGAGACAAATTTTTTCGAAGCTCATGTTCTTTCTCCCCCCCCCCGATGGATCACCACCTTGTCGCGGTCGGGGGGCTTGTGTGTCTCGATGACCCTAAGAGCTATGCCGACAGGAGCGTCAGCTCCTAGCAGGGTCACCCATGTCGGACAGGTCGAAGGGTAGAGACCAGACAAAGAGTGATCCATGAGTGCTGAAGTCGGAGGTGGTGGGCCACAAGGCGCACTCTGAAACAACCACTCCACCACGCAACACTGCCTATATGACACTTGGAGACAGAAAAATGTTCTTTCTCTAGCTCCTTTTCTCTTTGAAAAGTGACCAGTTTCGAGACTGGACTTAAAAGCAACCTTTTTTGAAGGATATGTCCTATAGCTCCATTGGCCTACTCCTTTTCACATCATTTACTCCCTTTGCCTCCCCCACTTCCTTTTGCTTTTCATATACACCGTCTACTAGTGTAATTGTCCGCTGACAATACTCTTTCGTTAAATTCCAGAGAGTTCACTATTCGACGAAGAAATGTACTATCAACATACTCTTGTATGATTAAGTTAATTGATAATAGAAGTGTTGGTGGACGGAGAAGACATGGGCTTTAGATGTGTCTGAAGACTATGTTTTCTAAAGACTCAGTTTTCAGATTTTTTTTGGTCTACTTTTCGAGCAAAAGGTGAGAATGCCGATGTTTTAAGCCTCACATCCTGCACATCAAACAGAATTATGTACTTTCATTTCGGGGATTAATATTTTAAAATAAACTTATCCTCTTGATAAAGGAAAAATACTGAAGTTAGCAGTTAAGACCACTGAGTATCGATGGTTTCTCTGTCGTTCTTAGGTGCTCACTGTTCGACCCCGTCCTTCCCCGTGTCCTCTTCGCCGTTAAAACAGCGTCATGGTCCACGAGTGCAGTCTACAGCAGTGCGCATGCATACTTTCGGTAAACGCTTGCAAGTGTGCATTGTCATGTCAGGTTCGAGCAGTTTGGGTACAAGCCAACAAACAAAGCTATGATGACAAGTACTTGGCCACTAACTTCATCCGAGAGCCATTTCGTGCAAAGAGAATTCTGAGATCGAGTGCGCTTGTCCAAAGCTCTGACAGTACTCAGTAGGAGCAGGTTTGAGTGGTGAGTACACAAGCTTTTGCGTGCATACATAATATATCTATTAATAGATATATAAATATAATTCTTGTTTGTAAAGCAAACTAGGCTGAGATATTGTTGAAGATATTCTATACGGTTTTTCTTGTTTCCGTACACGAGACGTTGGCTGTCATCATTGTTAGAGTGTCATTATTTAAATCGTGGATTTATGACCCGTGCCATTACATAAGCTCAAGGAGATCGTTATCAGCGTGCCTTCACGTTTGCGCAACGTCTGAACACATAAAAACACTGGATCGGATGCTCGAACCAGGTTTCTAAGAATTAGATTATTTGTATTTATTTCTTCTTTTTTCTATACAACTACGCTGAACAATCCTCACTCGCTTGTTTGTTTGTTTGGAGCTGGCAGAATGGGGCTAGGTGAACATTGTAAGAAGACCATGGGATGCGCTGTAGCTGTTTTACGATTAAACAAAACACTACAGACGGAGCAGATATGTGATCACAGTGTAATGGTTGCGCGTGTTTGTGACAGCCTGTATCACTTGCAGCATGTTGCTTCCCTTAACACTTTCCCGCCCCTTCCTTCCAAACCACCAGAGTGACCGTGAAGCCGATGACGTAGCACTAAACTTCCAGTACAGGTGGCGGGCGAAAATAAGTGTTGGGACCTTGTTTTGGGGTAGAAAGCAGGTCCTACCTATGGTCTGTACACGTGATTCCGGAAAAGAAAAACAGGCAAATAATGCAGCTCCAAACCCTACAGACTGTGTTTCACAGCCACTGGCGTTCACCTAATGCCTGGTCAATTGCACGTTCTTTTTCCTCATATAAAACAACTCTGCCTCTTTTGAAGGTCTGTATACATTTTATTGCATAAACAAAAATCTGTTAAAAGACTAAAAAAAATCATAAAATAATTACTATAGCAAAACTAATTTCTCAATATAATCCCTAAAGTTACTAATTAAATAATCACTCTAATTAACAAATATTCTATAGTAAAGTCCTTAAAGTCCAGCACAGAGTTACTTTTATCACTGTTTACTCTTGATGATGTTCTTAATTCCAGTCACTGGAAACTGACGATTCACTGCAGACACTAAACTCTAACAGTCACCGGGGACTAAAGATCCAGGAATTAAAAAAATATCTTCCACACACACAAATAAACCAAACCATAAACACTTCCACTCGGGGACAAACATTAAACACAAAACTCGTTCAGCGCTGTCTCTGGGGACAAACACAAACACAATCGCTGCCTCTCGTTGCCAGACGTTTTCACAAAAATGGTGCTGCCTCTGGGGACACGCGACCAACACATACTACATGATAAAATCACACAACTTCAACTAACTCACTAAACAACAATCATGAAAAAAACTCTTCAAACATTCTATGGCATCTGCCAGGCCCCGTAAACTTTACGGCCTCACAGATTTTATGGCCCATCTCCCAGCCTCTTAGTCCCTAGACTTTACAACCCATCACTCGGCATCACAGACTGCGCTTATTTAAAATTACAACAAAGAAATTACCACTGCATATTTATATCTCTCTTTAAAAAACATACGAAAAAATTCATCTTATAGAAAAACCGAGTTACTGAAAGATATAAAAATCTTCACTATTATTATTATTATAACAACACACCTTTCTAGGAAGACGCAGCCTTTTCTTCACTTGCCGTGTCTCTTGAGGAAGTGAAGCGCTGGCCGGCGACAGTTAATTAAATACTATTTCCCCTTTCTTTTCTCACTGTCTAAAAAAACAACAACCTATTACTCATGCGCCAGGTGCGACTCGGCCACCCGCTCTGTACTGACTATTAGTCTCCATGTCACCCCTCTGTGACACTGTGCAAGTGGCAAAGTCGGCTAGTCGTAAATAGTCATAGTTATGCTGGATAGCAGCTCTCACACATTAATTTACTAAAATACATTTAAGGAAAGGTAAGATTTTGATTTTGAATCTCTAAATGACAGTGAACAACTAAATGACACAGGGAAATACACACAATGCATAGTTCAGTTACTTTATTGATTGACATGGAAAAAGCAAAAAGAAATAATAAAAAGGTATTGATTCTAACGTGCGACTACAATTTTGATTATCAATCCTTTATCAAGTTCTGAGCGTCTGGTGAGGACCAGTACAGATCTTGTCTTCTTGAACAATGTTCCCCCCCCCCCAATCAGCAGTTTTAGTACTATGTCTTATCACTTCCCTTTTTCACCTGCGTCAGACGTTTACATTGTTTTTGCTTTAGTCACACAGAATTCATCTACATTTATCGTTCCAAAAGACAGCTGACAGAACACCATGGCAATTCTACTGGAAATCCTCGACTTCAACACAGGCCTTGCCTTAAGCGTTGCCGCGTTGTCGTTGTTGTGGTGGTTTTCTGTGAGACGACCTGCAGGTGTACCTCCAGGACCCGGGCTGGCTGTACCGCTGCTGGGTCACCTGCTGCTAATGAAGAAAGATCCTCGGCAGCAGTTCGCAGCATGGCGACGACAGTACGGGGATGTGTTCAGTCTGTACCTGGGCAGTCAACTGGTGGTGGTGCTCAACGGCTACAAGGTCATCAAGGAGGCACTGGTCAAAAACGCCGACGCCTTCTCCGACAGGCCTCATTGTTTTCTTTTGGATCTTATAACCGACAGCAAAGGCAAGTTAAAATCTACTTAAAGATTTCAGCTTTGAAGTAGTTTCAACATAGTTGGTCATAATGAAAGTTTCTAAATTGTTTAAAATGCAGGCCGAACTGCTTAAAATGAACAGTTTTATTCAGAATTAAAACCTTTTCATTCTCGAATTGTCTAGTAAGTTCATTTAAGCGAAATCGTCATCTCTTGTCCCAGGGCCCCCGGTAGTGTAGTGGTTAAAACACTCGCTTGTCACCACTGCAGTGAGTGGCTCAGGGTTCAGATCTCGTCTCGGGACACTCTCTGTATGTGACACCTGTTCGCAGGGCTGGGCGGCGGGGGTTTTCTCCGGGTACTCCGGTTTCCTCCCCCCTCCCTTTCCCCCCCATAGTGCGAAATCGCCGCAAGGTGGAAGCACTTTCCAACTAAATAAACAACAACAACAAACTTGTCCCAGTAAACAGCTGAAAAGCCGGCTTAAGTTTGTATTATTTACCGTCTTCACTCGCAAGTTTTCCCATAGAGCAGAAAAGTAAATGCTGGTTAATGAGGTAAGACTTCAATATTCTTCTTCTGTGACTGTGTGACTTTGTTTACCTCATGGAAGGGTTGAGGGTGAAGGTAAAATTATCAACTTGCGATCTAGCGGTCATTTAGCTGGATATAACCTTATACATTGAGCAGGAGCAGTTGCTATGATTGCAGTTTTTGGAGGAGATTTTCCTAATTGTAAGAGTTTAAACTCACTGTAACACAGTAATTAATGGATTAATCTGGCAACAAACATTTTAGAAACCTTGAGATTTAGGCATTGATCAAGGTGGGTTGGTCTTGTTCGTCCAATGTGGCGACCGTTTTGATCACGTAAGCTCGATCTTTTTATCATGAGTGAAACTCAAATTAAATATCTCTAAAGATTTACAAGATAAATACAAATTAATTATGATAATAATTATGACTTATTAGATATGTATAAATATGAAGCGCTGTTGCCTAGTACCAACCAGGTTCAAAGCATTGTACATATATTCGAACGTTACACGAAGGCACAAAAGCACGATCATATTTTGCACACACACACACACACACACACACACACACACACACACACACACACACACACACACACACACACACACACACACACGAAGACAAATATAGTAATATTTTCCATAAGAAACAAGGAAATTGTTTTAAGACACTTTTAATCTTTTTAGGCGTTGCTGACACCTCTGGTCCGGTGTGGAAAGACCAAAGAAAGGTTTCTCTACAGATCTTACGTGAGCTAGGGATGGGTAAAAACGTCCTGGCGGAAAAGATCCAGGAGGAGGTTAAAGAGTATATCAGGGTCATATCCCAGAGCCAGGGACAACAACTGGATCTGAAACACTTGACCCAAGCCAGCGTGTCCAACAACATCTGCTCCATCCTCTTTGGGAAACGCTTTGAGTATGACGACGATGTCTTTGGAAACAGCCTTATGTTGATTGATGCCATTGTTAACGAGGTGGGAACGATTGGCGTAGTGATGTCTCTACCTTTCCTGCGACACCTGCCTGGAGATTACTTTAAGTTGCAGCTCTTTGTGGACAACATGAGGCATGTGTTACAGGAGTTTATTAAACCTTTTGTAGACGAGCACAACCAGAGGTTTCAGGAGGGCCCAGAGGCGCCTACATTAGAGAAATACATCATCATCGCAACATGCAGTCAGGATCACCTCACATCAACGGTAAACACATACTCCGTTTTGTTCGATTTAAACAATTTTACCGCCAGTGTTGGATTATAAATGTGTGATTTTTTTAAATTTCTATTTCTAGAGATAAATCTCTAAGATTACGATTTTTGCTTCATAAATCAGACATTTATTCTTAGTCAGTGCTGTTTTTTTCAAATTTTGGAACAGTCGCGTGGTCATTACGTCGTTTCCATATCCTTTCGTGCACCAAAACAGTTTATAGAAAATCGTTCATATGTCCATGTTTAAGTAGAATGTTGTTTTGCACAGATAATGCAAAATAGAATAGTTCCCTACCCTACCACCACCTTCGCCAAGATAAAATGGTCCTACTTCCTTGTGGGTAGATAAATGGGGAAAGATAAAGGCGGAAGGATTAAATCCATCCAGAAAATCATGATACCAAACAACATCTGAGGGCGAGGACTTTCCACCCAAAAAGTGTCGGCTATGGCCCAGTGCCTACGTACTCGCGACCATCCGACCTATCGGCTATGGTTCACCAAGAGAGGAAGATGAGCACCAGAGTTAGGACCATAGCGGTTGTATATCTCTGGACTGCTGGCTGTTCGCATAGACCATTTTTAGTCTCAGGTCTCGGCAAACCATTTAACAGAGTAATAACCACGAAATTTTTTACTTTTCTAAACAATTCATTTATAATAAATAATTAGTACTTAGTTACTTTTTTGTCATCTTCTTTTTTTGTCAAAATCTCTCTACGTGCACTTTTCACGACTTAATAAGCCAATAATAAAAAAAGCCAATAAACTGAAAACATGTCACAGCCTCTGCGTTCACTCAACGCCTGGACATTTGCGTGTTTTTTTTCAGACAAAACAACTCTGCCTTCTTTTTAAACATGTATACATTTAATTAAGTCAATAAAAATGGTAAAATAAATTCAATAAATTCTAAGGTACAAAATGATCTAAAATTCAAATAGTCTAAAAAAAAGTTTATAATCTGGCACAAAGTCACTTTTCGATGATCTCTGAATAAAGTTCTTAAATTTCAGACGCTAGAAAAAACTGACGCTTCGATGAGTGCGTATATATATATATATACACCTAAACTACATAAATGCTCCACAAACAAATATCCTAAACCACAAACTTTTTAATATAAATGGTGCTGTCTCTCGGGACGAGCTACCCAACCTCACAAAACAAACGCTGCCTCTCGGGGCCAGACGTTTCTCTTAAAATGGTGCCGTCTCTCGGGACGAGCCACCTAACCTCACAACACAAACGCAAATGACAACAAAAGAAAATTACTAATACTTATAGATCTATATCTCTATTAAAAACATACAGGAAAAATTCACGTTACGCAAAATAATCCGAATGGCTAACAAAAACACACTAACGCACCGTTCTAGGTGACGCAGCCTTCACTTCCCCACACGCAGTGTCTCGGCACTTGCCGTGTCTCTCTGAGAAGTGAAGCGCTGGCCAGCAACAGTTAAACCTAATTACTCTTCCCCCTTTCTTTTCTCACTGTCTAAAAAAAAAAAATATATCCCTATGACTCATGCGCCAGGTGTGATTTGGACATCCTCGCTGTACTGGCTATAAGCCTCCATGTCACCCCTCTGTGACAAAACACAACAGACCGTAAAGCTTGCGCTTTTGTACCTACGTCAACATAAGAGTTCGCATCGCCTGCTCTTCTTCTTGATGTTGAAAGTTAAGTCGGCAGAGAATATGTGCCTTGGCTTCGTTCAAGTAGTTAAAGCCCGATTGATGAGCAAAAATCGCTGGAAACAGAACACAAAGTATGACAAAAACATGTTCCGGTGGTCTTTTATGACAAAGAGGCATGAAAGATTTTATATTAATATTTTTCTCTAAAGCACACCTGGATTTGTCGAGAAAACAGGAAGTGACGAAACGAACGTATTTCTAAAAATAGCCCCGTTTGCACTAGCATAAGTCGAAGACAAAAGATGAAATCCTCGGTAAAAGAAAACTGACCAGGACACATTGTGCTGTTGCTGAATGTTCTCTTCGACACTCAGGGAGTTAGTTTGTACTCATGAAGGAAATCCTAAAGATAATGGCAGCAAACGCCAGTGGATTCACTTTGTTCAAACGTGCCATGCGAACTTGGTCCCCACACCGTACTCAAGAATTTGCTCAAAACATTTCAAAATCGATTGTTAACCAGTCACTTATACAGTACAAACAAGCCTTGGACTTTCAGTAAAACGAAGAAATCTTATTCCTACAGCAGTGCTTACTCTACAAAAGCACGAGATGTTAAAACCGACTACGACTGCTGGTAGATCAAGCACCAGATATGCAACATCGACGGTTTCTACACGTCTACAAGTCTACAAGTACAAGTCTGGTCTACAAGTAACATCGTGTGACAGTCACAAACACATCATCAGTTGTATCTTTATTCAGCATAATACTCAAAACAACTGACAGTGTGAGGGCACCATTGATGTGCGTGATCGAAACAGCTAAAAAAAAGGGGAAGAAAAGAATTGAGCGTGATAAACATATTATATATTATATTATAACGGGAACACGTGCGGTCGAGTATCAGTAAGTAAATAGAAAATGTTGCATGCAGCTAAATGAGGAAGAAATAAGTTTTTACATCGATAAACATGTTCAAACTATCATTATATTTTTAATTGCAAAAAAATCCTTATCAGCATTCAGTTGTAACTATTGTTGCCCATTAAATTTGGTCTGATTGACTTACTAGTCTGTTGAATGAAATCAGTTTGGACCATTTAATTATTTTTTAACTTCATTCGAAGCCTCTAAATAAAGTTCCAATCTGTAGGGCTGTATTCCAAATTCAGCTGTTTCATTTTTTGGGCGAACAAAATCGCTTCTTGCACACGACAACCTGAGTGATGTTTCTTCATTTGACATGCAAATTCGTTGTTAGAAATACTTCGATCACGTGAGAGAACTCTTCAGTATAGTAGAGTATTTTTTCCCGCCTTCCTAGTTGCAGGTGAGAACGCCGATGTTTGAAGGCTTATATCTTTAACCCGATCATAAAGAAATAATGCTGCGGTCGGCTTGATCTTTAAAGCATAAAACTCGTCTGCAAGCAGTCAAGAAATATATACGTCCGTCGGATCATGGATTTTTTGCCTAAAAAGAAACATCTTGCCGAATCTGTTTAGTCCCGGATCAACAACGACCGTGCTCCCTACCGGCAGGCTCCAGAGTGTGTATTGCGGAAAATGTACCACTGGAACTAAAACAGAAATAAAATTGAGAGAGGGAACATCCATTGGTACGCAGAACGTCCGCAAATTACACCAGCATGGAAAAGTAAAACAGCTCACTCATGAGGTGGGTTTGTCAGAGGTCAGAGGGCAGAGATTTGGTGGGACAACCACTGACGAGCGCCATAAACAGTGGCAGAGTGGGGAGGATGCCAGACAAGAGCATGACCTGGGTTTCCTCGTACAGAGGGAAGTGGTTGGAACCGTCCTCAGCTGTACCATCAGCTGTATACCTGTATCCAGCAGACTGATCTCCATACGCGTCACTGCCAGGCCTCAGAGAGTCTCCAGTGTCCGATATATACTCCGACCTCCACGCACGACGAGTTTTACCAAAAGCATGACAAGGAAACCAGCGACAGAGGCCCCAGACTCCTATAATTTATGCAAAATCATCTACTTACCTCTCCGCCACAGATGTTGAGGACGGAAACTTGGTACTAATCAGTTGAATCGACTTCATCCTGCTGCTTAGACGCTTTAAATACAGCATCAACAAAGCTTAGCCGAGGACCTATCTGGGCGATGACTTAGGTAACAACAAGTCGTTGTCTGAATGAGCCTAAAGCTAAAGCTTTAACATCGGTTTAAGTTTCAGAAGCTGAAAGACCCAACCGTTTCTTAAAAGACTGATGCTTTTTTGCTTATATGTGGAATTATTCTCCCTGTAACTCTACAAATGAATGCAACTTCAATAGTAATATTACAGAAGAAAAATAAAATAACGATTGACCTATCCTGGCTAGTTACTACAGAAAAGAAATTTAAATGGTAAACAAGTATTTGCGATTTCCAGATTATAAAAGTATTTTCAATTTCCAGATGTTAATCTCCTTAAGTTACTCCTCGACATCTTTGGAGCTGGCACAGACACGACCTCTTCAGCTATCCTCTGGGCTCTTGTTTACTTCCTTCACCACCCTGACGTGCAGGACAAGTGCTTCGAGGAGATCGACAAAGTTATCGGGACTGAGCGAGCGCCCACCATACAGGACAGACCCCAGTTAGTTTACATGGAGGCTGTAGTAATGGAGGTTCTTCGCTCTGCTAGCATTTTGCCACTAAATGTGCCGCATGCCATAGCATATGACATCGAGTTTGGCGGATACACGATTCCTAAGGGCACTATTCTTATCCCCAACCTGGACTCTGTGATGAGAGCTCCAGAGATCTGGGATGACCCCGACGTCTTCCGACCTGAACGTTTCATTGGAGAGGATGGCAAACTGTGGATACCCGAAGAGTTCATTCCCTTCTCTGTGGGTAAGTTACATCTTTTTGAAATAGCATTTAAAAGTGCATGGAGATTTTTTTTGTTTCTCGACTTTTTGCCGTCATTTTTTAATATTGGATACGAGTATAAATCATATTCTGTGATAATGTTACAACTAACACACACACACACACACACACACACACACACACACACACACACACACACACACACAGTACACAAAATTCAACTTGGAACTTATATATGATTAAAAATCATTTTTTTACAGGTCGGCGCATCTGCTTGGGTGCAACACTTGCCAGAATGATATTATTTCTGTACCTGTCAACAATGGTACAACACTTCCGATTCCTGCCTCAGGAAACTGGAGAGCTTCCATCTTTGCAAGGCGTGCTGGGAATAGCCTGTTCTCCTGAACATTTCAAGGTTCGACCTGTGCCTAGAATGTGTTACACAAAAGAAACATCTGAATGAAAACAGTAATGATCGAGCCGACATGATCTCTCAGAGGACACCGAAAAACATCTCAATTTCCTATTCATATACATGTATACCAAAGCTCTATACGTGGCTGCAGCATATCTATTAACGAGGGACAAACGGACAATCTCTGTTATTTTTTTACCTGTCGGAGCCAGACGTTTTACTCAAAATGGTGCTGTCTCTGGAGACAAGCAACCCAACCTTTAAACATAAACGCTGCCTGTCGGGGCCAGACGTTTTACACATACCACAGGACAAAATCACACAACTTCAACTAACTCACAAAACAACGATCACAAAAAACTCTTCAAACATGCCATGGCATCTGCCAGGCCCCGTAGACTTTAATGCCCATCACCCGGCCCTTGTAGTCCATAGACGTTACGGCCCAACATCACCCGGCTTCAAAGACTTTACGGCCTTGCATCCGAAGTAAAGATGATTTGGCTTCTTCCCTTGAGAAGTGATACTTTTCTTCTGGTTGGCGAATGTCACTTCCCCAAAAATATAGCAAAAATTGTCCACGGTATTAATTCACTTTCGACGCATTAGTGTTCTGTATTGTAACTAAATGAATAAAATAAGAAAAGTTTTATGTAACAGTAGCTTAAACTGTATCCCACGAAATCTAAAATATTTAAAATGCTCAACCTGTCTGACTGGGTTATATATAGTACACTGCTGACGTCAGCATACTTCCGGGGCCCCCGGTAGTGTAGTGGTTAAAACACTCGCTTGTCACCACTGCAGTGAGCGGCTCAGGGTTCAGATCTCGTCTCGGGACACTCTCTGTATGTGACATCTGTTCGCAGGGCTGGGCGGCGGGGGTTTTTTCCGGGTACTCCCGTTTCCTCCCCCCTCCCTTTCCCCCCATAGTGCGAAATCACTGCAAGGTGGAAGCACTTTCCAACTAAATAAACAACAAACAATACCAACAACAACAACAGCATACTTCCGCCTGGCAGTAGTACTGCATTGCATCAGAAAATAATGCAATAAACTAAAGATTATGTGTACATGATGGCATTATGCATTGTGATGCAATATTACATAATTCTAGGCTTATTTAGGATGTTAGTCCTACTGAATACATTTACACCATGAAACATACAAATGAACTATATCAAATATCGTCAAAATGGGAGCCAATAAAAAGTGTGCATGGTCACATTCGTGTTCGCACACCAAGATACTACAGATTAGGACATTTTTAAGTCAGTAAAGATTTTAGCGTTGACCAGTGATATTTGGAGGTTCCAACATGATCCGTGTCTAAGGCACACAAAAAGATGTTTTTAAACAGTTAATGAACCTATAATGTTTAGTGACTTCTACTCACCATGTATATGCGTATGTTTTTCCGATTTCTTGTCGCTTTTTTTCTTAAACGTTTCTTCATATATATCATATAGACGCTTAAACTAATATCGATATTCGTTTGCATTTGATTCCAGAAAGACAATATTTTTTTAACGTTTTAATAGATTCTTTTCATGAAATTCCTTATTTGAATGTCTCGGATATCACTACACATATTTTTGAAGTTCAGCGAAAGTCTCTTCACATAATAAATAAAATTTAAGTAATGACCCGAGATTTTGTGAAACTAAAGTAATTCATTCAAAGCTATTGTTTGGGCATAGTGATGCATAAAAGTGTTGTAGATGACTGTGTAGAGTTGTATTGTCTTTTAAAGGTATCAGTACATCAGTACAGTGTATTAGTACATCCGTATATTGTATATTAAGGCATTATTGTATTATGGATCGACGACGAAAATAATGAAACCGTTTGTTCTTTTTAAAAGAATCATTTACAAACTGTGGCGAGTGAACGAGTCACCAACCAGCAAGCAGGCCCTTGGGGAGATAAGCAGGCAGGACCTGTCATTTTATGCATAGAGTGGGAGAAGGGAGGAGAGGGGGGCCTGTCACATGTGGCTTTTCTGCTTTATCATCCAGGACCGGTCACTTGGCGGCAACTTAGGAGAAGTCGGATGGGATAGGGGGCGGGGGATAGTCTTGGAACACTCCATGGCCCCTTACACCTTTTTATTTTAAGTGACATGGTATTAAAAAAATTGACCGTTTTGATTTAAAATAAAAGTGTGTTTAAAACATGTTTTACTTATTTTGTTTTTGGAAATTATGTAGACAGAATGAAAGCATTGCTGTGGTTGGTCCTGTGCTGCTGTTGATGAGGCATTCAAGGAGATTAAGGCAAGTCTCCATTAATCTGCTGCTCTAACTTTCGTTGGATTCTGTGACAATCTTTTTTAGGTTAGGTCCTAGCCACAGCCCAAACTTGGAAACAGTCTGGGCAATGCGTTATTCAAACACTCCCAGCAAAGGTGGTAGCTGGCCAGATTCCATTGGCAGGAAATGAAAGTGCTGTACCATCGCCGACAGGTAGAGAAATAGTTTCATTTTTGCGAGCGCCTCCCCCAGACAGCTGCGCTGACCTGTGATGTCTAGAACTGCATAAGAACAATAAAGACACGTAAACAGTCAGCCTTTCCACTTTTTACGATAAAAGTCTTTAATTACAATTCATTTCATAACAAGTCCGCTTTGAAGCCTCCGCAGTCAGGTCCGGAGCTTAAAAAAAAAACAACAAAAAAAAAAACAAAAACAAAAAACAAAAAACAAGCAAACAAATAAAACCCGACACACAGTCTTTTCCAAGTGTCCGCCTCTCTTGAAGTTCAGTACGATCCGGCGAAACAGCCAGCGACGAACAGAAACAGAATGAAGAAAACAATAAAAAAAACAGCCTGGACAGAAAATTTCATGATAAACAAATTAATACAATCTAATAATCATTCAGATTTAAATGCGTTATATTACTAATTTAATATTCTCTAATTAATAATTCAATCAAAAACTTATATAAAAAGATTTAAAAAGAAATGAGGCAGGCTCACCTCAACTCATTTCACGCGAATAATTTACACTTTTAATAAGTCTGGTCAGGACTTTACACACAGCACGGAAGAAAACGATCGGATTTTTCCCCCTCCCACCCGTCCAAGTCGAGGAAACACGACAAGCAGCAAAAATCACTCGTTTTTCCCCTCAGTCCTAATCTTCACTATTTACACAAGTGAAGCCCCTCAATGAAAAAGCAAGAGGCCTCATGAGACGCTCACACCCACGTACACTCGTGACAATCACACACCCGCGAACACACCCACCCATTCCCACAAAAAAAATCGCCATCCGCCCATGTTTTCAGTTTCCCGTTTCTCATTCAAACAGATAAAAAATAAACAGCATGTTGATGACAAAAGCTGAAGAGGTTAGGTGTTGGCACTGTGTGTTTAAGGCAGGGAATCCGTTTGGAAGTTATGTCTTGTACATTACATAGGTGTTCACTTATCTTCATCTGCTTGTTTGTTTGTTCATAGTTCTTCAATCCTCTGTATGTACTGTAAATAGATGTAGAGAGAGAGACCTATACATGTATATCTCTTCACGAGGCTCTCATTTCCATCATCTGTTTTGAATGCTCCTTTACGTGCGCGATTTATTCTCTGGTAACAGCACGCACTAGGTAATGTCTTGGAAAATCCACGATACCAAGAGTTCCATTTAAAGATGGCAGTTCTCCAGTCTCCGGTGGCAGGAAGCGGAAGCGCTGTATCATGGCGGCCAGGTACAGGAACAGCTCCATCCTCGCCAGTGCCTCGCCCAGACACATTCGCCATCCTGAGAAATTGTTTATTTTATTTTTTCACTACTTGAAAAACAGTTTGATTTCAGACGAAATGTTTAGGGGAAAAATCAATGACGATGTTATAATAAAGATCAGCAGTATAACAAAGGAAGAAGGCAGAAAAAGATGAAGAGGAAGAAATATAAAAGAAAGCTAAGAAATAAACATTAATCTGACGCGTACAGCTTCGTCGACGATAGAATAAAAATTTTAAACAGTACAAATTTCGAAGTGATTTTGGAAGTCAGTATAAAACACTTTATAATCCTGTTTTAGAGGTTAATATAAAATATCACAAAAGATTCTCAATTTCTTTGACATAATTAACAGTATGGCTTGTAGGTTAAGTTGTCACATTTAAATCATCATTGCAGTTAAGTATTTCTTAAAGTCGATCTGCCAGATCTCGGTCGGCCTTTGTTGATTCATTAAAGAGTATTGTACCCTACCTATGGAGAACGGAATATGTTCCTTAAAGTGTAGCAGTTTGCCATCTTGATCGATGAACCTCTCAGGACGGAAATTGTCAGGGTCCCCCCAGATGTCCGAGGCATGCAGCACAGAGGACAGGTTGGGGATGACAGTGGTGCCCTGTGGGATGGTGTATCCTCTATATTTCACGTCACACGAGGTGCTGTGCGGAAAGCTAAGTGGCACAACATCAGCGTATCGCAAGACTTCCAAGATGGTGGCCTCCAGGTAGACCAGCTGAGACCTGTCGTGAATGGTGGGCGCTCGTGCACTTCCGACAACTCTGTGGATCTCCTCGTAACACTTGTCCTGAACGTCAGGGTGGTGAAGGAAGTAGGCGATGCCCCAGAGGATTGTTGTTGATATCGTTTCTGTTCCCGCCATGAACAAATCCAGCACTACCTTTGGCAAGTTCACTTCTGGCAAAAAAGATACCGAGTTAAAGTGATTGAAGAAGATAATTACTGTTTTGTTATTTATTAAAAAAAATTTAAAACACTCATTTTCTTCAAGACCAACCAGAAAGCAAGTTAAATATATCACTATAGTATTAGCTGATTACACGGTACTTATTCTAAAAATATATCTTATTAGATGCCTTTAAAATCCACATAAAGATCTGGAAGTAATGACAGTGGTACGTGAATATGCTTCCTTCTTCAAGATATGAGTGGAATCTTGCGTTACTTATGCCTTTCCGAAGACATAAGTGGAGTATTGTGTTAATTAAGCCTACCCAAAAGTAACATGGAGTGCCGGTGCTATGTGTCTGAATGTATCTCGAAGAATTTTGCTAAATCAGATTGTAGGAACTGGTAGCTTGTTTTAAGCAAAGCAACAAAACCGATTAAAAAGAGTAGATCTTTTGAAAATCACACATAATGTTTCAAAAACAAGCTAATTTGTATAATTTTCTAAAAGCCATTAATTAATAATACTGTCAGATAAAGAGAAATACATAACCACATATTCACAAGAGCACGGTGATTGTAATTTTGTTTACAGTTTGTAGTTGTATGAATGCATGTGTGCAACATAAAAAGCAAAGGTAGTCTCGTAAACATTTAGTTGTTTGGGAGGGAAATGTTCAGTGCCGCAGTTAGACGCCAGAGTTTTGTGAGGACGGTGCCCATTTCTTCTCCCTCTCTGGCATTCCTTCCGAGGAGCTTTAAGGCACCCTTTTAAAATAAGGTCAACTGAAAGAAGTATTCCCTTTCACATCGGTATCAAACCGGCTACTCTGTGCAACTAGGTACAATAGCTGCTTTCCTTAGATGCCTGCATGTATGAGCAATGAAGAAGCGGAAGGTGTTAATATGTACGAGGATGTTTGTGTATGATTTTGGTACTAGGCTGGGCACATTTTTTAGAAGAGTGAATTGAAGTGGCGTGTGAGTGTGTGGAACCATGTGATGAATGATGATTCTGACAGAGTAGCTAAAGTGCATCGCCAATAGGATTTTGTAACTTTTTTTATGGGTGATCAAGTCGATTTCCTTGAGAATAGGTAATTGTCTACTCGGCCCAAAATATCCCTGGTAAGCATCCGCCGAGAACAAGTACATGCTCTACGTAACATTGATATGTTCAGCCAATGGCTTCCCTTGCACTTTTCTTGTCTCCATTAGATAAGCGCTGATAAAGTCGTTTGCACGACTCTCATCGTAGTCACTAATGTGTTGGTCAATCACAGGTTGCACAAAGCTGTCTATGATGACGGCAAATGTCTGGAAGATTTTTCTGATGCCAAACAGATCTCCAGGAACTAATCTTAAAAGCGGAAAAACGTGGGCGAGACACGCTGAGCCTGTATTTTGAACGACTTGTTCCACAGCTTTCATGTATCGCTTGAAAACAGGGTCTTCGTACTCAAAACGTTTGCCAAAGACAATGGAACAGATGTTGTTGGACACGCTGATCTGGGTCGGTCTGGCAAGATCCGTCGGCTGACCTTGCTTTTCAGCAATGACCTTGAGATATTCGCTGATCTCTGTTTGGATCTTTACAGCCAGAATATTTTTCCCCAAGCCAAGTTCTCTTAAGATCTCTAAGGTCGTCTGCCTCTGAATTTTGCTGACCGAACCTGGACTGTTTCCGATTCCTGAAATAAAAACACCTGTTTCAATACTCAGAATAGGCTGCAGACAAGCATACAGACCGACCAACAGATAGAAAAGTGGTAAGGCAGGCAAGCAGATAATCAGACAGGTAGGCAAAATAATTGGGAAGGCAACCATTGGTTTAGTACAACACACACAAAGTTATCGAAGATTCAATCGCTAACTTCAACTGTTTGTTGAACTTCAACGGTTTTTGCTTCAGTTTTCTGTCCCCATGAGATAAGCGCTAATAATGTTACATAATTCTCATCATAGTCCTTAATAGTATCTGTCAATTACAGGTTGCACAATGCTGTTTTTGATCACGATAAATCCCACAAATATTTGTTCTAATGCCTAATGGATCTGCAGCGAAAAGATGCAAGCTAAAGTGGCATGTCCACATCTTGAGATCATCAGAGTTTGCGAAAGATGACCAGGGTGAGTGCATGGAGGTAGAAAATAATGCCTATCCAGCATTTCTCAGAGAAGGGTAGTGACCCGAAAAAACTAGCGAGACTTGGCGGTAATATTGTATTCACACGCCCAGCAGTAGCTAAATAAGATGATGATGATGATGATGATGATGATGATGAGGAGGAGGAGGAGGAGGAGGAGGAGGAATGTTACATGCTAGTTGCTGACCTTTGCTTTTAATGTTGTCAAATACAGAGACGTGCGGTCTGTCGGAGAATTCGTCGGCATGTTTAACCAGCGCGTCCTTGATGGCCCTGTATCCGTTGAGCACCACCACCAGCTGGCTGCCCATGTACAGACTAAACACGTCTCCGTACTGTCGCCGCCATGTTGCGAACTTCGAACGAGGATCAGACTTTAAGAGATGCAGATGACCCAACACCGGAAGAGCAAAGCCGGGTCCTGGAGGTGCTCCTGGTGGCCGTCGTGTTGAAAACCACCACAGTGAGACCAACGCCAGAGCGACCAGCAACAAAACGCTTGTCGTCTCCAGCAGCAGTTCTGTTCCAAACATCCTGCGTTGTCTGAATTGGAAAAAACTATGAAAATATCGTTTTATTGCCGAGGATGCATGTAACTCAGCATACCTTGCTGACTCTTTCTGTTGGGATTTCGTGTCAAACATTAACGGTAAAACAAAGACTAAAAGTAGATAATTATCCAACTCGTGCAGAAACAGAAATAGATACACATTTTTGTAAACATTAAAAAAAGCATTTGTACACAAAGGCACTCAACTGCTACGACAGGAGTCAGCTGTGAGATATATTATTAAATGAATGGTTTACTTCGAAGTTTGTAGATTACATTTGTTGTGCAGCTTTATTTTATTTTAAACATTATTTGAAGCGGATTACTTAACAATGACTCTCCTAATGACATGCCACTTACTTTTTAACTTTTTGTCTCTGTCTCATCTGTTGATGCAGCACCCAAACAGCATCAGCCTTTTATACGCTGCTCCAAGGTCAGGTTTTCCTACCTGGAAAGGGTAACTGCACATGATGTACCGTTAACCTTTTTGTTTACGCCCCAGGCCCACATGCTCCATACGCCTCAAGGCACTTTATAAAAACAGACACAGGATCTTCATTCTTCTTCTTATTCAGCACGTGAAGACCGTCGGGCGAGTATTGTTCTCTGGCAGAGTCTTGGCTATCTCGCTGTGATCGGGAAGCTGACCTCGCTGTGATCATGATAACACGTATTTGCAGACAACTGTCAAGATAGCACTGACACTGACATTAAGTTATTGTGTGAATATGTCAGCAAGTACATTTGACTTCACGATAACATGTTTCTTTATATGGGAAAATATGCTTTATGAACATTTGTGAAGATGAATCGAAGAAGATATTGGGCGTCCCAATAAATGTACTCATATTTAGACTACCTACAACTCACTGAATTTTTCATTTCACTTGAGATCAACTGGACTCGAATAATGGCAGAAGTACGACTAAGTTTTGAACAGAGAAAATAAATCATAAATCATAAATGCTACGGAAAGCCCGATAATATTGATTTGGAGAACATTTTCACAACGATCCACCAGTGTGATGTACTATTTCTCCGTTTCGGATTTAACTGTTCTTGTCAATGAGCACTGCATTTATTGTCATTTAAAGTGTGAGTACATTTTCTGGGACACTTTATACTTTTACTGAATCCACTCACTCGTCTTATCCAACCTTTCACCCACTCATTCCCTGTTGTCAGTCTCTTGCCAAAGAGCGTCTTTGATCTTACTCTCTCTTTCTCTCTTTGTCACACATACACAGTCACTCTTTCTCTCAAACACACTCACAGTTCGCGCGCTCTCTCTCTCTCTCTCGTGTAAGGTAAACAACAAGGGTCACATTTGTACAGAACTCATTTGAGTTGTTTACCATCTTTTAGATAGTTGACCTCGTTCTTGTTTGTGAAACCGTTCGAGGATAGCAGACACAGATAATCGCTAATGTTGTCCAGACTGCAGTGTGTGGTGGTGATTGTGTGGTTGTCTCCCCCTTAACCTCAAAATTGTCGTTGTTTATTCAACGAACACACTTTGTGGAGAGAGAGAGAGAGAAAGGGAAGAAGCCAGGGGGTGAAAGAGACTTTGTACGAGAATTATGTCAGTAGAAAATAAAGGAATTAGGCCAATATTGTGTATATACTATAGAATAATATATATATATATATAATTACTGATAGTAATGATACTCGTTGTCGTCCAGCTGAAGTCCCTTTACCTGACAAGTGAGGAGCAGGCTTTATAGTAGCAAAGATCAAAGAGCATTTGTGATGTGCGTTGCAGTGAAAGGAAAATAAAAATTGCAGTGTTGCCAGCAGCCACACGTTTCTTTCTTTCTCTCTCTAGTAAGGTACCTTTCTAAATAAAGTTATTAACAGTTTCTTTGTCTAGAAGAAATCATTTTCTAAAGATTTTAGCGCTGGGTAACATCTTCACGAGAAATTAACATTAAAATAATGGCCCAGTCAATGCCTACGATTTTTGTGTCGACAAAAGGAGTAAACCAGCAACATTTGCTCATATCCGACATAAGATGGACCCACACACCCATACATGCTCAAACGCAGTTATCCAGCCATGTTTAGGCAGAGTCAAAATACGAACAAAATCTTTATATTAAGCGTATTTTATTTCCAAGACAAAGCATGGCGCTGGAGACTACACAGCTCCATGTTGATAACAAATATTGCCCGGTTTTATCACACAGTCCGAGTGACCCTTTAAGACTTAGAGGAGGAGACTCAGCAGAAGTTTTTATTAACTCTCCACAGGACAAGATTACGATTAAAGAGCACACAAAATGTTCATAACTTGAAAATATACAGCAAAGAAAACTATAGCTATGATTATCCTTTACAGCTTGTCACAAAGAATTAAGTCACATTCCTGACGTTGAGTTATAGCATCCGTCTTCATTTTTCTTCATCCATTTCAAAGAAAAGATGCTTCCTTGATCGGTCCTTTGAATTCAGTTGCTAACTCATTTTCTGACAGCAGCCCGAACCTGAAAAGGATCTGGACTTGAAACAATGCTGAAGTTTCTTCTTAAAGATGGCAGCTCTCCAGTCTCTGGTGGCAGGAAGCGGAAGCGCTGTATCATGGCGGCCAGGTACAGGAACAGCTCCATCCTCGCCAGCCCTTTTCCCAAACACACTCGTTGTCTTGAGAAAATGTCCGGAAAATAAACAGAACGAAATTAGCCAAAGAAGATGGGGATTGAGAACAGTTTTGTTGATGATTTACCAGAGCAAAGGTTTAAACAATTTTGAAGCATAATTAAAAAATATGTTTTTATCTGCACTACTCAAATTGCATCTTATTAGGCGTTAGTGCAATAGTGATTTATCAATAATGACCAGTTATGTATTGAAACCAATAAATTGAAGCTTATTGTTAAAGAAACTAGCGTTGCCTACAGATGGAAAATGGAATAAGTTCCTCAAAGCGTAACAATTTTCCATCTTGGCCGATGAACCTCCTGGGACGGAAGCTGTCGGGATCTCCCCAGATCTCTGGGGCGTGTAGGACAGAAGATAGATTAGGGATAACCAAGCTGCCCTTTGGGATGGTGTATCCTCTAAATTCCACGTCATACGCGGTGCTGTGCGGCACACTTAACGGCACAATGTCAGAGTAGCCCATGACTTCCAAGATGGTGGCCTCCAGGTAGACCAGATCGGTCCTGTCGCGAATGGTGGGCGCTCGCTCAGTACCGACACCTCTGTGGATCTCCTCGTAACACTTTTCCTGCACTTCAGGGTGGTGAAGGAAGTAGGCGATGGCCCAGCGGATAGTTGTCGCCATCGTCTCAGTTCCCGCCGCGAACAAGTCGAAAACTACTTTTTTCACGTTTACCTCTGACAGAAAGAAAAAACTTAAATAAGAATGAGATATATAATTACTGGTCGGGAATCAAAACTAAAACCTGCGAGGGGAAGCTGTTTGTGGTCGATTAAACAAATTGTATTCCCCTTTTTACCGCATATTTAACTAAGAGAGGATTTGATATTTAAGTAATATATAATTTATTTATATTGTACATGTATACGTACACAGAAAAGCTGTATACATAATAATTTTTGTTAACTACTCTTTTATTTCTTCAAAAACATGAGCTTGCATGTTTGCAATCAATAATAGTTATTAGGCAAATAGACAGACAAGTGGTTCTAGGAATATTAAGTCTCATCTCTCTCTTGCTGTTCGATGATACTTTTGGTTGAAGGTTAATGGTGGTCTGAGTGAGTGAGTGAGTGAGTGAGTGAGTGAGTGAGTGAGTGAGTGAGTGAGTGAGTGTGTGTGTGTGTGTGTGTGTGTGTGTGTGTGTGTGTGTGTGTGTTGTTAGAGACCTCACTTAGAGTTAGCTTTAGTCAGGGCGGTGCTCACTGCCTCTCCCTCTCTTGCTGCTTTGCTTTCCACAATTGTCTTCGGAGTTAGGAACACACTTCCCAGCTGGGTTCAACAGTTCTGAATAGTTAGGTCTTTGTGCCGATTCAGTCAGCTGGTGACTAGTGATCATCCTCACATCTTGGGTGATCTACGTCACCTATGGCGCTGGTCGAAGTGACTAACGAACAGTGGTCGACTTGAAGTTTAGTAGTAGGCGCATTATTTAATGTCTCATGGTCATAGTGAACGGTAGAGTCGACCAGGTCACCTATGGCGCTGGTCGAAGTGACTAACGAACAGTGGTCGACTTGAAGTTAAGTAGTAGGCGCATTATTTAATGTCTCATGGTCATAGTGAATGGTAGAGTCGACCAGGTCTTTTGGGAAAAACAGCACAAGAAAAACCTATACGTACCACTAATATATACAGCTGATGGTTTCTGTTGCACTTTCCTTATCTCCCTGATGTATCTGCTGATAAAATCCTCCACACAATTTTCATCGTAGTCATTTGACGTGAGCATCGATGATAGGCTGCAAAAGGTTGTCCATGATTACTGCCATTCTGTCCAATGGTGTCCTGATTCGGAATGGATCTCCAGGAAGAAATCGTAAAACAGGAAATAGTTGTGAAAGAGATACAGAACTTACATTTGTACTGAATTCATTTAAAACCTGCATGTATTGCTTGAAAAAAAGATCTTCGTACTCAAAACGCTTTCCCAGAACTATGGAGCAGATGTTGTTTGATACGCTGACCTGTGTGATTTGGGTCATGTCCTGTGGCTGACCTTTGCTCTCGGCGATGGCCTTGATAAACTCCTTTACCTCTGTTTGAATTATTTCGGCCAGGATGTTCTTACCCATTCCTAGCTCTCGCAAGATATCCAAGGACGTCTGCCTCTGTGCTTTCCAAGCTGACCCTGAGCTGTTGCTAATGCCTGAACCAACAAAAAAACTTGTTTACGCGCTTTCATTCTCAGAATGAGCAACATAAAAAGTGATACAGAAAGACAGACATAAACGTCTGAAAGAAAGGCAACGAAAGAAGTTTAACAAGATAAACGCAGACATAAACAGAGCTTCTTTAAGTTTTTATATTAGCTGCTGACATTTGCTCTTAATCATGTCAAAGACAGGAAGATGCGGTCTGTCAGAAAAGGCGTCGGCATGTTTGACCAGCGCGTCCTTGATGACCTCGTAGCCGTTGAGCACCACCACCAGTTGGCTGCCCAGGTAGAGACTGAACACGTCACCGTACTGTCGCCGCCATTTCGCAAACTTCTGCCTGGGATCTTAGCTCCGCATAAGATGCAGATGACCCATCACAGGAAGAGCAAAGCCGGGTCCTGGAGGTGCTCCTGCTGGCCGTCGTGTTGACAACCACCACAGTGAAACCAACGCCAGAACGACCAACAGCAAGACTCTTGTCTCCAGCAGCAGCTCTGTTTCGTACATCGTGGAGTAACCATGAAAGAAAGTACGAAATAATATGTCAGTCTACATGTCTGTTCCACTCACATACTCGAGCACACAGAGTCGCGGATGTATTGACATTTATTCACACAGTTCAAAGAAGAAGCTGAATTACACTAACTAGAACCTTGGATACCCAACTGTCACATTAGAAGTTAAATGTCAGTTATAAAACTTACGTCGACAACATGTAGCATTATTTTCATCATGCAATATACTTAAAGCACGTACCTTGTGACTTATTCTGTGCTTGAGATATTTTTTATAACTCGCCTTTTTAAAATAGTTAAGTTACTTAATGGCATTTTACTTACTTTTCAGAACCAGTCTTCTGTCTCTGAGCAATGTTTTCTGTTCATTCCACATTCTGTGCACTGCTATTTATGCGAGCTGCTTGGTGACGATGGCCTGACCTTTAAAGATGTGATGTTTACCTACATTTCACACGCTCGCTCGCTTTCTTGACATGCTTGGCTGATCATGTCTACAATGGTTGTATATACAACTGTCTTAACAATGCAAACGTCTGTTGTTGCATACTGCGTGAACTATCCGGAAGATACGATAACCCCTGTCTGAAAGCCCACATCCTCGTGATCACGAAAACAAGCAGGTGCACACCACTGTCATCATGGCTATTGCAAGAGTTCTCATCTCTCTTGATAATACATTTGCATACATAAATAAAAATATAATTCATTGAAAACTAGATACAGATAACGTGTATGTAGATGTGCGAAAAAACATGTTTTAATAGACTGACACACACAGGGAACACCCAACAACAGAAACAATTCAGAACAACAGTTTGTCTTGTTTTTAAAAAAAAAAAACGTTACTTTTTTTTTTATAAACGCTTAAGAGAAGAAAATGAGATAAATAGACTGTATATTATATATCTTTTCGTTCACTCTCTCTCAGTCTCTCTCGAAGTAAACATTTATAGCAAGAAAGGAAAGTAAATAACAGAACAACTCTGAGTTGTTTCTCTTGTTATTGTTTGATGGCCTTGTTCTTGTTTACCTACCGACAGCGCTGCAGACACAGTTAAAGGGCAACTATCCGCAGTAAATATGGAAAAAATCTTAATAAAGACAGCTTATATTAGGAAAATTGGGATACTGGAGAGATAAGCGAATTATAGGATAGTTTTAAACTTTTACAAGGATCTCGGTGTACTCTGCATCCACACACAATTTTAGCTTATGAAAAATCTTCCCAAAAGTTTGCTACGAAAATTGTTTTTGTCTGTTAATCTGTGTAGTACATCGTAGACAACATGTTGCACAGATCGTCATTTACTTAAACCGATTGTAAGTTGCAAAGAAGAAACTTATTTCAGCTCAAATATCAGAGGTACATTTGAGCAGGGTTTTGACTTTCTTTTAAGAACCACAAACAACTCGAACGAACACTTTATCTGGACTGTTTGCAACATCACTAAGGAAGATAAACCCGATTCAGGAGATGATATGCTGTTGCACATTTTTCATAACGCAAAAAATAATTTAGAGATCAATGTAATTTTATATATCGTTGCAAGATTCACAAATAACGGTATTATAGTCCTGGTCCATACGGAAATCTATATTTTATTAATATATATATATTAGATTAGTTTTGAAATCTGACGACGAATTTTCAGTGCGTTGGTTTAAAAAAATTCCTTTTTTTGTAGACACAAAGGAAGTCCTTCTGCCTTTTTTACACGACCCGTGATAACGCACTCTTGTGTCCTGTTAATTAACTTAGGGTCTAAATAAAGTTGTATTGTAATGTATTGTATAGGCAATCCACTCCTACTTAAATTTGATGAGATTAGGTAACGAACTTCACTTCAGTTACTAGACCACGAGGTAAAGTGCTGATCCAGACAGTTGGTTGATCTCAGATTACGTCCGAGACAATCAAATAAGGAATGTCATGAAAAGATTCCATTAAAACGCTGCAAACAATTTGTCCTTCTGGAATCAAACAAAAGCAAATATTGATATTAGTTTAAACGTCTATGTGATGTATATGAAGAAGAGTTGACAAAATCCTACGCCCCTGCTTTAAAATCATACAGCATATGCATGGTGAGTAGGTCACTCATATGTTGGTAGATCAGTAATTAAAGAGAATAAAATCCAACCAAAAGTGGTCCCATTTACTGTTTAAAAATGTTTTTAGTCTGTCCTAGACACAGATTGTGTAGGAACCTCCAAATATTTTGCAACTGACTGACGCCAAAAACACATTTGATCGGCCTTCATATATAGCATAGGTTAAAAAAAACATTCAGAAAATTAGCATCTTCAAATTGCAAATACTTGTATTCCCTTTATATTTCTTTTCTGTGGTAACTAATTAGTGAAGGTCAACAGTTATTTTCTTTTTCTTATTTTTATACTACTACTAAAGTAACATTTCATTTGTATGGTTTCAGGGAGAATAATCACACATACAAACAAAAAAGCATCGGTCCTTTTAGAAGTGTTTGGGTCTTTCAGCTTCTCAAACTCAAACCGAATTCGGAGGATGTTTAAGCTGCTGGTCTTTATCAAGGTGTCAACACTTATTTTTTCCCGTTATCTCTACTGGGTGCTACGCCATCTGCTTCAATGTCACTCTGCTTGTTTGAATGTAAGAGGCTGGAAAGTGTAGAGGGAAGCAAAGTGCTGCCAGTGATACAGACTGTCACAAACACACTCCCATACACTGTGATCACAGGTCTGCTCCGTCTGTAGTGTTTTGCGTTGGCCGTTTAATCGTGGGTTCCAGCATGGCATTTAAGGAAAGTAGATACAGTGCATCCCATTGCGTTCTTAAAATTGTTAACAAACCCCCTTCAGTCAGCTCCAAATAGACAAGCGAGTGAGGATTTTTAAAAACAGTGGTACAGATGTGCTTCAAGAAAAAACAACAAAAACAGAACAATTCTTAGAAACCTGGTTCAAGCGATAGATCCAGACTTTTCATGCGATCAGATGTGCAAACCTGAAGGCACGCCGACAGCGATCTCGTTGAGCCAACGTCTCGTGTACGTAAACAATTCAACCGTATAGTATATTTTAACATCTCAGCTTGCATGGTCTGCTCTACAAACCGAACTATCAGGGGTGGGCCAAGTACTTGATTGAAAGTTAATTTATCAAGTAGAACAACGTTAGAAATCGGCAGTCCGGAACATTCTGACACAGACAACGTACAAAGATAACAAATAACATGGCTGACATCTCTGATGTAGTCATTATAGAGAGCAGCGGGGGCGGCTGCCTTCAACGGAAAGGCTGGTTGTAAAGTTTTATTATCAACGAACTCAAACAGCTTCACTTTACACAATAAATTCGGTAAGTTAATGCCAATATTTACTCATTTGTTGTCCATTCCATCATCACTAGGTTTGTTGTGTAGTCACCTGGCGTGGGTTTTTGGTATTTAACGGCCCGCCGCATAGCATAGAATTCTGAGACCGGCCCGCAAAAAAACGTTGCCACCCCTGATAAATGTATATATATATATATTATGCATGCTCGCAATTGTGTGTTCTCGTCACTCAGACCTGCTCCTACCGTCTAAGTAATGGAAATTTAGACGAGCGCACCCGACTTCACAATCTTCTCTGCACAAAATTGCTGTCGGAGGGAGTAAGAAACGAGGGGGCCTATTACACAACACGTTTCTAAACCTTAAAACTGTTCTAAAAAAGCAAAATATCATCTTAGCCACTTTGATGCATTGCACAAGAACATACAAAAAAATTGTACTGACAGGACGGAAAGTCAGACTTAAACAACTTTATCTTACTTAAAGCAGTTTTAGGTTTGAAAAATCTAAAATTGTAATGTGCACTTTAAACTAATTATCTAAATAGAGTTAAGGCCTAAAAGTGTTTAAAATTAGAAATGTGTTGTGCAACTGCATGGCCACAGGTTTTTGCTAAAATTCTTGGCTTGTAGCCAGACTGCTCGAGCCTGACAATGCACACTTGCGAGGGGTGAACCGAGAGGGTACGCGCGCACGGACTGGCACCTCCGAATGTCACTTGACAGACGACCAAAACACCTATACACGGCGCAATGGTACGTTTCCTGCACTCAAAATAGGGTGAACATGGTGCAGGCACAGATGGGGCGCCAAGAGGGGAATTTTCTCAAATTTGCTACTTCTAGCTATACATTGCAATGTATAATTATAGAATGCAATGTATAGCTACACATTGCATTTTATACTTATAGATTGCATTTTATATTTATACAATTCATTGTATACTTATAGATTGCATTCTATAGCTATACATTGCATTCTATAAGTATAAAATGCAATGTATAGCTGGAGAGAGAAAAACTCGGTAAAAACCGAAGTGTTTCATTTATATTATACTCAGAAGTTGCTATCCAATTCATTTTATATATACCTTTCAATTCTTTAGCTATAGATTATATTCTATCTATACATTTGAAATCTATATTTATAGATTGCATTCTATAACTTCTGACTTGAAATCTATACGGAACGAGGCTGGCAATAGCAAAGTTGAGAAAATTCCCCTCTTGGCGCCCCCTAGGCACAGCATTCAGCCTGCAATTAATACGCAGAAACTTGGACTAGCTTGTCACCCGCTCCAGGCTCACTCGTCTCGTTCACGCTCGACTGTTACAAGCGACCCCGCTACACAGACTAACGGACACCGCGAGCCAGAAACACACACACACACACACACACACACACACACACACACACACACACACACACACACACACACACAAAGTACCCGCGATGTGACCTCAGAAAGCGAGTCGATAAAGTGGGTCTTGGGTACCTAAAGGTCGTTTAATTTACTGTGGACGCCATACACTGAACTGTTAACATGAACACAAATAGCAAAAGCTGGGCGATGTCCTTACTGGTTCTATCTCCAATTTACACTATCTCTACCCACCACACCATCCCCTTTGATATTTCCTACTGTACCTCTATTCTCCTCTCTCCATGTGTTTGAACGAATGTGTGTCATCAATGAAAAGTGTTTCTGAATGAGGCAAAATGCACTGATTGCAATTATTAAAAGAGTGTGTTAAAAATATGGACTTGTCGCAAATTGCTAAGAATAAAACAAACTGAGCAGACTTAACACGCTGCTTAAGATTTTTAGATGATACAAAAATAAAAGTTATTGCTGATAATGGGCTTCACTATAGTGTGTTCAGAACCATGGAGATCTTAAAAATAATTTTAGCAGTCTTTAAAAATCCACAAACAATGATGGTACAAACCTGATTTTAGAAATTATATTTTATTAAATTATATTTTAGATTAATTTCGAAATATGAACGAAGCAAAGGTAAGCTTATATGTGTTCTATTTTGGCGTTTACATTTGCAGCCTTACAAAATCGTATATACGTCTTTAAAAGAAGTCATCTTCCTACTTTTAATTTGTAGATATTTAGGTCCTCATACACAGATATAGTCGTGAAGTGCTTATTGTCAGTACGCATAGTTCTTAACATCTACTCTGCACTTTATTTTATCATTGATTTTTTTTTATTTCTGTCCCTTAAATGTTAAATAGTTCCAAAGTCATTGCTGTTGCTTTCTCTGCCAAGTAAAGTTCTCGTGCCATTATGTCATTCCCTGGGGACAGCACGAACCATGTAGGGTTTGGGACTCTCCACAATGCCAAGATTTCCCTGTAAAGATGGCAGCTCTCCAGTCTCCGGTGGCAGGAAGCGGAAGCGCTGTATCATGGCGGCCAGGTACAGGAACAGCTCCATCCTCGCCAGAGCTTCGCCCAGGCATACTCGTCGTCCTGTAAACAACGGTCAGAGTGATAACAGATTAATTACTGCACGAACATAAGAGTGGGAGAAAAAAGAACCTAAACAATAATAAAAAAATGATGTCTTCATATGGCCAAGATATATTTCAAAATATATTATATATTACCAAAATGGTCCTCACATTTATCATTGATGGGAATGTTATGTACATAATTATCCGAAAAATATTATTAATTGGTGACGACTGGATAATATTAACCTGTAGTAGTGCCAATGGTTATCGGCTTCTTAGTTAAAAAGAAACATAACCACCTACCAATTGAAAACGGAATAAGTTCTTCAAACCGTAGCAGTTTGCCCTCTTGTCCGATGAACCTCTCAGGACGGAAGTTGTCGGGATCGCCCCAGATCTCCGGTGCGCGCAGGACCGAGTACAGATTAGGGATGACGAATGTGCCCTTTGGGATCGTGTACCCGCTGAGTTCTACGTCGCATGCGGTGCTGTGCGGCACACTAAACGGCACGATGCAGGAATAGCGCATGACCTCCAAGATGGTGGCCTCCAGGTAGACCAGGTCCGACCTGTCGCGAATGGTGGGCGCTCGCTCAGTACCGACAACTCTGTGGATTTCCTCGTAACACTTGTCCTGCACGTCAGGGTGGTGAAGGAAGTAAGCGATGGTCCAGCGGATGGATGTCGATGTCGTCTCGGTTCCCGCCCCAAACAAGTCGAGAATAACTTTTCCCAAGTTTACCTCTAGTATGAGACAAAATGTTTCAGAAATAATTCGCCATCAGCACTTCGATAACATCTTCATTCGACAACAGTTTGATTTTAAGCGATATAATATTCTGGTCGATTAATCCTGCGTCAAAACGCACATAGCGCCGTTTAAATGGTTTCATTTAGGATTAGATGATTTTAAAAATAGTGTTAGAAAAATGTTTCTTTGCTGATGAACAATTGACAGCAATCTGTGTATTGTTACTGCTGCTTCTGAGGATGTTAATTGAATTTCTGTAGATTATGTGGCTGGTTTCATGTATACTTCTATTTTCGTGAAGGCCTTGGGGATAGGAGCAGCTTAAATATTTATGTAGCTTTGTCTTGCGAATGAATACAATTTTAACTTGGTTTACACATTAGGTTGATTAGTTTACTCAGCAGAAACGCAAAGACCAAGCAACACAAAGAAAAGTATACGTACCGTTGATAAACTCAGCCGATGGTTTCTGCTGCACTTGTCTAATCTCCCTGAGGTAAGCGCTAATAAAGTCGTCCACAGAATTCGCATCGTAGTCCTTGATGTGCCGGTCAACAAAGGGCTTCACTAGTGTGTTCAGAACCATGGTGACGTTTTCATACATCTTTTTAATTCCGAATGGATCACCAGGAATGAACCGTAAGATAGGAAATGTTTGAACAAGAGACACTGAACCTCCTCCTTGAATGTTTTCGTCGACAGCTTGCATGTATCGTTTGAAAACAGGGTCTTCGTACTCAAATCGTTGGCCAAAGATAATGGAACAAATGTTGTTAGACACGCTGATCTGAGTCGTTCGAGTCAGGTTCTGGGGTTGACCTTTCTTCTCGGCGAGGGCTTTAAGATACTCGGTGATCTCTTCATGAATCCTTTCAGCTAGGATGTTCTTACCCATGCCTAATTCTCGCAAAATCTCCAACGTCGTCTTTCTCTGAGCTTTCCAGACGAGGCCGGAACTGTCGACAACACCTGAAGTAGCATATTTTCTGCAGTTTATCTCAGTGTAAGGGGTCTAAAACTTATGTTTTACATGTTTACAAAAGTGAAACGTTTCCATAATTGCATTCCGGGATCGTAAGTTGTGTTTTTATTTTCATCAGTGGTGATGAAAAAAATGACAGAAAGGTAGGCAAGCACAAAAAGAGAAACAAACAAAAATACACATAAAATAAAGGACAATAACATACAGAAGTATTACGTTAAGTTCTCATTTCATCACTGACCTTTGCTTTTAATGCTGTCAAAGACAGGAAAGTGCGGTCTGTCAGAAAAGGCGTCGGCGTGTTTGACCAGCGCGTCCTTGATGATCTTGTAGCCGTTGAGCACCACCACCAGCTGGCTGCCCATGTACAGACTGAACACGTCCCCGTACTGTCGCCGCCATGTTGCAAATGTTTGACGTGGATCTGACCTCAGAAAATGCAGATGGCCCAACACCGGCAGAGCAAAGCCGGGTCCTGGAGGGACTCCTGCAGGGCGTCGTGTTGACAACCACCACAGTGAGACCATCGTCAGAACGACCAAAAAGATGCTTGTCATCTCCGGCAGCAGCTCTGTTCCCATCATCGTTTTAAGTGTAACCCTGACCAAACAGCACGGAAAAAACAGTAAGGGATAAAAGCTAATGCCTTTTGAGGTTAAATGAAGTTTAAAGAAACAACGAAACTACACTTGAATATTAGAAGATGGTATCACCATCTTTTGTCTCTTACAATTCGTCCTCGTTCACCAATGGTTGCTTGAATAATGTGGCTGTGGTGTGTACTGAGATAAAACCAAAAACGATAATGGCATCATTTACGGGGTGTTTTTTTTTTGGGATAGACTCCAAATGAAGCCTTTCTGCCTGTTTTACACAACACATGGTAACTCACTCCTGTGTCGTGTTAATAACATTGGACAATCCACTCTTGCTATTGTTTGATAAGATTAGGTAACGCACTCCAGTTCATTTACTAGACCACGAGGTAACATGCTGACCCAGACAGTTGGCTGTTCTTTAGATTATGACCCAGCGGAGAAACAATGTATAATTTTTTTTAGTTTGGAATCAGTAATTTGTTCTTGTGTTGTCGACTGGTATTTGTACCCAAGCAACCCAGTCACAAAATTATAATTTAAGCATTTCTTTCTGTCGTGAATCGTTAAAAAATTAGTTCAAAGTATTTCTCTCTCTCTCTCTCTCTCGAACACAGGGAAACATTCTGTCACACATACTAACAGCCTCAAGCCCAATTTCACGCGCTTTCGCACACACACACACACACACACACACACACACACACACACACACACACACACACACACACACACACACACATCCATAACGTTTATAATATTTAATGCTTTGCAAGGCAAATTACTAAACACGAAACTATGTCTAGCTTTGTCAACAGCGTTTAGAATACTTATCATTATAGAGTAAAATGCATCGTAACACTTACTCACAAGCAGGTAACAAGTGTTCAGGATTTTCCCTCTCAGCTGTCTTGTGACTCAGATCCTAACCTTATGCCTTTTATATGTGTGGAAAGAGGTCAGACCTCTCCCGTGAACATTTAGTACAACTGGTACACATGTACCGTTTAGAACATCTGGTATATGTGTGGCTATCCCCTCGTACCTAATTTTGAACTCACAGTTACTTCAAAGTATTATTGTAGCTGCACTCGTCGCAGAAAATGTGAAAAGGAGACTGGAAAATGCCGATCCCTGTTTGCTGATTACAGATAAACATCTCCCTTCGATATTCCTCCCTTCCCTCGTGTAAGCGTGTGCCATTAAGGCTGTACTGTGGAAAACTGACTACAGCCATGCAAATTCTGAATGGTCTATCACAGCTGTTAACAGAATGTACATTTTTCAATTAGGTTTTAAAACAAAACTTTATGTCTATTCGTTGAAGGTGTATCTACCTCACTTACCTACCCAGCCAGCCTTCATCCTTGCCAAGTACCTGTACGCTCGCATATATCCTACGACGACTTTGAGTGTTCCCATTTTTTCTTAAATTTTTATTCTTTTACGCAAATAAATAAACTACATGTATATAAAATCTACATAAAAGACAGTATTTAACAATATAGGACAAACAACATATGCACACAAGGTAACAATGTATCCATCACCTAAACAAGCCGTCCAAAACAATCTGTACGCAATCTTTTGTCAATCTCTTATCAGTTTCTGTCCCAGTAAAAATGTTTACACAAGGTCATGTGACCTGTCATCTTCTATCGTGAGGGCCTTATCTTGAGCAGAGCATCAGTGAGTTGAAAGTTATCGCAGAGCTGACTTGTAATCACATGTATTTTTCTATGTCTGCTCTGATGAACAGTTTACACGCCCTTAATATATGCTGTGTCAGGTTGTCCCTATGAACATAAAGTACACCGGGTACAAGTGTACCACTTTGTACTCCTGGTATATTTACCTTGTCTCCTGTAAGCAGCGCCTTGTGTGCCGGTAGGGGGACCACACCTACAAAGGGTTTATAACCGAAGATATATAGTTGAACAAGCGTGCCATATTTTTAACTGCGATGATCCTTCTCTTTAGCAGAGAACATATTTGTTCAGCTCTTTATGTTCTCATGGCTATGTTTATGGTTAGGATAAGAGTTAGTGCGGGTACTGCTAAGCCGTGTGCTCCCTTGTCATTATGGTGAGTGGTTCAAATTCCCTCGAAGCCGTCAAGAAAACTGCGAGTAACCACGCAACGTTTGAATGACGTTTACAGGTGTTTCAGGTACTTAAACAATAATCGAAGAGCATCACTTGCAGGTGTATCGACCTCACATGGCTACCTACTTATCTGATGCTATGACTAGACAGAGTATTTTCACCCCCCCCCCATCCTTCTCCAAGGTGACCCGCCGCACCTCACCACTAATGTTATTATTTGAACGTTCATACGAGTTTGTACAAGTTTTAGCGATGTCATCGCACGTGAATTTGTACATTTTAAAACATTGTAGATAAACAGTGATCATCATGCATCCACAATCTTCTATTTCAAAACGTTCTAGATGTGAGCAACAATCTCCAGAAATATACAGATTTTTCCTTGAACCCAAATATGAACTCTACCATTCCATTATTTTGTGTTATATATATACCGTTCAATAAAAGACGGCATCTTTTTCTTTTATGACATATAGTACTGATTTTATGGTGAAAGTCAATTGTGCAGTCGATAAGCGGAGTGCGGTGGCACAGAGGTTGGAACTTGTCATCTGTATTGTGAGGATTGGATGTCTTATGGTCACAATCGTCTCAAGGATGGTGTTCTTTCTCATGTGGCATCTGTTATTCAGCATGGGCAGCTTTGCTGTTAATTATCCTTACATTTGGCTAAAAAAAAATCAAATTTCCCTCCCTTTCTCGGTGGTTGATAAATCTAAAGTCATAGAACACACATCAGACTAACCATATACAGTATATCCCTGACCGGGCAATAACGACTTTATATTAGCTGAGGGCATAGCTTTTTCAAAGCCTAAAATCTTAGTAGAGACACTTTACAGACTAAGTGAAGTTCATTTTTGGACATAAAAAGAGGCACCTTATGATGCTGGTAGAATTATAACAGGGGAGGCTCCCACGGCACAGTGAATAGTCCCCAAGATATCTACCGCCCAAAATATCAAGGGACCGCTGGACGAACTTACCTCCGCTAGAGAATAAGGAAAGGAAGAAAGACAGAAAGTAAGAAAGGAGGGTAGCTGAGCACCTCGCTCTCCGGCAATAACAGTTGTGACACTTACCCGATACACTGGGAGTCACGTGCCTTTGTGCATCAGTCGCAAATAGAGAAGACAGCCGCATATAAATAACACGAGACCCTAATTCATAACCGACAACACTACTTTATTAATTCTACTACAAACAATTAGCACAAACGTCCACTCCCTGACCTTAAACCCAACATCTACAATCTAATATCGTACTTTAAGAAGCTGACATTCTCCCTCGTGCTCACCCCTCAGTTCTCCTCAATGCGGGTGACAATCGTTACTACATCTTGGTCTCTGTGAAGTGTTGGTAAAAAAGAGAGCAAGCCATGTGTTTCTTCTACTTTTATCTACAGGTACGGTAGCTTTTGCTTCCTCTAACCCAACCAATCGACGAGGGTCATGTGGTCAACCCTTCCACGGTTATAACCCATATTATCGAATCTATATTAATTTTACATGGAGGTAGTGACGCAGCTATAACAATAAAATACGACACGGCATCACTTCAATAGCTGTTTAGTGTTAATTGTTTTAACAGATAATTAACGAGTTCGACAAACGAGGTGCGGTAAAGCAAAGGTTACTCACTTTTCACCAATACAGTAAGGAAAGGATGTAGGGGGTTCAGATCTCTTCTCGGCACAGTTTTTGTTCTTTGATTTTTCACACCGACAGTATCTCTGTTGTTTAATAATCATGTTTGATGGACTGGCGTAAGACCAATATGTATTTTTTCTCTCTTTTATTCTTTACAGGGGCCAGCAACAAAGACACAAAAGGGTTAGTGTTTCAAAATGATATTTATGTGATAGAAGTCCCTCGTCGTTCTTTAGACTATTTGATAAAACCTATTCTTTCCTATGGAGCAGAAACATGGTGCAAGGATATTATAGAAACGCTTCGTTTGTTTTCAGTAAAAGATTTCTTCTGTCTCTACTTGCACTCCAAATGCAGTGGTATATGCTCAAAGTGGAGGGTATAAGATCTATATTACTGTATAGTATCAGATTTTAACCTCAGATGTATAAAGCGTTGAGTAATAGCAACATTGTTGGGCAATGCAATGATTATATCAGTTTGGATTTGGTGTGGAAAAAACAAGGAGTTAGTGATGTGACTTTGCTCATGCAAAATTTAAATTAGGACATATAGACTGTTAAAAACAGGACCCGAATGGTAGGATTAGTAGCAGTGGACGATTCTCAACATATATTCATATCTGAAATAGTTCCAAGCAATTTCCTCTCAGATATGAAGCACATTGGCAAACGAGTCCTTAGTTACGTTTAGGGATAAGAAATCTTAGGTGTTATAAATTTGGCTTTTATGTTGTTTCTTTAATGTCTATTTCCTGCAGTGATGAAACGAAAGTACATTTTGTATTTATTTGCCATAAATGCGGCGATTGACATGAATAGTATATACCGACAAAGTTTCATCAAAACCATTCAGATTTTAAATTAATCCTACTTATTGACAGAAAGAAATTCTATTTTGAAGCTTTAGTTCCTCCTTTTGTGTAAGACAAGCTTCAAAAAAGAAACGGCAATATGTTGAAATATTATGCGTTTATATGTAGTGCACATGTATTATGTGTAGATATATCAATGAATAGTGTATATGTGTATATGCGAGTGTGAAATCCTTTTGACTTTACTACAACTTGAAATAAACGGTTTTAGTTCTCTTTCTCGCTCTCATTTCTGCAGTAAATAAGGTTAAGATCATACATCATATACCTGCCGAACCAGTAGTTCTAATACAACACATAACTGACAGAGCAATAACGATTGTAAGCTGGTTTATATATATATATATATATAAATTATAAGTATAGTTTTTTAAATCTCAAATTGTGCATATGACAAGCTAAGTGCTGTGCAATCGACGCCATATTTGCACCTGACTTCTCTCTTGATAAGCGTGACGAGCACATAAGAGCTGATTAGTGTGACTCGAGGCTCGTTCTTAAAGCGCAAGAAAGAATAAAAGGTGAGGAGAGTGAGGCGAGGACTGAGTGAGGTGAGGAGGGGGTGAGGAGTGCAAATCGCCAATGTGCTATGTGATTATAGACACGTTGTGAAGTACTGCATAGGAAAGACCACGACTTGTGGCGGGGTAGAAGAGAAAGGGACAGTAGCTGATTTATAAAGTGGTGAAAAAAGGAGATAACTGCATTTCAATAATCTCCCAGTATCCTTGGTCGATGTGTGAATGGTCACTGCCGTCAACTAGTCTTCAGACGGTTCATCGTCTTTCCATTCAGACGAAATGCGGTACAGAAGATTTAAAAACCACATGGACAGTGGACAACGCAGAACAGCTGGAACACTCGAATACAGAGGGAAGAATAATAGGCTGTGTGTAGATGCCTCTTTAAGATATCTGTATTGTTAGTTGAATCGTGTAGGGTTATGGCTTGACATACCTGAAAACTTTGATGCTGGCATGCATGACCTAAACCATGACCAAAAGAAATGTGTAGAACTTGCGCTGGCTTTCCAGCCTTGTCTGCAGAATTGAGCTTAACTAAGATATGCGGTTTTTTGCTGTCCTATTGTAAAGAACTAACAGAAAACAAGGCATTCAGTAAGATACGTTTAACGCAGTCAGTATATATTGGAAGGGCTTAAACAGAACGTCCACGTACGACAAAGTAAGTTAAATCTTTATTTGTTCTTTATTTGTTCATCAGTTCTGAAAAATAGACACTTTAGTTGATTCCGTGTCGTTATATCATTCCCTGAGCACAGCACGCACCACGTAGCGTTTTGGAGTATCCACGATGCCGGAAGTTCTTTGCAAAGATGGCAGTTCTCCAGTCTCCGGTGGCAGAAAATGGAAGCGCTGTACCATGGTTGCCAGGTACAAGAACAACTCCATCCTCGCCAGTGCTTCACCCAGACACACGCGCCGTCCTGAAGGGTAAAGATAAAAGACATGACCACGATAAAAATAAGATGAAGAAGAAGAAATATAAAAGGGATCGTTAAGTAAGCAACAGCAGATAGTAATAACAACGGAAACAACAGAGAAGAATCCCCCCAAAAAACAACACAAAAGCATACAAACCAAGCCCCCATAACAACAAACAAACTTAACATTGACCAGCAAAAGAGATTTTTTTACTTTAAATATTGAAGCACTTTAATATTGAAATATTTTTAGCGAAAGTTTTTTTATTATGGGATGACCACACATTAAAAGTTTTTGCTTTTAGTTGCATCCTAACTGTGTTTTATGTCCAGAAAGCTTTGCAACTTAAAAAAAATTGAAACGATGATTTAACACCAGTTTAAACAAATTAGATCTGTGTAAAAATGGACCATTCTTTATGTCTAATAAAATATGTTGTGCCTTCTACCAATAGAGAATGGAATGTGCTCCTCAAATCGTAGCAGTTTGCCATCTTGTCCGATAAACCGCTCTGGACGGAAGTTGTCTGGATCTCCCCAGATTTCCGGCGCGTGCAGGACAGAGTACAGATTAGGGGTAATCAAGGTGCCCTTTGGGATCGTGTATCCATTAAACTGTACATCAGTAGCAGTGCTGTGTGGTACGCTGAAAGGAACGATGCTAGAGCAGCGCAAGACTTCCAAGATGGTGGCCTCCAGGTAGACCAGCTGGGATCTTTCGCGAATCGTGGGCGCTCGCTCAGTACCGACAACTCTGTGGATCTCCTCGTAACACTTGTCCTGCACGTCAGGGTGGTGAAGGAAGTAGGATATGGTCCAGCGGATAGTTGTCGACGTCGTCTCAGTTCCCGCGGTGAATAAGTCCATCACAACTTTCCTCAAGTTTACCTCTAGTTAGAGACCAGTGAAGACGAGAAGAACAATCAATGTTCAGATTACTTCAAGGCTTTTGTGTTACTCATATTTTACTATCTCATTGGTAATATGAATTTGTTGGTACATGTATTAGAAACTAACTTAACAAAGAGGAAGGTCACTGCCAGGAGCTATTATAGCCATCTTGAGCAGATCCTAAGCACAGAGACAAACGTTAATCATTGTATTCTAGATGAACTTTTGTTCCTATGTTACTCTGTAGCTTTCTTTAGCTTAATAAGTTTTCTCTTAACAATTATCTCCATGGCTCACGCACTTTTCCCTAAATGACGAGGAGAAGTAAAATTAAAGTTTGACGCCTGAGAGAAAGAAAATGAAAAAAATAATATATAGAACAAAATTCTTTTTTCCTTACTTGTCTTAGTCTTCTGTTATGTGTCTGTAACTTAGACTGTTTTCGTAAATGTTTGAATATGAATGTAACTGTTCAGCAAGTGTAATCAAAATAGTTTTGTTTATAGAGAACAGCCTGAACTTATAGCTTAGTTGGATGGAAGTCTAAAAAGTGTAGTAGAAACACAAAAAAAGCTCCACGCACCATTGATAAATTCGCCCGATGGTTCCTGCTGCACTTTCCTAATTTCCCTGAGGTAAGCGCTGATAAAATCGTCCACAGAATCTTCGTCGAAGTTATCGACGTGGAGATCGATGAAAGGTTTGACAAGTGTGTTCAATATCGAGATAACATTGTCAAAGATTTTCCTAACACCAAACGGATCCCCAGGAAGGAATCTTAAAACAGGGAATGTTTGCACGACCGCTACCGTACCTGCTGCCTGAATGTTTTCATCTATACGCTTCATATATTGCTTGAAAACAGGGTCCTCGTACTCAAAACGTTTGCCAAAGACAATAGAACAGATGTTGTTGGACACGCTGACCTGTGTTATTCGGGTCAGGTCTTGAGGTTGACCTTTCTTTTCAGCAAGGGCCTTGATATACTCCATGACCTCCTCCTGGATCTTTTCAGCCAGAACGTTTTTACCCATACCAAGTTCTCGCAGGATCTCCAGACACGTCTTCCGCTGAGCTTTCCAGACAGGACCAGAGCTGTCGACAACACCTGGAGAACGTTTAGTTTTCTTTTTAACCCGGGTCAGAATCAAATGGCACTAACATAATCAACTGTAAACTCAGTCAATTATTATATAGTAAGAGTCCAGGGGTGTATACGTTTTCTAGGTCATTGGAAACAGTCTTATAGCAGAACATAAAAAGATTAAGAAGACGACACAGTATATGTACTCAAGCACATGACAGTTTTGAGGTAAAACAAACAATGTCTAAAAGTTAAAATCGATTGTATAATCTACATTACTTTCAGCCTACCAATATCCATTTCGATTGTTCCGAGAATATTCAGACACACACACACACACACACACACACACACACACACACACACACACACACACACACACACACACACACACACACACACACACACACAAAATTCGTTCCAAATGAAACAGCCACACGTAATCTATAAGCAAAATGAGCACAGGGAGAATGAGAGACAGAAATAAGAGAAAGAAGCACAAGTGGTGATGTATACGAAAACGTTGCCCCGTACCTTTGATTTTAAGGCTTTCTACAATCGAGAAGTGTGGTCTGTCGGAGAATGCGTTGGCGTGTTTGACCAGCGCGTCCTTGATGACCTTGTAGCCGTTGAGCACCACCACCAGTTGGCTGCCCATGTACAGACTGAACACGTCCCCGTACTGTCGTCTCCATGTTTCGAACTTTGACAGAATATCTGATTTTACAAGATGCAGATGACCCAACACTGGAAGAGCAAAGCCGGGTCCTGGAGGTGCTCCTGCTGGCCGTCGTGTTGACAACCACCACAGTGAGACCAACGCCAGAACGACCAGCAACAAGATGCTTGTCATCTCCGGCAACAGCTCTGTTCCCAACATCTGGATTTAGAATCGACGAAACAGGGAACGAATCAATCAAGATGATTCACAAGAATATAAGCAATTAGATTGTAAGATCATTCCAGCAGCTGGGGAGAGACAGCTTTTTACCACGATAGTTATATCTTTCATGTCAACGTGTACAACGCTAATGACTGTCTTGGATCACAAAAACCACCTCTGGACATTTCCATCTAACGTGTTTACCTTGCTGGTTCCCTCTTACTTTGCTTTTTTTTTACTTTATCTGCCTGTCTGTCTTTCTTTCTGCCTGTCTGTCTATTCATCTATCAACTGGTAGTAAAGGTATTAACTTTTGGTATTAAATGAAACCTTCTAGCTGGCGACCACAATTCATACGACGTTAAAGAAAACTTGCCATAATCTATTCTCACTCCAAATGTTGAACGTAAAGTTTTGAATGAGTAAATTCGAAGGAAACGAGGCAAAGTCTGAATTAATGTCTAGACTTACACGTGTCTCCCTTTTTCTAAGCGGCTCTATTCGTGCAGTCAAACAGTATTGCCTACCTTGTGTTACGCTTGTGTAGACGATGTGTCCTGTGTTTACCAGCGAACCCTGCCAGCTCATTATATATGCAAATCTAGGTCAAAGCCCGTTTTTTTTTAAAGTTCATGGCGGATGGTGCGTGTGTAATGGGTAACCTGATAACTCAAGGTCAAGACCATGAAGTGCATTCCAAAAAGTAGGACGACCTTCACTGTGGGGCGCCATGATGGGTGTTCACTCATTTTTACGTGTGTTCATCATCCTTCTTCCTACTCGGACACTACACGTGCTTCATGATGAGGATGGTGAGAATGTAAACAACAGATGGAAGATATAACCAAACTCTCTCTCTCTAACTGTATACACCACGCGATATCATTATCTTTTCTATTTACTTTTTTTTCTAAACTCGTTTTTTAAATTTATACACATGCCTTATATATTAAGGCATTATGACGCAAATTTATCCACTTTAAGGCGGACAATGGTCATGTTCCCTGTATTAGTTATTTATCTTAGTCCCTGTAACTTCGTTGGCCATAAAAACTTAAGAGGTGAAATGGCTGATAGTCCGGGCGAATTTGTTATCTGAACCAAACTAATTGAAATATAAGCTTTTTTTGCTGAAACATATAACAAAATACTTTCTTAACAGCACACAAGTCATTCGCCATTGGTCTTCTGCATAAATTAGTAATTTTGATTTCAAAACTTGGCAGGACAGGAAGGAGTTTAAATTATTGACTATGAAAGTAATTTAGGATCACGACCAACTCGTCAAGAGTAATGCTCCGTCACCTATCAGGCTGAGGTGACAATTCTCTGTATTGTGTGTGTTTGTCAACAATCTGTTGTGAGTCTCTTGCCTATGTGAGATCTCCGTTATTATTATGTCCCTTACTGTGTGCTGGAGGATTTTGTAACACCATTATAGAATGTCAGACGAATCTGATTTTCATCGACTAACGGTAAACATTCTTCCAGCGCATTTGAGACATTTGAGACATTTTTGCAGCAACAAACTTCGGAATTCTTTAACAGTAATCATAAGACAAAGACAAGACACAATGTATTTTATTCTTTTACTCTCTGAAAAACAATAATATATTCATATACCAATTAATCATAAATGTAAATTCTGTATAATATCTAATACTACTTTATTGACATTTTAATTTCACATGTCGATATACCTATTTATATATAAACTCTGAGTACTGAATCAGCTAACATACTCTCTAATAATTCTCTATTTTTCTCACTTATTTATTTTCCACTCTCGGTGATGTAGACAGACAAACTAAGTGGATTGTTGAAGATTTACAAACACCGCACGGACTAACCAGAGCAGTTGGAACATTAGAGTATAACTGTAGCAGTAGTGTACGATTGATGAAAAGAATGGAGAAAATTATTAATATGATGAAGGTGAAGGAGTCGTTTACGTATGTATTACTACTCATATCAAGGATGGCTGTAGATTAAGATACGCAACAGCCATCAGCACTGTGATGTACACATGAATGGGGAAGTGGATGGCCAAGTGGTTAGAGCGCTGGCGTCCGAACCGAGAGCGCGCTGGATCAGTTCCCGATAAGCGCAGCATACAATCAGGAGATTGGCACCACCCTCATGTAAATGCTGGCCCTGAGAAAAGTGGGGTCTCTAACACCTCACTCCCCAACGACCTAAAAAGGTTATGGGATGACCTTTACCTTTACCTTTTACTTTACACATGAATGATTAATGACCATAACGATATTAACCCTGCTTATGCGTCAGGCTCACGTCAACTTGTGAGCTTTGTCTAAGGTTTGTAGTCCTATATATTCTTTGATTACCTTTTATTTGGAACTGAGAGAAATTAAATGTAATGTCTGATTAAGCCAACGACGACCTATTTCTCCTTATACGCACATATATATCGTCTCTAATTCGTTCATCATTTTTTAAATGTACTCCTTCTCTGATTCTGCGTCATTTTTCATGATTCCCTGGCGACAGCACGAACTATGTAGTGGTTAGGAACATCCACAATGCCAAGATTTCCCTGCAAAGATGGCAGCTGTCCACTTTCTGGTGGCAGGAAGCGGAAGCGCTGTATCATGGCGCCCAGGTACAGGAACAGCTCCATCCTCGCCAGCGCTTCACCCAAACACAGGCGTCGTCCTGAGAAGAAGTAATAGAACACGACAAGATGTGAGGCAGAAGGATAATGACACAGCGATTGTGAATAACACAAGCAAATCAGGCCCCACAACAATCAACAGCAACAAAAGTAAAAACATCAATCTCGAAGACCTCGTAACACATTTAAAAGAGCGTTCATTCACCAAACAAATTGTCTACTGTGTTAAAATATTGAAATGATGATTTATAAACAATTATAACAAACTAAATCTGAGTAAAAGGTGGAAAGTTTTTATGTCTTATAAAATATACTGTCACCTACCAACAGAGAACGGAATAAGTTCGTCAAATCGTTGTAGTTTGCCATCTTGTCCGATGAACCGCTCTGGACGGAAGATATCGGGATCTCCCCATATCTCCGGCGCGTGCAGGACAGAGTACAGATTAGGGATAATCACAGTGCCCTTTGGGATCGTGTATCCACTAAACTCCACCTCGGTAGCGGTGCTGTGAGGTACACTAAAGGGCACGATGTTGGAATAGCGCAAAACTTCCATAATGGTGGCCTCCAGGTAGACCAGCTGGGACCTGTCCCGAATAGTGGGCGCTCGCTCAGTACCGACAACTCTGTGGATCTCCTCGTAACACTTGTCCTGCACGTCAGGGTGGTGAAGGAAGTAGGCGATGGTCCAGCGGATAGATGTCGACGTCGTCTCAGTTCCCGCGGTGAATAAGTCCAAAACAACTTTCTGCAAGTTAACCTCTGTTTAAAGATAGAGACAAAGAGATAACTAATATGGAGGTTTATTCCTTGGATTTGTGATACCCACACTTTTACTTCTTTAGCGGTAATAAGCAGTTGTTTGTTGCTTATGTCGAATCAGCAACTGAATGCATATTTCATCAAACTAGACCAGCCATCTAAAGTTGTCCAGAGGCATATAAAAATAATCAAGTCATGCTGACACTAGAATCTAATCACTAGAGAAAATGAAGTGAAATACTAATGTCATCAATAATAATCTCAGAACTCACATTTCCTACACGCTAGACACATCAAGCCACTTACACATCACACATTAGTGCTTAACACCGTCAATGGACCCAGAAGAGTAGACACTTCCGAGTTAACTAGAGCAGTTGTAAACTTATACTATGGCACATGCAATTTGCCCCTTTCGTAATAAATTGACACATGCTTGCATCTACTTGTATGAAAATAAAAATGAAAAACAGCAGGCATTAAGCTTTGCAAATTGTTTGTTTTGTAGTAGAAAGCGTCTTTATTCTGATCTCGCCTCCATCTTATTGCGTCTCTTCTCCTTGTCCTGCTAATGTCCTACTTCCGTCATGCCAGTTTCAATTCTCTCAGCTAAACTCTGACCTTGACCTACTACTGCTACATCTTTCTTCTTAACAACAACATTAATATAACGTAACATCAATAATTAAAATCAAGACTAAATCAATGTTAAATGCAAGACGTTGTGTCAAGATTGCAACGAATTTGGAAATGGCACTGTAACCAGGCTGACGATTTGAGTCGTCATTCGAATCCAGAAAATAACTTCTCTGGCCTTCGCTAGGCAACTTGTCACGGCCTATGTGTCCTTGGTCTCTGTAGCATATCATGATGCAGTGTCTTTGGAACTATCAGTTGTTCACCTTTATAAACAGTAGACAATCTTTCTCGCTCAGCTCATCCTGAAAACTTTTGTATGCTCTTATTTATTTAGGAATGTCTTTCTTTTCTTGTGGTCATCCTGACAGAATAAATCTTTTCAGTGACTGTAGCGCTGGGTATTTGTTCAATTGTTTTTTTTTAAATAGGTCCAGCGTTTCATTTGAAATCGGCTGATTGTTAGCAATGATTCGAATATGAGAATCATTGCTAGCCGGTGACTGTGAAGGAAGTGCTGCTCTGGACAATGTGTCTGATATGTGCATTTCTTTTCCTGCTTTGTAAACCTGCTCGATATTATACTTCATCAGACGCAGCAGCATTCTTTGAAGCCTTAGAGGGCCTGCTGACAATGGCTTCTTAAGGATTTATGCCAGAGGTTTGTGGTCGCTTTCTACTGTTACTGGGCGCCCATAAACAAAGTAGTGAAAGTGTTCCATGCTGAAAACCATTACCAACACCTTTTTCTATTTGAGTGTACCTCTTCTCACAGTCACTCAGGAATCTGCAGTCAAAAGCTACAAGTCTCTTTTCTTGCATCACCACGACGCCGAGTCCTTCTGGTGATGCATCCCCTGATATAACAACGAACTTTCATCATAGAAGGCCAGAACTGGGGACTATCTTATTTTTTTTAAGCTCATTGATGTAGCCCCTAGGATTTATTTTCCTGCTTGAGCAAATCCCGCAAAGGTGCTGTTATAGTTGAGAGGTTGGGAAGGAACTTTCCCAAATAGTTTACAATGCCGAGAAATCTTTAAGGTTCCTTGTGACTAGATGGACACGGCATATGAAATAGCTTGAAATTCACTGGAATCTGGCTTCAGTCCATTCTGCGATATTACATGGCCAACGAATCTCTTCTTCATTCACACGTAGGCTGCACTCTGAAGGCTTCAGCTTGATGCCTTCTGCTCTTGCAGTTTCAAGCACTTTGATCAACCTTTCGTCGTGTTCTTCTACAGTCTTGCCACCTATCAGCATTTCGTCCATGTAGGTTTCTACGTCTACAATGTGCTCAAATGCCTGGTGAAACCGCTTGGCAAAAACTGCAGAAGAATTCAGAACAAACGGTAAACGACAGAACTTGTATCGACAGTCTTCAATGGTCTGTACAGGCTTGGATTTGCATACTGTAGCATAGAGATTCTTTTTTCCGCGTCTGCTGCAGGTCTGCCCATACGCCGGACACTCAGAAAATGCAGACTTTGTCAGTGCTTGTTGTATTGTCTGTCTCTTCTGTCGTCTCTGCTTCGTTCATCTTTATGGCGCTGACAGTTTGTGGATTTTCCTTCGCGAGTATGACTTATGCCTCTGACGCTTCTGGTACTCGGCATATGTCCTCTGCTTTCTGGAGCGAGAGATCAGCTTCTGGTAGTAGTCTCCAACAACTCTGTCCTTAATCACTGAGTCTTTCAGTATTCCAAATTCGTACGTTCTTGCTTTGATTTTCCAGCCTGTCAGGAAATGTTTCGCCTTCATTTTTATTTCTTGAGAAGAAAACATATCTCTCGATGGTGACATTCTTTCTTGGGGCACAGTATTGCTCAAATTTACTGAGAATGCAGTCGACAATATGAAAGTCAGTTCCTGCAATATTCTTTGCATTGACCTGCTGGCCATAGAAACGTATTGTATGTGTCTAGTGCTTCTGGCCCCACAATTTGAATAAGTGTCAAGCTCTGTGCCTGTGTGCTTTTAGTTTCTAGGCCACTTGCTTCTTGGTGGATTTAAAAATCTTAAGTAAAACAATTCCAGTTATCTGCAACATTACATTGCAGCTGCAATGGTTCTGGTGGATTCAGTCGATCCATATTTCTGACACCTTGTAGTAGTAAGCGTCTTTATTCTGAGCTCGCCTCCATCTTATTGCGTCTCTTTTCCTTGTCCTGGGGATGTCCTACTTACCTCTGACCTTGACCTACCACTGTTACATCTTTATAGTTGTATATTATGCTTGTGTCGTCAACTTTTGCTGTTTGCGAACATGTTTCACCCTCTGGGTATTATTTTGACTCGCCAACACAAAATGAGTCCTTACTAGCACACAGTGGTTTGATAGCAGAGGCCCGGAAAGGTGATTGGGGTTAACGTTGTGCAGTTTCCCTTTTGTGGGTAAAAATGAATTCCTTGGTCATTAAACTAATTGTGAAGTAAACTGTTGTGTTAAAAGAAAAGCGAGAAATTGTTATAAAATACATTTTTTATCAAGATACCGTATCTCTATCAAAACCCCGTTAACATTATCCTTACCAGAGAGCACGGAGTCTGTATTTGAAAGCTCTGCAATTGATTTTTAGAATATTACTTAATCATAAAATCTGTCTACAAAAGCCTGGTCGTTGATCCCGACGTTATCCAATGGGATAAGCAAATAGTGGCGTCCTTGGTAACGAAGAGAAACGCGAGCGGTTGGCTGACAGGGAGGCAACTCCTTCCTTCCGCGAATCCTTCACACGTTCAAGGTGCTGCGTAAAGTGAGAGCAGGGCAAAAAGCATCTTTCTGATGAATAATCGCCAGCCTTACTTAATTACGATCAACGTTCGACTCTTCGATATTAAGAACAGTAAAAACTCGAAGGCAAATTACAAAATATTTTGGGAGAGATGCAGAGGTCTTAGCGAGCGACTTCGATGAATCTGAGTGTGAGGGGAGCACTTTACACAGCACTGATAAAGATGTTGATGTATCACTCGCTTATTTCATCTTTTGAACTGAGAAGATTTACAGAACTTTTTAAAAAAGTATTTTGTTGTTTTTTTCATTGGGGGTGTGCATGGTGACTGGAGTTCACTTTTCTTCCGCTTCTGTTTGTTTTACTAACAGGTTAACATAATAAAAGCTTACAAATATTCAATGCTATGCCCATTTTATCATTTGAAATGATGTCGCTTGATGTGTTTTATTACTTTGCAAAATATAATACATGTGTAACTCTTAGAAGTACACGTTGCTAAGATAAAACCTTGTGAGATTGCCAAAAAACTAGGAACCTGCTTTTCTCAAGATGGCCAATATCGTCCTTGCGCACTTTAAACCTACATGAATCACCCAACTTTGGGACTAGAGGGAAACTTTTGTATCAAAAGAAAGCTAAAACCTGAATATTTTAATTATATAATATAAAGGTTCTTAAATTTCCGAATTAGAACTCATTTTGTTGTGGCGGGTCACACATCGTCGTCTTGGGCTTGGGATGATAGAATTCAAGCACCTTGGCACCAATATAACGTTTTAATGGCTGTGGACCAAACCAGAAAAGGATTTCTAAGTTGCCGTTGTCAATTTCTTGTGGAAATGGCGGGCACTAGCAAAAGCGAGGCTATGGTGCAAACTCTAGGAGGATATAAAAGACAAACATTAGCTGCATGAAGTACTGACAAATGTAGAAGAAAGACAAAAAGTTCTACTCACCACTGATAAACTCAGCTGATGGTTTCTGCTGCACTTTCCCAATCTCCCTCAGATAGGCGCTGATAAAATCGTCCACAGAATTTTCGTCGTAATCTTTGACGTGCCGGTCGATGAAAGGTTTGACGAGCGTGTTCAATAAGGAAACAAAATTGTCCAATATTTTTCTAACGCCAAACGGATCTCCAGGAAGAAGTCGTAAAGCAGGGAATGTTTGCGCGACAGACGCTGTACCTGCTGCTTGAATGTTCTCGTCTACAGCTTGCAAATATCGCTTGAAATTAGGATCTTCGTAGTCAAAACGTTTGCCAAAGACAATGGAGCAGATGTTGTTAGACACGCTGACCTGAGTCATTCGGGCCAGGTCCTGGGGTTGACCTTTCTTTTCGGCGAGGGCATTGATGTACTCTTTGACCTCCTCCTGGATCTTTTCAGCCAAGATGTTCTTACCCATGCCAAATTCTCGCAGGATCTCAAGGGACGTCTTCCGCTGAGCTTTCCACACAGGACCAGAAGTGTCGAGAACACCTGCAGAGCACGTCTCCTTTTTTTCGTAACCATTGAAAACAACTCTCAAGAACTTAATCAGATGTACATTTCGTCAATTACAAAAGGTAAATGAATGTTTTCTACAGCATTGAGCAATGTTCAATGTATTGTTTATTAGATCATGCGCCTCCAATGAATTGTGTCAACAATAACACGGAGAGACAGAAAATTGACACAACACCTACCGAAAAAAGACTGAAGCAAAGTAGGAAAATTCTAAATACTAAAACCACGTACAGCTTAACAATACCTATTCCAATTTTGCATAAGTACATTTGCACACACTACGTGCAGGCATGTGAAAACACACACACACAAACACACACACACACACACACACACACACACACAATCACAAATACACATACACAGACATACACATAAACAGTGCACATTCCAACATACACAGCTGCACATAATCTACACTCATAAGATTGGGGGATAGAGACCGAAAAGAGAAACACAGAAGCTTAACTTGAGGTGAATGCAAACAGAAACTTTAGGTCACTGCTTACCTTTGATTTGAAGGATGTTTACAATAGGAAAGTGCGGTCTGTCAGAGAAGATGTCAGCTTGTTTGACCAGCGCATCCTTGATGACTTTGTAGCCGTTGAGTACCACCACCAGCTGGCTGCCCCTATACAGACTGAACACATCACCGTACTGTCGGCGCCATGTTGCAAACTGCTGACGAGAATCTTTCTTCAGAAGATGCATGTGACCCAACACTGGAAGAATAAAGCCGGGTCCTGGAGGCAGTCCTGCTGGGCGTCGTGTTGACAACCACCACAGTGAGACCAACGCCAGAACGACCAGCAACAAGACACTTGTCGTTTCCGTTACCAGCTCTGTTCCCAACATTTTCCTGGATCTGGAATCTACGAAAGAGTAAAAAAAACATTGAAAATATTACACAGTTAATACAAATAAATAGATCAGAAAAGTAGCTTATTTGAGAAGAGAGAGCTAATTATTTATAATGTTAATGGACGGGGAATAATGGGGCCTACACCAAGATATTTTCAGTCTAACACGTACATGTTTAGTGTACTTTGTTAATTTGTTCATCTTACAATCGTTTTTCTTGCTTTCATTCTTCTCTTTCTCACTTTCTCTCTCAATTTTTTTGCTTTTTTTAGACATGCCCAGCCTGCGACGACTAACAATTCATACGACCTTTCTAAAAAAGGTTATCTTTTATCACCAGCATCTATCTTTCTCGAGGTCAAACGAAACAGTATAAATTAATGAATGCGTAAATTCAAACTAACGCAAGAAAGTGTAAAATAATGCCTCGATTTGCAAGTATCTGCTCTTTGTATAAGATTCGTACAGTAATTCCTACCTTATGCTCTATGCTTTCCTTCTGCAGACGACTTTCTCAGTGTCTACTAGCGGATGTCTCATGCGCTTTATACAAGTCAGACTAGGCCATAATGTTCTCTCTTAGTACAGGTCTGATTCTGTGGTGGGTACAGCTGATAACACGAGGTAAACAACTAGGAGTGCATTCTAAGCTTAGTATAGCAGAATGACACTCACGGTCAAGAAGTCTACCCTATACTGGGCCTCAGAAAAACAAGGCAGTGGGGACGTTGTAGTGCCACACGGTTTAGAAAGTCACGCTGTGAGCTGTTATCTTCCATGGTGTGTAGATAACGAGCACACACACACACACACACACACACACACACACACACACACACACACACACACACACACAAAGACACTCAAGCACTCACCCACGCACGCACGCACACACACACACACACACACAAAAGCACACTGGAATACTTGCCTTGCATAAATAAGTTAGGGTCAAAATGTGGGCTGAACAAAGCTATGTCTAAGGGTCAAATGACGGCCGTGCTGCAGCATCATTTTTTTTGTCCTGCTGTTGACTAGCTAACAGAGACTTCCACTTGTATTTTATTGTGAGGTGCAGCCGCCTCATAGATGGTAAGGAGGCAAAGTGGAAAAAAAGTCTGGTGCACGAATGATAGTCTAGGCTTTTTTGACCGAAAGAGAGAGCCTTGAGGAAAAAGGAAATTTACATCCGAAGCAGGAATCTTGTGCAAAACAGCGAACCTTACAAGTTCATGGATGATAAACGTAATGGCCTACCTTCGCATTATAATTATCAATCATTGCGAGGATATTCTTCTTAGGTACCGTAAATTTCGAATGATAAGCTGCACCTTAATTCCCAGCTTTCAGGCCTGCGCCTTAAACAGTGATGTGGCTTGTTTGCGGATTTTTCAGATTGTGATTACTTTTTTCGATGAGCTTCATGTTAAAGTGTTAACTGTTAAGGTTCTTACAGTGTTCACCGTTCACATTTTAAAATCAAAGCCGCATACAGTTAAAGCATGCAGATCAGTTGCTGAAGCACACACCCTCATCATGCCGAAAACGAGACGACATGCCTACGATGCAGCTTTCAAGTTAAATATATCTGCGGTTTATAAACCAGTGCGGATTATTTATGAAAAAAAGTAGAGATTAAAAAAACATTTAGTGGGTGCGGCTTAGATAAAGGTGCGCCTAATAGACCAAACTTTACGGTACGGCCTTTGTTGCTTGTTCTAGCTGTGCGTAGAACATCTCCACTTCATTGTCATTATACATACGAGTGCGAGCGGACACCTGTATGAAGGTCATGTGGGGTTTAGCAGTGATGTGAAAGGGAGATTGTCTGAACTGGGACAGCAGCTGAGGACTACTCTAACCACCATTCTGCCTACGAGGAATACCAGGCTATCCTCGTGTTTGGATTCCTCGCCGCTTAGATACAGCTTGTGGCCTTCATCTGTAACTGTCTCTGTGCAGCTGGTCCACCGTACCTCTAATAGTCCTACGCTATCCTGTCCCAGTCGCACGATATCCTGTCCCAGTCCCACGCTATCCTGTCCCAGTCGCACGATATCCTGTCGATATTTGGATAAAAACTGGTGTGTGATGTCAAGCACCATATTGGTGGAGCGCGTTCAGACCTCAGTTTTATTTATTTATTTTTTTTGTCAAAGTTTCCTTCCTTAGTCTATCAATTTTTCAAAATAATCACATGGGCACGAACGCATGGCACTAATGTAGAGGCCCATTCAAAGTGATTAGAACAACTTGGATGACCTTCACTGTGAGGCGTTGTGACGAGAGTTCACACATCTGCACGTGTGTGCTTAATCCTTCATATTCGGACAGTACACGTGCTTCTGGATGAAAAAAAAAGGATCGCGAGAATGTGAATCATGGAGAAATGGAAGAAGGACCTCCCCCCACTCTCGTTTGCTTACTTTCTTTCTCCTCGTTCTCTCTTACTGTGTACAGAACACGATAGAGACAAATCATTTTTACCTAAAACTTTGCCTGTCAATATCTTTCTTAGTTTGTTCTTTTCTAAACACGTTTGTTTATATTTCAATACATGTATTGTATATTAAGGCATTCAGTTGGTTGAAGTTTGTTTAATTTTTAAGGCACGCAATGACCATCTTACCTATAGTGGTTAGCTATCCTAGTCCCTTTAACTAAGACAAGAAGACTTGAGACACGAATTCAGTGACTTACAGTCCGGCGAATTTCTGCTTTGACCCAAACTAATTGAAACGCAACCTTCTTTTGCTAAACATAGAAACACTTTCTTTATGCATCACAATAGTTGACTGACATGGATCTTTTGCATTAATAAGTAATTTTTATTTGAAAACATAAGCTTCGTTAAAGGATGTTACTTATTGACTATGAAACTGATCCACGCGTCAAGAGTAGTGTCCCTTTACCTACCAGGCTGAGGGGGACAGTTCCTTGTATTGTGTGTTTGTCAACAATCTGTTGTGAGATCTCCGTTATTAGTATGTCGTCTACTAGGTGATGAAGTATTTTGTGATGCCAGTCTAGAATATGAGACGAATCTGATTTTCGTCGACTAACTGTAACCATTCTACCAGTTCATTTAAGACAACCTTTCTCAGCAACAAACTTTGGAATTCCTTAAGAGTAAGCATAAGACAAAGACAAGACAATATATTTTATTCTTGACATACTTATATATCAACTGATCACAAATGTAAATTCTGTATAATATATATGTTTAATATTATTATATTCATATTTTAATTTTACATGTCGATATACCTATGTATAGAAAACTCTGAGTACTGAGCCAGCTAACATACTCCCTCCTACTTCCCTGCTTTACTCACTTGTTTATTTCCCACTCTCGGTGATGCAGACAAGCAAACTAAGTGGATTGTTGAAGATTTACAAACCGCACGAATTAACCAGAGCAGTTGGAACATTAGAGTAGAATTGTAGCACTAGGGTATGATTGACGAAAAGAATGGAGAAAATTATTGATAGGATGAAGGGGAAGGGGTCGTTTATGTATGTGTTACTGTTTACATCGAGAATGGTTATAGATTAAAATACACAACAGCCTTAAACACTTTGATGTACAGATGAATGATCAAAAACAATAACCATATTAACATTACTTATGCATCAGGCTTACGTTGGCGTTCGAGCTTCGTCTAAGGTTTGTAGTCCTGTAAATACTTTGATTACAACTTTATTTGGAACTGATAGCAATTAAAGGCATTGTCCGATGAAGCTAACGACGACCTATTTCTCCGTATACGCACATTCACTCACACACATACGTCCAAGCAGTATTTTATAGCTTCTCGTTTGTTCATAATTATTTTAAATGTACTCATTCTTTGATTCTGCGTCATTTTCTCATTCTCTGGGGACAGCACGAACCATGTAGCGTTTAGGAACATCCACAATGCCAAGATTTCCCTGCAAAGATGGCAGCTGTCCACTTTCTGGTGGCAGGAAGCGGAAGCGCTGTATCATGGCGCCCAGGTACAGGAACAGCTCCATCCTCGCCAGCGCTTCGCCCAGACACAGGCGTCGTCCTGAGAAAAAGTAATAGAACACGACAAGATGTTAGGCAGAAGGATAATGACACAGTTGATTGTGAATAACAAAGCAAATCAGGCCCCACAACAATCAACAGCAACAAAAGTAAAAACTTCAATCTCGAAGACCTCGTAAAACATTTAAAAGAGCGTTCATTCACCAAACAAATTGTCTACTGTTTTAAAATATTGAAATGATGATAAATAATCGATTATAACAAACCAAATCTGTGTCACCTACCAATAGAGAACGGAATAAGTTCGTCAAATCGTAGCAGTTTGCTGTCTAGTCCAATGAACCGCTCTGGACGGAAGATGTCGGGATCTCCCCAGATCTCTGGCGCTTGCAGGACAGAGTACAGATTAGGGACAACCGTGGTGTCCTTTGGGATAGTGTATCCACTTAACTCCACCTCGGTAGTAGTTTTGTGCGGTAGACTGAAGGGCACGATGTTGGAATAGCGCAAGACTTCCATAATGGTGGCCTCCAGGTAGACCAGCTGGGACCTGTCCCGAATGGTGGGCGCTCGCTCAGTACCGACAACTCTGTGGATCTCCTCGTAACACTTGTCCTGCACGTCAGGGTGGTGAAGGAAGTAGGCGATGGCCCAGCGGATAGTTGTCGACGTCGTCTCAGTTCCCGCCACGAACAAGTCCATCACAACTTTCCGCAAGTTAACCTCTAGTTAAAGAGAGAGAGGTAATATACTGGTCATTTTCTTGCGTTTGTGATACCCGCTTTGCTAAAAGAGATGTCGTTTGTGACCAAGTAAAGCGAGAGCATGGCGAAAAAGCATCTTTTTGATGGAGAATTACGAGCTTTACTTAATTTCGAGAAATCTTCGATTCTTCAATATTAAGAACACTAAATTACAAAATATACAGAGAACAGTGATCACACTGATAAAGATGTGAATGGAGCACTCGCTTTAATCATCTTTTGAACGAGAACACGTACAGGATTTTTTTAAATAGACTGTTTTTTCTGGGAGTGTGCATGCTGACTGGAATTCACTTTTCCTTCACTGCTGTTTGTTTTACTAACATGTAAGCGTATACAAAACTTACAAATGATTTTTTGTGATTTAAAGTGACATAGCGTGATGTGTTTTATCATTGAGCAAAATGTAATACAATTTTAACTGTTAGAAGTACACGTTGCTAAGGAAAACCCTTGTGGGACTACTGAAAAACTTTGAACTTGCTTTTCTCAAAATAGACGATATCGTACTTGCACACTTTAAACCTAGAAGGACAATTTTAGCATCAATAGAAAACTCAAAACCTGTAGATTGTAACTATGTGATTGAAAGGCTCTTACATTTTCGAATTAGAACTCATTTTGGGGGTGCGGGTCACATACCCTCGCTTTGGCACTGTAATGCTTGATTTCAAGCGCCTTGGCAACATGATAACGTTTATATGGCTGTGGACCAAACCAGTTACAGGGATTTCTAAGTTGCCGGTGTCGATTTCTTGTGGAAACGGAGGGCACTAAATAAAGTGAGGACAATGTGCAAACTCTCCCCCCGATGGATCACCACCTTGTCGCGGTCGGGGGGCTTGTGTGTCTCGATGACCCTAAGAGCTATGCCGACAGGAGCGTCAGCTCCTAGCAGGGTCACCCATGTCGGACAGGTCGAAGGGTAGAGACCAGACAAAGAGTGATCCATGAGTGCTGAAGTCGGAGGTGGTGGGCCACAAGGCGCACTCTGAAACAACCACTCCACCACGCAACACTGCCTATATGACACTTGGAGACAGAATTGACAGAAATGTGCAAACTCTAGGAAGGTATAACAGATATTATACATTAGCTTATGAAGTACTGACCAATGTACAAGAAAAACAACAAAAAGCTCTACACACCATTGATAAACTCAGCTGATGGTTTCTGCTGCACTTTCCCAATCTCCCTCAGATAGGCGCTGATAAAATCGTCCACAGAATTTTCGTCGTAGTCTTTGACGTGCCGGTCGATAAAAGGTTTGACGAGCGTGTTTAGTATCAAGCAAACATTGTCAAAGATTTTTTTGACGCCAAACGGATCTCCAGGAAGAAATCGTAACGCAGGGAATGTTTGCGCGGCAGACGACGCACCTGCTGATTGAACGTTCTCGTCTAAAGCTTGCAAGTATCGCTTGAAAACAGGGTCTTCGTACTCAAAACGTTTGCCAAAGACAATGGAGCAGATGTTGTTAGACACGCTGACCTGAGTCATTCGGGCCAGGTCCTGGGGTTGACCTTTCTTTTCGGCGAAGGCGTTGATGTACTCTTTGACCTCCTCCTGGATCTTTTCAGCCAGGATGTTCTTACCCAGACCAAACTCTCGCAGGATCTCCAAGGACGTCTTCCGCTGAGCTTTCCACACAGGACCAGAAGTGTCGATAACACCTGTAGAACACATTTTCCATTTTTGTAACCATTGAAAACAACAACTGCCAGGAACTTAATCAGATGTAAATGTTGTCTACAACATTGAACAATGTTTAAACCTTTGTTGATTAGATCACCCGTCTCCAAATAACTGTCAACGATCACACACAGAGACTGAAAACACTGACACAACACCTACTAGAAAAAAGTCTGAAGCAAGTCAGGAAATTTATAAACACTAAAGCTGATCTCAAAATTCGAGTATAAGTCAGAATAACAATATCTTTTCCGATTCTTTATTTGTACATTTGCACACTCTGCGTGCGGGTATGCGGTCATACATACATACATACATACATACATACATACATACATACAAACATACATACACACACTGAGACATACACAGAAACATCGCACTTCCTAACGTACACAGCTGCACATAATCTACACGCACTAGGCTGGGGATAGAGAAGGAGAGGTAGAGACAGAAGAGAGAAGCATAGAAGCTAAACGTAAGGTGAATGCATACAGAAACTTTACATCACTGCTTACCTTTGACTTGAAGTATGTTTACAATAGGAAAGTGCGGTCTGTCGGAGAAGATGTCAGCTTGTTTGACCAGCGCTTCCTTGATGACTTTGTAGCCGTTGAGCACCACCACCAGTTGGCTGCCCAGGTACAGACTGAACACATCACCGTACTGTCGCCGCCATGCTGCAAACTGCTGACGAGGGTCTAACTTCAGAAGATGCATGTGACCCAACACTGGCAGAGTAAAACCAGGTCCTGGAGGTGCTCCTGCTGGCCGCCGTGTTAACAACCACCACAGTGAGACCAACGCCAGAACGACCAGCAACAAGAAGCCTGTCGTATCCGACAGCAGCTCTGCTCCGTACATCCTCTTCGAAATCGAATCTACGAAAAAGTGTTAAATAGTACACAGTTAATACAAATAAAAAGATAATAAAAGTAGCTTATTCATTGAAGAGAGACAGCTAATACTGTATAATATTGGCGGACGAGGCGATAATGGTGGTCTTAAAGCCTGCAATATGAAATTTCAGTCTAACGTGTACACGTTCAGTGCCTCGATAATTTGTTCATCTTTATTTTTCTCTTCTTGCAGTCATTCTTTTTTTCTCCCTTTCTCTCTCACTCTTTTCTGCTTTATGTTTTTAAACAAGCAATTCACACGACCTCTAAAATAGGTTATCTTTTATCACCGGGACCGCATCCATCTTTCTCGATGTCGATCGTAACAATTTGACTCAACGAATACGTAAATTCAAACGAACGCAATAAACTGCGGAACAATGGCTATATCTGCATGTATCTGCTCTTTGTATAAAGTCTATTCGTACAGTAATTCCTACCTTAACTTTGTGTTTTCCTTCTGCAGACGACTTTTTCGATGTCTACCAGCGGACGTCTCCAGCGCTTTATACAAGTGAGACTAGGTCGTAACTTGTTCTCCCTTAGTGGAGAGCTCTTTGTGCGAATGCAGTGGGTACAGCTGATACCACAAGGTAAAAAAACTAGGAGTGCACTCAAGGTTTGTATAGATGAATCACCCTCTCTGTCAAGAAAGTAGTCCACCCTATACTGGGCCCCACTGGGGTGTAGATAACAGGCACACACATGCACACTGGAACATAATAGTCCTGATTGGCCCTAGCATAAATACGTTAGGGTCAAAATGTAGACTTAACATAATTATGTCTTATAGTCAAAAGTTGTACTGAACATAATTATATTTTAGGGTCAAAAGGTGTACTGAACATAATTAGATCTTAGGGTCAAAATGACGGCCGTGCTGCAACCTTTTTTTCGGTCCTGCTGTTGAATCCTTGCGATTCCTTCGCTCAAAGATAAATTTCAGTGCAGCTTTTGTTTTCACGAAAGAGAGGGTGAGAGAGTGAGAGAGAGAGAGAACATGAACATGGTAATGAATGAGACTCAGTTTAACGGAGAGACTGACACCGCAAATTCGAGGACCCACGAGCCATTGACGACATAAGCCCACGACGGGTCTTGTTCGTCCTTATCAACATTATTCCACTTTTCTATGGTAACAGAAATTTTCCCTTGTATTTTATTGTGAGGTGGGGCTGCTTGGGAGAGAGAGCCTTGAGGAAAGATGAAAATTAACTCTGAAGCAGAAACCATGGCCTACTTTCGCATTTAAATTCTCGATCAAGGCGAAGATATTCTTTTCGGGTACTGCCTTTGTTGCTTGTTCTAGATGTGCGCAGAACATCTCCACTTCATCGTCACTATACATACAAGTGGATGCGTACACCTGTATGAAAGCCATTTGGGGTTTAGCAGTGATGCGAAAGGGAGATTGCCTGAAGTGGTACAGCAGCTGAGGACTACTCTAACCACCATTCTGCCTACGAGGAATCCCACGCCATGCTCGTGTTTGGATTCCTCGACGCTTAGATACAGCTTGTGGCCTTCACCTGTAACTGTCTCTGTGCAGCCGGTTACCGTACTTCTGCCAGCCCCACGATATCCTGTCCCAGTCCTGTCGATATTGGATAAATGATGGAGTGTGAGGTCAAGCACCTTGACACATTTGTGAAGCGCGTTTACTCATCAGTTTTATTATTTTATTTGAAGTTTTTTTCCTCTATTTTTCAACATTACTAGATGAGCCCGAACGCACGGCACTAATGTAGAGGCCCATTCAAAGTGATTAGAACAACTTATATGACCTACACATGAGGCGTTGTGAAGAGAGTTCACACATCTGCACGTGTGTGCGTAATCCTTCTTCATATTCGGAGAGTACACGAGCTTCTGGATGAAAAAAGGATTGCGAGAATGTGAATCATGGAGAAATAGAAGAATCCCCCCACTCTCGTTCGCTTTCTTTCTTTCCGCTCTCTCTCTCTCTCTTACTGTGTACAGAACACAATAGAGACAAATAGTTTTTAGCTAAAACTTTGCCTGTCAATATCTTTCCGTTATGTTCTTTTCTAAACACGTTTATTTATTTTTCAATACATTTATTGTATATTAGGCATTTTGTTGGTTGAAGTTTGTTTATTTTTTAAGGCGGACAATGACCATCCTCTCTATGCTGGTTAGCTGTCCTAATCCCTTTAACTAGGACAAGACTTGAGACACGAATTCAGTGGCTTACAGTCCGGCGAATTTCTGCTTCGACGCAAGAGAATTCAAATGAAAGCTTCTTTTGCTAAATATATAAAATTTCCTTTACGCATCATAAAAGTTGACCGGCATGGGTCTTTGGCATAAATTAGTAATTTTTATTTATAAAACATAAGCTTCGTTAAAGGATGTTACTTATTGACTATGAAACAGATCCACGCGTCAAGAGTAGTGTCCCTTTACCTACCAGGCTGAGGGGGATAGTTCCTTGTATTGTGTGTTTGTCAACAATCTGTTGTGCGATCTCCGTTATTAGTATGTCCTCCACTATATGCTGAAGTATTTTGTGACGCCAGTTTAGAATATGAGACGACTCTGATTTTCGTCGATTAACGGTAACCATTTTACCAGTTCATTTAAGACAACCTTTTTCAGCAACAAACTTTGAATTCCTTAACAGTAAGTATAAGAAAAATATAGGAAAACATATTTTATTCTTTTACCCTCTGAGAGCCACTGACATATTCAACTACCAATTGAAGTATATAAAATATATATATACACATTTTAGGGCAGTTAATAAGCTGTTTTTCTCTCATCTAATTCATATAAATGAATGGATGTACATCCCTGTACATAATGTATGCACATTTAAATATATAGACACATATAATATTATGGCGTTGGTTCTTCCGTCACACTCAAAATAATAGCTTCACATGTCTAATTTAAGATTAAATTGAAGAATTAAGAAGTACTTCAAAATTAGAAGTAATGCAAATCTTCCATTTTTTTTGTCGACATCTTTAGGTGGGGTTCATGTGAAAGATGAGGGGATAGCTTGGAGAGAGGGACTGACCGAGTGGTTGAGTGCAGCAGATACACATACAGACATTGTTTTTATTCACTTTCCTTTTTAATGCACTACTTATTTAAATCTGCTTCAGTTTTTTTGTCACTCCCTGGGGACAGCACGAACCATGTAGTGTTTAGGAGCATCCACAATACCCAGAGTTCCATTTAAAGATGGCAGTTCTCCAGTCTCCGGTGGCAGGAAGCGGAAGCGCTGTATCATGGCGGCCAGGTACAGGAACAGCTCCATCCTCGCCAGCGCCTCGCCCAGACACACTCGCCGTCCTGTGAAAAGTTTTAAAGCACCAAGATAAAAGTAATGGGTAAAAAAGATGAAAAAAGATTGTAGAGGTACTTTATTTTGTTTACTTCCTTTTTTCCGCCTAACAACAGAACAAAATCAGTTTCTCTAAATATGTTATTTTTATGTCTTAATGAAATGTACTTCCGCCTACCGATAGAGAACGGGATAAGCTCCTCAAAGCATAGGAGTTTGCCATCACGTCCGACGAATCTCTCAGGACGGAAGTTGTCAGGATCCCCCCATATCTCCGGGTCACTCAGGACAGAGGCTAGATTGGGGATGATGTAGGTGCCCTTTGAAATTCTGTGTCCACTGAGTTCCACGTCCCTCGCGGTGCAGTGTGGCACGCTAAAGGGCACGATGTCGGAGTATCGCATGACTTCCAAGATGGAGGCCTCCAGGTAGACCAGCTGGGACCTGTCGCGAATGGTGGGCGCTCGCTCAGTACCGACAACTCTGTTGATCTCCTCGTAACACTTGTCCTGCACGTTCGGGTGGTGAAGGAAGTAGGCGATGGCCCAGCGGATGGATGTCGATGTCGTCTCAGTTCCCGCCACGAACAAATCCAAAACAACTTTCCGCAAGTTCACTTCTATTAGGAAACAAACTGTTACTGTAAATTTTTAAGAAGCCTCACAAAACACACACAGAAAATTTGTCTGAGTTACGATTATAAAAATTCTTACAGAAACTTCAAACTTCTTCAGTCGTGCGTTCAAGATACATAATTACTCGCTCACTCTCTCATTCAGATCTGTATCTCGATATATATATATATATAAACTGTCACGTCTATGACATGTTGCGTGCTATTTGTAAGGATTGATGGATGGATAGAGTTTAATTAAAGCAAGCTTGTTTTTGGCGAAAGATACTCGTAGTTTGGCCAAAGGCGACTCTCGAAGAAAAGGTCACTAAGCGACTGGTTTCCGGATAAGTCCACCTGGGCCGATGAAGGCTATATGCGGATCATGTGACGACTAACGGACATTAGAGCAATGTGTGTGTGTGTGTGTGTGTGTGTGTGTGTGTGTGTGTGTGTGTGTGTGTGTGTGTGAGAGAGAGAGAGAGAGAGAAAGAGAGTGACGGTATTCGCATGTTTGGTTGCAGAACATGTTTGTACTTGTGTCCGTCCGTGCATTTGCTACGTAGGGAGTACAACTGGCACGTATTTCTATACATAAACTTGAATGATGAAGCTTTGAAATATGTTTGTACAAACGGCTGACATAATATACACAAACATAGTTGATTCAGACTATTAATTCACAAAACCTCGATTAAAAGAAATTCTGAAAAATAAATACTCTGAATACGCACCGTTGATAAAGGCAGACGTTGGCTGCTGCTTTACTTTCCCAATCTCTCTGAGATATGCGCTGATAAAGTCGTCTACAAAGCTTTCGTCGTAGTCGTTGACGTGGCGGTCAATGAACGGCTTTACAAGTGTGTCCAGAATCATAGCAAATTGTTTGAGCAATCTTTTGACGCCAAACGGGTCCCCAGGCACATATTGTAGAAAGGGAAACGCTTGCAAGAGAGATGCTGATCCTGCTCCTTGAACACTTTCACTGACAGCCCGGATGTACCGCTGGAAATCAGGGTCGTCGTAGTCAAAACGTTTGCCAAAGACAATGGAGCAGATGTTGTTCGACACGCTGATCTGGGTCATTCGGGCCAGGTCCTGCGGTTGACCTTTCTTTTTCGTGATGGCATTTACATACTCTTTGACCTCCTCTTGGATCTTTTCAGCCAGAATGTTCTTACCCATGCCAAATTTTCGCAATATCTCTAAGGATGTCTTCCGTTGGGCTTTCCAAAGAGGGCCAGAACTGTTGATAACACCTAAATCAAGATATTTTCACGTTTGTTTTAATATCCAAGGTAGACCACTAATTTCACCATTATGTATAATGTCCTTTGGCCATTAGTTTTAAGAAAAAAAAGGAGAAATAGTTTTTAAATCAATAATTACTGTTTACGTGCAGAACATTATTTTTTCTCAAAGTAGGTCACGTTAATCCTGACATTGTAGCAGCTGATACTCATTAATAATAAGTAAAAATAATGATGATGAGATGAAGACATCATTACCTATGTTTCTGGGTTGGTTTAAGTGTCTTTGCAACTTGTCTCAATTCTCTAGAGCATTTTTTAAAATTCAACTGTAATGTTGCACCATCTTGCCATTTTTAAAATCTCAGCATTATTTGGATTACTTGTGCCTACTTCACTCAAACTTTTGACTTTTCTGGCACTGCTGACCATGCGATTTTCCATTTTCTGATCTGCGAACCTGTGGTTTATAGGTGCAAGTTATGCAGGATACATCTTGGATCTCTACGCCTCAACGATGTCGCTGCTGTTGAGTGTATTAATCTCGGATTCGTGGTTTTATGTTGTCATGCATCATGTATGTTTGAAGGTGCTGTCACGTTCGCTTCTTAAGTTCCTGGACACTCAACTGTGTTGCCCTAAAACTTGAAACATTCAGACGAATCTTTCTTCACCTCGCCCCTGACTGTGGGAGACCTTAAACGTTGCTCTGCGTAACGCCGTTGGTTTACTTCTTTAGTTTTTGTACAACATACTGAGTTTTCCTATGGTGAGAATGTGCTGTGGAGTCTGCATATCTACATAGATATTGCTGACCGATTACTTATGTCAAACCGCACTGAGCACGCTGCCAGCAGGGAAGTGCGCTATAAAAGACAGACATATGAGTATCACACATAACAAGGAGCAAGCATAGAGGTAGTAAAATGTGCATTCGCAAACCTTACAATTCTCTGCTCACCTTTACTTCTAAGAGAATCTGAGAGTGGAAGGTGCGGTCTGTCGGAGAAGACGTCGGCGTGTTTGACCAGCGCGTCCTTGATGACCTTGTAGCCGTTGAGCACCACCACCAGTTGACTGCCCAGGTACAAACTGAACACATCCCCGTACTGTCGTCGCCATACTTCAAACTTCTGTCTAGGATTGGACTTGAAAAGATGCAGATGACCCAGCAACGGGAGAGCAAAGCCGGGTCCTGGAGGCAGTCCAGCTGGCCGTCGTGTTGACAGCCACCACAGTGTGATCAACGCCAGAACGACCAACAACAAGACGCTTGTCTCCGGCAGCAGCTCTGTTCCCAACATCTTTTGTCTGAAAAGTAAATAACCAGTCCATATTTGACATACTTTATTGAAACTTGCTTAGAAGTAGTAGTCGGAGTGATAGGGGAATGTCTTGAATAAGTTGTACTCATGACTGATGTCCTCATTGTTATGATAATGTTATAATGATGCTATGACTGCATTGAGAGTCAGGTAGGCATGCAGAAAAAGTGACAACCAGACCGCCAGCCTGAAAGCCAACCATAGAGACAACCATTTTAAAAAAAGTGCTTACTTTCAACACAAGGTGCAAACGTAAAACAACCGTGCTGACCAGTTCAGCAACCTCAACAGATGTGCTCGAATTTCCTACGTTTATGAAGTTTAAATAACGACTAGTGACAGAACTGTGGTGTCCAATACCTTATCAAAGTAAGTCAGTTTCGCGTACATCTTTCGTCCGTGCTGAAGTCTTGTGTTCGACATTTATTACTTATTTTTAGTTTCTTTAAGGTAAGTGAATTTTTACAAATTGCTTAATAGAGAGAAAAAAGACAAATACAGAGGGATGGGAGCTTGACAGGGAGGTTAAATGGAGGAAAATTGTGATAATCTGACGGTAAAATATGGTTCTACCTAGTCAGTGGACGTACCCTTGGTAAAAGTTTATAAAATGTGTCTTTTATCAATGCTCCACCCTCATTTTCGCTGATAAGAGGTAACGGGAGCAACGCGCGGCCTTTTTATCTAAATATGTCTCTCAACATCATAGTTTCGTTCTTTTCCAAATTCTTAGTTTTGAAAGCTTTTGTTACAGAAACAAATTTTGGCAGCTGGCTCAGAAATTCTTCGTACAACATCTGGGAACAAGAGTTAGACAGATGGCAAAAAAAGGCGAAGAGAAAAAAGAGAGAACAAAGAACGAATACGAGAATGAACGGCAGTGAGCAGCGATTTTTTCAGTCTCTCCGAGTGTTCGTGCAGTCGTCTACGTACAGTTTTGTCGGTCACACAAGGGCTGGGATTTGGCTTTGAGGTAATGCGTCTAATTGAACGTACACGCACGCACGCACACGCACGCACACACACACACACACACACACACACACACACACACACACACACACACACACACACTTATATATTTCGAGACAGTCGTCAAACACACAGTCTCCCGTACCCATGCATGCACCCAAGCAAGCATCGAATGGTGGTGTATGTTTCAAAGAGTAGGTGAAATAAAATAAAGTAAAAAACAGTACTTTATGCAAAAGACTCACAAACATTCCGAAATAATACCTGGCACTAGAACAATATTAGTGGACCTCAGACAACCCAGTTAAATGTGCACTGTCAATATGTGTTCTAAGTTAATTAGTGTCAGGCAAAAGAATTTAGCTTCTCTTTGTGATCAGAGAATTGTCAGAAAGGCGTCCTGCATTTTGTCCACACCAGAACATGTACTAACAGGAGAACTTGTTTTATTCAGATTAGGTAAACGATATACTATGTCTGTATGCAGAAATAACAGGCACTTGAAATCATTTGTTCCCTCAGCAGCCCCGCTGCTCAACCAAAGATGAATTGTCAGCTGTGTGTGTGTGTGTGCATGGCTGTGTGTGGATGTAAAAAGGGTCTTAAGAGCAGTCTAAATGTAAGAACTTTTTAAAATAGTTTTACATGATTCACAACACTATCCTTATCGTGTCATCATCTTTATCTTGTAACTAACACTTGTTTAGTTTATTGTTTTATTTTTGTTTCTGAGCACCATTCTCGAGTATAATTGCTCGGTTCCCGGTCGTTTCGACTAGGGTCAGTTCGACTAAGGTCGGTTCGACTAGGCCGTTTCGTCTAACGGTCGAGTCATCTATAGGACGCATGAAATGAACAAAAGTTGAAGTGATTTGAATGTTAATAAACGATTTAAATGTATCGTGTAAATAGTGCTAATTTTCGCGTTAAGCAATCGGGGTCCACACGTTCCACTCTCGCATGCACGCTCTCAACCACACAGACTCAACAAACACTCAAACGCCCGATGCCTGCGACACATCCAACCGTCCGTAACTGTAAAAATTGACGCGCACACGTGGGAACAGTAAAAAAACACCGACCGTTTTAACCACCAGTGAGATCATTTCTATTTTTAGCTGTCGGTTTTCCCGAACTGAGCTGACGGGCCGGTGTGAGAAGTGACTGGGTTGTTTAGTGCTCCTGAACTTTCCCGAGTTGCCCTACATAGATACACCGTAGTCACCGCTGCTTGAACGGTTGGCTTTCGTTGCCTAGTCATTTACAAGCAAAACTATATCTTGTACATGAAAAATGCGGTTGAAAAGAGTACGAAAACGATGAAGGATGACTGCGATTAAATACCAGTACAGGTAATTAGCCACGATATGCGTGCGTGTGTGTGCGCGCGCACCAGTGTGTGCTGTGTGTCAATGAATCAATGAGTGAGTTAGTGAGAGAGAGAGAGATCGAGAAGAACAAAATTTCTTACCAGTGTAGCTCGAAGTTCCTCGCACAAGGAGGTATAGAAACCCTTCTGACAAAGAGAGCGTTACTCTAGATCCTGGAGAGACTCGACAGGTCTCTGAAGGCTGCAGATGTGGTCGTCTCCTTGACACAGCCTGAAACAAGGGGCGAGAGAAGCGATCGGAGAGATCTGCCCTACTTTTGTGATCAGGGTACTACACATAAAAGTCGAGCACCCTGAGGTGAAGTATGGGTCGTTTTCAGTCACGTGATACACACGTTAGCAACGATCGAGGCACTGTCCGCCATATTGAAGCCCTAGCAGTCGGCGTTCGCGTGTTTTCAGCGACTCTCATCGGTTTATTGCCATGTCCGATTTACCAACTGACTATAAGTTCTCACTGTCACCCGACATGAGACTTAGATATGAGTCCAAAACAAAAGGGATCGGCGGCTTAGATCCGTACATTATCGAAAAAAAGGAGTATGGAAGAGACAGAATGGCATGGCCAGATGTGACGTACATTGACGTGTACAACTATCTTGTCTGCAGGTGAGCTTGTTGAGCAGTAAAATGTGATTAATAATTTTCTTGGTGTGCAATATTCTCTTCTAGAAAAACAAATTAAGTAATTTAACATTTGTTTGCAATCGTTCATGATTAAGATGTCTTTAATCAGAGAACAGTTGGTAGAAGCATTTGTTTACATTTCACTTGCATAGCACTTGTTTTGGTGATTTGCTTATCACCAGTTCCAATGCCTACACCAAAGAGCAGATGAAGCATTATAAGGCTCTGGATGGTTACAAACTCTTCCAGGATGGCTGGATCAAGGAGGTACTTCATAAGCTGATTGGGACATCACATGTCTTAAAAGCAAAGGTAATGTATACAAGCACATCACAACAAGCATACATATTAATATAATTATGAAGTCTATAGAAAATATAAACTTCATCATTTCCTGCAGTGGTAACACAACCAATTTTGTTCAGTACATGTTTCCGTTTGATACATTTCAGATGCCTATTGTGAATTTTTAAGTTGTAATGAAAAAATTGTTTTTTTTTTCTTTATGAAGTACCAATCATCCTGAAGCTATAGGATTTGATTTTAAAATGCATTCTTTATTTCTTTATCCAGGTGACACACTCCATGCGGGTAGCAGAAAAACCACTGGAACCCTGGGTGATAATAAATCAGGATGGATCTATTGAGAGTGCACACTGCACTTGCATGGCAGGTTTGTCAGAAGCCTGCAGCCATATTGCTGCAGTTCTTTTTTGCCTCTAGTCATGTGCCCGTGTACGAAAGGAGGCTACCCCCACCGATTTGCCAGCCTATTGGCTGTTTCCAACAGCCGGTCCCCACGAAGTACAGTTTTCCAAGCTGAAGGATATGAACTTGGAGTCTGCTGCTAAAAAACAAAGGAGAGCCATAGAAGATGATCAGCAGCAGGTTGGCCAAAAAAAAAAATTCCATCACCAACGCAGAAAGAAGTGGAAGATTTCTTCAAAGATTTGCACTCCATTCATTCAAATGCAGTTATTTTATCTGTTGTTGATGATTATGCTGTTAATTTTGTGCCAAAGGCCATCACGGTTGGGCTTCCACCGGACATGTCAACAGCTTTCCAGCCAGATCTGGCGGACAAAGATTATGGGAGTATCAGGAGGGTGGCAGATAACTTCTTGCTCTTCACACATGAACAGGCAGAATTTGTAGAGACATCAACTAGACTTCAGAGAAAGTCTGCATTGTGGGCCAGAATGAGGACTGGCAGAATAACTGCCTCAAACTTTAAAGCTGCATGCCAGACCAGCAGAACTGCACCAAGTGCCTCACTTTTAAAAGATTTGATAACACCTGCTAAATTTCATTTAAGTATGCAAGTGCCTGCACCTCTGAAATGGGGGATTGAGCATGAAGGCAAGGCCAAGCAAGAATATTTTAGTAAAATGCAAGGGGAGCATCATTGTTTTATGATGAAGGAGTCAGGACTCTGCATGAACCCTGAGTATCCTGTTTTTGGGGCCTCACCAGATGCCATGGTGTCATGTGAGTGCTGTGGTGCTGGATGTGTGGAGATTAAGTGTCCATCCAGACTGAAATCTAAAGATGCAACATATCAAGGCCTAGACTTTTTGCAACTGGACAACAATCTGCAGCCAGTAAGACTCCAGGAGAAACATGAATATTATTTTCAAGTGCAGTGCCAGATGCACATCGCTAAACGTGACTATTGTGACTTTGTTGTTTGGTCACCACACCTGCCATTTCTCAGAATACGAATTTTGCCTGATCAGGAATTCTGGGAGGAAAAATCTTTGCAGGCTGCATTATTTCATAAGAAATGTGTTATGCCTGAGGTCCTGGCGCACTATTTCTCAACTAAGAGAAGGTCTTTGGCGACATGCAACAAGCCAACATCATCATCATCATCCACACAAAAGAGCTTCTGTGTGTGTGGGGGAGCTGAGGATGGACGACACATGATTCACTGCATCAGTGAAAACTGTCGTACAACCAGTGGTTTCACCTGGAATGTATCAAACTGAAACGTGTACCAAAAAAGAGTTGGTTGTATCACCACTGCAGGAAATGAAGTTTATATACATGCTTGTTGTAATGTGCTTGTATAAATGATTGAAGAGACAAATGTTGCACTTGTTGTATGTTACATATTAATAGTATATAATGGCATGCATAAATATGTATGCTGAGTATAAAGACAATACCAAGGTGTTGTAAATAATTGGTTTTATTCTTTTATAAACTTCTTCATGTTGAAATACATATTAACCCTTTTCAGGAAATTACTGTCTGCTGATAACATAACTGTACATTAAAAAATCATTACAGACTAAAAAGGAACATGTCGAAATCCCAATTCAAATAACATGGCTGATATGGAGGTCTATTGGTCAGGTAATCTAAAATCTACAAATAAGTTCTGGCATCAGTATTGCTCTGAATTAGCTTCTGAGCAAGCAAATGGCATTTGCATTCAAATGACAATAACATTTGATGTAACTATACATATCTGTATGTCCTACCAATAAGAAAAATATTAACAATAACATCTTCAGCAATGAACAAATTCTGTGCTGTTCAGACTGTTTCACATCAACTTACCTAGTAATTTACATGATCAGTTGGACATGATCATGCTTTGGTCAATAAAGTGCAAAAAGGAAAAAAATACAATATGCTGATTATGCTTATGTATTTTACCTCTGATAATAGCAAGTACAGCGATCCAGTTGGCACTGCACAGGTGTCATGACAGATTTTGGGGGAAAAGTAGTAATGAATAAACACTTTATTTAATATTGCGTTAATGTCATTTTTGTTTCAGGAGTGTAGCATACAATTTTTACAGAAGATCCTGCAGTTTGCCTCTTTTAGAACTTTTTTTTTTAAATTCAACATCCTATCTCTACATTATGCAGACACAGACTGCATGCACACACTCTGAAATTAAATGCAGATTTCAAACAAACTCAACAAAAACTGCAGTATGACTACTCAATAGGCACTCGGGATTTATGTAAATTTACAATACAACAACAAAGCCGAACTATTTTGTCTATGGCTGGATTATGATCACCAGGCTTTGTTGTCATCAGGTCAATGAGCACTTTGGACTGCAAAATGCCAAACTTTCTGCGAACAAAGCCTATAACTCTCTCAACATGAATTCGTGCAGAGGCTATTTTTCTCGTATTTTCAACTTCAAATGGATGTAGCTGTTTTTTCCCATGGGTAAAATCTGGAATTATTAATTTAGCTTGATAAAAAAGAACTTCTGTCGGCCATAATTATATCACCTGGTAACAAGTTGTGCAGCAAAGAAGTATTTTCAATGATATGTTTGTCTGAAGCCCTGCCACCAAATGCATCTGAAATGTGGCTGATTGACCCTTGTGGTATGATCCCAATCAGATATTTGGCAGAATGATATTTTTTATAGTTGGAATAAACTTGGATCTGATTTGTTTGGCCTAAGGGTTTTTGTGCTTCAAGTTCAAAACAGTCAACAATTACAGCAAGCTTATCCTTAAAGTTTTCTCTAAAGCACATTGGCATAGACAATTTCAGAGTTTCCCTTGAAGGCCAGTCCAGCAAAAAAAGACAACCGTGCCACAAGTACATCAAGAGTTCTATGAAAGCTCCTTTGCACAGTTGACACCGATACTTTCAGCTGATATCTTATATCCTGGAATTGGTAGTTCAGCCTGATCTTAATTCAACACAAAAAAATCACAGTCTCACAGTCTTGCATGATTGCATCTATATTTTGTCCAGTCAAATCTGTCTGAGCGTCCTGATCATTTGAACATGAATCTTCTATGCGGCCATATTCACTATTTTGATGTACACTTTCTTTGCTGCCATGTTCAGCATCCTGATAGAGACTTTCTTCGCAAGCACTTGAGTGGCTAAAATCATTTTCACACAAATTTTCTTCCTGACTTGTCTCACTGCTGCTTGGTGTTTGTTCCTTGCTGGCAGCATGTGGAGTAGGGATAGATGCAATATTACCTCTTTTGCGACACACAAGCCTCAAATACCTGTCTTTCGAAATCTGAACAAGTACTTGATCGCTCATGTCCCAAAGACTGTTCCGGAAATTAACATAGGCTGGCTTTCCTAGACATAAGAATAAAACAACCCATGAATTACATCTTAGTGACACTGATTATAAAAAATAGCACTGAAACAAAATATACGAAATAAAATGTCTAAAAAGAAAAATGATAAAACATAAATAGCGTTTTTCATGCTCTGTCTATATCTATACTTTATTTGTCATGGTCAGACATAATGCAAGCCTTGTTTTGACATTCACTTAAGATACCGTCACTAAACCAACGATGAAGAAAATATTTTTCGCAATGTGTAAAACATACATAACAACGCAACATACTTCAGTAATTTGGAAAACGTCTGGTTTCTTACCGTCAACAAAGTGTTTCGAACAGACTAATGTTTTGTTCCACTTCTCTTCCGTTGTAATATCCTTTCTGTAAACGGCTGCCTTCCACAGGCGACGTCGTTCTTCTGTAAGTATTTTTGTATCGTCACCTTGGTTCAAAATAATTTTGGGGATCCTATGAAAAGATACATCTAGAAGAACATTTCTTTTACCGCCGGGCTTGTTTCCGCATCCTTTATACAGCAGACGACCATGATAATTGATAAGTTGCTAGCAAGCTTGTGTAACCACTCCTTTAGCTGGGGTATTAGGCTCCGGCACGATGCGTATCACGTGGTACACAATTTAAGGGGCGTGGCTCAGCTGGCGGACAAACAAGCCTCCACGCCATTGTGCGAAGTATTAGAAGCTGTCGGTATTGGCGGCATTTTCTCGACATTATGGACAATTCATCAGTACCACAACAATAGGTGTCGTATAGGCAGAGTCTGGACATGCAAGCTTTGTCTAGATATAAAGCAAAAATAGATGCAATTGATGCTGGCCCATACGAACTGCCCAAGCACCTATTTTCGTTCGATCACAACGATCTGCCGTGCACCAGAAATGAAGACATTGTAGAGTACCTTGTTTTCGCGAAAAGTAGTTATACGATGAAAGAGTTTAATAAGACTTTCAAGTCTACACACGCTTATAACCAGGTGACATCGGGATTTGTTCACAATTTGAAGACATTCATCCTACAATGTTCTAAAAACACATAGTAATGGGAAAGGTTTATTTGACAACTCCTTATTTCACTATAAGACATTATTTAGATATATCATTATGAAGACTTTTGTGACATTCTGTTTTTCGTTGATTTTAGTTTTTCATTTGCACAAATGTGAGACAATTGAGTTTTTCAGTTAATTGTGAAATTCAAAAGTTGAATGTGCTTAATGACAATGTCCCGATAGCACAAAATGAATTTGTGAAATAACATACAAGAAAACATTGAGACTAAGGGTTTTCAATATTTTTTAAAACAAACTTGCTTACTTGCTAAGAAAAAGGACATTTTTGGAATAATTGGTATTAGTTAAACCACATATTCTGCAGGTTGTAGTGGACTTTTGTTATATTCAAATAATGTCAGTCCCTCAGTGTGGGTGTATCATTGTCATTATCATTTTGTAATCACACAACATTATCAGTTTAATGTCATTTTACAGGTGTACCACTCTCAACGCATGAATGACAAGCCTCTTGAACCATGGTTCATAGTTGATCCTTAGCACATTAGTATTAAATATAGTGCTTTTGGTTATTTGCTATATTTTATTTGTACATTGGCACTGTGTGTGCATGTGCATGCTAGCATAGATACCAACTGATAATAACAATGACTATTTTTTATGTTTCCTGAACACAACATGCAAGGATTGTTTATTCAATATACATCTCACAAGACTTAAGACAAATTTATAATATCAAAATGACAAAGTAAGACATGGACATAGGATGCATGAAAACAGCATGGAAAACAAGAATGAAACATTGCATAAACATCACCTACGTTAAAGTAACAAACATCAAGTCATAACTCAAAATGTAGATGGAATCATCACTGGCATTTCAAACTGCAAATTGCACAACACATCTTTATAATTATGAGTCCCTTTCCCCTCAACTTAATTCTCCATCAATGTCATTACTAATGGCAGGAACTGCAGTTACCTCAACCCTGACAAAACAACAGAAGGACACAAATTAACTAGAGCACAGCAGACAAACACCACCTTGTCTAAATCTGTCATACCATTTTCATCAAGACTTAATAATAGCAATGACAATGCGGAATCCAAAATAGTGTATTTCTGCTTCTGTGTACCAATCACGCGCTCCACATAAATGCGAACATTAGGTAACTTCCTTGTTGATTCCACTTCAAATGAAGACAGTTGTTTCTTGCCCCTAGTAAAGGCTGGGGTTTTAACTTCTGCACACCTAAGCCCTGCACTTTCATGAATATAAAACCCTCCATCTGCCAAAACAAGGTCGCCTACCTGCAAATTATCCAAAAACTTATCAGTTAATTCTGTTGTATGTTTGTCACTTGTCCTGCCTCCCCATGCCTTGGAAATAAAAGTGATCATGCCCTTTGGTGCAATACCAATGAGAAATTTCATATTGTTTCCATGTTTATAGTTAGAAAATCTCTGGTTGTGTGCTTGGAGATTTGATGATTTTTCTAATCTCACCTCAAAGCAATCAATGATTACAGTCACCTTTCTTTGAAAATTTTCTAGAAAGCTTTCTCTGTCAGGCCAAAAAACTACAGGCTGTAATTGCACAAATAAAACATAAAGAACAGTGTAAAACAGTCTAGCTGCTGTACGTTGGGAAATAAAAAACAAGTGTGATAACAAATCAAAAGGTAAATTCAGACCCAATCTCATTAGAGTTAAAACCTGCTAAAACTTTGACAGCATATTGTCTTTCACATTTTTTTCAACCATGTTTACAAGAGCTAAGAGCACAACCATATTTGGCAACCCTGTGTAAAACCTAACTCTGTCCAGGTTTTGGTGATAACAATTTTCGGTGTGCATCTCTTTTTCACAAATTTTCCTTTTCAATGTAGCATTTTCTGTTGTATACTGGTTAATGAGATCATTTAGTTATATCTGTCTGTGTATCTTTCTCTTCATATTGCACCTTAATCCGCTGCTCAGTCTCCATCTCCTGTAAATTGGCCAAAGAATCTGCCATACATTTTCTTTTGATCCTCTGTCTGAGGCGTTGATATTATTCTGGATTTGTCTTTTTTCTTTTTTTACCTCAGTTGATACATGGCCTCCATTCAGAATTTGTAAGATCATGGGAATTTGCTGGTTTTCCTGTAAGTGATAAAAAAGCACTTTATGAAGAAAGTCTTCATTTCTAGCATGCACACACACTATCGCGCACACTGTCAATGTTTCTCGTCATTAAACATTACCTTACTCTTTCTTTAAAAAGTTGGGCCAAATGAAAAATAAAAAGCACATTCACAAGTACTGACCTGAGAGAAGGTGAATGAAGCAAACACGATGCCATGGTTTTGCACTGCTTCCCTAGTAGCACAGGTAAGCCGAAACGGCATGGGCGTCGACAAAGTTCACCGACATAGCCTGCGAAAGCCCTGTTCTATCTCGAGTTCAGTCATGTTTACGGCATTGAGAGTGCGCGCGCAGCGTGTGCTCGCCCTGGCTTGAACCGTATGCCGGCCTATACCGTTTTGTCCGTCTCAACGCCCAGTGGTACAGTGCGCCCATGTTGCTGTTCAGCCAATGCGTGGCACACGCAGCGCCCGGAAACACGTGTGTGGCATGCCCGCCATCTTTAAATTATTGTTGCTTCACATTTTCATTCCTTTCTGCTACAGCAACTGAAAATTGAGTATCTCCAGCTGCTGATCTGTCCGACTCTTCGATAACAGTACGTATATAAAGTTTAGCTATAGTTATTTAGATTTTAATCCCAGCAATGTCCAAATTTAATGCAGAATATTGATGATGATGATGTCAATTTATATTGAGCAGGTATCCATTCAAAAGAATGTTCATTGCGAAGCAATAACAGAAGAGAAGAAAAAAATAAAACAACAGGAAAGTAAAAAATGATAAAGACAGAAATGGTGCTAATTTGTTTATGTCTGTCGTAAATAAACAAATGAGGGATCTTCAGTCTTTTCGAAACGTGGTTGCTGAGGTGATGGTGGAGAATGACGATTATGCTATGAGAAGAAAAATTAGAGCAGAAGTTAAAGAGAACATGTACATGAACGCTATAAATGCTGGTTTTCCAGACAGAAGAAGAGGTTGGGCAGCACAGTTCTGAACTCTTGCAATTTAATAATTCTTTAACAGTTAATGTTGCGGAGAATTCGGAGCTGTCTGCAGCATTTCCTCAAATAAATTGCTATTACGATCTAACGGGTGGTAACTCATCGGGACATGTTAGCATCCATACGTTATCGGTTTCAGCTCCGCAGAATCTAGAGAAAATAAGTCAAACAGATAAAATAAAATGGATTTCTTTTCTTGATGATTTAGATCAGGAAGATCAGTGTGAATCAGAGAGTGGCACTTCCCACAGTACTAAAATGTAGGCCTATATACTGTAAATCTTGTTAAGTATGTGTAGTGCAAGAGCTTATAGATTGTAATCAGCACTAAAATGTACCATGGTATGGTGTGTTTAACACCTGCATTTGAATTATCAGTGCAAATATGCTTTACACATACATAGTTTATTTATGCTTGCTTTACACATTTCTATTCTGTTATTAGTGGTAATTTTTTGAAGGCTATAGTTTTTAATGATGCTGGTCTCATTAAAAATTTTCATCAGGTTAGGTGGTAATTCTATGAGAAAAATCTGGATGTGCTTGATAATAATTGCTAAAGATGTTTTTGTTTGATAAATTCTATAGAATAGTGATGTGTGTGGAGAGATAGGCTTTGAATGTTTATATTCGAATGCCTATAAGCTGCATGAGCTTTTTTTTCTGCAGATGGCCTTATTCCATGTGGTGGAGTTCCTGGAGGAGGCAGAGGAAGGGTTGAAGGGGCCAGTAGCTGTCGTTCCAGACAGCTGGCTACTGGCATTTAAAGGTGTCAGCCGCCGATTTTTCAATTGGTTCCCATCATCTGTGAAAGCAGATGCCAGCTTTATTTTACGGGCCAAAAAGCCGGATATATACAGTTCGCCTCCACAGGACATTAAGTAAGTGCAATTTCTTTTGTGATTCATGATTGTGCAGAAAGATTTATGATGCATGTTAGCATTAATGATCAAAAGGACTGCTATATGTGCTGCAGGAGAAAGGTAGGATATTATAATAATACTTGGACTGTTCAAACATTAAAACAAATATTTTAACCTTTGGCTAATTGTTTTAACATACCATGCTATTGTTAGCCCGTAGATGTTTGTAATGTCATTACAGTGCAGATAATGTGACTGTGGTTGTGATGCTGTACTATAAAGGTGTATTATTATTATTAAAGAAAAAGTACTTTTGGTCTTGATTTGTCAAATCTAATTTGGTTGCTTTTTAATCATTTCCATGCAGATAATTACCAAGATGCTATTCATGTCTGTGAGAGACTGAAGGATACATCAGAGGTGGAGACAGATGAACCAGATGGTCAGCCCACCAAAAGAATGCGAATACCTCTAAGTAAGGAACTATGTGAAAGACATGCATAGAAGGATGATACGAAGAGAAAAACAAGAATAGGGAGAACAAACAACCCAGGGAGAACTGCCAGCAGGCTATCAGTTTCTCATACAAGTTGCAGAGGAAGTAGAGCGCCTCGATTGAGATCTGCATGCAGACCCACTGACCCAACGAAAAGGACACGCTTGGTAAATGTTTTATTCTCATTTGTTCAGATGTGTTAATCTATTGTTATTCTCTTTAATGGTTCCCGCACCATTTTATCGTATAAAGCAAGTGACATGTCATGTGTCAAATGACATACTAAAAAATAATAAAGCTATTGATATGGTGGCATTGATTGCAGCCGATTTCTGTAACCACCTTAGCTTGGTTAAAAAAAAGAAAAGAAATATCCTTAGCAGTTTCCTTCCTTTTTTGTATTATATAGTGCTCATTTGATTAAGATAACACGTATTATGATACTGTCTACAACAAGTTTCAAGAAAAAATTTATCTTTTAGGTATGAACCTTGACCTTTGAACCTAATAATACTGATAGTAGGTGCAGACAGAAAATTTCATTAGGTCATTAGAAATTCGCGTGAAAGTCTGGAGAACTCTTCCTACCTCATTACATCTTGATCCGATTACATTGCAAAATAATAAATATTGACACAGGTTTATGCAAAGTCTAGTCCTGTAATCAGTGGCTCAACACTGTGTGGAAAGGAAATTAACATGTATTGCTTTTGAAATCAGTATTTCCAGAGTTGTTCTGCATAAAGAAATTTACATTTAAATTCAGATGCAGATCCTCTTGGAGTAGAAAGGTACCCTGAAAAAATTGTTTATGTCAACTAATTATATCCCATAATTAAAATAACTGGTATGTATCGTTTTATACTACAGTGAAACCTCAATTATCCAGTTTCATGACTGGTGCCCATAACCAAAAATCACAGATAATTGAAAATCATTCTAAAAATTTGTAAGCACTGTACTAAAATAGATGCTGTACAAGTTTTCTGCATCGAGTTTGGTCAAATGGTTTTTCACAGCGGGGTTGGTGTACATGCTACCTTTTTGAATAAGTCTCAGAAACCCATTGACAAACTTGAGCTAGTGTACATTCCTATAGTTAGAATTTTGGGCAGCGAAATAGTGGCAGTCTCATGATGTCTAGCAGTTTTTTTTAGGCAATCCCTGATAACCAAATGCATGGCTAATTGAATATTGGATAATCGAGGTTCCACTGTGTCGATATAATTTGATCATACCTTTCTTTGTTTTGCATTCTGGCCTTCAGGTTCAGGGAACTACTATTAAGTGATTACTTATTATTCCGACCTCATATTTTTATTATTTGCTGTTTTTAGATGTTGTAAGATAACAGTATCCTGAAGCTACGGATCACGATATCCAGATACAAATCACTTCTTGGCTGGCTGGTGCGCGAGACCAGGAATATGGCAGAAGGAAAAGGGCTGAGTGCAGCTTGGACAACATTGTTTAGAAGTGGAGCTGTAAAATCTTGAGAAAAAATTGTGGACATTTACCATTAGAAACATTTTTTATTTACTTCAATAAACTTTTTTTTACATTATTGACTGACTTTTGTGCACATTTTTGCTGGTTTGTATTTTTTGTTTATGTTTGTCACATTTGGTATGTTTCTTGGATATGCTATTGGTATTAGGGCTGTTTGTTGTATCCTGATTTGTATTTTTAAATCAGGATACACCAAACAAATCCCCAAAATACTAATAATATATCTAAGAAGTACCAAACCTATATGTGGGATTCATGTAGACACCATATGGTTTTCCAGGGATACATGAAGGGGACATATGGGCGCTAATCTAATGTTTCAGGCATACATGTGGGAGACATATGGGCGCTAATCTAGTGTTTCAGGGAGACATATGGGCGGTAATCTAGTGTTTCAGGCATGCATGTAGGGGACATATGGGCGCTAATCTAGTGTTTCAGGCATACATGTGGGGGACATATGGGCGCTTATCTAGTTTTTCAGGCATACATGTGGGGGACATATGGGCGCTTATCTAGTGTTTCAGGATTACATGTGGGGGACATATGGGCGTTAATCTAGTGTTTCAGGCATACATGTGGGGGACATATGGGGACCACACCGTAGTATGAGGTAAAACAAGACATTTACGCCCATACCAATCCACTGTACAAAACCCCCATGGGCGTCGACATCGATATGCCACAACTAACCCATATACTCATGACATGGGACCCATATGTCCCCCATCTTCCTGTGCTACTGGGGTTTCTGTAATCTAGCTGTTTCCTACGAATCTGACTCAGCCATTCTCGTCGCTGATTTGAAATAAAGTTTTTCTCTTCCTCGCTGGATTTTTTTTAAAAACTGGAATTCGAAAAAATCTTACATGTTTGTCTCGTTTGTTGCGATGACTGCAGCCAACGATACAGCAAAAATTCACCATTTTTATAGGTTCGAAACGTACTGACCCCGATCAAAACAACGCTGGGCATACGGCTTGTGGAGGCTAGTTGTCCGCCACGCATGTTTCGGTGACGTCACGCGCCGGAGCCTAATAAACATGGCCGCCGAAGCAGCCCGCAAAAACTGATGACGTCACGTGAAAAACGCGCCATTAGGCCTGTAAGGTTTGATGTGAGCGAGAGTTACTTGCCCTTTGTAATGATAAGAGTTATCCGAGTAGTGATAAGAGTTATCCCATGGAGGGACATCCGGGGTTTAATGTACATTTGAGTGACGTCCAAGATGGCGAGTTAGATTATTGCTTTTGTTACAATTAGATACAGTATTCATCACGATCCACAGTGTCTTGTGTTGGTCGGCTGATAGCACGCAGCACGATACATGGTGACAGAAGTCGGACAGTTATATATCACAAAGAATATCACAAGCTGCTAAATGGCTTCGTTTAGAGCGCCAGAACAATTCAATTTTTCCCAGCCAACCTCGTGGCCTGAGTGGAAGCAACGATTTCAGCGTTTCAGATGTGCATCAAAACTAGACAAAGACGAGGAAGCAGTTCAGGTTAGTGCCTTGATCTACACTATGGGCAACGACGCAGAACGCATTTTCATCGCTTTTGGTCTCGATGCTCGACAGCAGCAAGATTAGGATACTGTTCTGGAAAAATTCGATGAGTACTTCGTTCCAAAACGCAATATCATCCATGAGCGTGCACGATTTCACGCCAGAAATCAGAAAGCAGACGAAAGTATCGAAGAATACATTAGAGATTTGTACGAGCTCGCTGCAAAGGCAGAAGTGAAAGACAAAGATGAAGCCATCAGAGATCGCCTCGTGCTAGGGATCCTCGACAGAGACTTGTCCGAAAGATTACAATTAAAGGCAGATTTAACACTGCAAGACGCCATCTTGCATGCCCGCCAATACGAACAAGTGAAAGCACAGCTTTCCGACCAACGTCGCACAAATGTGGACGCAGTACAATCCAAGAAAAGTGTCGCTAGTACTAGTAGTGCTCAGCAAGCACATAGTGCAATGGTGCAACTGGCAATTCACGCGGCTTCAGTAGTCGACGTCGCGGTAGAGCAGAAAAGAGCGACCCTGCATCGTCAGCAGTTAAAAGCTGTACTCGTTGTGGCAGGTGGCACGGTAGCTCATGTGTTTGCCCAGCTCGGGGAAAGAAGTGTAACAAGTGTGGTAGGCTTGGACACTTTGCTACAGTGTGCAGAACAAAGTTAGTGCAGGCACTTGAAGAAAAACAAGTGAAGGAACATTTTGTAGGGACTTTGTGCAGTGACAGTAGAGAACCACCATGGACAAGTGTACTACAGTTTGGCGGTTGTGATGTCAAGTTCAAAATTGACACAGGGGCAGATGTTTCTGTCATTTCATCAACACAGTTCAAAAGGTTGTCACCGCGTCCCAAGCTATTTAAGACCAATATAGTGCTAAAGAGTGTAGGAGGAGTCCTGAAGTGTGATGGACAGTTCACTACTACAACAAGAGTTCATGACCAGCTTCATGTACTGAGAGTGTTTGTTGTGCAAGCAACACCTGAAAATCTGCTTAGTAGAGAAGCAGCATCCAGACTAGGTTTAGTGAAGAAGATAGAGACTGTGAATGCTTTATTTGGTAAACTTGACAAGACACCTGTGCAGTGTCCACCAGTCAAAATCATCTTGAAAGAAAACATTGAGCCATACAGTGTTCATGCAGCAAGGAGAATACCAATACCATTGCTGGACAAGGTGAAGGAAGAATTAAAAGAAATGCAGGAAAGAGGGATTATAGAGGAAGTAACAGAGCCAACAGATTGGTGCTCTCCCATTGTGCCAGTAATGAAGAAATCAGGTAGCATACGTATTTGCGTTGACTACAAGAAACTCAATACCGCAGTGAAGCGAGAGCGGTACACCTTGCCAACACTGGAAGATATCTTACATAAGCTCTCTGGATCAGCAGTTTACAGCAAGCTGGATGCAACATCAGGTTTCTATCAGATTCCCCTTGATCCAGATTCTGCAAAACTTACTACATTTATCACTCCATGTGGGAGATATTTCTTCAAGAGATTACCATTTGGCATTTCATCAGCTCAAGAGATATTTCAGAGAACAATGGAGACTATCCTAAAGGATGTACCCAATATAATCTGCTATTTTGATGATATCCTTGTTTATAATGAGAATGAACAAGCTCACGAGAAACATCTTGAGAGAGTCATGGAAACACCAGTGCTAACCTGAAACTCAACTATGAGAAATGTGAGCTCAGGAAGCATGAGATTGAATTTTTGGGTCATAGAATCAGCAAGAATGGAATTTCACCAGACCCAGGAAAGGTTGAAGCAATAATTGCCATGCCAGATCCAACTAATGTACCCGAGTTGAGGAGGATGCTGGGCATGTGCAACTTCTTAGGGCGGTATTTGCCAAGTCTGTCTACAGTACTTCAGCCACTGACGCAACTGCTGGGGAAGGATCGAGAGTGGAGTTGGGGCTCAATGCAAGTCAAAGCCATGGCTGATGTGAAGAAACTGCTTACTTCAGCACCAACGCTCGCATTCTACGATCCGGCAAACACTACAATTGTCAGCGCAGATGCAAGTAGTTATGGGATTGGTGGCGTGTTGCTACAGCAGCATCCTGAAGGTCTCAAAGCAGTGGCATATTGTTCAAGAACATTGACTGCTAGTGAATGCAGATATGCACAGATAGAGAAAGAAACACTGGCAGCAGTCTGGGCTTGTGAAAAGTTCAGCAGATACTTGATTGGTCTTGACAATGTTCGACTACAGACTGATCACAAACCTATTGTGCCACTAATCAACAATCGTGACTTGCAAGATACTCCTATCAGATGCCAACGCATGTTGATGCGCCTCATGAGATTCAGCATCACCGCAGAGTATGTGCCAGGGAAGAAGCATGTAATTGCAGATGCTCTATCCCGAAGTCCTCAGTTAACCACTGCTGCATCTGATGTTATAACACTTTCAGAAGACGTTGAGGCATATTTGAGCAGTGTAGACATTTCATGGTCATATGCAGCTTCAGATAAACGTCTGAAAGAGATTGCAGAAGAGACAAGAAAAGACAGACTGATTCAAGCAGCAATTCGCTACACTAATGAAGGCTGGCCAAAATACATTACAGATGTAGAAGATAATCTTCGTGACTATTATGCAGTGCGCATGGAACTTAGTGTGCACAATGGTCTCCTTACCAGAGGAACACGCATTGTTGTGCCAGCACCACTTCATGATGGTATCATGAAGAGGATACATGAAGGTCATCAAGGAATCACTAAATGCAGAGAGAGAGCAAAAGCAGCAGTTTGGTGGCCAGGTTACAAGATTACAAGAATTGTCGAAGAATGCAGACATTGCCAGAAGAAGAAACCTACACAGAACAAGGAACCTTTGATACCGACAGAATTACCACAGCGTGTATTCCAGAAGTGTGCAGCAGATTTGCTGGAATTCAAAGGACAATCATACCTTGTGTTTGTAGATTATTATTCGCGCTTTATTGATCTTGCGCACATCAAGAGTAGCACATCAGCAGAAGTTATCAAACTTCTGAAGTGCATGTTTGCACGCCAAGGAATCCCAGATATTCTTGTTACAGACAATGGAAGGCAATTCACATCTAGGGAGTTCCAGGAATTTGCAGTAAAGTGGGGATTTCAACATGATACAACGAGTCCACACTTTCCACAAGCTAATGGAGAGGCTGAAAGAGCAGTTCAAATTGCCAAAAAGATTCTGCAGCAAGTTGAACCTGAATTAGCTCTATTGATATACAGAGACACGACAATTTCTGCTACAGGATATGGTCCAACAGAATTAGCCTGTGGAAGAAAACTGAGAACTACATTACCTACATTGCCTGAGTTTTTTTTCAATTGTCACTTGTAATGTTTGACAGAAAGAGCAGCATCTAACCGTTGCGCCACTGGACCACCCTTCTGGAGACAGGGATAGTTAGCATACGGTCATCAGACGAAGAGCAGAGTTGTCTGGCTGGGATGTAGAGAAAGAGAAGTTAATAGTCAATCCGTTTGCAGGATCCTGCAACAAAATTAAAACACAGCACAGACAGCTTGTACTAAATGTCATGAGCCAGCCTGGTTCATATGGGGCGCCAAGGGGGGGGGGATTTTCTATAATTTTCTCTCTCTAGCTATAAAGCGCATTCTATATTTCATTCTATATTTCAATTCATTCTATACCTATAGAAAGCAATCTATACTTATTCAATTCAGTTTTTGTATTCTATAATAGGTTCAAGTCCAGAACAAAATGGTAGAGTCAAGTATGTTAGTTATAGGTGCGTAGCGGTCACTGAGAGGGGAAACTTTTCTGTCGGCACTGACAGGTCCCCGTGATGTAGGCGGTCGACCGTGAGTGAGAGATGGGAAAAGACAGAGGTAGGGTACAGAGTTACTTGGGGTATAGGGAGAAGTAGGGGGACAATTGTTTGGAGCAATTGGTGTGAGGCAGCGGCAGACGACGACTGAGGCCAGGAGGAGGTCGTCAGCGACTGATTTCGTGTTCGACCTTTTTGGTTTCTAATATTTATTTGAGTTGTTTTCGTAACTGTGTTGTCAGTTGTTTCCGCACGCGAGTGAAAAAAATGACAAAGATGTGATGATAAATTAAATAGCATGAAATGAATGCATGCTTAATGTATCAGTAAACATTAACTAGTGTATTTGATGCGTGACACATATGCACTAGTCATTTAGTTTATGTTAAATGGCTGTACATCATCTGCACAATAAAACAAGTTTTAAACGACAAAAAAAAAAAAAAAGAAAGAGCAGCATCTCTGATGCTACAGGTCTCTTGTTCAAATCATATATCATCAAAGTACTGTTTTTATGTTCTATTGTAAAAGTAGCTGTCTAGGAAATGATAAAAGATGTTTGGAAAGAAGCCTGTAACTTAGTTCCCATCTGTTTGAATCCTGCAGTTAGGATAAACTAACCATTTTGTTTTTGGTTTTGATAAGGCTTATGATTTTTTCTTCTTTAAAGTTAAGCTTTAGGAGGACTATTAAAATCATCAGTTATTTTTAGAGAAAATTTGTACTCCTGTCTTATATCATAACATTTTTTACAATTAATTTTAAGATTAGAATATTCTAATTGAATGTTCATCCACCACTTAAAAACTTCCGAAATCCATGGGTCAGTTTTAATTACAGTAGGTTAAAAGTCAGGGTTCTATCTTAGTGTCTCCCTGTATATAGATATATAGATAGATAGATATCTTGATTTGTATCCTTATATATGACAATCTAAACTGTGATGAACTATAAATAATGCTACATTAAATTTATATTGATTATCAATGTTTGTTAAAAAATACAAAACAAGAACACACAAAGTTATAGACCTTACCTTACATCAAAAATTCAGTTCATCCGATTTTTACCACATATTTTTCCACAAAACAGGATGGATAATATACATCTTTTAAGTAAGATATTTATATCATAATACAAAATATTATCATTTTTATATATCACAGAGTTAGACTAATGTGAATATGAGCTTAATGAGAACCCATCGTGCAAAGGTGATACAGTGATTTCGGTATAGGCGACTCATCCGTCACCTGTTGTAAACATAACTGACATAGTTTTGCACTTGGATAAGTAACAGAACTAGCACACATGGACTTTTAACAATGAAAAAAATACAAATGACTTACTACTTTATTTCCATATTTAGCAAATTGCGCATTAAGATTTTTTAACACTAGCTCAATAATGTCTTGGTCTTATAGTTTTCGAATCTCACGAAGCTGGCCGCTTCGTGGGCGGCTTTGTTTACCCCAACTAAGGGAAGTCACTCGCATGTGATGACGTCAACCTTACAGGCCTCATTCTAAGTGTCCGCTGGTTGACTACCCAAACAAAGAACTAGCCTTAAAAATACCTAGCCTTATATGCGCCCTCCCCGTACTTTTAGCGCTCGGTCTTCTTTCTTATTTTAGAGTCCGATGTCACTCTGTGACACACATACAGCTGTCACAGCAGCTCGCACCTGACTTGACAGTCATACACAGTCATACGCACATTCACAGTGTGCCATTTATTTTTACTACATAAAGAACTGACAATCCTGATCTTTTTCATAGAAGATTTTATTTATTTATAAACAATTTAGAAAAAGAAAGATAATAAAATGCTTTATACTGTACATGTAAATATCCACGAGTGCGCGTGCACAGGTATGATGAACAAACCCTAGTGAAAAAACTGCGTAATAAGACCGTTTGACATGCATTTAATATAGGTTGTTTGAAGCAAAAAATACTTGCCATTTTACTTCTCATCGTCTTCCATTTTATCAAAACGAATTCCAAAAATTGGAATTGTGTCTGTTTCCAAAAATGAGCACGTCCGTTTTAGTCACCAGGCTTGACGAGAGGGGGGGACAGGGGGGTCTGGTGTACCCGGGCCCGCGGCTGTGAAGGGGGGCCGGCCTTGGTCAGTGGATTTTTTTTTCTTCTCCTATTTTTTTTTCTTTTAAAGAAAGGTCTGAGGACAGAACACCCAAGCATTACACATGCAGAAGTTGAGTTTCAAGTCTGTAGAATACAATTTCGGGGTAGTGGGGCCTGTCGTGAGAAGTGTAGTCAGAGGTATCATTTTCTCGCTGGACAAGCCTGGAAGCGGAAGGCCGCGGACACCAAAGATTTTATCGCGTGTGAACCGTCTATTGCTGGGTTTACGTGCCACTATGGGGGGGGGGGGGGGGCGCCGGGCGGGCCCTGCAAGCAAATCAGAATTAACAGTGAAGAGGCAGGTATGATACTGATGTGTGGCCACTCTGTGAACCGAGAGGGTGGGGCCCGCCTTTGGCGAGTCAGCCTGTAAGCGAGAGATATCAAGGCTGTTTTTTTTTTTTTCGTAGCTTCTAAACACTGAGACTTTCTTTTACCGTTTCTCCATCACCAAACAAACAAATACATTAGTCTACAACTCTACACAGTAGATCCTTGATACAATGAGACTATATTATGCTGTAATACTATCGCAAAATAGAACACATTATTGCAAAAACATTTTAAAAACTGCTGTCCCGCAAATAGGCTTATAAATTGATCACAGTGTTGTCAAGGGAAGTTTGGAGCTGGAGGAGGATGATAAAGAGGAGGTTAGCATGAGAAAGATAATTCAAGTGTAGAGACGGTGTTCAAGGCCAGAGCAAAATGGTCGATATCCGAAGATAGTTATTGAGTTACTGTGATACAGGCAATCAGTCAGTCAGTCAGTCGTGCCTTGCCTGGCACCTGGCGTTGGGGGATCGAGCACATGGATAGACGCGGCAGCTGACAGGGCCCGACACTCTTGCCTATTGTGGGCAGGACGACCAGTCCAGTCTTTGACGTTCGTAAGCCAGTTCTTCCTCTGACCACCGCGGCGTCGGCCACCCTGTGGCAATACCATACCAAGGTTGGTTCTTGGGGGACGGGGCCGTATGTTTTATTGTGGTTGTCGCCCCTAGTCTTAGTTGGGCTGTGGACTAGGGTCGTTTATGGTAGGATGGACCTGGCGCAGGGGGGTAGGTCGGAAGGAGGGACGGCCGTTATCACAACAAGGGACAGCTCTGAGAAGAAAGACCGGTCGTGGCCAAAGGCCAAGATTCACAGGTTAATTGAAAGAGTAGTATCCTTCGCAGAGGACAATGGCGAGTGTTTCATTGCTACCGACTGGTCGTCGGCGCTGAGCGACGAAGCTAGACAGGTGTCGCGACCTCATGGCGCTCTTGATGACTGACCGTGAGAAGATGGTTTGGGTAGGTACCTTGAGTATTTTAGTCGAAGGTTGATAGGTCAGAAGTAAGCAGTTTGGTTTAGATGGGTCACGTGGTTTAGTAACATTAGGCTTGGACAGAGTTGTGTTCGAAGCCTTTCCTCAATTTTCAGCAGAGACGTCGCACTCTGAGTGATCGTTAGGCACATGCAGCAAGTCTGAGAAAGGAGGACCCGTTCTGTTAGGATGTACAAAATCACTACTTGCTGGTACTTGTGGTCTGGGTTGTAGAGAAAGAGAGGAGAGTGTTGGATAATCAAGAGATTGGGTTCGGCGACGACGAGAGAAGCAGACGACAGGGTACCGGCAGTGAGAGGCGTGAGACAACGACAAGAAGAGTTTGTGCCACCGGACCCGCTTGTACCGTCTGCTGAATCAACGGATTATCACCGCGGTTCGACCGTGCACTGCTGTTGTTCAGTACCTGGTGCAGTGGGACGCAGCAGCGGTAGAACGAACCATCCGTACCACCCGAGGAGATAGGGTGCTGTGGAAGTAAACGTGCATGTGGTGTATTGGAGGACCCAGAGCGGGTAGCAGAGGACACTGCTATTCTCCAGCGCGGGGCTAAGTGACCACGACTAGGAGCTGTACCAGAGCAGCAGTCTGAGAGTAGTTTTTCGGACGGTGGTCAGGGGCGGACTGTGTCCTCTGGTATGTATACCATATCCATATGTTATCTTAGAAGCTGTACACTTGCATACTGTACCAGCCTTTTGATTGACCACTGCGTAGGCATTGAGTAGTATTGTATAAGCTGATGTCTATGTGTTCAACCTAACCTTACCTTTTCTGATTAATTATAGTTTTATATGTTGTACGACTGTGTGTCGGTTTTGTTTGCACACGCGGGTGAACGCGATTACCTGTGTGTACGCGTGTGAACGTGAGAATTAGCGGGTGACTGGGTGTGAGAGGCCGAAAGTGGATGAGACGAGCCAACAGAGTTCCCCTTCCCCCCTCAGGCTGATTAGACCAGCCCTTTCCCCGTTATAATTCTTCACATACAGATATACAAATATTTTAATTTTGTTCGTTCCATTTACTTGCTAATTCTTACAACACCTCAGTTGTCATGTATCATCACAAGTCTGGAGCGCAAAAGAGAAACGAAAGGGCAGCACGAGAAAAAAGCAAAGTTACTCGTCAAAGAACCCTACAGAGTGTAGGCTTCACCTCTAGAGCTACCGCTACATCTAGTAACTGTAATCACCCCAGTGTTGACTGTGACCAAGCAGGCGAAGCAGCAGCAAAATCCACTGATGTTAATCAGGAAGCTGGAAACAGCGACTGTCTACAAGACCTGGCTTGTTCAGTAATTAAAGATGGCATAATGACTTGTCCTACTGTCAGAGGGGCACAAAGACGAGGGACCAGAAGAGGAAACTCTCCTAACGGAGACGACATCGACTCGTCTTTGTAATGACTTTGATGTCGGACTACTAGAGACAGACACGACTTCTGCCTATCGTATTGAAGAAGCTATTCGACGAGGTCCCGCAAATTTACCAGCAAGTTTTCCGGATGATTCTTCGGGACGCTCATTTCCAGTTTCGCTGCTTCAAATTAAATTGAAAAATTGCGAAACTGTAGGACGCGACTGGCTAGTTTAGAGTAAAGGTAAACAAGCATTGTTTTGTTTTCCCTGTTTTACACGTGTTGCGGTCAACAATGTGCCAAGATCGGTTAAGCAGCTTAGGACTCCTGGCAGTGGAGTCTCGGCTCGCAAGAACAATCCATTTCGATTGAATTATCGAACTTTTTGCGAGTCGTAAAGCCCGCAAAGCACCACTGGTGTCATTTGAAGGCAGTGGGTGCACCCAGTATTGTATGGACCTCTATAAGCACCACTGGTGTAAGTTGAAGGCAGTGGGTGCACCCGGTATTGTATGGACCTCTATTACTCGAGCGGACAGTGTTGTGTTTGTGTAATGCCCGACACCGTTCCTTGTATTTACGGCGAATAGGTATCTTTATCAGACCTGCAATAGGCTGTTGGAAATGATTGTTGTCCTGTCTTTAGGCTCTAGCCGTTATTCTAATCTGTTGAGGTTTTGACATCGCTCCTGACGTAACAGTCCATACTCGGGGTTTTTTTTTCAATGAATCGGGGTGCTACAAGTCTAATCCTTTTACATAATTTTTCCTCAGTTACTAACCACTCACGTGTAAACAACTTTATGTTCAAGTAGTGATGTAGATAATAGTTCACTTGTCCTAATGTTTGCAGTCTATATTTCGTTACTGAATGAAATGTAGATATTGAGAATCGAATCGTTAACATACATTATATACTGGGAAAATAATTTACGATTACAATCCCAAGGGGCCCGGAGAGGTCGTCTGTCCCGGGGCCCGGGCTGGCTCTCGGCGGCCCTGTTAGTCACTCCCTGACAACAACACGGACCATGTAATGTTTTGGGGCGTGTGCAAGTCCGAGAGTTCCCTGCAAAGATGGCAGTTCTCCAGATTCCGGTGGCAGGAAGCGGAAGCGCTGTAACATGGCGGCCAGGTACAGAAACAGCTCCATCCTCGCCACCGCTTCGCCCAGACACACTCGTCGTCCTGTAAAGACATTAAGGACTCAGAAATGAACTTTGACCTATAGCAAGAAGACAGGAACTAAGAAGCGGAGAAGGAGTAAGAGGAAGGGGATAAAAGAAGGGTAAAAAGACGCAAAAGTAAGACTTTAAGAGTTTATAAGTATCTGCAATGAAAGATTATTTATTCATCAAAAGTATTCTCACTCTTACTCTCTTTGTGAAAACTACTCCACGTAAACTATTTTCAATGATAAATTGATAATGCTATTCACAATGTCGTCTAAGACACTAAAATTACTTCAGACAGCAAAAAGCTTTTGTCAAGAAAGTCCCTTGTTGCCTGTGCTGGTGATCCAAGCATACAATAGTTTGTGTGAATAGAGTGCACAGTTACCTACCGATAGAGAACGGAATATGTTCCTCAAAGCGTAGCAGTGTCCCGTCTTGTCCAACGAACCTTTCAGGCCGGAAGTTTTCAGGGTCACCCCAGATCTCCGGGTCGTGTAGAACAGACTCCAGATTCGGGATGACGAATGTACCCTTTGGGATCGTGTATCCCGTGAGTTCCACGTCACACGCAGTGCAGTGCGGCAAGCTCAGGGGCACGATGTCTGCGTAACGCAAGACTTCCAAGATGGTGGCCTCCAGGTAAACCATCGTGGGCCTGTCATGAATTGCGGGCGCTCGCTCAGTTCCGATAACTCTGTGGATCTCCTCGTAGCACTTGTCCTGTATGTCGGGGCGGTGAAGAAGGAGTGCAATGGACCAGCGGATTGATGTCGATGTCGTCTCAGTCCCAGCCCCAAACAAGTCAAAGACTAGTTTCCCCAAGTTCCTTTCTGATAGGACACGAAATGTGAGAAGAAACATTCACAAAACTCCCATTAGTAACGTACTGTCAACAGATCACTCCCACCACAAGCAGAAATATTGTGTTAGACAAATGCAGATTAAAAACGTATACAAAGGCAATAAAGTGCTTGCGTATGACTGCGTAAAGACAAGACGTGTCTGCAATTATGACTGCCTCAACAAATGTGTGTATCAAATGTGTTTTAACTCTTGAAGGCAAATGTGCAAGTGAAAAGTACACACAAGTGAATGCTCCTCATACGAGTGTGTGTGCCCCACGAGCGAGTAGATGCTCGAGATACGTCTGAGTGCTCGATCAAAGCCTAAAAGCAGTTTGTAAAGAGGCTGTTAAAATGAATAAAGAGAAACACAGCAAAATACTATACACACCATTGATAAACTCCGCCGCTGGCTGCTGCTTCACTTTTGCAATCTCCCTGAGATACGCGCTGATAAAATCATCCACGCAATTCTCGTCGTAATCCTCGATGTGTTTCTCGATGAAAGGTTTGACAAAAGTGTCCAGAATCCCAGCAAAGCTCTCAAATAATTTCCTGACCCCAAATGGATCCCCAGGAACGAATCGTAGAAGAGGAAACGTTTGCACGAGTGATGCTGATCCAGCCTCTCTTGCATTTTCCTCTAGAGTGTGCATGTAGCTGTTAAAAACAGGGTCTTCGTACTCGAAGCGTTTTCCAAAGACAATGGAGCAGATGTTGTTAGACACGCTGACCTGGGTCATCCGGGCCAGGTCCTGGGGTTGACCTTTCTTCTCACCGATGGCCTTAAGATACTCGGTGACCTCCTCCTGGATCCTTTCAGCCAGGATGTTCTTACCAAAGCCAAGCCCTCTTAGTATCTCCAATGCGGCCTTCCGCTGTGCTTTCCAGATAGCACCCGAGCTTTCTATTACACCTAAAGCAACAAGATTTTACTTGTTTTTATAAAATTTTTATCAGTGGTCTTGAACAGCCTTGCTGAATCGTGTTATTTTATAATTACCTTGAAGTAATATTTTTCTCAACATAAAATTGGTCAAAACTGTGTGCATAGCCGCCTGTTTCATAAAGTCTTTAGAGCTATGGCCTTCACTGATCAATCTGTTTTAGACATTATCTTACCAAATCAAATGTTAATATTATTTATAATGTATGGCTCATTAATCTATTGTCTACAAAACACGTAGAGATTACAAAGGTCATTTTAAAATAGACAAGTTAACTGCCACCACTTTCGTAAATTTGTAATGTTGATACGGACCAAATAACATTAGAAAACTAAAATAAATTGCACTCACTTGAACATTAAAGGGGAAACCGAGTGCAACACTTTTTTATGATCGGGTTAAGTTCGTTTTCAAATAATAATTCCCAAAATATGAGTAATAATTATGCTTAATTTTAAAGATATAAGCCTTCATCGGCATTCTTACGTGCCACTAGGAAAGCGGGAAAAATTACTCTCCTGTACTGAAGAGTTCTCTCACGCGTCCTGAGTATTTGTAACAGCGAGTGTGCATATCTTCAACTCAAATGAAGAAACATCGCTCAAGATGTGTTCACGAAGAGATTTTTTTGCCCCCAAAAAATGAAACAGCTGAATTTGGAATACAACCCTACATATTGAAACTTTATTTAGAAGCTTCGAATGAAGTGAAAAAATAATTAAATGGTCCAAACTGAATTCATTCAACAGACTGGTAAGTCAATCAGATCAAAATTTAATGGTCAACAATCATAGGAATTACATTCTTTGTTTTATTATTACTAATTGTCTGTTACTAAGTGTGCGCATTTGAGTTAATATTCCCATGTGTATTATTGTTAATAAAATGTAAACACGTTTCCAAAGTGTTTGTCTAAGAGAAACTCCTGTAATTTTTTTTATTTGGTGGTTTCAAGCATTGCATTTTCATTTTTAAGTTACAGCTGACTGCTGAGAAGGATTTCTTTATAATTAAAAATATAATGATAGTTGGAAACATATTTATTGATGTAAAATCTTATTTCTTCCTCATTTAGCTGCATGCAAAATTTTCTATTTACTTACTGATACTCGCACGTGTTCCCGTTTAAGCTCCTTATAATATGTTTATCACCCTAACTTTTTTTCCTTTTTTCAGCTGTTTCGATCACGCACATCAATGGTGCCCTCACACTGTCAGTTATTTTGAGCATTATGCTGGATAAAGATACAACTGATGCTGTTGTGTTTGTGACTGTCACACGATGTTACTTGTAGACCAGACGGTGTAGAAACCGTCGATCTGGTGCTTGATCTACCAGCAGTCGTAGTTGGTTTTAACATCTCGTGCTTTTGTATAGTAAGCACTGCTGTAGGAATAAGATTTATTCGGTTTACTGAAAGTCCAAGACTTGCTTGTACTGTATAAGTGACTGGATAACAATCGATTTTGAAATGTTTTGAGCAAATTCTTGAGTAGGATGTGGGGACGAAGTTTGCACGGCACGTTTGAACGAAGCAGAGACCTGTATATACACATCTCTGAACAAAGTTAATTAACCGGCGTTTGCTGCCATTATCTTTAGGATTTCCTTCATGAGTACAAACTAACTCCCTTTGAGTGTCGAAGAGAACATTCAGCAATAGCACAATCTGTCCTGGTCAGTTGTTTTTTTTTAACCGAGGATTGCATCTTTTCTCTTCGACTTCAGCTCGTGCAGACCAAGCTATTTTTAGAAATACTTCCGTTTTGTCACTTCCTGTTCTCTCGACAAATCCACGTGTGCTTAAGAGAAAAATATTAATATAAATTCTTTCTTGCCTCATTGTCAGAAAATACTACCGAAATATGTTTTTGTGATACTTTGTGCTCTGTTTCCAGCGAGTTTTGCTAAGCAGTCGGGTTGGGCTTTAAAACACTAGAAGGGAAAAGGGAGAGAAAAAGCATGAAGGGCATGAGAAGGGAGAAGGACGTAATGAACAACAGGCTTAGCAGCAAAACAAATTTCCACATAAAGCCTAGCATTTCTCCCTCACCTGTACTTTTGAGATAGTCCGCTATCGGAAAGTGCGGTCTGTCGGAGAAGGCGTCGGCATGTTTGACCAGCGCATCCTTGATGACTTTGTAGCCGTTGAGCACCACCACCAGTTGGCTGCCCATGTACAGACTGAACACATCACCGTACTGTCGCCGCCATGTTGCAAACTGTTGACGAGGATCCGACTTCAAAAGATGCAGATGACCCAGCACCGGAAGAGAAAAACCGGGTCCTGGAGGTGCTCCTGCTGGCCGTCGTGTTGACAACCACCACAGCGAGACCAACGTCAGAACGACCAACAACAAGACGCCTGTCGTCTCTGACAGCAGCTGTGTTCCGCTCATCTTGCCGGGCTTATAATGAACAGAATCGTTTTAAAACGACAACCACACATCAAATCAACCACACCGAAAAAAACACTAAACAAATTACTAAAATCGTTTGTATGGTGTTGTACTTGACTGGTTAGTAGACATTTTAATGACTGAAAGCACTTCGAGAAGTTGATAGAAATTGTGAAATTGTAACTCCTTAAACTTGCGCGCGCCCGTTCACATGCACTTACAAAAATGCATGGAAATACACACGTAATATATATATGTTTACACGTATATTATATACATGTCTACACTCGCACAAAACAGAACGTGGTTTAGTTGCTGAATACACCAGTTTGAACTCCTATCTGATCTAGCTGGAGTTCGACAGCCTATAAAAGCCACCGGGGCAGAACTTTCTTATGGGGGGGGGGGAGGATGTGACGTCATAGGCTGGTCTATGTTATTTTGTCAGAGGTTTGGGGTTAGGGTTAGGGTTTGGGGTAGGGTTAGGGTTAGTTTATTAGGTACAATTGGGTATTTGAGTGGAGCGAGCAGACGATAATCCCGCGAGCCATTTTGTTATGGTCGCCATGTTTCCCCCCTATAAGAAAGCTGTTCCGCCACCGGTTTCGCCCAGATAGCACAAAAACATTATAAAAGTACGTCAGTACCACCTACCTTGAACTTACTCCTTTGTGTTTCTTGAGTTACTTGGTCTTGCGTTAACTCCAGCTGGTCACGAGTTTGTATGCAGGAGGAACTACACGGTGGGCACTGGGCTGCCTGGTCTGTGGGTGTGAAATCAGTTTAACTGCGCACCACTTGAAAACACATGGGCTGTGTTACGTCTTATATATTGTCAGACTGCTCCTGACACAGAGTGACCTAGGGGCCCTGTGTGATTCAGTCTCTGATGGTTGAGATAACCTATGACGCTATCGGGGCTGTGTGATTCAGTCTCTGATGGTTGAGATAACCTATGACGCTATCGGGGCTGTGTGATTCAGTCTCTGATGGTTGAGATAACCTATGACGCTATCGGGGCTGTGTGATTCAGTCTCTGATGGTTGAGATAACCTATGACGCTATCGGGGCTGTGTGATTCAGTCTCTGATGGTTGAGATAACCTATGACGCTATCGGGGCTGTGTGATTCAGTCTCTGATGGTTGAGACAACCTATGACGCTATCGGGGCTGTGTGATTCAGAGCGCCCTTGACCCAAAGACTTTTGTGGAAGGCGAACTTTGAACCCAAACTCACTTGTTGCTGAAATGCGTGCATACGGACCGGCTGGCTGGACGGACAGATGGAGGGTAGCGATAAGGGAGAAATGCAAATTTATTTACTCGTGCAGTTAGGAGAGAAAATGCTTAGTTTCGCTTTAGCAGGCATCGCCCTGCTGAATGGTGAAAACGTTAGAGCTTACACGGGGAAGCGGATGGCCGAGTGGTTAGAGCGCTGGCTTCCGAACCGAGAGCGCTGGTTCAATTCCCGAGAAGCGCAGCAAACTTCCCCCAGTCGACCCAGCTGACGGGAATGGGTACCTGACTCCATAGAGGGTTGGGGAAGGTAAGGCAGCGAGAGGCACCTCACTCCCCAACGACCTGAAAAGGTTATGGGATGACCTTTAACTTTTTTTTTAGAGCTTACACGTGTGTATTCTAGCTGTTTATTCATTTAAGGCGTGGTCTGTGAGGCTCCAAAATTTAATAAACTGGTCTTATTTACTGTGTCTGGGATTGGGAGACGAAGGTTAAAAACAGAAACAGATGTGTAGGTTCAAGTAGATTCTGTGTAGGTTTGAGTACATTTCAAGAGCGAACACATTCTCGTTTTTGTCTTCAGTGAATAATACAGTAAGAGATCGGAGGTTTAAAGATGAATATCAGACAAGCACATGATTTCTACTCCCAAGGAAAATTTTCTAGTTTTAAGAATAAATACATCATGATCTAGAAATAAACAGTTAAATTCAACCTCCGCCGAAATAAAAATAAAAGGTAAATACTATGTCAAAAGAAAGCGAACAGCCCAGTGCTCCAGCAATCTCATCCACCCTTCACAAACATATATCCTTCCAAAGCTTTAGCTCCGCGGTTCTCAACCTGGGGGGCGCGCCCCCCAAGGGGGGCGCAAGCTGCTGAAAAGGGGGCCGCAAAGGCGGTCATTTTCTCATATCTCATATAGGTATTAGTGGCTAAGGGGGGCGCGCGGACGTACCTTTATTCGTCTGGGGGGGGGGGGCGTCACAAGTAAAAGGTTGAGAAACGCTGAGTTTAGCCAATCGGGACTGAATTTACTGGATGAACGAAAATCAGTGGCTGTGTTCACAGGTAGTGACACCTCTCCCTGTCCACTCATTACTAACGACGCTCAGAAATGATGAGGACAAATTTCGTAATGTTTGTAATTATGACACGACCCAGGGTTAGTTCGGTTAATAGTTGGTGCCCACGCTCCCCTGGACGCGGTGAGGTAGGGATGGCGTGTGTGTGTGTGTGTGTGTGTGTGTGTGTGTGTGTGTGTGTGTGTGTGTGTGTGTGTGTGTGTCCGCTTGTGTAAATTATTCAACTTAATTTTTCTAGTTGACAGTTTTAGTCCAGTTACTGCCAGCAGTTGCATCTCCTGTGCTGACGCAATGTACGACAAACACGCAATACCCTACAGGAGTTTCGATACCGTTTTGCAGTTTATCCACTGGCCGCCTACTCAGATATAAAAACTTGTCGGAACGAAGCAAGGTCAGTGTTTACTTTAACCACCATCGCCTAGGGCCCTAGGTTGATAACTTCTAGCGGACACTTTGGGTCAGGTAAGTGGGAATATTTCGTTTACTACTCGTCTGTCAGGATTAAGTTGAACAGTGTTAAGCATGTTCAGTAAAGCGTATACTCTTACGTTTAACCTTTAATCTTATCTACCTACCAGTGCGAGGGCTAGTCTCAATACTTCAGCTCAGGGTGCTCGACTTTTATGTGCAGTACCCTGATCACAAAAGTAGGGCAGATCTCCCCGATCGCTTCTCTCGCCCCTTGTTTCAGGTTGTGTCAAGGAGACGACCACATCTGCAGCCTTCAGACCTGTCGAGTAAGTCTCTCCAGGATCTAGAGTAACGCTCTCTTTGTCAGAAGGGTTTCTATACCTCCTTGTGCGAGGAACTTCGAGCTACACTGGTAAGAAATTTTGTTCTTCTCTCTCTCTCTCTCACTAACTCACTCATTGATTCATTGACACACAACACACACTGGTGCGCGCGCACACACACGCACGCACATCGTGGCTGATTACCTGTACTGGTATTTAATCGCAGTCATCCTTCATCGTTTTCGTACTCTTTTCAACCGCATTTTTCATGTACAAGATATAGCTTTGCTTGTAAATGACTAGGCAACGAAAGCCAACCGTTCAAGCAGCGGTGACTACGGTGTATCTATGTAGGGCAACTCGGGAAAGTTCAGGAGCACTAAACAACCCAGTCACTACTCACACCGGCCCGTCAGCTCAGTTCGGGCAAGCGGACAGCTTAAAATAGAAATGATCTCACTGGTGGGTAACATCAGCAACCAGAGCTGCACACATCGCCGGCGGGCTGAGCTGCCCGTATTATGTATGTACAGTATGTACAGTTTTTCGGACAAAAGAAAATAATGGATATCACTAGATTTCAGGATCAGGGTGCCACGACAGAAAGTTGCAGAGTGAAGCAGATTGTAGTGACGAGCAGTGAGAGGACGATATGACACGGAGAGGCGGAGTTGCGCAAGTTATGTGCCAGGAAACAGGGCTAAGGTTAGGTGATATTGGGGGGGGGGGTCAGGGTTCAAACTATATATAAACCATAACTTTAACCCAAACCCTTTAACTCTAATGCTAACTCCATTTTATGGCACCTGCTTTGCGTAACTCCACCTGTGTATGACAGGGTATCCTAAGCTCTACCAAGTCGTAGTTATACTAAAATATGGCTGCCAATATTATTCATAATTTTAAGAGTATGGTGATAGAAGCTCTTTTTGGCCCAGGAAGAGACTCTTGCCCTGACAGTGGGGTTCGATGACGACACTTTCTGTTTACTGAAATCTCGCTAAAGCGGACAAAAGTTCCGATTTTTTTAGGGGGGTGGGGGAGTAGTGGTTTGGAAAACGGTTCACTCAGAAACGGACTGCTTTACACGGAGATGATCCAAGTCTAATAATAGTAATAATAAAGTGAATTTTCATAGCTCTTTATCCCACCATCAAAGGCTAGCTCAAAGTGCTTCACAACAAATAAAAATACAGACATAATAATAATCATGAGAATGGAAGCATCAGTTCACAGATAAACATTGATCATCACGCCTTAAAAAAGGATAGAAATAAAACAGGCGGTTAAATGAGGCTGAGAAGGTAGAGGTGGCATAAAGATGGAAAGTGTACAGGGTTTCTGTGGTGCGAGTACAGAGCAAATTTCACTGGCTAAAAATTCGAAAACCTTTTGTAGCCTTTGCATGCCTTTCAAACACTCTATACAGAACACAGCTTCCCGAGACCCTCTACGGCTTAACACAAGCTTCAGGCACTCTCTCTTCGCTTGACAAAAACTTTGAGCACTTTCGATAACTTGACACAAGCTTCGAGGACTTTCTTTTACAACTCAAAACAATTGCTGAGAGCAGAGAGGAAAGAATGAGGAATAACTGTTTAAGAATGAGGGAAGCTGGTCAGAGCATACGTAAATGAATTTATTATCTGTGATGATGATAAACTTATTGAGGACAGATGTAAATGAATTATAACTAGCTGTAAATGGCGGTAAATACATAAATGACAGATAAGATTAACTTGCTGTAAATGGGGAAGTTACACATATAGATGAACATGCTTGAGAAAAGTAGCTGTAAATAACCGTAAAAAAAGAGAAAGAGAATGTATTAATGAATTAAAACTACCACTACTAAAAATAACATTAAGCTACTAAAAATAACAATAAACTAACCCCAAAAAAAAGCAGTGAAATGAGATGACAAGATGATGAGTTCTTGATCTTTTATTTGAATCTTGCAGCGACGTGGACAGCAGCTGCCATGACCACAGCAGTCATACAAGAACAGGCAACCACACTTCTGCTGGGCGGGGTAGTGGCATTGTCGCTGCTGTGGTGGTGGTCGACAAGGCGACCTTCGGGATTGCCCCCAGGGCCTGGCTTTGCCCTCCCGCTTATCGGCCACCTGCACTTATTTAGCAAGGATCCCAGGGTGCAGTTCGCAGCATGGCGGCGGTGGTACGGTGACGTGTTCAGTCTGTACATGGGCAACCGCCTGGTGGTGGTACTCAACGGCTACAAGGTCATCAAGGAAGCACTAGTCAAACATGCCGACGTCTTCTCTGACAGACCTCACATGTTCATAACGGACGCAATTGCAAAAAATAAAGGTGACAATTCTAGACTCTAGCGCACGCACGCTCTCTCTCTTTCTCACACACACACACACACTCCTTCCTCCTCTCCTACTCCGTTTCAAGTGTTAGAGCACACGAAGTTCATACACAACATAACTTTTACATAAGAAAAATAAATTCACTGTCTTCCCGGCATTCTGCTTTACTAAAATCTTCCGAAAGGATTTCCCTCGCTGATCTTATTTTTTCTTATGTATGTAATTGTGTGTGTGTGTGTGTGTGTGTGTGTGTGTGTGTGTGTGTGTGTGTGTGTGTGTGTGTGTGTGAATCTCCAAAGTTAGCTGAAGTAAAGTAATCTTACTAACCCTTTACGTGACCAGGTGTTGTCGGCACGTCGGGTGCCCACTGGAAGGAGCAGCGGAAGGTGTCGCTGGAGATTCTGCGCGAGATGGGGCTGGGCAGGAACGTGCTGGCCGAGAAGATCCAGGAAGAGGTCATGGAGTATGTCAAGGCCATCGTCGCTCTTCAGGGTGCTGCCTTCGACCCAAGGGTGCTCACACACAACAGCGTGTCCAACAACATCTGCGCTATCGTCTTCGGACAACGCTTCGAATACAACGACCCGGTCTTCCGCCGGTACCTGGATATCATGGACCAGAACATAGAGAGCCTCGGGAGTGAGTTTCTCAGTGCCATTACTGTTTGGATCATTCAGGTTTTTTATGGTGTTACTACTGGCCCCATACATTAGTCCATCAGTACTGTTTTGTTTGCTTTAACATCTGTTCATTAACTAGATAATTAATGAGCCTTCGGCTTCAATAGCTGCGAACAGTACACATAATCTAGAGTATAAATCATCATCAATAACCTTATACAGTGCGGTATCACAGTCAAAGCCAGGCTTACCGCGGTTTCAAAGAAAATGAAACTTTTGGATAAAGAGCCTTCTATGCACGCGCGCACACACACTCTTTCTCTCTTTTTTAAAAATTTAAAATACAGCCGGCTTCAACGCATACCCTTGGACACTAGACTTGAAAATCTCTTACAAAAATGTTTAATGGTTAAATTAAACAGACATAAAAACACATTTACTTCATAAAATGTCACATCTTTATCAAAATTCAAGTCTTCTTTGTAAAGCATATTCATAGTTGTAATTAAGTCCATTTTATTATTGTTGGCGCGGTCTGTTGCGTGTCCCTGTCACAGAAACAACGGCTGTCAACTTCATCTCGGTGCTCAAGTACCTACCAGGTGACTTGTTCTCCGTGAAGCGCACCCTGAACAACGTCGCGTTCGTAGAGGACGACTTCCTCTACCCGCAGCTAGACAGTCATCTCAAACGCTACCGTGACAGCAACGACGACGTAGCCAGCGACTTCGTGGAGGCGTACCTTCGAGAGATGAATAAAATGAAGGACAAGGAGACTACTCTAGATAGTAAGTTTGTGTTTCTAGCTAATAACCCTTTTGACTGCCAACAGTAGAGAGGAAAACATACTGACAGATAGACAAACTGAAGGACATATGGACAGACGTCACGCATGCATGACACACAAACATTTAAAATAAAAACCAAAACGCATCACACGAAGGACATTCAAATAACACATACAAGACAAGCGTGCTTGCTACACGGCACAAACGACACGCACACCCACCACCTCTCCCACACGCACGTGTGCACGGCTCACCTGACAAAAATATGAAGCGCTCACACAACAAATTGGTACACCGTCTAACGACAGCGAAAAAAGAAAAAAAAGGTCATAATGTCCTCGTGTCGTGCTTCAGATCCCAACCTGATCAAAGTCATGGGCGACCTTTTTGTTGCGGGGACGGAAACCACAGCCACCACAATCCGCTGGGCTCTCGTCTACTTCCTGCACTACCCGGAGGTGCAGGACAAGTGCTTCCAGGAGATCAAGAGAGCCATCGGTACGGAGCGAGCGCCGACCATCCGCGACAGACCGGAACTGACGTACGTGGAGGCCACCATCATGGAAGTTTTGAGACGCGCAGACATCGCGCCGTTTGCCGTTCAGCATGGACTGGCCTGTGACACGACTTTCATGGGCTACACGCTGCCAAAGGACACCATTATCCTACCCTTCATCGACTCTGTCCTCCAAGATCCGGAAATCTGGGATAATCCGCTAGACTTCCGGCCAGAAAGATTTATCGGCCCTGATGGAAAACTGGTCAAAAAAGAGGAGTTTATACCTTTCAGCCTGGGTTAGTTCTGTTGCTTTTCTTTGCCAAGTGTCCAGTCAAAGAAAAAGACATACAATGAGTGCTGTAGTTGTGCTATTTAAAAAAAACAGCCTTAGCGATGATACCTTTCACTTCAAGTCGTTTTGCTTTCAACAGGTCGTCGTGCTTGTCTGGGGGAGGCAATGGCTCGGGCAGAACTCTTCCTGTACCTGTCGACCATGATACAGCGCTTTCGCTTCCTGCCACCAGAAACTGGGGAGCTGCCATCTTTGGAGGGAATCATGAGCCTCACTAGGATGCCAGGCAGCTTCAAGATACGCGCTGTACTAAGAGAGTAGCCGACTATAGCAGGTTAAAGATGCTATTACTACATGTATCTCACTAGTTAAGACCTATGCACGATGTATGCCACTACTCCAGGGCGAGGTAGTACTCACTAGAACTGAGCTCTCCGTTGTTACCAGAAAAAAATGTCGTAACCTGAATACAAAACAATTAAAACTGCAGAAAAAATGTCTACATTGGGTTAATTATAGAAGTGCCTTATAAACAATACTTTTGCTGACATCGCTTGGACCAAAATGAACTTCAGCTCTTTACGTGAAAAACATTTACTACGTGAAAGAGCCCTCAAGACTGTCAATGAGTTAACCGTTCAGCACAAATTAGCAAGAGTATGGAAATTTTCGTGATGCGGTAAGTTGTTGTAATTGCTGTCAGGAAAAATGCAGCATGGCGAAATGTTTCTCCTGTGCACGGGTAAAGTGTGTCACATCATAGTATTGCTGACTATACAAGGATAGTTTGTGTATCACTATACGTGACCTATCAGATTGTCTTGTTTACTACATCTCTAGCAAGACATAAACTTTCTTTACTAAGTATTTCCGTTCCACACGTCTCTGAGGAAAAGGAAGACAAAAACCCCATAAGAAAATAATTTTAAACATCAAAGCTATAAATTAGAATCGTATTTAGCGCCTACGTCTTATCACTTGAGTACAGTGTTTTAATGTCTGCTTTTGTCTACAAGCTTACTGTCGAAAGATTTGTCATTTATAGATTGCTTATATTCCCATGCAGCAAAATATTATCCAACCATCAGTACTAAACCATTTTGTTACATTAAAGACACGCAAAATGTCCTCAGTTTCTGATTCAGTTTGTTTAAAAAGTAATCTGGAAACACTTACTAGAAGCTGTTCTTTCTCTGTATGTGGCATCTGTTTACAGAACTGGCTACCTTGCTGTGATATAGCCTTAGTTTCTGACTCGGCGTAAAACACCAATTCCTCCTCCTTCCAAAGGTAGTGTAGTCAGGGGAAAACAAATAAACCACTTACAGCACAGGTACTTTTTCCCGATGATTTATTCACAAAAAGATATATGTGTAAAACTAGCACTTTCTAACAATATTTACAACATTTCATTTACCTCTTCTTCCCAAAAAGCAAACCCCCAAAAAAACAAATAAAAATAGTTCACAACCATCAGATTATTGATTGTTGCTCGATGAGATCTCTCTAGAGTGTGTCAATATTTTACAGTTTTAAAAAATCCATACAAAGTGTTTGGCATCCTTCAACTTCCTCAAGTATATATAGTGCTTTTCAAGTAAAATGATAATTTTTTTATCAGATTATATGCAATCGTGCACACCAAATAAGACTAGTTTTTCAAGAAAATAAGATTTCTGAGAAATGTGCATCTACTTAAAGACTATTGAATGTACTAACAAGCTGGCAGTGCCACAGACCAATTATCTCATCAGACACATAGAACATCTTAGAGAGTTAATTATCTTTCCTAGACATAGAAAACTATTGGTAATATCCTTTCGTTAAGTTTTGTTTGAAACCATTTCAAATGGTAATCTACTGCTGTTCTAAAGTACTTAGTGAAGAAAATTATCCGTGATGCTCTTTGAAAGTCAGCATTTTACGAAGAAACTCCTGCTAGCAGAAAATCTGATCGACCCATTGCTTACTGAAAAAGATTTATTCCCCTAACTGTTTAACTGCTTTGATAGCTCCTTCAAACTTTTAAAAGTTAGTATTAGTATTAAGGCACATTCTTGGTATGTTAAATGGTTGCCATTATCATTAAGTAGATGTCTAATTTTGTAAATCCCCTTTTGGAACTGGTTTCTAAATTAGTGGGTCTCTATATTGTTACTATTGTAAAGAAAACGTCATTCATTAACTCAGTTCATAAATAAATTTATTAATATCTGATATAATATTACTTTCACACTGCTAAAACGGAATTAAGGTTCTGCTCATTAAAGCTAGTAAACTCACTGCTTAATCAAGAAAGGATTTCTATTTCATGGTAAAAGTAAAGAACAGTGACTGGCTTTGGACCTTCTCTTTAGCTGATGAGTCTCATTGCATATTGCAAATTATATATATATATACTCGTATATTCTCAGAATTCCTATGCAACCCTCTACATACGGTTAGCACACACATTTCTTATATTTCCTACTTTGCTTTTCTCTCTATATAAAATTAAAGAAAAAAATGATCTATTTCTTTTAAGTATTTATTATCTGGTTTAGGTTAATTCCTGATTCCCTGCAAAAAATCCAATCTCTTAAATATTTTGTTCGAGAGTTTATCTTGCTACCTAGCCTTAAAACTTCAGCTTTATTTTATTGAAACGTTATCAGCTATAGGTTAACGACACTTGACTGTGCTAACCAACATAGTTTAAAAGTTTAATCCTGGTCAGTTCCTGGAGAGGGGGAGTAGAGAGAACGGAGATATTAACATTAATATGATAACGGAGAATACTAACAGTGTTGACATAATAGCCATTTTCATAAAAAGTAGATGGAACATCCGTCTTGACATAGCTGACAAACCTTACCGTTATTATTTTGTTGTTCATTCTGGCGCTAAAAATGACCTCTATAACCAAAGAACTGCTTTTGATGGAGTCGATGAGGGAAACTAATAACTGTCGCCTCTGGCTGATCTCCAAATATAACCGGCAGAAACTTTGGTCTTCTAATAATAATAATAGTGAAGATTTTTATAGTATAGTCCACCCTAGACAAGAATAGCAAAGCACTGAGTGAGTCACGTTTCCAGTAATATTGTCCAGGGTGTATAGGTAATGCGTGTGCGCGCGCTCTCTCTCTCTCTCACACAGAGACACACAAAAAAGCATACACATGAAAGTAGTCTTTGGCCCGAGCAGAAAAGCACTTAAAGCTAAGGTCAAAATGTGGACCGAACGAAAGTATGTCGAAGGGGCAAAATGTGGATCGTGCTGCAGTATTTTATTTTATGGTCCCGCTGTTGACAAGCCAACAGCTTTTTGGGAGCGACACAATCCTTATCACGTTACTTTTGGACTCATGAGAGAAAATCAGCTCTTCTTGATTAGTGTACCCGACCTGTGTTGTCTAAATGCAGGGTGTTGACGTTCTTACTTTATTATCGGCGGCTAACCGTCTCAGTGAAGGCAGAAACTTCGAAAGCGTGACGTCAGCGACTTTGACAGTCCCCGCTGAACGAATTTCAATCATTCCCTTGAAAAATAAAACTATGAAGCCTTCGTACGGCGCTACCGTTGGAGCTAACTGTTTCTAGTTCAAAACAAAGAATCCAGAAGCTGTGTGTAGTTAATGTTTTACACGGCAGTCGTTGACCTGTGGGCGAAAGCTACAGTTCGCTCGCGCCTTGTTGGTGGTTCGTCCACCAGTTGTTTTTTCGTTGTGGCTACACTCCAGTGTTACACATTTTGACCCGCGCCCGAGAAGCTTGGCCAACAGCCTGACACACACACACACCATTGCGGTGCTTGTGTACCACTAGTAACGTGTTCACGTGTCGTGCTGCTGACTCATACTTCGACACTTCAGTGCCAGTGTTTTGCAAACTCGCTTTTGAGTCAGTTCATAGTCATTTACTCGTAAGGAAAAACTATTAGAGGTGATTGCAATCAAGATGCACGACGACGAAACGCATGTCATTGACTGGTATTTGACATGCAAGATCGAGGCAGTATCTCAATATTGTTATGTGCATGAAGGTTCGTCGGTAAAGTCGTTTAATTTTAAAAAAAAAATGAAATATGAAGAATAAACCCAGCTTCTGTCAGTTCAAAACAGGGTTCCTAAAACATTTATACCAAAATCTTTGATTGCTTCAGGGGCCTCCCATACTACTTACATAACTCATTACTAAAATTTTGTCCTTTAATTACCAATTTTTGCACATATACTCTGATTTTCTTCTTGTTTTTATTGTGCCTTTATTCTCGTAATGTTGTGAATTTTCTTTCTTTTTTTTGCACGGCGTTTGATGGTTAGACGTAAAAAAGCTTCACTGTTGTTATTCTATTACCCTCGTTAATAAAGATTTGTCATTTGACATTCCTCCTGCAAAGCACTTGTCTTGTGTCCAGCTTTTTACACAAGTCAAGCTAGGTCAAAAGCACGTTTTTTTCTTAGTTTATGGCGCTTTGTGCCCGTGTATGGGTACAGCTGCTACCTCAAGGCGAAGAAGTAAACGTGCACTCGAAGCGATAAGTAAAGCAGGTTGTCTAGAAGTAAGTCCACTCTATACAGGGATGTAGAACAGCAAAGCAGTGGGGATAACGATATAGTGCTTAACGGTTAAGGAAGTCATGCTTTGACTAATATCTTCCAGAGTGTAGAGATCATGAGGACACACACTTTAGTCTTTAGAATGCAGGATGTTGATGTGCATGCATTAATCGTATACATACATCGCACATACTCAGAGACTTAATAGTCTGCATTTATGTGCAGCCAATCTTTAACAGACACCTAACCAATTGTTCTGGACTGAAGGAGATCTGTAAAACAACAGGAACAATAAAATAATAATTATTCATAATAAATTAATCCGAGCAGCCCAAGGAAATTTGTTTTTTTGTTTTGAAAGAACGCGCAAGTGTTGACAGCAAATGAGCGGTGGATTTGCTAGGTCTAAACAGCACCTCCTTAATTGATAGCAATGCACTTTTCAGGAATTACATAGGGGAACAACAAAAAAACTTCATTGCCTAGACATGGATATGTATTCCTCGTCTGCTTGAGGTGTGCAGCTGGAGGAGGGGAAATAGAAGACGAGTTTCCCCAAAGTTGTGAGTTCTGTCCCTTTGCCTAACAGTCATGCTTCGAGTTGGATAAAAGTGTTGGACCTTCATGTTTACATGTACCTCTGCTGCGTTTTCTCCCCTCTTCTGTTTTGCAGCTGGACTGAATATAATGTTATTTGAAGTGCGAACTATTTGGATCTATTGGCTGGATTCCACTCTGTCGTGCTTCACTCGCTTCGCCAGCAACCTTGCGTTGTAGTAAATAAAATAAAGTGACGATTAAATTTTTGTAGTTTTATATGATAACATTTCTTAATATTCTCAAGATTTCTTAATATAATTATATTCACTATTCTCCTGATTTCACTAACCCTTATTCTCTGGGGTCGTTACAGTTAAATCTGCAGTGATCACCCTTAACCTCCGGAACACAGCGAGTGTTCTCATTATTCTTCGTTCTACATCTTTGTGACCATTTCGTGGATCTTGTTTAGCGCAGTGAGTTTTCCTTTGGCTGAGATATTATCACTTATTGTTGTTGTTGTTATTATTATTAAGTTTCACCTGCCCAGCCTAGCACTGGGAGACGAAGAGGATAGAAAGCGCAACCATAACGGTCATTTCGACGATTGTTGTGGGTTCTTCAAGTAGCGTGTTCAGAAATTGGGAATGGACCCCCCAAAAACAGCACCAATTACACTGACTAGAACACCACCATGGCTACTTCCCACACCTGAAATTCGTTTTGACCTCGCTAACAAAAAAAAAGGTGAAACCCCTGACATAGTCTATCAGCAGCTTTTCAGAGAAATAATCACAGACTATCCTGACTTTTGTCACATATACACTGATGGATCCAAAAATACTGAAAAAGAAACTGTAGCAGCTGCAGCAGTGCCGATGGACATTTCCACACCACCGCTGACAGCTCGCTTGGAAGGTCATAGCTCCATTTTTTCTGCAGAGTTAAAAGCCCTTCTACTTGCGCTGCAGTATATCCATACATCTAAAGAGAAAAACTTCTTAGTTATTTCAGACTCTTTGTCATCCCTACTTGCACTTCACTCTCAATGTTTAGATCACCCACTACTGGTTAAATTCTTTGAACTTCTATCATTACTACAGAATAACAATTTTGACATTATCTTTATTTGGATTCCTGGCCATGCAAATATTCCAGGAAACACTAAAGCTGATGAGGCAGCAAAAAAGGCCCTTCAGCAACCACTTGTGGTCCATACAACATTTGCCTCAGATTGGAACGTTTCTGTTAAACTGTATATCTCACAACTTTGGCAGCTTCACTGGGACTCCATGAAGCACAACAAGCTTCACGCTATTTTTCCAAAACTAGCAGACTGTATAACACAAGAATTTCTAAACCGACGAGAAAAAGTGGTTATAAATAGACTAAAAGCTGGACACTCATTTATCACTCACAGATTTTTGCTTGCAGGAGAAAACCCCCCACTTTGTCCTTGGTGTAAAGACCCCCTAACCATAGAACATTTGCTCATCTCCTGTTCAAAACTCGCTACAATTCGTCAAAACTATTTTACAGCACAGACTCTTGATGACCTTTTTGCCAAACACTCTTCCAAATCAATCTTGGCATATGTAAAGTCCATTCAGATTTTTCACCTGATATGATAGAACTTATATGTTTAAAAAACTGTTATTTTGTAAAACTAAGAAAAGAGAAATCTCTAGACTTGTACAATTACTTTATATCAACCTTTGAATAGTCATGTACATTGTTTTTGCCATGAGATAGCCATAGTTGCTGACTTGGCATAAAACAACAACTAACTAACTAACTCAAGTAGCGTGTGTGAAAATGTGCTCCTGTCTGAGTGTACGAGTCAGTGGTGTGAGAATACTCCGCCGAGCATAAACACATCACTCGATGACAACTCCTCTCAGATATTGACAACAGAAGCTATAGGTTAATTCCTAGTATTTAATATAATCACCCACAACCCAGTTCCAATGGCCGAATATCTCATAGAGTTACTCGGTTTGGGAAGAAATTAAGACATTTTGTTGCGAACATTGGTCCACGGGCCTAATCTTGTTAGAGTGGAGAACATGTGTAGCGTATGAGAACATATTATACTGTTTAAAAATATGTTTAAAGGCGAGATGTGTCACTGCTTATTTTGTAAATAGTTTGCAGAGCATGTTTTAGTTTTGCTTTATCACAAACTATTAAAAGAAAAAAAAAGAATTCAGAAAACAAAACTAAAAAAAAAACAAAGATAAGAGCACTGTTAAGTCAGAAGAACCAATTTTTTAGACGATCATAACACAATCAAACTAGGTTTATGTCTGTGTGGTGAATGCCTTGTGTGACTGGCACTCTGCAAGGTAAAGACATCCTTGTTCATGCTATATTTCGTTCGAAGTGAACCTTGATCTCTTTTCAACTGGAGTAAAGAAGGGAAATTTCAACACTTTCCCACCTAAACTTATTGACTGTGTCTGTGAAGCAAGAAAATACCCCCAAAACCTGAGTGATTTGCGAAATCAATTACTGGGACATTTTGAGGATTTCACCAAATTAGAAAGTAAGTAGAATATTGTCAAATCCGTTTACCGTGAACGTGAAATGGGCGTCAGATAGACTGCACTTTGAGCTGACAGAATTACAGGCAACACCGTGTTGAATGATTTTTTTTATCCCCAAAACGTTGAAATTTGTCCACCCCTGGCGTAATTATATAACACATAATGCATTCATACATACAAAACGAGATGCAGAAACACATGGATATAGATGTGCAAAAAACATATTTTTAATATACAGACGGACAAATGAAATATTGAAGAATGAAATTTCGAAACAACACTTTTTAGAAGAAATTGAATGATACATTTTGATAAAGTTCAGGAGAAGACAATAAATTGACTTGCTGTCCCCTTACCTGTCATCTCTCCCCTACTTGAAGTGAAATTATGTCAGCACGGGATGAAGTTAAATAACAGAAAACTTCTGTGTTGTTTTCGATGTTCTTGTTCGATTGTCTCGTTCTTATTCCCGTACCGACAGGACTGCAGACACAATTAAAAGCTCAACAAAGGCCGCCTTCCGTAGTCTATTTGAAAAAAGAATGTTAAACAAACAAAGCTGATAGTAGGAAAGGTGGGCTATGTATGTGAGCTGGAGAGATGACCGAGTTATAGAACAGTTAAACATTTTTACAAATATCGTACAAGTGTTTACTGCACCAACACACAGGTTTGGTTCATAAAAATTTGCCCCAAAAATTCTGCAATCGGAGGATTGTGTCTGTTAAGATGTGTAGTATATCGTACACATCGTGTTGAACAGATAACCATTTACTTAAAGCGAATGTAAACGGAAAACTATTTTGTTTGTATGCAGTAGAAAAGCATTTCCATAGAAACTAGCATCAGTATACACACCATAGACACAACAGAACTGGGTAGGACTTCTCTAAAGATAATAAACGATTCTATCGACAATTTGATTTGAACTGGTTGTAAAGTCGCTAAGGGAGATAAAGCAGACTGGGAAAACTTAACACGCAGTTTCAAATTTCTTGATAATGTGAGAACAAAAGTTACTCCTTAAAAATATTTTAGAAATAAAAGAAATGTTATCTATCGATGCAAGATCCACTAACAATGATGCTGCATACAGAATTATACTTTATATAATTTTTGTTAAATTAGTGGAAGCTTATGTATATAATATTATGGTGCTTATTTTTGCAGCATGAAAAAAATCGTGCTTAATTCTTTAAAAGAAATAATCGTCCTAACTCTTTTATATAGATACATAGGTTCTCGCACTAAACTCTTGTCATTATTAACTCGCATGTTCTAAGTCTGCAATAAATAGATTTTACTCAAATGTATTTATAAATTTCATTTAGCTACAGCGCAGTTCTTAGCATCCAATGAACCCTTGTTTTTGTCATTAACTTATTATTCCTTTCTCTAATTTGTTAATTAGGTCCAAAGTATTTGCTGTTGCTTTTCCAGTCAAATGGGTCTCTCGTGCGATTATGTCATTCCCTGGGGACAGCGCGAACCATGTAGGGTTTTGGACTATCCACAGCGCCAAGATTTCCCTGTAAAGATGGCAGCTCTCCAGTCTCCGGTGGCAGGAAGCGGAAGCGCTGTATCATGGCGGCCAGGTACAGGAACAGCTCCATCCTCGCCAGCGCCTCGCCCAGACACACTCGTCGTCCTGTAAAAACGGTCAGAGGGACAAAATATTACCGTTGAAACGTAAGAGTGCGTAAAAAGAAAACAATATAAATTTTTATTTTAAAAAATGTGATGTGCACATTTGGTCAAGATATATTGTCGAATCAAAGACGTTCCTTAATTTGTCATGGTTGTTAATATTATGTACATATCTTACTGAAAATATACTATTAATTGATTATGACTATGTGGTGCCAATTGTTCGATTTCTAAGTTTTGTAACCGGGCCGCCTATAGGGGGCTGCGCAAAACTCTACAGAGAAAAATAGAGTGTAGCCAAACCAGAGTAGATTAAATGGAGAGATGGAAAGGAAGGAGCGACAGAAGAACAGAGACAGTAATCTAATGGTGAACACAAGTGACACAGCAAGTTTCCAAAAGTCGTTTGATAAACATCTACGAGGTGTGGCAGAAAAGTAATGAGACTGATTAGGGGGGTTGGGGAACCACAGGAATGCCTTTTGAGGTCACAAATTCCGTGACGGAGAGGGCAGTGTGACATGGGGCGTTGTCATGATGGAGCATCCATTTGTCTGTAATGTCTGGTCTCACGCGAATGACCCTTTTTCTGAGCCTTTCAAGGACGTCTTTATAAAAAAAAAAAACATGGTTGACAGTTTGTCCTGGAGGAATAAATAAACGGAAAAATGTGCTCAAAGGACGTCATTTTGGGACTTTAGAAAACATCCAAAAGAGTGTAACGGACATGCTGAAGACCATACTGGTTGAAGACTTCCAGCGCTGCTACCAAAAGTGGGAATAACGTCTCCATCGGTGTGTATAGCTGCCCAAGGGAACTATTTTTAAGGGGATAACATTGAAGTTTGAAGAAATAAAATCTCGGTAAATAAAAAAATAAGTCTCATTACTTTATTGCCACACCTCGTATACTAACCATACTCAGTTACTAATACATCTGACACTAACCTGCTCGCAGTCCCTCCTGACTGGTAAAAGGGAATCATACAAAAAGAGTGTTAGCCACTTGTTCCCTCTGCTTTTATCGACTCATACACTGGCTTATGGGATGAGCTTTACCTTCCGCTAACCCCACCAATCCACAGGGAGACGGGGTCATGTGTTTAGCTCTTATATGGTCAAAACCCTACCCAGTTATAGTTAAAGAAAAACAGAACCACCAACCGACAGAAAATGGAATAAGTTCCTCAAAGCGTAGCAGTTTGCCATCTTGTCCGATGAACCTGTCGGGACGAAAGTTGTCAGGGTCTCCCCAGATCTCCGGGGCGTGTAATACAGAGTACAGATTGGGCCTGATTAAGGTGCCCTTTGGGATCGTGTACCCGCTGAGTTCTACGTCGCATGCGGTGCTGTGTGGCACACTAAACGGCACGATGCAGGAATAGCGCAAGACCTCCAGGATGGTGGCCTCCAGGTAAACCAGGTCGCACCTGTCGTGAATGGTGGGCGCTCGCTCAGTACCGACAACTCTGTGGATTTCCTCGTAACACTTGTCCTGCACGTCAGGGTGGTGAAGGAAGTAAGCGATGGTCCAGCGAATAGTTGTCGACGTCGTCTCAGTTCCCGCCACGAACAAGTCCATAATAACTTTTCGCAAGTTTACCTCTAGAATGAGACAAAATGTTTAAGAAATAATTAGCTATCACCAGTCCATGACAAAGTGTTAGACATTATTATCCATCAGTCGTCCATGAGACATAGTTTCATTCGACAATAGTTTGGCATATAAAATAAGTGACAATATATGTGTCAACTGTTTCTGCTTCAAAAAGCCATTTGCAGCAATTGTCACTTCACTAGTTCATTTCACTATTCCTAAAGTTGTATTTTAAAAGTGGCAGAAACTATGTTCTTTCTTATAAACAAATTAAAGCACTATGTGTGTTTATACTGTTGCTTCTTCTGATGTTAATTGACCTGGCGTGGGATTTGTGGTTTTATGTATATTTCTATCCTTGCAAAGGCCTCGGGATTATGACAGACTTCAATAATGTTGTGTTTTTAACTTGTAAATGATTCAAATTTCAAATACGTTTATATATTACATTGACTAGTCGTCAAAAACACAAAGAAGGCTGTACATACCGTTGATAAACTCAGCGGATGATTTCTGCTGCACTTGTCTAATCTCCCTGAGATAAGCACTAATAAAATCATTTACAGAATTCTCATCGTAGTCCTTGATGTGCCGGTCAATAAAAGGCTTCACAAGTAAGTTCAGAATATTAGAGACGTTTTCGTAAATCTTCTTAACTCCAAATGGATCACCAGGAATAAACCGTAAGATAGGAAATGTTGCAACAAGTGACGCCACACCTACTCCTTGAATGTTTTCATCGAGAGCTTGCATGTATCGTCTGAAAACAGGGTCTTCGTAGTCAAAACGCTGGCCAAAGACGATGGAGCAGATGTTGTTAGACACGGTTATCTGAGTCATTCGAGTCAGGTCCTGGGGTTGACCTTTCTTCTCGGCGAGGGCCTTGATATATTCCCTGATTTCTTCCTTGATCTTTTCAGCCAGGATGTTCTTACCCATGCCGAATTCCCGCAATATCTCTAACGTCGTCTTTCTCTGAGCTTTCCAGAGAGGACCAGAACTGTCGATAACACCTGAAGCAACATATTTTTCATTTTTCAGTAAATCTCATCTAAGCAGAGCTGAAAAACTCATGTTTCATTTGTTTACAAAAGTGAAACCACACACGAGTGCAGTACGACAATGTAGTCTGTTTTCTTTAACATCATAAGTGATGTTAAAAATTAAAAAAAACATGCAGACACAAAAAGCGAAACAAACACAAAATAGACACATAATAAATGACTAGCACCTTCACAAATATTATGTAAACTTTTCCATTTCATCTCTGACCTTTGATGTCTTCAAATACCGGAAAGTGCGGCCTGTTGGAGAAGGCGTCGGCGTGTTTAACCAGCGCGTCCTTGATGATGTTGTAGCCGTTGAGCACCACCACCAGTCGGCTGCCTATGTACAGACTGAACACATCACCGTACTGTCGTCTCCATGTTGCAAATTTCTGCCTAGGATTGGACTTGAAGAGATGCAGATGACCAAGCACCGGAAGAGCAAAGCCGGGTCCTGGAGGTGCTCCTGCTGGCCGTCGTGTTGACAACCACCACAGCGAGACCAACGCCAGAACGACCAGCAACAAGACGCTTGGAATCTCCGGCAGTAGCTGTGTTCCTAACATCGTCCTGGATTTTAAATCTATCAAAGAGTGAAAGGACAATTCAAGATGTTGCAAAATTAATACAAATAATAAAATTACGAAAGCATTTCAGTTGAGGAGAGACAGCTTTATCATAAATAATACTGAAGATGGTGGTGCTAATGGTGGTCTTAAAGCCTTCACCCTGATATTTTAGGGTAACGAGTACATGTTCAGTGTTTCTCGTTAATTTGTTCATCTTTCTCTCTCTCTCCCCTGCTTTTGTTTCTGAAACATACACAAAGTGAGCTTACGGCCTTCGGCTGCAATTTATACGACGTAGAAAACAGCTTATCGTTTATCACCTGGATATCATCTAGTGAAAGCCAACGTCAAACGTAACATTTTGAATCGACAAACATGTAAATATCAAGTGATCGTGATTAACTGTGAGATACTGGCTTGTGTTTCCTTTTTGTATTAGTACAGTACTACCTACCTTAAGCTCCCTGTGTTTTCTTTCTGCAGACGACTTGTCCTGTGTCTACTATAGTGAGGGCCGCCAGATCTTTATACCCGTCGAACTAGGTCAAAAGCATATTTTATTTTAATGTATGGCTCCTTGTGCACATGTAGCGGTTGCAGCTGATAACGCAAGTTTAGAAGCTAGAAGTGCACTCCAAGCGATTACTCTAGCAGGATAACTTCTCAGTGGGGTGTCAGGAACAGGTATAGTCCACCCTAGACAAGACTGAGGAATAGCAAAGCACTGAGTGAGTCACGCTTCCAGTCATGTCGTCCAGGTGTGTGTAGGTAATGGACGTGCGCACTCTCTGTCTCTCTCACGCACAAAGAACACACACATGAACCTAGTCTTTGGCCCGAGCAGAAAAGCACTTAAAGCGCAGGTCAAAATGTGAACCGAACGAACGTATGTCGTAAGGTCAGAATGTGGGCTGTGCTACAGTATTTTATTTTATGGTCCCGCTGTTGACAAGCTATCAGCTGTTTGGGAACGACTTTAACATTATCATATCACGTTTAGATCCACCCATAAGAGCAAATCAGCTCTTCTTGATTAGTGTACCCGACCTGTGGTGAATAAATGCAGGGTGTTGACGTTCATACTTTGTTATCGGCGGGTGATTTGTGTTTTTTTTTTTCCCCTTCCAAACCATCTCAGTGAAGACATGAACATAGGAAGCGTGACGTCAGCGACCTTGACAGTCCCCGCTGAACGAAACCTGAGTTTCAATCATTATTCCCTTGTAAAATAAAACTATGAAGCTTTCACATGGCGCTTAGCTGAACAACAAGCTAGACCCAGAACAACAGGGATTACACTGGAGACTGTCATCAAATTCGTAAAGTAAGGACCTGATGGGTAGCAAGGTTCCCATAGCGTAGAAGTTACAATTAGCTACAGTAGTCCTTCGTTTTGCATTAATGTCGCCAAGTGAATAGCTTTTAGTCATACCATCGCTTTTGCACAACATGCTTCTCATTCCCACAAAGTCGCTATAGTGTAATTTCAGATTATCCACTGGGACTTGATGCAATTCCGCTTATTTCAGCGATATTCCTTGCTTTGTACATCCGACCCCAGCCAGCCAAGACTGAAACAGGGGTAGTGCTGGAGCTAAATTCTGGCTGTGTGTAGCTAATCTTTTACACGGCAGTAGTTGACCTCCATTTCGCTCCCAGTTTGTTGGCGATCCGTCCGCCAGTTTTCTCGTTGTGGCTACACTCCAGTGTTACACTTTTTGACCCGCGCCCGGGAAGCCTGGCCAACATCGTGACACACACACACACACACACCATAGCGGTGCTCGTGTACCGCTAGTAACGTGTTCACGTGTCCTGCTGATGACTCGAGTCGACAGTTCAGTCCCAGCGTTTTGGACACTCAGTTCATAGCAGTCATTTAATTTTACTCGTGGATCCTTCTCGAAAAAAAAAGAGCAATAGAGACGATTACAATCAAGATGCACGACGACGACACGCATGTCATTGAATGGGGTTTCACATGTAAGGAGGCAGTATCTCAATATTGTTATGTGGTTGAAATATGAAGAAAGAAAGCCCTTTTTGAGGATTTCAGAAAATTGGAAAGTAATTAAGTAGAAGATGTTGTCTTATGCGTTTACCGTGGATGCGAAATGGGCGCCTGATTTGAGCTGACTAATTTACAGTGCAACATAGTGTTGAAAGATTCTTTTAATCCCAAAAACGTTGTCCAGTTCTTCAAATCGCTAAATAAGGACTAAGTTCCTGATCCTAAAAGAATATACCAAAGGAATGGTAGTGATGTTTTATCGGCGTATGTGTGTGCCCAGATTTTTTTCTAATCTTAAAGACGAGCAAGTCCGACCTACATTTGCAGATGACAGACGAGTATTTACTGCCGGAACACAGTGAGTCTTCAGATTATTCCTCGTTCTACATCTGTGACCATTTCGTAAATCTTGTTCAACGCAGTGAGTTCACCTGTGGCTGAGATATTGCGCTATATTCATTCTCCCTTATTATTATTATTATTATTATTAAGTTTCGCTTATCCAGCCTAGTAGTAGGAGACCAGGGGTAGTGCAAGTACACCCACAAAGGTTCTTTCGACGATTCTTGTGGGATCTTCAAGTATTGTGTGTGTAAAATTGTTCCTATAAAGGATTACTTTCTGCCTGTCCGAGTCAGTGATGTAAGAATACTCTGCCAATCGTAAACACAACATAAGGGGGTAACCCTCGCTCGATGTGAACTCCTCTCAAGTATTGACAACAGAAGCTATAAGTTAATTCTCAGTATGTAGCATAACAGCCCGCCACCCAGTTCTGGTGGCCGAATATCTTATAGACTTTCTCCGTTTGCGAAGAAATTAAGACATTTTGTTGCGAACATTATTCTTAGACTTTGTGAGACTGTTTTAAGAACATTAGTCGGAATCCTACTGTCTAAAAATCTATTTAAAGAGGAGATGTGTTGCTGCTAATTTTATAAAATCGCTTGAAGTGTATGTTTTATTTTGGCTTTATCAGAAGATATTACAAAGAAAAAAGAAGAGTTCAGAAAAGAAAACAAAAAGAAACAAAGAAAAGAACACTGCTAAGTTAGAAGAATCTATTTTTTTAAACGATCATAACACAGTCAAACTGAAAACCCATGCACAATTTTTTTGTTTGTAGGGTGTAAGAGCACGTGAGAGAGATCAGGTGTATGTCTGTGTGAAGTATGTCCTGTGTGACTGGCACTCTGCATGGTAAAGACACTCTTGTTCATGTTATATTTTGTTTGAAGGAAACTTTGATAGAAAACACAAATAAAGAAAGGAAATTTTAACACTTTCCCATCTAAACTCATTGACCGTCTGTGAAGCAAGAAACTACCATGAAAACCTGAGTGCTTGCGAGATGAATTACTGGGACGTTTTGAGAATTTCACCAAATTAGAAAGTAAGTAGAAAATATTGTCAAATCCGTTTACCGTGAACGTGAAATGGGCGTCAGATAGACTGCAACTTGAACTGACAGAATTGCAGGCAACACCGTATTAAAGGAGTTTTTTTAATCTCAAAACCGTTGAAATTCGTTCAAAAGACACGTTTCTAAACTTAAAAGAACTTGCTGAGGGAATGGTGGTTGTTATGAACATGTGTTACCACCCCTGAACGTAACGAGGTTGTCACCCTTGTATGAGTAGATATTATCACCCCTGGATTGAATGTTAATAGGGGGCGTTGTTTAAAGAAATTTGAAGGGAAGCAGACTTGAGAGTCTGGGGAGAAAGAAGATTTTGGGACAGAGGTTGGAATTAATATTAACTGTATGGTTTAATATTAACTGTGGGAAGAAATAGTAACTGTGTGGATAAATAGTAACTGTGTGGATAAATATTAACCGTGTGAAGAAATATTAATTGTATGGAGAAAGAGTAACTGTGTGAAGAAATATTAACTGTGTGGGTTGTCATTAATAAGCAACTGTGTCACGTGTGGTTCCTCGATTTACTAATTTTCTTAGCTGCTGTGTGATCTCCTGAGAAGATCGTAGAACTGTGTGGATTTACCTACTGTGGAATTTTTATTGACTTGATCATTTGTCTGCCGTTAAGACTGTCGGAGTTATTTGGTGGATGTAGGCTGTCCGTATGATCAACGCCAGAGAACAAGACTGAAAGAGTGGAACTGTTTGCTGTGTCGACCCTCCCCCCTCCCAACAACAGAAGAAGAGAGAACTTGAAGGACTTTAATATAAACTGCTTGGATACATTTGTTTTTGTGTAAACTCAGTGTAGAATATTTGTGCTGAACTTTTCTTTTGTTATTTACTAAAGTATATATTTACGTTCACCCAATTAATAGAAGCGTTCGAGCCATGAACAGATTTTAGTGATTTGTTGTCTAAAAGAATACGTGTGGAACTCATTGTTTGCAGGCGTGCTCTGTGTGTGTTCCTCAACAGTGGTGATGTTTGCATCGAAGTAGGTGAGCGACCAGACTTTTTTTTATCACGAATACGAGCAATTGTGACCTGCATTTCTGATGACTGACGAGCTTTAGGCCACAGTTCTACAAATTGCCACATCGGAAAAACGGCCAGATTTTGAAGGGCTAGTGAGCAAATTCAAACAGTTTCACTTCACATTCAAGACGGTAAACGAACACCATTATGTTTGCATTTTTTTTTATCACATTTTACTAGGTTTATTGTGTATTCATTTGTCATGGTATTCTCGAATGCTACCAGCCCGCTACATATTTTAGGATTCTTACGTCGGCCCACTGAAAGGAATGTTTGTCCTCCCCTGGCGTGAACATAAAACACATAATGCATTCATACATACAAAACTACATACAGACACACGTGGATATAGATGTGCGAAAAACATGTTTTTAATAAACAGACGCACAAATGAAATATTGAATAATGAAATTTTGAAACAACAATTTTTAGAAGAAATTTAATGTTACATTTTATAAAAGTCCAGGAGAAGACAATGAATTGACTTGCTGTATCTTCACCTATCCTCTCTCCCCCTCTTGAAGTGAAATTATGTCGAAACAACAATTTTTAGAAGAAATTTCATGTTATATTTTAATAATATTTTAGGAGAAGATAATAAGTTAACTTCCTATCTGTCTCTTCACCTGTCCTCTCTCCTCTTCTTGAAGTGAAATTACGTCAGCAAGGGATGAAGTTAAATATCAGAAAACCTCTGTGTTGTTTCCCTTGTTCTTGGTCTATTGTCTCATTTTTGTTCTTGTACCGACAGGACTGCAGGCACAATTAAATGCTTAATGGTCAAGAGGAGCGCACATTATTTCTTTATGATCGGGTTAAATTCGTTTCAAAAAAATAATTCCCAAAATATGAGTACAAAATTATGCTTAATTTTAAAGATATAAGCCTTCAAACAACGGCATTCTCACCTGCAACTAGGAAGGCGGGGAAAAAGTACTCTCCTGTACAGGAGGTTCTCTTACGCGATCGAAGTATTTGTAACATCAAGTGTCCATGTCTTCAAGTCAAATGAAGAAACATCGCTCAGGTTGTCGTGTTCAAGAAGCGATTTTTTTTTGCCCAAAGTTTGGAATACAGCCCTATAGATTGAAAATTTATTTCGAAGCTTCGAATGAAGTTAAAAAACTATTAAATGGTCCAAACTGAATTCATTCAACAGACTGGTAAATCAATCAGATCAAAATTTAATGCGCAACAACTGACTGCTGATAATGATTTTTGTACTATGAAAAATATAATGATAGTTTGAAACATGTTTATCGATGTAAAAACTTATTTCTTCCTCATTTAGCTGCATGCAAAATTTTCGATTTACTTACTGATACTCGCACGTGTTCCCGTTTAAGCTCCTTATGCTTTTTTTATCACCCTCAATTCTTTTTTTCCCTTTTTTTAGCTGTTTCAATCACGCACATCAATGGTGCCCTCACACTGTCAGTTGTTTTTGAGCATTATGCTGGATAAAGATACAACTGATGATGATGTGTTTGTGACTGTCACACGATGTTACTTGTAGACCAGATGGTGTAGAAACCGTCGATGTTGCATATCTGGTGCTTGATCTACCAGCAGCCGTAGCTGGTTTTAACATCTCGTGCTTTTGTATAGTAAGCACTGCTGTAGGAATAAGATTTCTTCGTGTTACTGAAAGTCCAAGACTTGATTGTACTGTATAAGTGACTGGATAACAATCGATTTAGAAATGTTTTGAGCAAATTCATGAGTACGGTGTGGGGACGAAGTTCGCATGGCACGTTTGAACAAAGTGAATCCACTGGCGTTTGCTGCCATTATCTTTAGGATTTCCTTAATGAGTACAAACTCCCTCTGAGTGTCGAAGAGAACATTCGGCAAAAGCACAATGTGTCCTGGTAAGTTTTCTTTTAATGAGGATTGCATCTTTTTTCTTAGACTTCAGTTTGTGCAAACGAAGCTATTTTTAGAAATCCGTTCGTTTCGTCACTTCCTTTCTTCTCGACAAATCCAGGTGTGCTTTAGAGAAAAATATTAATATAAAATCTCTCATGCCTCTTTATCATAAAATACCACCGGAATATGTTTTTGTGATACTTTGTGCTCTGTTTCCAGCGATTTTTGCTTAGTAATCGACTTCCCCTTTAATAAAGGCTGCCTTCCGCAATGAATTTGAAAAGAAGAATGTTAAACAAACAAAGCTGATAGTAGGAAAGGTGGGCTATGTATATGAGCTGGAGAGATGAGCAAGTTATGGTAAAGCACACAGGTTTGGTTTATGAAAATCTGCCCCCAAAAATCTGCAATCCGAGGAAAGTTTGTGTCTGTTGATCTGTGTAGTATATCGTACACATCGTGTTGAATAGATAACCATTTACTTAAAGCGAGTGTAAGCGGTGAACGACTTTGTTTGAATGCAGTAGAAAAACATTTCCATAGAAACTAGCATCAGCATACACACCATAGACACAACAGAACTGGGTTAGGACTTTTTTTTTAAAGATAATAAACGATTCTATCGACAATTTGATTTGAACTGGTTGTAAAATCGCTAAGGAAGATAAAGCAGACTGGGAAAACTTAACACGCAGTTTCAGATTTCTTGATGATGTGAGAACAAAAGTTACTCCTTGAAAATATTTTAGAAATAAAAGAAATGTTATCTATTGAGGCAAGATCCATTAACAATGATGCTACAATCTGATTACATATAGAAACTATATTTTATGAAAATATTTTTAGATTTGTGTAAGCTTGTGTATGTCATATTATGGTGTTTATATTTGCAGCATGAAAAAATCGTGCTTAATTCGATAAAAGAAAAAAAAATTCCTAGTCTTTTTAAATAGATACATAGGTCCTCACACCAAACTCTGTCATTAATAATTCACAAGTTGTCAGTCCACAATAAATAGATTTATTCAAATGATTTTATACAATTCATTTTGGCTACAGCGCAGTTCTTAGCATCCAATTAACCCTTGTTTTTATCGTTAAACTTCTTATTCCTATCTCTTATTTGTTAATTAAGTCCAAAGTATTTGCTGTTGTTTTTCTTGCAAAATGGGTCCCTCGTGCGATTATGTCATTCCCTGGGGATAGCGCTAACCATGTAGGGTTTTGGACTATCCACAGCGCCAAGATTTCCCTGTAAAGATGGCAGCTCTCCAGTCTCCGGTGGCAGGAAGCGGAAGCGCTGTATCATGGCGGCCAGGTACAGGAACAGCTCCATCCTCGCCAGCGCCTCGCCCAGACATACTCGTCGTCCTGTAAAAACGGTCAGAGTAATAAAATTTTACTTACCGTTGAAACATAAGAGGGTGTAGAAAGAAAACAACATGAATGGTTATAAAAATGTGATGTGCACGCTTGGTCAATATATATTGTATAGTCATTTGTCATGGTTGTTAATATTATGTTGTCAGGCATCATTGTTATTAGTTATTGATAGTATCGTGATTAAGCTTTAATTTTATAAGGATTAATGTGGAAGAACGAAAGAGTGTGAATGACGTCAGTTGTTCGGAAGACGTGTATGAGTGATGTAAAAAAAATGAAGGAAATGACGTGAGTGAGAGCGCGAGCAAGCAGTTGGTAGTCAGGTAGGAGAAGGGAGAGGCTTAGGACGGAAAGACAAGTAGGGTAGGAATTGTAAGAAGAATTTGTTGAGTAGGGCATTTGAGTAGGGCGTTTAGGAGTATATAGATCGATTAGGTGAGTAGATATTCTTTTAGATATACAGAAAGGCAGGACTCAAAGGTTAGAGATTTTATTATTTTAAAGTAATCTGGATGTAGGAATCGTTTTTTTTAAAACTGACTTTTCATTTGTGTATTTTTCTTGTTTTCTACTTTTATTCATACTTAGTAAAGCAGATAGATTCGTTAGGCAAATCATTCTTTTCTTTTAATTTGTGTGAAAGAACACGTATTTGTCAGGCTCCGTGTATGTGTTGAAAGGATTGAGTGACTGATACACTGCGCGGTGGTCGTGACATATGTACATATCCATATGTGGATTTCCTCGTAACACTTGTCCTGCACGTCAGGGTGGTGAAGGAAGTAGGCGATGGTCCAGCGGATAGCTGTCGACGTCGTCTCAGTTCCCGCCGCAAACAAGTCCATAATAACTTTTCGCAAGTTTACCTCTAGAATGAGACAAAATGTTTAAGAAATGTTTGATATTATTATCCATCAGTCGTCCATGAAACATAGTTTCATTCGACAATAGTTCGACATATAAAATAAGCCACTTAAAATATTTGTCAACTGTTTCTGCTTCAAAACGCCATTGGCAGAAATTGTCACATCACGAGCTCCTTTCACTATTCCTAAATTTGTATTTTAAAAGTGGTAGAAAATAATTTCTTTCTTATAAACAATTTACAGCAATATGTGTGTTTATACTTTTGCTTCTCCTGGTGTTAATTGGCCTTGCGTGGGATTTGTGGTTTTATGTATATTTCTATCCTTGCAAAGGCCTCGGGATTATGAGCAACTTCTTTCATTCGTTTTATTTTTAACTTGACTGATCGAAATTTTAAATACGTTTATACATTACATTAACTGGTCATCAGAAACACACAGAAGGCTGTACATACCGTTGATAAACTCAGCCGATGATTTCTGCTGCACTTGTCTAATCTCCCTGAGATAAGCACTAATAAAATCATCTACAGAATTCTCATCGTAGTCCTTGATGTGCCGGTCAATAAAAGGCTTCACAAGTAAGTTCAGAATATTAGAGACGTTTTCGTAAATCTTCTTAACTCCAAATGGATCACCAGGAATAATCTGTAAGATAGGAAATGTTGCAACATGTGACGCCACACCTACTCCTTGAATGTTTTCATCGAGAGCTTGCATGTATCGTCTGAAAACAGGGTCTTCGTAGTCAAAACGCTGGCCAAAGACGATGGAGCAGATGTTGTTAGACACGGTTATCTGAGTCATTCTAGTTAAGTCTTGGGGTTGACCTTTCTTCTCGGCGAGGGCCTTCATATATTCCCTGATCGCTTCCTGGATCTTTTCAGCCAGGATATTCTTACCCATGCCGAATTCCCGCAATATCTCTAACGTCGTCTTTCTCTGAGCTTTCCAGAGAGGGCCAGAACTGTCGATAAAACCTGAAGCAAGATATTTTTCTTTTTGCAGTAAACCTTAGGTAAGCAGAGGCTCAAAACTCATTTTTATTCGTATAAAAAAGTGTAAGTTACACATTTTATAAGTGTAGTATGATAACGTAGTATATCTTCTCATAAAAAGCGAAGTTAATTTTATTTTAAAAAAAGACATGCAGACGCAAAGAGTGAAACAAACACAAACTAGACATATAATAAATGACGAGCACATTCAATAGTAGTATGTAAAACTTCCAATTTCCTCTCTGACCTTTGCCCTTAATAAGACAATATGCGGCCTGTCGGAAAAGGCGTCGGCGTGTTTAACCAGCGCTTCCTTGATGACATTGTAGCCGTTAAGCACCACCACAAATCGAGTGCCCAGGTACAGACTGAACACGTCCCCGTACTGTCGTCGCCATATTGCAAACTTCTGTTTAGGACTGGACGAGAAGAGATGCAAGTGACCCAGCACCGGAAGAGCAAAGCCGGGTCCTGGAGGTGCTCCTGCTGGTCGTCGTGTTGACAACCACCACAGTGAGACCACCGCGAGAACGACCAACAACAAGACACTTGTCGTCTCCGGTAGCAGCTGTGTTCCGTACATCGTCCTGAATTTTAAATCTGTGAAAGAGTGGAAGGACAATTCAAGATGTTACACGATTAAAACAAATAATAAAAGTACGAAAGCATTTCAGTTGAGGAGAGACAGCTTTATCTTTGTGAAGGCAGTAACTTCGGAAGCGTGACGTCAGCGACCTACACAGTCCCCGCTAAACGAATCCTGAGTTTCAATCATTCCCTTGAAAAATAAAACTATGAAGCCTTCATACGGCGGTAAGCTGAACTAGGCTTAAAACTACAAAGCTCTAAATATATTTCATTTATACTATCGCTTTTTCTTCTTTATGCAAAATGCATCTCATTCCCACTAAGTCGCTAGTGATATTTCAGTTTATTTACGGGGACTTTATGCAACACCGCTTATTTCAGCGATATTCTTGCTTTGTTCATTTGACTTCAGACCATCAAGACTAAGAAAGCGGTTATGTTGGAGTTAAATTCTTTCTAGTTCAAAACAAAGAAACCAAAAGCTGTGTCTAGATAATGATTTTCACGGCACTAGTTGACCTGTTAGCGGTCTTCCATTTTCCTCGCGCCTTGTTGGTGGCCCTCCACCAGTTTTTTTTTTTTTGGTTGCTACTCTCCAGTATTACACATTTTGCTCCCACCTGGGAACCTTTGGCCAACAGCCTGACACACGCACACACCGCGTGCACCGCGCTAGTAACGTGTTCACGTGTCGTGCTGATGACTCTCGCTTCAACAGTTCAGTGCCAGCGTTTCGGAAACTCGCTTTTGAGTCAGTTCATAGTCATTTACTCGTGGATCCTTCTCGAAAAAAAAGAGCAATAGAGATGATTACATTCAAGATGCACGACGACGACACGCATGCCATTGACTGGGATTTGACATGCAAGGAGGTAGTATCTAAATATTGTTATGTGCATGATGGTTCGTCGGTAACGTCGTTAAATTAAAAAAAAATGAAGAAAGAAACCCCTTTTTGAGGATTTGAAAAAAATGGAAAGTAAATCAAGATATTGTCATATCCGTTTAGCGTGGATGCGAAATGGGCGCCAGATAGTCTGCAATTTGAATGGATAGAATTACAGTGTAACATAGTGTTGAAGGATGTTTTTAATCATGAAAACGTTGTTTTTGAAATAGCTAAGTGAGGACTAAGTATTTGTTTTTAAAAGAAATTACCAAAGGAACGGTAGTGATGTTTCATTGACATATGTGTGCGACCAGACTTTTTTAAAATCACGATGACGAGTAACTCCGACCATTTGCGGATGACGGACGAGCATTTCCCAGATAGCATTTAAACCTTTTATATATGCTTTATAAATGTTATCACGAAATGTTTGAATAATGTTTGCAGAAAATGTTTTGAAAATGTTTATTTTGCACATCGGAAAAATGGTTTCTTAACGTTTACATTCAAACTATTTAGAAACTTATTTTCTACCTTTTTAAGCTCTTTTATAAACATTTTCCTGTAAAGCATTTAATAGTTGTGTCACAACCTCGGGAAGCGTGACTCTTGCTCTCTCTCTCTCTCTTCCAATTGACATGCACGGGCCAGACAAATACAGGTTCTTTTGCACAAATAAATTTTATCTACAGATAAAAAATGTCTTCCACTCCTCAATCCAAGTCAGCGACTTCTCATTTTCCCTGATTCTCTCACGTCACATATCTTTTGACATCATCCATACGCATTCAGACAAACTGCCGTCATTCACGCTCTTTCATTCTTCCAACCTCATGTCAGTTAGATCTGTGACAAGTTTTTCTGAGCCACGCATCATGGAAAGGCACGTGCAGAGAAAGGACACTGTGTTTGTAACTGCGTTATAATACTAGGTTACATGTCATACAGGGGAAGACAGAGAATATCCAAGTTAATATCTGAACTCTAACCCGCTCATAAATAATAATAATAATAATAATAGTGTAGCGTACAAGGGGGTACGGCAGTATAGTATTGTTTTGTTCGACACACAGGTGTGCATTGGTTTGACACTGCTGGAAGTCACGAGAAATTGAAAGTCTCGGTTTTTACCTTATTTCACGTGCGAGCAGAGCAGAGCTCCATCTGTCCAGGTGGTTAGGGTGTCTTGTTTTTTTTTTTTTGTCGCTGTCATGCGAGTTTCATGAGAAAATTGAGGTTTTGGATATTTTAAAATTTTGTGTGGGGCGGGCTGAGCTCACCTTGTGGCGATGTAAACAAGGGTGGGTATATTAGACCCGACCATAGTAAGTAGGAGAATGCTCGATTTGGACGATCGATATTCCGGCAATCCTGGTGTATTGCTGCTGTGTGCTGTCACTGACGGGGGGTGCAGTCTTCATTCAGGCCTACCAGTCGTCATAGTGTATGTCGACGTGAGGCGCTAGAGAGAGCGCTGGTTAGTGACAAGAGTTGTCACCGTACTTACTGGTATTGAAGCCGAGGGCTGTGATTCTACTACCGGTACTGTACAGAAAGAACTTTTGCTGAAATTTGGATACAGGCGTCTGAGAACTTATCTGACGTAAACAAGAGGGACTCCGCCGAGAGCGTGGAAGGCTGTGGGAAACTACGGGTTTTGACGGCTGGAGCTGGCGCATAGACGGGCCTGTGGTTCGGCAAAGACGAGTGAAAGGGTGTCCGCGTATCTCCAAGGTGGGGAGGAGCATCCGATACAGCGAGGCTGAATGACTGACTTGCGTGGGGCGATATCCTACTGACGATATCCGAAGTTTCCGGAGGTCCACTGACGTGAGGCAGAGGCATGGGCTTCCGATGATCTAACACCAGACGAACATCCTCAACGAAGTAAGACCTTGATTAAGGTAGAGTGACGCACCAGGTGTCCTCCTTGTATACCTCATACGCGAGGAGTTGCTAAATATTTGTAAAAAGAAATAACTTGAACTTCAAAAGGAAAAGGGTCAAGTGGAGGACTTTGTGTTTGCGCCTCGGGTCTAGAGTGGGAAGAATTTAAGCACGCGTAGGAAGACGGAGAGTGTTATCCTTACTCAGGCGGTGATAAGGCCTAGGGTGTGCTACCCATTCTGACTCTGTTGTTAGAACAAAGTATTTGTGTGTTTTGTGCCGAGGGCACTGTAGCTGAAAGACATTTCTTTATTTCTTTATTTTTTCTTTTTGATATACCGTTTAGACACTCTTGTTTTTCAAACAATTGCTCATTGTGTATGCCTATCTAATGTTTACGTCAGCTGGCGCTTCGTAATAATTCAATTAAGTGAGGGATTTTCAGGCTAAGTCTAGCAGTGAGAGTTTAATGTAATGCTTTATATCATGTTTGACTAACTGCTCGTTGTTATCTACTGATATTTTGCCTTGTATAGAGCAGTACTGAACATATTCTTTGTGTATTTAAATTGTGACTTAGTGGTCAATAAGTATTTCTCTTTTTGAGGGACGTTCTACACCAGAGTGGTCATTTGTTGATTGTGTTGAGTTAACGAATGCGCGTGTCTGCGGGTGACTCGTCGTGTGTATGCGGGTGATCCGTGACAAATAGTGAAGATTTTTATAGCGCATATTCACACTCATAGAGAGCATGCTCTTAGAGCTGAAAACGGGGAAGAGACTTGGACTAAGTAGATACAGAACAAAGAGGAGGAAAGAAAACGACAGTACTGACGACGAAACAGAAAAAAAGGCATCAAGTAACAGGAACAGAGAAATATAGTGATTCTGCCGAGAAAGATGGGTAAAGTAGCAAGAGGGAAGGGGGGGTAAGAAGGACTAGCGTTGTGTGGACTATGTTAGGAGTAATGTTCAAGGAAGAGGTGCGTTTTCAGTGCAGATTTTAAAGATTTAATTGTAGGAAGGTGGCAGATATGGAAAGGGAGAGAGTTCCATTGTTTTGCAGCACAGTAGCCAAAAGTCCTGTGACCATATGTTGTTGTTCTGGTGACAGGAACAGTTATAATATAGTCGTCAGACGAAGAGCGTAGTTGTCTGGCCGGAGAGTAAGGGATGAGAAGTTCAGAGAAATAGTCAGGACAGGAGCCAGCAAAGAAATTAAAACACAGCACAGACAGTTAGCCAGTGTAGAAAACGAAGGAGAGGAGTGACATGGTCCCTTTTCGTGGCTCTAAGCACCAGACGCGCAGCAGAGTTCTGTACTTTCTGGAGTCTCTGAATGAGGGATGAGGGGCAGCCTGCCAGCAAGGAGTTGCAGTAGTCAAGTCGAGAAAGAACAAACGCACAGACAAGAGTGTTGGTAGCGCGTGTAGAGAGAAAATAACGGATGGCACTGATCTTACGGAGCTCATAATAGGCAGACCGACAGACAGATGCTACATGTCTATCGAGTGTCATGTCATCAGTGACAATAAATCCCAGATTCCTAACAGATGACGTGAAGGTGATGTTGCTGTCGCCCACCTTGATGTGATTGGGCAGACTGACGAGTGAAGGTTGATGTCTTCTTCTATGGCACAAGAGGCCTTCCGTTTTATCATCATTTAGTTTAAGCTTGTTTTTTTACCATCCAGCCCTTGACATCGCTAATACAAGCTTCTATAGAGCTCATAGCAGAGTGAGACAGCCGGTGGAGTAGAACAGTAAAGCTGCGTGTCGTCAGCATAGGATTGATGAGAAACATGGTGAGACCGGATGCATGATGAAAGTGGCTTAGTATACAGGATGAACAGAACTGGGCCAAGTACTGAGCCTTGGGGAACACCACAGAAAAGTGAAGCAGGGCGAGATATCTGACCATCAACTAACACAGTCTGGGTCCTATCAGTGAGATAGGAGTTGAACCATGAGGGCAGGTCCAGAAATCCCGTAGAGGGTGTGGAGTCTGTGAATAAGCAGAGAGTGGTCTATAGTGTCAAATGCAGCAGGCAGGTCCAGTAGGGTTAATGGAGAGACATCACCACTGTCAAGCGCAGATAATATGTCTGTTGTTACTTTAATAAGAGTGGTCTCGGTGCTGTGGAAAGGTCTGTATGCCGACTGAGCTTGTGGGATTTATGATGGTGCTCTTGTAAGTATGCCCAGAGCTGTGTCAAAACTATTTTCTCTATGATCTTAGAAAGAAAAGACAAGTTGGAGACTGGGCGGTAGTTGTTTAGCACATTGACATCAAGCGTGGATTTCTTTAGAAGTGGCCTCACCACCGCATTTTTGAACAAAGATGGGAAAATACCTGACGACAGGCTGACATTTACAATATTTGTGATGGCAGGAAGTAGAGTATCTAGGCACTCGAGCAGAAGGCTTGTGGGCATTGGATCTAACTCGCAAGTTGTTGGTTTAGCTTTTAGAATAACCGCTTTCACATCGGTCTCAGAGACTGGTAGGAACTTGGTCATGGAGCATCCTGGGAGGACATCACGGGAGATGCTGTCAAGCGCCGACACAGAGTCTAAAGATGATCGGATGTCTGATATCTTGCTGGTGAAATAATCACTAAAAACTTGCGGCAGCAGTGAAGCAGGGTAGGCAGTGGGCAGTGGTGTTGCTGTCTTAGATCCAGTCATTTGAGTGCAGATGGCAAAGAGATTTTTGGATAAGGTGCAGAAAGGGAATAAGTGAATGACAGACCCTTAATGTGCACCTTGAGTGCTATTATCGAGGGTTTGCATGTTTCGTTCTAAAACAGGGTCTTCGTACTTAAAACGTTGGCCAAAGACGATGAGTCATTTGAGTCAGTTCCTGGGGTTGAACTTTGTTCTCGGCGAGGGCCTTGATATACTCCGTGATCTCCTCCTGGATCTTTTCAGCCAAGATAGTGGGGTTTCAAGAAGTGGTATAGTCCACCAGAGACAGGGCTCGAGAATATCACGCACACACACACACACACTTGAAAGTAGTCATTAGCCCAAGAATAAAAGCACTTAAAGCTATGTCGTAATGTCAAAATATGGGCTCTTTGGGAACGGTATAAACCCTATCAAGGTTCTTTTGCATGTGGTTTCTAAATGCAGGGTTTTGACGTGCATACTTTGTTATCGTGTTTTCACAGCCTCGCATCAATCTCTGTGAGCCATACAAGTCCGGTGGGTACAAGCACGGTTTTTTCCCTAATTGTCTCAGTGAAGGCAGAAACTTCGGAAGCGTGACGTCAGTGACCTTGACAGTCCGCGCTGAACGAAACCTGAGCTGATATGCTCAGAATATTCCAATTCACGACCAGACACTAGATCGTGCTGCTATATTTTCTAACGAAGAATAAGCCCATATGCTCCACTATTCTTTACTACATGACTAGACGCTCGGTTTCGCAGATGTACTTTCGAATAGTAAGCTGAGAAAACAAGTGAGGAGCCCACGCGGAACCGGTTACTCTTGCAGTCAGACTTTGCAACTTGCATTTATGTGGCCTGATAAGTACCTGCAACTCCCTCCCCCTGGTCGATCTCTTCTCTAGTAGGTTCGGCCTTTAATCACGGTATGAGACAAACTCTTAGTGTTTAGGGACAAACGTGCAAGGGAACTAACTCCTGTCACTCTCCAAACTTAAAGAAATACAAGCACAGTGCAGAAATAAGTATAAACCGTTGTGCTTTTAATGTTAGAAGAAAATCATAACTTTTACACTCAAGAAATAAGTAGCACTTACTGGAGCTTTTGCATCTTCAGCAACTAAAAGCTGTACACAACTGATGTACAGTTCACACCACCCTGAGATGAGCTCAGGGCACGTGACTGAATAAGACTGCTGTAAACTGTCGACAACCTTAACTTGCAGCACGCCATGCGACATACGAAGTTTGTGCGAAGCCTAGAAAGGTGGGTGTAACGTTTCTCAGTTCAAACCCATTAACTTTTATTATCATTATTATTTATTTTATTAGTTGTTCAAACGTTTAGGGGGAACGGCGGCACGTTCTTGAATAGTTTCGAGAGCATGTGACGCAGACCTGCGTATTACATCACACCATGACGCAACGAAGGATGGAAGACTTCCTAGTCACGAAGGATTAATTTTCGGAGTAAGTCGTCATGGTGTGGTGTAGCTGTACCCGACACGGTCTAAATCAGGTGAGAATCCACGCCGATTATTCTGCTAAGTAAATTAAGGTATTTGATCGGTGTGGATTCCACGTAGCCTTAGCTAGTGTCACTAGGCGATCACCTGGGTGACCCAGCTGCTTAGCATGCGATTGGTCAAGACCGGTGGTCGGGTAATTAAGTTAGCGGACACAACGTCTCCCAGGCAATCAGCGGCAATCTGTCAGTGTAGAATGACCTACGTACATAACGGACGCTGACATCTCTCTTCTTGAAAGCTTGTTTACACCGAGGGTGTAACCATTACTAGCCGTACCCTGGATTCAGCGACAATCTGTCAGAGTAGACTGACCTGCACTCCATTAGCAGACGACTATAACGGACGTTGATATCTCCTTATCTACCGAAAGGTAGAATTTTGAAGCCTGCTTACACCGGGAAGAACTGCACACCCAAGCCGTACTCCAGATTCAGCGGCAATCTGTCAGTGTAGACTGACCTGTACACCAGTAGCAGACATCTTGCAACGGTCTCTGACATCTCTCGTTACCGAAGGGTAGAACTGGGAGCCTGAGCGTCGGATACAGCCGACATCCTTCCCGCAGTAACTGTATGACACAGACACGGAACTGGTTGACTGCGATCCGCCTGAAACGTCTCCAACAAGACTAATCTTCAGGCCACGATATACTCTTGTGTTCTGGGGGAATTTATATTGTAACTCGTGATTCTTACGCTCTTCTTGTTTGCGACAAGCTGTTCCACATTCAGCGGACATCCCTCCAGCAAGAACCGGGTAACGCGGAGTCGACAGTTGTCCACTTCACTCCGCCGGGATCTACTCTTGTGTTCATATTGTGATTTTTTAATTTGGATAAGCTTTCCTGTGCAAATTTACACTCGTCTGGGATACAGTTTGCCGGTCAGCAAACCCAGGTGTAACCTGTCTGCAAGTTGTCCACCTACCTTGGATATACCTGACCAGCGAACGACAACGTGACAAGGTGACATTTGCCTGGGGAAGGGGACCCTAGCTTTCTGCGTTAGAGAGTTATAGTAGTTCTTGACTGTTCACTATTTCTTTTAACATCTTATTTCTAATTTTATTGTGTAACAGTAAATGTTGGAATCGTTGGGCGCCCGTTTTTGTCTGAAAAAGGAAGAAGAGTGCCGCGAGCGTAGCTACATGTAGATGTACACTCACGCTCGCATCCATTTATAAGTGCACTCTTCACCCAAAACGTTAAAGTGGGAAGCAGGTAACACTACAAAGAAATAAAAAGCACAACGTTTCTGTGGCGTGACTATGGGGTAAAGCTGTCTTACTGAAGTTTCAATAAGCTTCTGCTGTTTTGACAAAACTTTCCACGACTCTCTGCAGCTTGATGCAAGTTTCGAGAACCTTCTCTGTACCTTGATGCCTGTGTAATTTGACGCAAGCCGTAAGCTATACCATAGGCCACTCGATCTCTTGACAAGATTTCAGCACCCACTGCAGATCTTTACGGGCTTTCAACACGCTCGGCAACTTGACACAAGGTTGACTCACCGTCTGTGGCTCGATACGAGCTTGGACCACTCGCTCAACCTAGGGTGCTTTTACATACATGGAAATACAATCCTGAAGACATACCCACAGGGTTAAAGAAACTGGAGCTAACGGAAAAAACACCAATAGTTAATCCTGTAAACTGGGGTGTGGCATCCACAGATAACTGTCGCTTGACACGAGCTTGAATAACCCTCTGTGGTGTGATACAAGCTTGAAACAGCCTCTGTAGCTTGAAATGAGTTTTCAGCACCAATTGTTTCACACAGGTGTGGGTAGAAAATAAGATAAATGTAAAGAAAGAAGGCTTTAGAATGAAACCAGGTCAAAGAAGATGTGACGGAATCATAACTGTAAATCGTGGTAACATAGGGTTGACAAATGTGAATGAATTATAACTGTAAATTGTGGTAAACATGGAGATTACAGCTGTGAACGAATTATTATAATTAGTTGTAAAAGGCGTGGTGCAGATGTGATTTAATTATGACTATTTTTGAATGGAGGTAAAGATAAAGCAAATGTAAATGAAATAAAAATAACAGTAAATAGTGGTCAACATTTAAGGGGGTTGCCGAAATTCAGCACGAGGAAACAAATTTCTCTGTTCGCATTCCGTCCTTTAGGAAAAAGAAATGAGGGTAGAATCACAAAAAAGCAAGAAGGTATTGTTCTTTTATTTTATATTTACAGAGTTCTACAGAGGATCTTTCCGTTGCCATGACTGCAGCGATGATTCAAGATAAGGCCACAAGATTTCTGCTGGGTGGGTGGGATGGTGACGTTGGTGCTGTTGCTATGGTGGTGGTCGACTCGGCGTCCTTCTGGCTTAACCCCGGAGGCTGAAACCGCCCTCCCGATGATCGGTCATCTCCACTTGCGAAGCAAAAATCCCAGGGTGCGTCGCGTCGTCAGATGGGGTAAAGGTCAGATCTGTCTCTTCTCAAATTCTCTTATCTGCTGCATGTCTGTTCTCTCTACCGGCCCTTTCTTGGTTTTTTTTTTTTTTAGTAGAAACGTGTTTTCATCTTGAGGTGAAGCCAACTGTTATTAAACACTGACCCATGGATTACAAAATTCATATTGGTAGACGAAGATTAAATTAGAATATTCTAATCTTAAAAACAACAGTAGCAGCATAGTAAATCAATCTACAAATGTATAAAAATTTAAAGAATGTCATGATACAAGACATGAGTACAAGTTTTCACTAGAAACAAGTTGATGACTATAATCTATAGTTAAATAAAATCCACTCAAAGATGGGCCCACAAACTGGTAAAAAAATCTGTTAGTGTGCCCTACGCACAGATCGTGTTGGAGCCTCACAATATTTTGCCATTGACTCACGCCAAAACCTGTTTGAAGGGCCTTCCTGGGTCAGCAATCTGTGTTTATTACGTGTAACATAAAAGCTTAGGTAAAGAAATAGCAGAGAGTCGCCCTCGCTATAAGATGTGCTGCAGACATTATAGGGCTTTGAGTATAAATAAATAGCAAACTGATATCTGTTTCGGCGTCCTCTGAGACGCTTCCATCCTCTCTATTGCTGATTTCATTCATATGTTTCCATTTTGCAACACATCCTAGGCACAGCTCGAAGCTTGAAATGTTCAGGGAAATATGTTACTCCCATCAGGCCTTGCAAAGGTGGAAGCTCTCCACTTTCCGGAGGCAGGAATCGGAAGTGTTGTACCATTGTTGACAGGTATAGAAATAATTCCATTCTGGCAAGTGTTTCGCCCAAGCAGACGCGACGACCTGTAAAATGATTTTAAACCATACATAAGTTCGAATTTAAGAATTTTTTAGTTTACAATATTGTCCAGACTAAATTGTCCCTACGTGTATATAGTCGCCAGCAGGCGACCTCTCGTGATGCAGCTCAACAGTCTCAGTAACGAATTCAAACTTCAGAGCTATAACTTTTAGCTGCGTAAGGGTGTTATTAAGGAAGCTTTACAAGGATCAGATACTTACATGATTCGAATTCCATCGTAACCCTGTCAGAACTTTGTCACAAGGAACTCATTGTTCACACACACAGGCCTATATATATATATACCGAAGTGTGTATGTGCGTGTGTGAGGATGGATATATTGTAGGATATACTGTATGCGATGATTTATAATTGTATCCAATATTTACATAGGATAAAGAAAGTCGAGAAAAAAGTCGTCCATATGCTTTTGAATGCGATTAGAAAAATATGTAACATACCAATAGAAAAGGGAATGAATTCTTCAGGTCTCCACAGTTTGCCGTCCTCTCCAATGAAACGTTCAGGTCGGAAGATGTCGGGGTCATCCCAGATCTCCGGAGCTCTCATCACAGAGTCCAGGTTGGGAAGGACAATAGTGCCCTTAGGAATCGTGTATCCGCCAAACTCCACGTCATATGCAGGGGCATGGGCCACACTTAGTGGCACAATGTTGGCATAGCGAAGAACCTCCATTACTACAGCCTCCGTGTAAACTAACTGGGGTCTGTCCTGTATGGTGGGCGCTCGCTCAGTCCCGATAAGTCTGTCGATCTCCTCGAAGCACTTGTCCTGCACGTCAGGGTGGTGAAGGAAGTAAACGAGAGCCCAGCGAATAGCTGTAGAGGTCGTCTCCGTGCCTGCTCCAAAGATGTCGAAGGCTAATTTCAGGAGATTAGCATCTGCAAATTGCAAATACTTGTTTACCTTTTATATTTGTTTTGTAGGAATTAACTAGTCTCAGCAAACAGACAGCAATCCAATCCGCGATGATCCTGTCTCTGGTGCCCATCTTCCTCTCTAAGTGAAGCACAGGCGATGGGTCGGCCTGGTAGGCAACCCGTAGGCACTGAGTCATGGCCGATACCTTTTGTGGAAAGTCTTCTAATGCCGTTTGGCATCATGATTTTCTTATGCGTTTATTCTCTTAGCCTTTATCTTTCCCAAAATTGCAGTAGGGCCATTTTGCCGAGTGTGAATGATTTTCTGTTAAATGGGTTGTCTTGGTGCCAAGGGCGAAAATGAAAACGACATTAGGAGAATATGACTTTTCAAACTATTCAAATATTAGAAAAGCGATAGGGGACCTAGAAGAAGATTTTAGCAGCGAAAATTATTTTAAAAATTTGACTTCATCCCTTAAAATATAACTTACAAACCCATACTTGCAGTTAATTATTAATAAATGACCAAAGCGGAGTGTGTGTTTACCGTTGATGTGAGTTGATCCTGACTGCCTGCTGCGATGATGCTGTATTTCTCTTATGTATTTACCAATAAAGTCCTCCTGTGTGCCCTCCTCAAACCTGCGTTTGTGCTCGTCTACAAAAGGTTTAATAAAATCCTGTAGCACAAGCCGCATGCTGTCCACAAGGCGCTGCAACTTAAAGTAATCTCCAGGCAGGTGTCGAAGAAAAGGCAAGACAGTGACTGCAAAACCCGCCCCCGAGTCGTTTATAATGGTATCCATCAACCTAAGGTTGCTTCCAAAGACATCGTCATCATACTCGAAACGTTTGCCAAAGACGATGGAGCAGATGTTGTTGGACACGCTTGCTTGGGTCAAGTGGGTCACATCCAGTGGCTGTCCCTGGCTCTCGGATATGACCCTGACATACTCTTTAACCTCTTCCTGGATCTTTTCCGCCAGGATGTTTGTACCCATCCCTAGCTCACGTAGTATCTCTAGAGAAACTTTTCTTTGGTCTTTCCACACCGGACCAGAAGTGTCAACAACTCCTAAAAAAGGATAAAATTCCCTTAGAAGAATACTCTTATTACTTAGGAGAACCGTAATTAATCAACATTATTATGTTTGTCATCGTAGTTGAGTGCGTGTGCATGTGAAGTGTGATCGTGCTCACATCCCTTCATGTAGCGTCCGAATATATGTACAAAGCTTTAAGTCTGACTGATACTGTGGAATGGCGCTATATATATATATATATACATATATTATGAGTCAATATAATTATCATTATTTTGTCTTTCTGTTGTAAAACTAAAGAGATATTTTAATTTGAGTTTCACTTAAACGATCAAAACGGTCGCCACATTGGATGCTTATTTTCATCAATGCCTAAATCTAAAACTGCCCAAAATGTCTGTTGCCAGATTGATCATTATATCTACAATGTTACAACGGACGTATACACTTCCTGTTAGAACCAAAAACAGTAATGCTGGTGAATAGAGATCACATTCAGCTAAAGGACTGCTAGATCGCAAATCGATGAATCGACCTTTACCCCCAGCCTCCCCCTTACAAAAAGTCAGCAAAGTCACGAAGTCACTAAGTCGCAGAAGAAGAATTTCGAACTAATCTCATCAACCAGATATTCACTTTTTTGCTGTTAATGGGAAAACGGTTTTTACAAAATGTTAAGTGATCTTATATGCGCTTTTCAGCTTTTTTTAGGGGGTGGGGGAGAAAGAACTTACTAGACAGTGCGAGTGTATAAAAGGTTGTATTCCGAATAAAAATATTCATTTTGAGCAGTTATAGCGTTTGAAGTTTGGCATTTCACACAATTCAGAAACTTTCAGGTTGACCTATCACTTAAACTCTATTTCAAAGCTGAAATCTTTAAATCGATGTTAACTTGCCTCTGCTGTCGGTAATAAGATTCAGGAGAGGGAAATGAGGTCTGTCGGAGAATGCGTCGGCGTATTTTACCAGTGCGTCCTTGATGACCTTGTAGCCGTTGAGCACCACCACCAGTTGGCTGCCCATGTACAGACTGAACACATCACCGTACTGTCGTCGCCATGCTGAGAACTGCTGCCGAGGATCTTTCTTCATCAGCAGCAGGTGACCCAGCAGTGGTACAGCCAGCCCGGGTCCTGGAGGTACACCTGCAGGTCGTCTCACGGAAAACCACCACAACAACGACAACGTGGCAACGCTTAAAGGTATTCTAAAGGCAAATTATCGGTGATAAGGCTGTGGGGACGGTCCAAAACGTTTGCAAATTATATTTAATTACGATTGCAGCTCACTAAAACAATACAGGAGAAATAAATGATGCTTTCTTCACCTTATTACCATTTCTTAGCACTACCTCGGTTGCCGATGTTTATAAAAATCGAAAATTTCCAGTGAAATTTACTCGTTATATCCTTCCGCCGAGAAACCGCGATGTCTTCGCGAGACGGTTAGCAGACGATTCCTTTGTATGACGTAGTTCTGGGACGCGTAAGTGTCGGTCAGTACTAGGATTTGAACACAAGTGATCGGTGGTGACTCGTTAGTTGGACTGGTAATATCCAAATTTTTAATAATCAAGGTGGCTATGAGCAATGTCCAACCATATCAGTTTGAACCGATTGCATCAGCTTACACTGGGATCGACTGGACCTCATTGGAAAAAGAAGAAAATGTTCAATCGGCCGAAAGACAAAACAGGTAGGACTAAGCAAGTCACATTGTGTCTACGCGAGCAGAGAGTGAACGAATGCTTTAGATTCAAGTACTTTAAAAAAAAACATAATGCACACTGAGTCCACTAACTACTTGCACTGGGCTTTGTTGTTGACGAATTTACATCGTAATGTGTTTAAAGAATGAAATTACATTTGACATGCTAATTATTTCTTATGCACACACACACCCCGCGGAATATTCACATTGTAAATGATAATAAAGTGTTCTTTAGTTACTTTAGGTTTTAAAGTGAACTTTTCAAAGCTTAGTTTCAAAAATCAATATTTCAACATCGTTTCAATATTTCAAACAGACAATATTTGCAGCCTTTTTAAGGGGGGGGGGGTATATTCTAAATAATGACTTACTGTATGTGTAGTAGATGTATAACAACGATGCAGAGAATATGGCAGTTGCGTTTGCTTTATGCTATTATGCCTGTGCTTTTTAAATTTATGTTTGCAATTTAATTGTGTGGGTACATGAATTTATTTATCAGAGTTTCAGACTGGTGCAGTTGTGAGCATTGTGAGGAGGGGCCACAACAAAAAGAAGAAGAAAAGAAATGTTGCCATTTCTATTCAGAAATAAACAATTATTTAGAGGAGGTCCAGATGTGCATTACCAGTCATAAAGGCATGGCTGGAAATTGTCTATCAAGGTAAAAACTCTTATTTCACATACTTAAATTTTTCCCATGTTTAATTTTTGTGCTGGTTACTTTAGGGATGCTAATTTTCCCCACTCCAATATTGTGTAATTACAAGCATGCAAGTTATTGTCTTTTCCCACTACTGAAAGTAGGTGCAAAACACTGCATAACACCCACACATTTAGATATACAAGCACTTACAAACATTCAGACTGATGCACGTGCTTTTTTTACAACACACAAATTAATACACACACACAAGGTGGAGGAAGTCGGAGTACCTCAAGAAAGCCACCAATGGTTATACCTTGAAAGACATTCAGAAAGATGAGTGTTGGAGCCGAGATCTGACTTCTGACTCCACAACACCTATTTCTTACAGTCTAAGTGAATGGCGCTTTAGCGACTTTGCAGGCAAACCACATGTAAATGCTTACAGACTTTTGAGAGAAATGCTCTGAATATGTAATGACTTTATAATTGATTTTTTTCAGGTTTGTTATTGATTCCACCATAGTGCTAATAAAGCAGATTAATATAAAAAGATGGCGGGAAGACTATATGCACACAGAACCACACAAGTAAAGGATATGCCAGCATTTTTTATTGATAGGCACAGTTTAGTCTGTGCAATATCAAATTAAAAGCATGAATGCAAGAAAAGCACTTCAAAGATAAATATTACACTAAATGTTGAGGCATAAAAAATTATGTATAGTAAAAGCTTAAAAGTGAATTGTCAATAAAATATTCCTTAAACAGCATGAAAATTATCACATTTATCCAAACCCAGTTATGGAACACACTTTATATGAGATGTTAAAAATACTTGCTTGTATCTGACATGAATTGCAAAATAAAATCTTCCCTATACAGCATTCAATTTTTATATTTATTCAAACCCAGTTATGGAACACACTTCACATCATTTTGATGTCTAAAACAAGTGTATCTGGCATTTTTTTTTTACAAGCATCATTTCTGGAACACTTGGAGCTGAATTTATCTCAGTAGTTTTCATTCGTTATGGATTAATAGTAATGCATGGAAAACTTTTTTTTTCTTCCACAGAACACACAGACATGTGGCTGAATTTATCTCAGTAGTTTTCATTCGTTATGGATTAATAGTAATGCATGGAAAACTTTTTTTTCTTCCACAGAACACACAGACATGTGGCTTACTGCAACTTTGTGCGATGGATATGGCACAAGATAGGAAAGAAAAACAGAAAAGTCTTGCCTGCATGTGTTGTTGCAGCGACCAGAAAATAATTTCCGTCAGAGGAGTTTACTGGCTTAAAATATGCTTTATAATATATAGGTGAGTGTTTCTACAAATACATTCATAAGTACATTTAGCTTGTTGTCGACTAATGTGGGTTTTTTTTTATCCCACTATTGAAGGTGGGCTCAAACACCCATGATACACCTGAGGTGCATAGCTCACATTTAGCAGGCATCCCATGCTCCTTATAATCATTCACAAACTCACTCTCACAACACACAAACAAATATGCACACAGGATGAGGAAGCCAAAGAAGAAGTTGGTTCTTTATTATATTTTCAGGAATCATATGCTTTAGTAATCCTGTATTGAAGCATGTAGCACAGTTTTTGATGCTCTTTTCAGAAGTATTGGACTGTCACATTACAGTGTACATCTTGCAAGCACAGTAATCAAAAGAAGAAGAAAGTATTCTGTCATTTTCAGAAATAAAATCCAATGTCTAGTTTACATGTTGCTATAGTGTAGATATATATTTTTTTAAATCCAGGGCCTATATTCCAGATGATCATGCTGACCTTTGCCGTAGGACCCACCATGGTCTTCATGGATATCCACAACATGGTTGCAGATGGAAGCTTACTTGTCTCATACTAGCTGTTCTTTGCCCAGTCCTTCTGGTGATGATGATGAACATCACTACACATAATTCAATAGGCTTTTGGACCATAATGACAAGCTAAAATTACCCTCAGGTCAACTAGACGCAATGATATTCTTAGAAACCCCTGAAAAATAGCAGAAAAGAGAAGTGAAGAGGTGAAAAATCTGTTTCTGTTAAAATTTACCCTTTCCTACACTAAAATCCATATGTAATACTTGTATTTATCCCTCTAAGGCTTAGAAGAATCATACATGATGTACAATGACCTCAATATGATGCGACACTACCAGAAGAAAAAATATAAAATATAATAGTTGATCATTTTAATTTTGATGTCATGAAATTAAATTATAATTTAAAATGATATTTGTTATTAGTTTGAAAAGAAGTGTTAGGAATACCTATAGCCATGTTCTCTACATTAAAATAGTACATAATCTTTTGTTCATGGTGTGGCTGCAACTGATAATGTGTATTTTTATGCTCAAGCGACAATTATTTATTGAGTGATTGATTATCCTCTTATCTTTCAGTTTCTGTAGCATGTACATTATTTAATTGATTGTTCTATAAACATTTAAAAACAGTTTCAACAACGTATCGACATTTCCATAATTTTATAATTCTTTGCACTTCCGTGGATTACAGTAAACGTGCATCAAATGAACACTTTTGAGATGCATATGTATTTCTGTATTTATCAATTAACATTTAGATAATAAACACAATGCCTCATTACTTAAACATGATATAATACACAGGCTAAAGCAACTGCTTGAAGAAAATTAGTACCAGTTTTTCTACCTGTGCTCTTTGAGTGTTGAACTTTTCCAGTCTTTTCCTGTGTGTGCGGTGTCATCTGCCTTTTCTGTCTCACAGTCCAGTCCCCAACATAAGGTCACATCTGCTGGACATTTTCATTTTATTATTAATAAAAAGCAGGTATATTGACTTTTAGAAAGCAATAACTTAATAAAATAATGAAAAAAACGTTTATTTTAATCTACATATCAAGCATTGCATTTATTTGTGGCTTTGAATATCTTTGTTAGGATTAAATAACCATCATTTACAAATTTTATTCTTCCTGAGTTTAGATATAAGAGGTAAACATCAAACATAACTAGAAAGTGGCCGTTATCTTTCTGAATCAGTTTGTGAGGATCTTGAAGAAAACAAAGGTGAACAAACCTGGAAATCTGGGTCTGTTTGCACCCCTTCATGCATGCACAATTTAGCAGTTTATTGTGACTGGTTGGTCATGGTCTGGAATAAACATTATTAATGAAAAATTCTGCTCTGAACTCAGCAATGAATACACTCTTTAATGTTATCTCTGATATACTGCACACAAGAATTAATATAATTAGTGCATGCATGTGTTAACATGCTCATTATGTAAGAAGTATCCTTTCAACATTTTAGAGATTTCATGTTTAGAAACAGAAGCCATCCTTACAAAGACATAGATCAATAAAACAAGCTTTCGTTGTATAAAATGTAAATAATTTAAAATAAAATGTAGCAAGTATCAGATGAACAATAGTAGGCCTATATTTTCTTTATACTTGCAGCTTGATGCATTATTTTCTCACAAGTTACTGTATATTTTTGTCGTTCACATGTTTGATATAGCTACAATCTAATACTTTTTATTATGTACATGCAGTCATTCACAGACTGTAATGTTGATCATGGTAGAATTAGAATCGCAGTTTATTGTTTACAATTTTAGCTAGCATCAGGTGCATTCGTGACACTGACCTGTTTGGCGACTGAATATCATCTGTCAGATGCATCCCATTCTTTTTTTGACAACTTCATAATGCTGAAAAAATGTAGAAACTTATCCCACAGAAACTGAGACACAAAGCGCAAGCCGCGCTGTTCGCTCGATCGTTCGTGTGCTCGTAAAGCTTTATACCAAATGTTTTGAGCACAAGGTGTCCGAGTCTCTAGCCTCACAAAGCTTTGTAGTTTCGTATCTGAGTCGTTTCATCCCTAATTTTATTCTCTTCTCAAGTTTCTGTCATTTGGAAACTTGTGAAAACTATTTTTGAGCTCCTTCCGCCCCTTTTTTTTCGGCAATCGGGTGGCAGCTGCATTCGTTTTGCTTGGTAAACAATCATAAGGTCACGTGACGGAGAACGAGACTTCGTTGAAGCAAGCGAAAGAGTCCGGTGTAATTTCTCTTATTAAACACAACACTCCACATAACCTTCAACTTTTTGCACATGAATAGACACGAAAATAGATGAGATTCACATTAATCATACTCTTTGTGAGAATCTAAACAGTTTTATTTTGCCTTGAGTATACCTTTAAGGCAAGGCCTGTGTTGAAGTCAAGGATTTCCAGTAGAACTGCCATGGTGTTCTGTCAGCTGTCTTTTGGAACAAAGAATGCAGATGAATCCTGTGTGACTAAAGTAGAAACAAATGTAAATGCTTGACGCAGATGAAGAAAAGAGAGTGATAATTTACTAAACTAAAACTACTGATGGGGAAAATCATTGATCGACTAAGCATGGAAAATAAAGGAAATGGGATAACAAAAAAATAACAAGACGCAATTCCTCATTCAAAGACCTTGTATGCGCTAGTAATGGGCTTTGTATCAACCAATCACAGCGCCTTGCTCTCTCTTATGTTTGGTGTAATCTCCACACGCAGCTTTGTGTGGAATTAAGAATGGGTACACAAAATATACACAAAAATTATGGTGTAGTGAACACATGATGACTGAAAACAGTAAAATATATGTTGGGAAAATAGTGTGTTCATCAGTTGAAAGAAAATGTTTGACTATTATTTATGGCGAAAATTGTACATTTGCAAGAGTGTTTGTCAAACATGTTGAAGAAGAAAACAATATCTGTATTGGTTCTCACAGGACGTTCAGAACTAACCAAAGTTTAGAGATGATTGATAAATCAATATTATGGTGAAAGGTTAGAATCGATTCCGTGTAGTCAGAAATCCTTATACTTCTCTGACTTATTTTCCATTCTGCTTTTTCCAGGTTGACCAATAAAATAGCTGAACTGTGTATTGTGTGTTTTTCTTCTCTGTCATTTAGTTACTCCCTGAGATTAGAAACCAAAACGTGTCTTACCTTAGATGTGTGTGTGTGTGTGTGTGTGTGTGTGTGTGTGTGTGTGTGTGTGTGTGTGTGCATGAAGGTGTGAGAGCTGTCATCCAGCACAAGCACAACTAGGAGTATTTACAACTCGCCGTCTTCCCCACTCACACAGTCTGTAGAGGTTTGGAGCTACACTAGTTACCTGTTTTCTTTTTCCGGCATTGTGTGTACAGACCCTAGGCAGGACATGCTTTCTATCCCAAAACGTCAACACTTCTATTCGCCCGTTATCTCTACTACGTCATCTGCTTCACGGTCACTCACTGCCTACGTGGAAGGAAGGGGCGGGAAAGTGTAGAGGGAAGCAAACTGCTGCCAGTGATACAGACTGTCACAAACACACTCCCATACACTGTGATCACAGGTCTGCTCCGACTATCTGTTTTGCGTTTAGCCATGAGACAGGCGAGTGAGGATTTTTCAATACAGTGGTATAGATGTGCTTACAGAAAAAAATACTTAAACACCTGGTTCAGGCGACAGATCCGGACGTTTCAAGTGCTCAGATATGCAGACATAAAGCCACAGTGATAGCGATCTCGTTAAGCCGATGTAATGGCAGGGGTAATTAATTGACGATCTAATGAATGATCACTAGGAGTAAGACAGCCAACGTCTCGTGTACAAAAATGATATATATATAATTATGCTCGCAAAAGCATGTACTTACCACTGAGACTTCTTCTGCTGAGTACTGTCGAAGCTTTGGATGAGTGCTCCCGACTTCACAATCCTCTTTGTATGAAATTTCAGTCGGAGGTAGTATCTGGCCCAGGTCTTGTCATCTAGGCTAAAATTCTTGGCTTGTAGCCAGAGCGCTCGAGCCTGACCTGACACTGCAGTCTTGCGAGCAGTGAACCGAAAAGATTATACACGCGCACTCTGCTATAGACCCCCGTGGGACCCCGGGGTATGCTTGCCTAGCGAGCATTGTAAGAATAGGGTCCCTGCTGTCCAGCCAGGCATGTCGTAAGAGGCGACTAAGGTGGACACCTCACTTAGAGGTAAATTAGGTTGTGGTAGGGCTAACAATCCCACCATGTAAAAAAAATACCCCTTACAGAAACCAAAACCAGAGTACTCATTACGGATGGCGAAGGTAATGAAACACACCAGGTAACTGGACTTATGACGGACGAGAGTCAAACCCGAGAGGGAGCTGGCGCCCCGATGGTGGATTTACTTAAGCCGAAGCAGAAGTTGAGGTGGGGTGCTGGAACGTCCAGACCTTGTATCAGACTGGCAGGTTGCCCGAACTAGTCAAGGAGTTTGACAATTACAACGTGGACATCCTGGGAGTCAGCGAGGTCAGATGGACCAGCACGGGAAAGAGAAGACTATCATCAGGACATACTATCTTGTTCTCAGGAAGATCAGACGACCAACACTCTGAAGGAGTAGCACTACTCCTCAATAGGAAAGCTGAAAAGACACTGCTGGAATGGAAGTCTTATGGACCCAGGCTTCTGAGAGCAAGATTCCATTCAAAGTACACCAAGCTGACAGTGCTAGTTTGCTATGCACCAACAGAAAACTCCGAGGCAGAAGACAAGGATGCTTTTTACGATCAGCTCCAGGCAGCCACGGAGAGCGTCCGAGCCCATGATTTGTTGCTCATCGCCGGCGACCTCAATGAAAGGTGGGAAGTGACAACACCTGCAGGGAGCATATCATGGGCAAGCATGGAATTGGAACCATCAATGACAACGGAGAGAGACTGGCAGACTTTTGTGAAGATTCATTGTTCGTGGGTATAGGGTGGGGGTACACATGAATCCTTTGCCTAGGTTTGTAGAGGTCCTAACATCACAAACGAAAACAGTGAACCAACGACTCGTGAACCGCGTAAAATCTCTTCTCAGGCACACACACACACACACACACACACACACACACACACACACACACACACACACACACACATCTACTAACTCAGTACCCCAGAGCGCTTTAAGTACATTCATTTCTCTTTTTCATTCTTGCTTGCTCGCTCTTTAATACGAGCGCACTGATTAGTTGGTCTTTGACCTTCCTTTTCCATATTCTAATGAGCCAGCCTCGTTCCGTATACATGTCAAGTCAGAAGTTATAGAATGCAATCTATAAATATAGATTTTAAATGTATAGCTAGAATGCATTCTATAGCTAAAGAATTGAAAGGTATATATAAAATGAATCGGATAGCAACTTCTGAGTATAATATAAATGAAACACTTCGGTTTTTACCGAGTTTCTCTCTCTCTCTCTAGCTATACATTGCAATGTATAATTATGTATACATTGCATTTTATACTTATACATTGCATTTTATACTTATAGAATGCAATGTATAGCTATAGAATGCAATCTATAAGTATACAATGAATTGTATAAATATAAAATGCAATCTATAAGTATAAAATGCAATGTATAGCTATACATTGCATTCTATAATTATACATTGCAATGTATAGCTAGAAATAGCAAATTTGAGAAAATTCCCCTCTTGGCACCCCATAAAAACCCATTATTACAAGGAGCTCTTGAAGTGAATACATAACCAGCCGGAAAGAGGAGCGCGGATGGAGCGGATGATAGACAGCATAGGGGCTGGGGAGAGGCAGCGTTGGTGGATGGGGCTTGGCCAGGGAACCCCTATGATGGATGGGACCACATTCCACTGATACCAACCTCACCTTTCTTTCTTCTATCATACTTTGAAAGACGTTCCACACTTATGCATTGAAAACACCGCAGCTGAGATCAGGGACAACAACACTGACTTGAGTTTGCTACGCGAGTTTCTTTTTGGTTATGACAACTGTTTTCTGCTCAATATTTTTTACACTTACAAACTTTGAACCAGGGGGAACTTAGCTAATGTCACGATCGCATTCTTAGTTAATAAGAGTATTAAAGCTTTTAGCAAACAAATATCAGAGTCACTTGAAGTTAAATAGTATATATATTTTTATTGTCAAATTTCAGATCAATTTATTTAATTCACTGTCAAGAACCTGTTTTCTCCTTAGTGCTGTGTACAGCGGTGACACTGACGGCCTAGAGTCTTGTACTTACTGTTGTGACTCATGGTCGTGAATATTTAACTTTCTTATTAATTATTAAATTTATTATTATTTTCAGTTATGTGGGTGTATTACGCTTAATTTAGTTGTCAAATGGTAATGTTTGTTTATTTTTATTATCTAAGAGTGCGTCTGTTTGTTTACAGTTTGAACGGATAGCTTGTTGTTATGCTCTATTGACAGAATATTGAAACTGGTTATTAAGAGATAATGCGTACTAAGACCTATAGTCTATATACTTCTTTTGTTTTCAACAAACCTTATCAGCCTGCTGGCTATTTGAATGTTTTTGGGCAGCTACCTTGACACCATGATTGACTATGTGTATTGTTAGCGTCTAGAAGACGCTCCCTTGTACCGCAATCGCCCACCTGTCAGGTGTGACTTTAGATGGGAACATGTGGTAGGTGCGATGAGGGTGGTCTAGATGCTAGAAGCTGTAATAGCTTGAGTTTTAGACCACACAGCAAACTAAGACCAGAGCAAGATGCTACAGATTTCGTGTCTCCATCAGTGTGCAGTCAGTCGCCTCTCCATAAAGCCTTTTACACGAATGTTTGAAATCCCCTACTTATAAGTGTATACGGTCTGATTTGGTAGGCATGCAAGAATCCATGTGCGCCGATGCACGCCTGCAATTGAAAAACAGACTAACTTTTTCTTGACAAAAAGTATTTCTTACTTATAAATTATAAATCAAATCGGAGAGCAAATTCTTGAAAAAAGTTTAAGTTTAATAAGCCATTCTTTGAGACTACTGGGTCCTAACACCTCTGGTCATAATGAGTTCTTGCAGAAAACCTTTTTCTACTATTTTTAAGCAGCAAATGTAGTCAGTGCGGTTTTATTTGTTGGTTCGTCTGTAAGATGAGAAAGAAGAGTACGATTGAAAGCGCTTGCCGAGGTGCTAGGTGGAAAGGCCCAAAGGGTAGCGATAAATCTATCACAGTTAATGACCAGTCGGATCAGATTAGAAGACTGGACAAAGAAGGTGGTGCGATGTTACTTGCTAGTTGTCCGTGAGATTAGAAAGAAAGAGGAGAGAAAGATTGAAAGGAATTAAGTGGTGTGGCTTAGTGGAGAGGGGTAGAGATAAATCTCTACCACTTAAAGAAAGTCAGATCACATTAACAGGGCTGGACAGCCGAGATCGGGGGGGGGGAGGGCAGGTAGTCTTAAATTTAAACCTAAAACCCACAGGACGCTGTAAAAACCTCACTTTACTGAGCGGCTGCAGACATCTCCTGCTGCTGTTTGAATTTACTTTGTAATGTGTAATGGTCTCCAAAGCTGAATCAGTAAAGGTCTAATAGAAGATCTGAGAACTGAACTGTTCTATAAGACTATATTTGTGAACTGGATTTAGCCGTACAAGAGTGAACAGTGCATACTGTCCTACAACCCTGACATCATGAGATTTTGTAAAGATAAGTCCGCATGATTTTTATACACTGTGATAGAGCTGAATATCTTTTATTAACAAGATTTGTCTCTTTCTTTACCTTCATTTTATTTCCTTATTTCTTATAGTGCTTATTTTGCTTGTGTGGATGCGAAGACTTGCGATACTGGTGTTACAACTTTCTGCAAAACATTTCATTGCACAAACGGGTCCATTTACAGCCTTGTGGTCTTTAATGTAAGCCTAGCTTTGTTGTTTACAATGTCAGTTAAGAAAACAAAGTTAAGCATATATTTTTTTTTGATAACTGGTTCATTTCTTTTGTGGGGGGGGGGAGAGGGGCGCAGTATTTGTCTTTCGCCTAGGGCGCAACACAGCCTTGCGCCGACCCTAATTGAAGGGGGTTACCGATATTCAGCACGAGAAAACAAATTTACCTGTTTATATTCCGTCCCTTAGGAAAAAGAAATGAGAGTAGAATCACAAAAAAGGCAAGAAGGTATTGATCTTTTATTTTCAATTTACAGAGGATCTCTTCGTTGCCATGACTGCAGTGATGATTCAAGATGAGACCACAACATTTCTGCTGGGTGGGCGGGATGGTGACGCTGGTGTTGTAGCTATGGTGGTGGTCGAGTCGGCGTCCTTCCGGCTTAACCGATCGGTCACCTGCACTTGCTAAGCAAAAATCCCAGGGTGCGTCGCGTCCACAGATGGGGTAAAGGTCAGGGCTGTCTCTTTTCAATTTCTCTTATCTACTGCATGTCTGTTCTCTCTCTAATCCTTCGTTGGTTTATTTAGTAGAAACGTGTTTCCATCTTGAGGTGATTTCGCACTATGACGGGAGAGGGACGGGGAGGAAACTGGAGTAAACCCCCGACGCTCTAACTGTTATTTAAAACTGACCCGTGGATTACAGTCATATCGGTGGACGAAGATTAAATTAGAATATTCTAATCTTAAAAACAACAGTAGCAGCATAGTTAATCAATCTACAAATGTATACAAATTTAAAGACTTTCATGATACAAGACATTAGTACAAATTTTCTCTAGAAACAAACTGATGATTATAATCGATGGTAAAAAAAAAAATCCAATCAAAGATGGGTCCACAAACTGTTTAAAAACATCTTTTAGTGTGCCCTACACACTGATCGTGTTGTAGCCTCACAATATTTTGCCATTGACTCACGCCAAAACCCGTCTGAAGGGCCTTCCTGGGTCAACAATCTGTGTTTATTGCGTGTAACACAAAAGCTTAAGTAAAGAAATAGCAGAGAGTCGCCCCCCCCCCCGCTATTAGATGTCTTGCAGACACTATAGGGCTTTGAGTATAAATGAATAGCAAACTGATATCTGTTTCGGCGTCCTCTGAGACGCTTCCATCCTCTCTATTGCTTATTTCATTCATATATCTCCATTTTACAACACATCCTAGGCACAGCTCGAAGCTTGAAATGTTCAGGGAAATATGTTACTCCCATCAGGCCTTGCAAAGGTGGAAGCTCTCCACTTTCCGGAGGCAGGAATCGGAAGTGTTGTACCATTGTTGACAGGTATAGAAATAATTCCATTCTGCCAAGTGCTTCGCCCAAGCAGACGCGACGACCTGTAAAATGATTTTTAACCATACATAAGTTCGAAAGAATTTTAGTTTAAAAAAAATTCCTGACTAAAGTGTCCCTATGTGTATATGTTACGACCAAAGTCCGAAGTCCAGCCGTTTCTCGACTTGGCCGGCCATTTCGCACGTTGGTCGAGAGGTATAACCAAAGTCGGGTGTACTTGAAACGATCAGTGTATATTCTACTTTGACCGGCCATTTCGCGAAGTGGCCGCGATACTCCGGCCAAAATGCGATGTGCTGATTCAAGAATGCCCGGTATGTGGCGTCCATTCTGCACGAGAAACTACTCCCACTTGATTCCGTAGGCACAGACACAGAAGAAAAATCACTACGAATTGTTCCGTCTTTCCAATCACAGCACGAGGCCAAGGCTACACGAGATGCAACTGTTCTACTAAGTGAACAACAAACCGCTGTAAATGCAAAAGCAACAAACTTTTGTGTTATTCGAATTGCCACAAAAGGGCATCTTGTTGTAATGAGTGTTTACAGAGATTGATAATTTATAAATAATGAAGTTACGGTTATACAGATCCAACAAAACATGCCAGTGATTTTTTTCTTCCGACTTTGGGTGATCTTCCCATGCCATTTCACGATCGGGCCGGCCAGTTCCCAAAATCAAGAAAAGATCGGACATTGGCCACCAATTTACAGCGCTCTTAGCCATTTTCCGTTTTGGCCGATTTCGGGCTTTCGCCTCAACATAAATAGTTCGTCAGCAGGCGATCTCTCGTTTCGCAGCTGAACAGTGTCATGGCCGTCTTAAGTTTGCATATTAACCTCTTTGGCTTCTTCACAACGGTTAACCTAACGGCACAACAATCAACCAGCTGAAACTAATTAGGTTAAATAATCAATTCAAACTTAAGAGCTATAACCTTTAGCAGTGTAGGGGTGGGGTTTTTTTTTTTGGAAGCTTTACAAGGATCAGGTACTTTCTTAACTCACATGATTCGAATTCCATCGTAACCCTGTCATAACTTGGTCACTAGGAACTTATTGTTCAAACACAAGCCTATGTATACCGGTGTGTGTGTGTGTGTGTGTGTGTGTGTGTGTGTGTGTGTGTGTGTGTGTGTGTGTGTGTGTGTGTGTGCGTGGATATATTGTAGGTTATCCTGTACGCGAGGATTTATAATTGTATCCAATACTAACATAGCATGAAGATAATCAAGAAAAAGTCGTCCATAGGCTTTTGAATGCGATTAGAAAAATATTTAACAGACCAATAGAAAAGGGAATGAATTCTTCAGGTCTCCACAGTTTGCCGTCCTCTCCAATGAAACGTTCAGGTCGGAAGATGTCTGGGTCACCCCAGATCTCTGGAGCTCTCATCACAGAGTCCAGGTTGGGGAAGACTAAAGTGCCCTTAGGAATCGTGTATCCGCCAAACTCCACGTCATATGCAAGGGCATGGGCCACACTTAGTGGCACAATGCTGGCATAGCGAAGAACTTCCATTGCGAAAGCCTCCATGTAAACTAACTGGGATCTATGCTGTATGGTGGGCGGTCGCTCAGTGCCGACAACTCTGTTGATCTCCTCGTAGCACTTGTCCTGCACGTCAGGGTGGTGAAGGAAGTAAACGAGCGCCCAAAGGATAAGTGTAGAGGTCGTCTCTGTACCAGTTCCAAAAAGGTCGTAGACTAACTTCGGGAGATTAGTGTCTGCAAATTACAAATACTTCCCATATAGCAATGAAACAGTTTATAAACTTTTTAAAAACGCTAACATAATTGTAATAATGTAAAAGTTTGATATTAAATATTTTAGAAACATTTTAGAAACATTTATCGAATAAACATTTAAAACTGAAACATTTTGCAAAAATTATAAAATGGTAGGAAACATAACATTTAATCAAAAATATTAAATAAATGTTATGTAAACATTTGCCAAAAAGGTATATGATGTAGGATTATGATGTAGTGAGTATGACGTAGAAAGTATGATGTAGAATGTATGACATAGTAAGGAATTGTTGAATGAGAGAAACCACAGTGCATGGAAGCTATAGAACTGAATATAGACGCTTACTATTAAGTAATATTCAAACTCTAATGTGTATTCTAATAAAATCTATCTTTTTTTGTACTATAGATTTGTAGATTTGAAAACAGTTATACACCATGCACTTCGTATTACCGCAACGTTGGATTGTTTCCCTTGCTAACGCTCAGAGAAGATAAATTTTCGTTTCAAAAACAAGATTGTCATCACCGTTTTCTTAGTGAACCTTCGTAGAAATACGGTAAAACGTTAAAGATAACAACTACAGTCAGAATGTCAAGAGAGGCCTCAAACAGATGGCGCCATTCTAAATTAAAAGTCACTTTATGTTGCCGCACCTGAAAGCTAGATGCTACTATAGTGTAGTAGTTAAAACCCTCGCTTGTTCCTGTTATTGTAAGTGGGTTGGAGTTCAGATCTTATCTTTGGATATTCTTCGTATGGATATTCCCTGTCGTGGCATATGCATGTCTTTCCATGATGCAGCGTTAAGACCAGTGGCTTAGAAAAGCTTGTGACAGATCTAACTGATGTGAGGTGATGGAAGAAAGAGTGTTTGTCAGAATGCGTATGGATGATGTATGACGTGAGAGAAGCAGGGAAAATGAGAAGCTGCTGAATTGGATTGAGGAGTGGAAGACATTTTTTTATCTGTGGATAAAATTTATTTTGCGCAAAAGAACCTGTATTTGTCTGGCCCGTGCACGTCAATTGGAAGAGGGAGAGAGAGAGAAAGTGAGAGTCACGCTTCCCGAGGTTGTGACACAACTATTAAATACTTTACAGGAAAATGTTTATAAAAGAGCTTAAAAAGGTAGAAAATAAGTTTTAAAATAGTTTTGAATGTAAACGTTAAGAAAACATTTTTCCGATTGCGCAAAATAAACATTTTCGAAATATTTTCTGCAAACATTATTCAGACATTTCGTGAGAACATTTATAAAACATTTATAAAAGGTTTAAATGCTATCTGGGTTGTTTACCCTTTATATTTGTTCTGTAGGAATTAACTAGTCTCGGCAAACAGACAGCTGTCCAAAGACATAAATCCTCGATGGTCCTGTTTCTCGTGCCCATCTTCCTCTCCAAGTGAACTACAGGCGATGGGTCGGCCTGGTAGGCAACACGTAGGCACTGAGTCATGGCCGATAGTTTTTGTGGAAAGTCTTCTTATGCCGTTTGGCATCATGGTTTTTTTTTTTTAGAAGGGTTTACTCCCGTAGCCTTTATCTTTCCCGAAATTGCAGTAGGGCCATTTTACTTTCCCGAGTGTGAATGATTTTCTGTTAAATGGGTTGTCTTGGTGCCAAAGGCGGAAAAGAAGCAACATTACGACCATATGACTTTTCAAACTATTCAAATATTAGAAAAGAGTTAGGAGACCTAGAAGAAGATTTTTGCAGCAAATAGAAATGTAATTCACCCCTTAAAATATCACTTATAAGCCCATACTTGCGGTAAACTATTTTAAAATAACAAAGCGGAATGTATGTGTTTACCGTTGATGTGAGTTGATCCTGACTGCCTGCTGCGATGATGGTGTATTTCTCTTATGTATTTACCAATAAAGTCGTCCTGTGTGCCTTCCTCAAACCTGCGTTTGTGCTCGTCTACAAAAGGTTTAATAAACTCCTGTAGCAAAAGCCGCGCGTTGTCCACAAGGCGCTGCAACTTAAAGTAATCTCCAGGCAGGTGTCGAAGAAAAGGCAAGACACAGGCTGCAGCACCCGCCCCCGCGTCGTTAACAATGGTATCCATCAACCTAAGGTTGTTTCTAAAGACATCGTCGTCATACTCAAAGCGTTTGCCAAAGAGGATGGAGCAGATGTTGTTGGACACGCTTGCTTGGGTCAAGTGGGTCACATCCAGTGGCTGTCCCTGGCTCTCGGATATGACCCTGACATACTCTTTAACCTCTTCCTGGATCTTTTCCGCCAGGATGTTTGTACCCATCCCTAGCTCACGTAGTATCTCTAGAGAAACTTTTCTTTGGTCTTTCCACACCGGACCAGAAGTGTCAACAACTCCTAAAAAAGGATAAAATTCCCTTAGAAGAATACTCTTATTACTTAGGAGAACCGTAATTAATCAACATTATTATGTTTGTCATCGTAGTTGAGTGCGTGTGCATGTGAAGTATGATCGTGCTCACATCCTTTCATGTAGCACTTTGAGGCTTCCTCATACTGTAGAATAGCGCTATATATATATATATTATGAGTCATTATAATTATCAATATTTTGTCTTTCTGTTGTAAAACTAAAGAGATATTTTAATTTGAGTTTCACTTAAACGATCAAAACGGTCGCCACATTGGATGCTTATTTTCATCAATGCCTAAATCTAAAACTGCCCAAAATGTCTGTTGCCAGATTGATCCATTAACTACAATGTTACAACGGATTTATACACTTCCGGTTGGAACCAAAAAAACTGCAACACCCACATCTCCCGAAGACCCCTTCCCCCCCCCCATAGTGCGAAATCACCGAGAGGTGGAAGCACTTTCCCTTACAAAATCAACAATAACAACAACCACCAAAAACTGCAGTCCAGTAATCGATGCTGGTGAATAGAGAGGGTCACATCCATCTAAAGGACCGCTAGACCGCAAATCGATAAATCGACCTTTACCCCCAGCCTCCCCCTTACAAAAAGTAAGCAAAGTCACGAAGTACTAGAGGAAGAATTTCGAACTAGCCTTATCAACCAAATGTTCACTTTTTTTGCTGTATGGGAAAACTTGCGAATGAAAACGGTTTTTACAAAATCTTAAATGATCTTACATGCGCTTTTCAGCCTTTTAGGGGGAAGGGGGAAGGGGGAAGGCCGGCATTTCAAACAATTCAGAAACTTTCATGTTGACCTATTACTTTAACTCTCTTTCAAAGCTGAAATCTTTAAATCGATGTTAACTTGCCGCTGCCGTCGCTTATAATATCCAGGAGAGGGAAATGAGGCCTGTCGGAGAATGCGTCGTCATTTTTGACCAGTGCCTCCTTGATGACCTCGTAGCCGTTGAGCACCACCACCAGTTGGCTGCCCAGGTACAGACTGAACACGTCACCGTACCGTCGTCGCCATGCTGCGAACGGCTGCCGAGGATCTTTCTTCATCAGCAGCAGGTGACCCAGCAGCGGTACAGCCAGCCCGGGTCCTGGAGGTACACCTGCAGGTCGTCTCACGGACAACCACCACAACAACGACAACGCGGCAACGCTTAAGGCAAGGCCTGTGTTGAAGTCGAGGATTTCCAGTAGAACTGCCATGGTGTTCTGTCAGCTGTCTTTTGGAACAAGGAATGTAGATGAATCCTGTGTGACTAAAGTAGAAACAATATAAATGCCTGATGCAGATGAAGAAAAGGGAGTGATAAGGTAGTAAACTAAAACTACTGATACATTGTAAATAAAAGGAAATGGAAAAATAAAAAATAACAAGACGCAATACTTCATTCAAAGACTTATGCGCTAGTAATGAGCTTTATTTCAAGCAAACACAGCGCCTTGCTCTCTCTTATGTTAGGTGTAATCTCCACACGCAGCTTTGTGTGGAATTAAGAATGGTTAATACACACAAAAATTATGGTGTAGTTTACACATGATGATAGAAAAACAGTAAAATGTGTGATGGGAAAATAGTGTGTTTATCAGTTGAAAGAAAATTTGTGGCTATTAGTTATGGCGAGAATCGTACATTTGCAAGAGTGTTTGTCAAACATGTTGAAGAAGAAAACAATATCTGTATTTGTTCTCACTGGACGTTCAGAACTAACCAAAGTTGAGAGATGATTGATAAATTAATATTGTGGTGAAAGGTTAGAATCGATTCCGTATAGTCAGAAATCCTTATACTTCCCCGACTTATTTTTCCATCTTGTTTTTACCATGTTGATGAATAAGTAGCAGAACTGTGTATTGTGTGTTTTTCCCCTCTGTAGTTTACTTATTCCCTAAGATTCAAAACCAAAACTTCAGTCTTATTTGCCCCTAGATGTGTGTGTGTGTGTGTGTGTGTGTGTGTGTGTGTGTGTGCGAGTGTGCGCGTGTGTGTGTGTGTGTGCATTAATGAGTGAGAGCTGCCCAGTAGTCTTTACGACAGCAACAGCCATCTATCGTACACAAGATGTATGCAGATGTGTGTGTGTGTGTGTGTGTGTGTGTGTGTGTGTGTGTGTGTGTGTGTGTGTGTGTGTGCATGAAGGTGTGAGAGCTGTCATCCAGCACAAGCACAACTAGGAGTATTTACACCTCGCCGTCTTCCCCACTCACACAGTCTGTAGAGGTTTGGAGCTACACTAGTTACCTGTTTTCCTTTTCCGGCATTGCGTGTACAGACCCTATCTATCTTAAAACAAGGTGTCGACACTTCTATTTGCCCGTTATCTATACTGGGTGCTTCGTCATCTGCTTCACGGTCACTCACTGCCTACGTGGAAGGAAGGGGCGGGAAAGTGTAGAGGGAAGCAGAGTGCTGCCAGTGATACAGACTGTCACAAACACACTCCCGTACACTGTGATCACAGATCTGCTCCGTCTGTAGTGTTTTGCGTTGGCCGTTTAATCGTAGGTTCCAGTGCGGCATTGAAGGAAAGTAGCCACAGCGCATCCCACTGTGTGTTTAGCTGATTCACATTGTGTGGCGTTTTTGTTGTTTTTGCTGTTGTACTTAATATTATTCAATCAGATATGGGTAGAGACAGACACAAGGACAGAAAATATGATTCCGGCACAAAGAAAACAAAAAAGAGGAAAGAACGAGACGAAGTTGAAAGAAGTCAAAGAGGGTCTTTCGAAAAATTCTTAGTGATTATGCATTCCTCATCTTCACCAAATCATCTCCGGGAGGAAACCACAAACGTGCCAACACAAATTAAACAGAATCTTAATGAGTGACCTGATTCTCCACTTTTGTTTATTACGTGCAGTGATTGGGATAATCAAAATCTTGAGCAACAGAAATCTTTTTCTGCCAAAGATGCTGAAGACATCGAACATGACGTCAACGAAACAAGAACAAATGTTCAGCTAATAGTGAAGTGTTCCAGAGTAGTTCAGACTCTGAACAGGATACTGGTGACCACGAGACAGGTCATGCAGAGCAAGAACTACCGCTCCCAACTGCTAGTGACCAAGAAGTAGATATATTTGACCCCGGTAACTGGAACCACGTGAACATTTTTCTCCCGCTTTATATTTAAGGAAACTGGCTAATGGGGAATGTGTAAATCGTTGGTGTACTCCAAAGCCAAACATGAGGCCTTTTGTTGCAAATTATACACCCGTGAAATAGCCAAAACAATAAGCTAACACAGGACGGTAACCGTGATTGGAAGCATCTTTCCATGACTCTTAAAAAATCATGAATATTATATTGTAATAAATCTGATATGGTTATTCATTATTTAGAAGACATCCAGCACTTTTTATTGCCCTGCTACGTATGTTGTGGCGGCTTCCAACGGCCCCACAATTCTATTTGCCAAAGGCCCCGCACCCCCCCCCCAGCGCTGGCTCTGTCGATTAAAATGTATTTTAAGATCATTTTTAACTTTTATTTTAACATATGAGTGTATTTTCCTGTCAGGTCAACAACCAAGGAATCAATTTTTAAAGAAAAGTCAAACTGCACAAAATTGACCCTTAACACCTTTCGGGGCCTCCAGTACGAAAATGTTCTCATTTCGTCGTGGCGGGTCACATTTGCGCGCTGGTGAAATGGGAGAGCCGGAGAAACGAAACGTTTACTCTGAGTGCAGAAACTTGCAAAACAAAGTGGACAGATCCTTACTTTTTTATGCAACATGAAAAACGTAAAGTTGACTCTAAGCGCAGAAACTTGCAAGAAAAGTGGACAGATCTTTAGTTTTTTTTTATGCAACATGATAAAAAGCCAACGTGTTTGATTTGCAAAGAAAGTGTGGCTGTTTTTTAAGGAACACAATATTAAACGGCACTATGAAACAAAGCACAAGAACGGGTATGGCGGCATCTTTGGTTCGAGCCGTGAAGAAAAGATTGCTAAGTTACTTCAAGATATTGGAGCCTTGACGAGAATATTTAACAAGAAAAGAGAAGAAATTGAGGCGGTGGTAAAGGCAAGATACCGAGTTGCTCACATTTTGAGCAGAGAAGTGAAGCCCTTACTGACGGCTAATGGGTAAAAAAGCGCTTGCTATCAGTGGTGGAGGAAATGTGTCCTGAAAAGAAGAATTCAGTTGAAGCCGTCATCCTTTCTCGCCTGACAATTGCACTGCGAGTGGGAGATATGGGGAAAAATATCCAGTCAAAACTAAGGGACAAAGTAGTAAATATCGAATTGTTTTCTATTCTACGTCAGGATCAGCAGCTAGATATGTCTTTCCCCAAAACAAGAATGATGTAACTTCTGGGGCTCTTGAAGGACAATTTTAATGAAAGATTTGTGGATTTTCATGATTTGAAGAATGAAATACGTCTCTTCGAAAATCCATTTGCAGCAGACGTGTCATGTGACCCAACATACTTTCAACTGGAACTGATTGACTTGCAAAACCAGACATCCCTGCTTGACAAATTTCGAGCGCGCAGACAATTGATTTCTACGCCGTGTTGCCTGCAGAGACTTTTCCAAATCTCCCAAAGCAAAACGTTCAGGATGATCACGATGTTTACAAGTACTTATGTGTGTAAACAAACGTTTTCAGTGATGAAGCAGGCGAAACCCGTCTTACGTCATCGCCTCGCGGACGAACATTTCTAGTCAGTCCTCCGACTTGGTGTCTCTACGATGCAGCCGGACATTGAAAAGTTGGTTTCTGGAAAACAGCTTCAAACAACCCACTAATTACTACAGAATTAATTGTAAGTACAACGCGTGTCTAAAAAATGGAATCTCCTCTATTTTTTTTTCTTTTTGTATTTTTGCGGTGAAACGGCCCGTGACACGCCTGTTGGAAATTTATATGGCCTCCCAGGACGAAAAAGCTTGGGGGTCACTGTTTTATACTATTACTGCAGTTACATTTTGTTTTCGTGTAAAAAAAAACATAGATCCGCGAAAGGGGTAAACCTGGTCCAGACTGATCTCGTTATCCAGTAGTTACAGCTCGTGACTTAGTACAGGGGGACCCCGCATGAGCTTAGAACAGTCCGTTGGCACTCTTGGAATCGAAAGATTGTGCTTTGTTAATTGTATTGCCAAAAGGTTTATATTATTAATTCGACGTAGAAAATAAATGTGATGAAAATGCGTTTAGAGTCCGAGTAGAGGTCGGAGTAAAACGAACAAGAGAATCTCGTTGGATGAGAGTAGAGTCAGTGAACGGTAGCTTCGGAAATCAAAGGGTCACAAAAGAAACACAGTATGTTGTCTTACAGTTAGCTGCTCACCATGCCCAAAACAAGCAAATAAGTCGGTTGCGGCTTTCTTTTTAAATATAATAGTGCAGATGTAAAAAAAAAAGACGGGGGAAAAAAGTCTTAAAAACTTGGTTTGGGCAACAGATACGGACTTTTCAGGTAAACAGCTGTTGCACAAGGATGAAGGCACGTTGACAATCGCTATCTTGCTGCTTCTAAATAACCACAGGGCTAACTAATCGACTACATAATTAATGACACATTAGCAACGAGGACATCTAATGTTGCATGGACGGAAACGAGCCAGTCGGATAGTATATTATCAAATTTAACTACCCAGCCTAGGTCACTCTAGCGAGGACAGTCAAAAATTATATAAATATGTTATGCATGCTCGCAAAAGCGTACACTCACCACCACCCTACCTGCACTTCCTGAGTACTGTCGGAACGTTGGACGAGTGCACCCCACCACAAGATCCTCGGTACACAACAGAGATCGGACTAAACTAGAGGCCCACGTCCTTGCGTTCAAGCTGCGCGCTTCTTGGCTTCTAGCCAGCTGGCAGTTTCGCTAAAATAAACTCGAGCCGAACATGATATTATTTTAAGGGTCGGACTCTCTTCCTCGTCCTTCAACACACACGATAAACCCTGTCTACACTTCGACAGAAACAGAAAGAGCTGATTTGTGTCTCTTTTTAAATCAGCATGATAGTTTGCTGAAACCTACAACAGTATTATTCATAATTTGTTTTATGAACCTGAAATAATTACCCGTATGTTCTTTAATTTTGTTTATCATAATTTTGACATAAAACCCTGTAGGGTGTCATGCCCAGTCTTGATATAGTTCAGTTTGGTCAGTGCTTTTGTCATTCATTCGACGCCTACCTCACTGATGTTAAAAGAAAAAAAAAAGCTGTTGATGAGAACAGAATTGTAATTTTACATACTTCAATAAAGTTAGTACCAGTTTCAGTGCAAAACATCACATACCGTCTTCGCCGTTAAAATCCACTTTTTAAAAACTCAAGAGTTAACTTGAGATTAAGAAAACGCCGAAAAGAGTATTAAAGAATGAGGCAGCAGTAGGTCGACGGTCATTGATGGGGAAATGAGAGTTGGATACACGGTGCAACGATATATCTACCATCAAAGTCGCCCCTGTGATTTTATATGTTAAGGTTGTTTGTGCAGATGTACTCTTTATATATACTCTTTCCATAATTTGATGCCTGATTGCGTTCATTGTATGCTGTGCTCGTATGTTGTAGTAGCACCAGTTTCGAGGAAGTCATTTTTGTCCTTCGTACTAAATAGGTCCCCAGTTTACATTCACTCCAAATCAGTCGCACAAAAAACATTGAAAAACGACTCGTGAACGCCGTAAAATCTCTTCTCAGGCTCACACACACACACACACACACACACACACACACACACACACACACACACTCAGGACCCCAAAGCGCTTTAGGCACATTCATTTCTCTTTTTCATTCTTGCTTGCTCGCTCTTTAACAGTTCCTGTAGCTCAAACGGTGTCGGAACAAGCAGCGCACTCATTGGCTACGTCTGCTTCCTCCAGCTGTCACTCCCTAGCAACGGCACGCACGAAATAGTGGTCTGGAACATCCACAACGCCGAGTGTTCCTTGCAAAGATGGCAGCTCTCCAGTTCCCGATGTCAGGAAATGAAAGCGCTGTATCAATGCTGCCAGGTACAGGAACTGGAGCAACAGTAAGAAATGTTAGACAGAAGTATATTCAGAGAAACCTTTTTTAATAAAGAATGTGAAAACACAGAATGTTTGGGCAAATCGAACAGAAGGTAGACAAATTCGTATAACTTACGAAGCTTTGATTGAGCATTTTCCCCATTGTCATAGACGTAGCAACTGTGCTAAACATATAAGCGATTTCCCAAAAATATAATAAGAACATATTCCTCGTAAGGTTTCAATGGCTAATAATTAATAAAAATCATCATCATCATCATCATCATCATCATCATCATCATCATGCAAACCAGTTGAAAATGGAATTACTTCTTCGAAGAGTAGTAGTTTGTCATCAACTCAACGACGACAAGACCTAAGCGTTACTGTGCAGCCCCAGAGCCAGACGGGAGCAGACTGGCATTAGTGATGTGCAGGTCGGTGACGCCTCCATAGCCTTTGCTGACTGTGTACGGGACCTAGGGCTCTTTATTGATGCAGAGCTCTCCATGTGTAACCATGTTAGTTCTGCTGTGTCAAAATCCTACTACTTTTTGAGGACTTTAGGTAGACTACGGCCCATGCTGACTCAAGCTGCTGCCAACTCACTTGCTCTGGCTACCATCATATCGAGATTAGACTACTGTAACAGTGCATTGTGGGGTATACCTGCTACGCAGTTAGATCAACTCCAAAGAGTTCAGAACACAGCCGCCAGGATTGTCACCCGTGCAAAGTCGTCCACTGAGCACATCACCCCTATATTACGGAGCCTTCACTGGTTCCAGTGAACAAGCGCATTTACCACAAAGTGCTTTCGATTGCTCAGTCCTGCATGTTTAAAACTGCTCCTGACTATTTACAAGAGGTAGTTCCTCCTTACCAGCCGTCACGTGGTCTGCGCTCTGGCTCCCAGTTACGCTTCTGTCTCCCTGCAGTGGAAGACACAAACAAGAAGCGCACTGGAGCCAGGGCCTTCAAAAACGCGGCACCTAAACTGTGGAATGCCCTGCCATCGTCATTGTCCACGAACACCTCAGCAACCACGTTTCGGAAAAGACTAAAGACCCATTTGTTTACATAAGAAGAACTTAAACAACCAAGCACCACTTCTATCTTTATTGGTTTTACTTTCCTGATTTATTATTTTTTTTTTCTTCTCTTCTGTTTTTGCTGCGCAATGAGCATTCTTCTGAATAGGATACCTGCGCATTATAAATGGACATCATCATTTTCATCAACAGCTAAAACAAGAACTGAATGTGACGGCTTATTTTCTGTTCACGCAGCTGGCGTACACGAATAGGTGGATATTCGACGAGAAACGGGGCGGAAAGACTGTTTGTACCGATTACATGAACTACTCAAGTTTCAGTCACGTTGTTGCTTACAGTTCCGTTTTAACGGACCACGTCAGCGTCAAACACAGTGTCTGCCGGCAAATGTGTGATGTGTGCACCTTCCCTGACGACGTGCATCAATCCGAAGAGGGTTGTAGCGTCAGAATAATTGCTTCGTATATAAAGTTGTCTCTGGGGCAAGATGACATAACAGGAGGACTGGTGTCTAGTTTCCGCTGATTTTCTGTAACTTCAAACTCCACGCAGATAAGATTGCAACAACTCACTCCAGGTCACGCGTTTTGCGCAAAAGTTTCAGCGACTTCTAATTGGAAAGAAGTCATTAGACTCTGTGTGTGTGTGTGTGTGTGTGTGTGTGTGTGTGTGTGTGTGTGTGTGTGTGTGTGTGTCAATTTGCATATGACATCCAGGATAGCATGTCATCACAATTCTCCAAAGAAAGTGTAGATTTAAAGTTTCAAAGGAGCATGTTGTCCCAAAATCGCTGCAACTTAAAGTCATCTCCAGGCAGGTGTCGTAGCAAAAGGCATGAGAGTGACTGCGCCACCCACCCCCACGTCGTGAACGATGGTATCCATCAACCTAAGGTTGTTTCCAAAGACATCGTCGTCATACTCGAAGCGTTTGCCAAAGACGATTGAGCAGATGTTGTTGGACACGCTGGCTTGAATCAAGTGGTTCAGATCCAGTGGCTGACCTTGGCTTGTATATGACCCTGATATACTCTTTAACCTCCTCCTGGATCTTCTCCGCCAGGACGTTTTTACCCATCCAAAGCTCACGCAGGATCTCTAAATAAACCTTTCTTTGGTCTTTCCACGCCTTAAAAAGAATAACATTTTCTTACAACAATACTCTTATTTCTTAGGAGAACCGTAATTATCAAATATTATTCTGTTTGTCATCACAGTTGTGTGCGTGTACATGTGAAGTATGATTCCTTCGTGTAGCGTCCAAATGTATGTACAACGCTTTGAGTCTGGCTGACACTGTAGAATGGCGTTATATATATATATATATTATGAGTCATTATAATTATCATTATTTTGCATTTCTGTTGTAAAACTAAAGAGATATTTTAATTTCAGATTCACTTATGATTACAAATAATTACACGATCAAAATAGTCGTCACATTGGATGGACAGGAACAGCCCATCTTCATCAATGCCTAAATCTCAAGTTGCCTAAACTGTCTGTTGCAAGATTGATCCATTAACTACAATATTACAACTGATTTATACACTTCCTGTTAGGACATAAAACTGCAATCACAATAACCGGTGCTGGTGAATATAGAAGGTCACATTTACCCCCAGTCTCACCCCCTTCCAAAAAGTAACGAAGGCATAGAAAAAGAATTTCGAACTACCCTAGTCAACCAGATATTCACTCCTTTAGCTGTATGGAAAAACTCGCGAATGAAAACGGTTTTTACAAAATCTTAAATGACCATATATGCAATTTTCAGCCTCTTTTCGGTGGGTGGGGGCGGCGGTTAGAGATGTAGATTTGATGTAAATGAACTTACTAGACAGTACGAGTGTATGAAAGGTTGTATTTCGAAGAAAAATATTTATTTTGAGCAGTTATCGCGTTTGAAGGCCGGCATTTCAAACAATTCAGAAACTTTCATGTTGACCTATTACTTTAACTCTCTTTCAAAGCTGAAATCTTTAAATTGGTTATAATATCCATGAGAGGGAAATGAGGCTTAACTAACGGAGAAGGCGTCGGCGTTTTTTACCAGCGCGTCCTTGATGACCTTGTAGCCGTTGAGCACCACCACCAGTTGGCTGCCCAGGTGCAGACTGAATACATCCCCGTACTGTCGTCGCCATGCTGCGAACTGCTGACGAGAATCTTTCTTCATCAGCAGCAGGTGACCCAGCAGCAGCGGTACAGCCAGCCCGGGTCCTGGAGGTACACCTGCAGGTCGTCTCACGGACAACTACCACAACAACGACAACGCGGCAACGCTTAATAAGGCAAGGCCTGTGTTGATGTCGAGGATTTCCAGTAAAACTGCCATGGTGTTCTGTCAGCTGTCTTTTGGAACAAAGAATGTAGATGAATCCTGTGTGACTAAAGTAAAAACAATGTAAATGCCTGACGCATTAACTATCCAGCATAAGTAGGAGTATTTACAACTCGCGTCTTCCCCACTCACACAGCTTGGAGAGTTTTGGAGCTACATTAGTTACCTTTTTTTTTCGTACATTTTGTGTACAGACCCTAAAGGGGAAGCGGATGGCAGAGTGGTTAGACTCCCGGTAAGCGCAGCAAACTTCCCCCAGTCGACCCAGCTGGCGGGAATGGGTACCTCACTCCATAGAGGGTTGGGGAAGGTAAGGCAGCGAGGGAGAGGAGATGGGCATCGCCCTCATGTAAAGCTGCCCCCGAGAAAAGTGGGGTATCTAACACCTCACCCCCAACGACCTGAAAAAGTTAGGAAATGACCTTTACTTTACCGTGCAGACCCTAGGCAGGACTTGCTTTCTACCCAAAAACAAGTTGTCAACACTTATTTTCGCCCGCCATCTCTACTCGGTCACTCACTGCTTACGTGGAATGAAGGGGCGGGAAAGTGTTGAGGGAAGCAAAGTGCTGCCAGTGATACAGGCTGTCACAAACCCACTCCCGTACACTGTGATCACAGCTCTCTGCTCCGTCTGTAGTGTTTTGCGTTGACCGTTTGAACGTGGGTTGCAGTACGGCATTCAATGAAAGTAGCCACAGCACATCCCACGCCTAACCCCGTTAAACCAGCTCCAAATAAGTAGACAAGCGAGTGAGGAGTTTTCAATACAGTGGTACAGATGTGCTTACAGAAAAAATCTTAAAAACCTGGTTAAGGGATAGATCCGGACTTTTCAAGTGCTCAGCTGTGCAAACATAAAGCCACAGTGATAGCGATCTCGTTGAGCCGATGTAATGGCAGGGTAATTAATCGACGATCTAATGAATAACACACTAGCAATAAGACAGCCAACGTCTCGTGTACAAATATGATATATCTATATATATATTAAGAGGCCCAGTTCTTGTCATCTAGACTAAAATTCTTGGCTTGTACCCAGACTGCAGGAGCCTGACCTGACCTGACCTGACACTGCACTCTTGCGAGCGGTGAGCAGAGAGAGTACACGCACTCTCCTCTAGACTGTAGTCAGAGAGACTATTCTCTCTGCTGTAGTCACGAACACTGATGAAATTCCTGATGGCGAAGAAGACACGGGGAAGGACAGGGGTTAAAAGTTTACCAGCTAACAGGTTCCTATTCGTGGAGAACTGTTAACTCCGTAAAATGTTGCGTATGTCCTATTAAAGAAAAGACAACAAGTCATCTGTCATGGCGGTGTCGGTTTGTTAGAGTATTCTGGAAAGATTTACATCTAGTCATGACCAGTAAATGCACGTCATTAGGAAATTTTAACTTTTGTGAAAAACTACAAGTACAAGAAAACATGCGCTAGACTTAATCATCTTTTTAGCAAAGTTAATTAATGTTAGTTAATTTTTGTTTTATGCCAAGTCAGCAACTAAGGCTATCTCATGGCAAATCTTTTTAACAAAACAACATAGCTATGTGCGCAAATAAAAAAGCAATAATATACCTTTATTATATGATTGTTTAAAGATTATGAAGTATAGATACAATTTATAAAGATAGCATAATAAATAATAATATGGATATGTTATTTACTGTCAACTCCATGCACTGAGCTATTGAAATGAACACAAATAATAAAATCTGGGAGATGAAGTACTTGTTGGGTCAGATGGGAGCAACTATAGCGAAGAGTGACTACTTGGGAAAACCACTGCATGTACTCCTTACCTCCCTACCTTAGGTCGAACCATTCTTTCCCGCTGTAAGGTAGAAGTTCGGTCTTGTCAATGTTACATTAGTAGGTTATTAGTATTATTAGTAATTAGTAGGTTATTCCTTTTACAATGTTAGTGACAGCTGCTTTCGAAAGTGGTTGTTAGAGTTTAACATAACATTGATTAGTTGACAGCTGTGTGTCAAACGTCAACGGTCACCATGCTGTTACTGGAAGCCACATATGTGATTTCAAGTCACGTGGTATTTATGGTTCACACAGCGGTCACCATACTGTACTGTAGCGCGAGATTTCCCTGTTGACAGCTGGCCTCTTTGTGAGGACGGATTCATCAGTGTATCTAGAAGCAGAGTAGATTATATCGTCCTGTCACACATCACGACTGCAACACTCTTGGTTCTGCTGGTTTTCTTCTGTTTCAGCGGTAAGAACGTTGTACCCGTGTTATGTGCCTTCGTCTAACCGTCTTGAGGTCACTGCTCTTCATCTTTTTCTTTCCTCCTTTGTCCGTGGATTCTCGTCCATTCAACTGTTCAACTGCGATTTTGTTGCTCTACCTCAGGACTGTTTTAATGGCTGCAAGCCAAACTGTTTTTATTCTTGCGGCATGCATGTGTGCGTGTTTCTTTTTCCTGCCTTGTATTTCTGTCGTGGGTGTTGATGTGTCTCTTGCTGACATTCTCATTCAAACAGAGCAAACAGGAACATTTGTAACGGACCTGTTGCGCAATGGATATATTTTTCACCGACACGTTACAACACACTACATAATCGCTCCTTCGCATCCACACTGTCAACAAAACTCCTAAATAAAGAACGAGGAAGTATCAAATAAAGATGCAATAGCACTAAAACATAAGATAATCAATATAACTAACAATATAAAATGAGCAAAAAAAATTGTTTTAAACACACTTTGTACTACAAAGGCTAAAACATTTTTTCCTTAGGTCTCGGGATTTTTTTGTTAGTACATATAACTCAAAATCTAAAAGTTTGAGGGGCCTCGGAGCGTTCCAATAGTGTCCATTTCATACCCACGATGTAATATTGGAATCTAGCTGATTAATCATGGGGGAAAATCTTCATACATAATGTCGACCGCAAACTGTCTTCTGTCAGCACGAAATTAACGAACAGCACGAACAGTAAATAGTGGTAAACATTGAAGGGGGTTGGCGAAATTCAGCACGAGGAAACAAATTTCCCTGTTCACATTTCGTCTCTTAGGAAAAAGAAATGAGAGTAGAATCACAAAAAAGACAAGAAGGTATTGTTCTTTTATTTAAAATTTCCAGTGATCCACAGAGGATCTTTCCGTTGCCATGACTGCAGCGATGATTCAAGATGAGGCCACAACATTTCTGCTGGGCGGGATGGTGACGTTGGTGCTGTTGCTATGTCGGTGGTCGACTCGGCGTCCTTCCGGCTTACCCCCTAGTCCTGGAACCGCCCTCCCGCTGATCGGTCACCTGCACTTGCTAAGCAAAGATCCCAGGGTGCAGTTTGCAGCATGGCGACAACAGTACGGCGACGTGTTCAGTCTCTACATCGGCAACCGCCTGGTGGTGGTGCTGAGTGGCTACAAGGTCATCAAGGACGCCCTGGTGACACATGCCGACGTCTTCTCCGACCGGCCTCACATGTTCCTCACGGATGCAGTTGCCAAAAATAGAGGTAAGACTGCAATAGATTTTGACACTTCCCCTTTACCCTCCTGAGCGAGAGAGCGGAAACCTTTGTTGCTTTTGCCTTACCTAATGAAACTCGCTCCCAGCGACCTTAAAACATTATGAGACGACCTTACCTTAGCACTTCAATTTCGCGAGGTCCATACACTAACTAAATTTTACAAAAACTGTGTGTGTGTGTGTGTCGCGTGCGCGCGCGTACAAGAATCCTAATAACCCTTCCCTACGTGACCAGGTGTTGTCGGCACGTCGGGTGCCCACTGGAAGGAGCAGCGGAAGGTGTCGCTGGAGATTCTGCGCGAGATGGGGCTGGGCAGGAACGTGCTGGCCGAGAAGATCCAGGAGGAGGTCAGGGAGTATGTCAACGCCGTCGCCGCTCTCCAGGGTGCTGCCTTCGACCCAAAAGCACTCACCTACACCAGCGTGTCCAACAACATCTGCGCTATCGTCTTCGGACAACGCTTTGAATACAACGACCCGGTCTTCCGCCGGTACCTGGATATCATAAACCAGAACTTTAAAAACTTCGCCAGTGAGTTTCTTATTGTAGCCGCTGGCTAGTTCGTTCGTCGTGCTGAGGTTTTTTGTGGTATTTTTTCCCTGGGCCTGTAGTCATGAACCAGACTTATATCAGTACCCTTAAGGTCGCTTAACCTCCACTATAGACACCCCCATTTCCCCGCCTTACCTGCAACACTTCCTGTTCATGAGCAAAACTTGGATAACTTAACCTCAGCTTTGATCCTTTTACCTCCTTTTTGTCATTATCGTTGTTGGCGGAGGGTGGAAGAGGAAAATGTTCTCTACTGTAGATATGTATTTTGACTGATTTATTAGTGAAGGTAAAAGAAGGTCCACGGTCAAAGTTCTGCTTCGCATCCTAACCCTTCTAAATGAGTTAAGCTAGACAAAGTAAACCACTTACAGTTCGATGCTCAGTACGTTATTACTATTTGAAATGTAGCCGGATGCAGATTATCGCCTTAGACAGTAGACTTACAGATTTTACATTTAAAATTTAATCTGAAAAAGTATTTAAGAGAGTGGTTTTTATCAGAAAATATCACAATGTTTCTTGAAATGTCACATGGCTGCCATAATTTCAACTCTTGTTTTCAATATATTCGTACCGAAATCATACCGGCAGTTGAGATCATCCATTCCTTAGCACTGCCACCGTCCGTCTCGTGTCCCTGTTGCAGGAGCAACGGCTGTCAACTTCATCCCGGTGCTCAAGTACCTGCCGGGGGACTTGTTCTGCGTGAAGCGCACCATAAACAACGTGGCCTTCATGCAGAAGGAGTTTCTCTTTCCGCAGCTGGACAGTCATCGTAAACGCTATGACGACAGCAACGACGAAGCCAGCGATTTTGTGGAGGCGTACCTTCGCCAGATGAACAAAATGAAGGGCAAGGACACCACTCTAGATGGTAGGGCTCTGTTTCAAGCTGCGCGTATTTCTTCTTTTTGTGCACGAAAGATAACAAGACACACGTTAACAGAACAGGAGAAACATACATATAGACAGAGACAGACACACAGACGAATACATACTGACAGATCAACAAATAAACTGACAGACACAAAATCAAATGGACAAACAATGATACACCATGCATGCATACACAAAAACACAAGCTTATAAAACATGAGACACACACACACAGGACACACGTGCGTGACACGCAAAAACACACACACACACACACACTTATTTAGACACATAAGACACACGAGTCACGCCTGACCAATTCAAGAGACGATGACACATGATAAATCCACAAACACAACTGTGACTGACACAAACGGAAAGCGAGACGCGTTCATGATGTCCTCATGTTGTTCGGGATTCAGACCCCAACCTGATCAAAGTCATGGGCGACCTTTTTGTTGCGGGGACCGAAACCACAGCCACTGTCATCCGCTGGGGTCTCGTCTACTTCCTGCACTACCCAGAAGTGCAGGAAACATGCTTTCAGGAGATCAAGAGAGCCATCGGTACGGAGCGAGCGCCGACCATCCGCGACAGACCGGAACTGACGTACGTGGAGGCCACCATCATGGAGATCTTGAGGCGAGCTGACATCGCACCGTTTGCCATTTATCACGGACTGGCCTGTGACACAACGTTCATGGGCTACACGCTGCCAAAGGACACCATTATCCTACCCTTCATCGACTCTGTCCTCCAAAACCCGGAAATCTGGGATAATCCGCTAGACTTCCGGCCACAAAGATTTATCGGCCCTGACGGAAAACTGCTCAAAAGGGAGGAGTTTATACCTTTCAGCCTGGGTTAGTTCCGCTGCTTTTTTTGTGCTAAATTTAAACTACATCTGAAGTTTACAGTGCTGAAGAGACAAACACAGTACAGGTCCTTTGAGTACATAACAGCAAGACTGACATTAGGCAAGCAGTCATTAGAGATCATTTGTTTATATAGACCTCCTCCATCTAAAAAGAATCAGCTTTCAGATTCTCTGTTTCATGAGGAGTTTGCCATGCTGCTGGACAGTTTACTCACAAAGGAGAAGTTTCTTATTTTGGGGGATGTAAATTTTCATTTTGATAGACCTCAAGATAGTGATGTGAAGCGTTTGATTGAGGCTTTAGCTAGCCGTGGTCTTTGTCAGCTGATTGAAAAACCAACTCATAGACTTGGACACATTCTTGACTGGGTTATCACTCGTGCGCCATCAGAGTCACTGGTCAAGTCAGCTGTTGTCGAGGATTTTTTGATTTCAGACCATTTTGTGCAGTCCTTGGTGACTGATCTTTCTCGACCAAGGCGTAAAAAGATATCTGTTTTGTGTAGAAATTTGAAGAAGATTGACCTGAACGCTTTCAGAGAAGACCTGCTTCAGTCAAAGTTGTTATTAGATCCTCCCACAGATGTTGATTAGTTAGCAGAGTTATATAATCAGACTCTATCAGGGCTGCTTGATAAGCATGCTCCTGCAGTTAGCAAAATTGTTGTAGATAGACCAGATTGTGCGTGGTTTTGTGAGGGGGTGAGTGAAGCCAAGAAACAGAGACAGCTGGCAGAGAAAAAGTGGAGGAAGACCAAACTTGAGATTGACAGACAGCTGTATAAGTTAGCCAGAAATAAATATGTGTGTGCTGTAAAAAAGGCTAAATCGTTATTCGTGCAGAAGCAGCTAGAGGCTGCGAGTGGAAATCCCAGAAAGACTTTTGACACTGTGAACAGCCTGCTGGGTAAGAACGGAACTAGTCCGGTTCTTCCTGAGGTGGATGTCAAGTCAGCTGCTGATCAGCTGTCTTCCTTCTTTGTTAATAAGATAAAGGAAATTAGTGCTGGACTTGAGAGTGCAGCTTGTGAGTTGCCAGAGTGTGAGGAAGACTATTCTGTGCCATTTGCTGGTGTTCCGCTGACTTGTTTCACGTCTATTGATGAGAGCTACTTGAGGAAACTTGTAGCAAGATCAACAAAAACTTCATGTGCTGTGGATCCTGTACCAACTAAATTTATTATTCAACTTCTGGACATTCTGTTTCCTGTCATTTTGGACATTATTAATGCCAGTTTGAGAGCAGGTTGTGTTCCACGGTGTTTTAAACAGGCTGTCGTCAAGCCCTTGTTGAAAAAGGCAAACCTGGATCCCTCTGACTGTAAAAACTATCGTCCAGTGTCAAATTTATCATATATTTCCAAGCTACTTGAGAGGGTGGTCGCAGAACAGCTTATGACCCATTTTATTACTCATGGCTGCCTAGATAAATTTCAGTCAGCATATCGTCCTGGCTTCAGCACAGAAACTGCTTTTCTTCGTGTGACCAATGACATTCTTTGTAGTGTCAACTCTGGCAACTTAGTGCTGTTAGTATTACTCGATCTGAGTAGTGCATTTGACACCATCAACCACCGCCTGCTGCTCCAGAGACTGTTGTCAGAGGCTGGTATCAAGGGCGCTGCGCTGCAGTGGGTTGACTCCTATCTTGTCGATAGATCTCAGAGAGTGATTGTCGGCTCTGCAAGCTCTGAGGCAGTTCCTCTGGTGTGTGGCGTACCACAGGGATCCGTTCTGGGTCCATTATTATTTTCTGTATATACTTCACAGCTTGGACAGGTAATCGAACGCTTTCAGATGGGACGACAGTTCTTTGCGGACGATACACAGATTCTAAACAGTTTTCCCCCCGACCCAGCAGTGGCTAGGAATACGCTTCAACGACTTGAATCTTGTTGTGTCGCGGTGAAGGCATGGATGACCAGAAATCGTCTTAAACTCAACGACGACAAGACAGAAGCTTTACTGTGCGGCCCCAGGGCCAGAAGGGAGCAGATCGGCATTAGTGCCGTGCAGGTCGGTGACGCCTCCATAGCCTTTGCTGACTGTGTACGGGACCTAGGGCTGTTTATTGATGCAGAGCTCTCCATGTGTAACCATGTTAGTTCTGTTGTGGCAAAATCCTACTACTTTTTGAGGACTTTAGGTAGACTACGGCCCATGCTGACTCAAGCTGCTGCCAACTCACTTGCTGTGGCTACCATCATATCAAGATTAGACTACTGTAATAGTGCATTGTGGGGTATACCTGCTACACAGTTAGATCGACTCCAAAGAGTTCAAAACACAGCCGCCAGGATTGTCACCCGTGCAAAGTCGTCCACTGAGCACATCACGCCTATCCTACAGAGCCTTCACTGGCTCCCAGTGAAAAAGCGCATTGATCACAAAGTGCTTTCGATTGCACAGTCCTGCATGTTTAAAACTGCTCCTGAATATTTACAAGAGGTAGTTCCTCCTTACCAGCCGTCACGTGGTCTGCGCTCTGGCTCCCAGTCACGCTTCTGTCTCCCTGCAGTGGAAGACACAAACAAGAAGCGCACTGGAGCCAGGGCCTTCAAAAACGCGGCACCTAAACTGTGGAATGCTCTGCCATCGTCATTGTCCACCATCACCTCACCAACCACGTTTCGAAAAAGACTGAAGACCCATCTGTTTATTTAAGACGGACTTAAACTTAAACAACCAAGCAACACTGGTGTCTTTATTTTTTACTTTCCTGGTGTTTATCTATTTATTTACTTTATTTTATTTTTTTTCTCTTATTTTTTATTTATTTTGTTTTTGCTGCGAAATGAGCATTCTTCCGTATGGATACCTGCGCATTACAAATGGACATCATCATCATCATCATCATCATCATAAATGTGCAGTCAAGGAAAAATTGCTAAAAAATATATGTATATCGTGAATTAAAATGCAGTCGCCAAAATATTTCATTTTTTAGATATTTATTGTTTATTGTGCCTGAACAGCATCTAAAGGTCACACAGCGTAAAACTTATTAAGTTGAGAGGTGGGGTGGTTAAAACAGCACGCGCGCGCGCACGCACACACACACACACACACAGAGAGAGAAAGGAACGAAAGATCGTACCTACATATATACACGCAGAAAGAAGCAAACGTTGAATCCTGATAAGTTTTATTATTTATTTGTGTCATTCAAAATGTGTCAATTTTTTTTTTTTTTGCCTTGATGTGTGATGATACTTTCCTCCAAGTAACTTTGTTTTTAACAGGACGTCGCGTTTGTCTGGGGAAAGCCATGGCTAGGACAGAACTCTTCCTGTACCTGTCGACCATGATACAGCGCTTCCGCTTCCTGCCGCCAGAGACTGGAGAACTGCCATCTTTGGAGGGATTCATGAGCCTCAGTAAAATGCCAGGCAACTTCAAGATACGCGCTGTAATAAGAGAGTAGCTGGCTAGAGCAGGTCTAGCTGTTTTTATCACATGTGGCCTACTAGTTTCGACCTAGTTTCTATCTTCACCTTTGGCTCAGATCAAGGTGTTAGTACCATATATGGCCGACTGGTTCATATCTAGGTGGTGCAAGATTCATTCCACTCTTTGAGACCTAGGTAGTGTTAGTTCATAATATCCACCTGCTACAACTGCAGGATCTTCAAAAAAATCTCATTTACAATTTGAAAGATAAAGAACATTAAATTTTTTAAGACTAAGTGGCCTTGTTTTGTTCCTTCTCCATCGTCTCTGTGTGTGTGTGTGTGTGTGTGTGTGTGTGTGTGTGTGTGTGTGTGTGTGTGTGTCCGCGAGAGTACGTCGGAATACATACTTTTGTAAACAGAGTAATAGGTTCAAATTACCACACATTTCAGCATTGAAATCCGTTGTCCAACACGAGGAACTTCAGGACAAGCGTTCTGTTTCCAAAGTTACAAAGCGGCGAACAGACCCCACAGATGTTTTACTCACAGAACCGTAGTTATAAAGTGGTGGCAAAGGTGCCCTTGGGTAAAGTAATATGAAGTAATGTAAGCGGGGTCTGGACATCGCTTTTGAACTGCGGAAACACAAAGCTTTTTTCTTCAGTTCCGTTTTTTGCCCTGGCGAAACGACCTACTCGCTCTTCGTGACTACGGCACCTGCATGCAACAGTCCATCGTTACAGATTTTGGACCTGCGCACAGGAATCTTTACAGTCTGACACAACAATCAACGTTTATGTAGCAGCCAGTGATAATACCCTCAGGTCAACAGGATGCCATTTTATTGACATACAATTGTTATTTTAACACGAATAAAAGGATTTAGTGTTGTTCAGGAAAAGTTAGTTAAAGTTGGTGTCAAAACGTCCTTCATTGTCTTAGTCACTTTAAATCTACTACAACCACCTATCTCACTCAAGAATTAAAAAAAAAGTTCTGTTGGGTCCAGGAGGTGATTCTAGGTCACTCTTAGCATAACCTTGGGTGCCTACTCAGGCTGATCGTTTGATAGTTCTGACAAAACCTCACGTTCCCTTTTTTAACAGAGCTATAACCAGTGATTGCGCTCACTCTTGTCAGTCAGTCAGTCGTCCCTTGCCTGGCACTTGGTGTTGGGGGATCACATGGATAGACGCAGTAGCTGACAGGGCCCGCCACTCTTGCCTATTTTGGACGATAGTGAGCAGGTCCTGTACAGGACGACCAGTACAGTCTTTGATGTTCGTAAGCCAGTTCTGTCTCTGGCCACCTCGGCGTCGGCCACCATCCAAGGTGTCTTGAAGGATAGTCTTCGACAAGGTGTTGTGCGGGTCACATTGCCAAAGAAGACCAGCTTACGTCGTTTGACTGTTGATAGTAGAGGTTCCTGGTGTCCTACCAGTGTGGCAGTCTTGTTTCTTACAAAGTGGTTGGTTTTATGTTGTTTGTATGAGATCCGGAGCAGCCTCCTCAGGCACTTGTTCTCGAATGCCTGAATTCTCCTTTCCATTTCGGCGAGCAGAGTCCACGTGTCGCATCCGTAGAGCAGGATCGGCACTACCAGGGATTTGTACAGCCTGTACTTGGTAGTGAACCTTAGCTTGTGGCTATGCCAGATCCTATCTAGCCTAGCCATTGCTGCTGTTGCTGTTGCGATCCTGCTGCGGATATCTAGCGTGGAGCTGCCGTCCTTGGAGAAGGTGGCTCCCAAGTATCTCTTCGAGCTGTACCCCGTTCATATAGATCTCTGCTTTGCCGTTGCCATTGATCATAACTTTGCTCTTGCTCACTCTTGTGGCCACTGCTTGGTTACCCAGATCTTCCAACAGAGTGTGGCAAGCGCCTTCTCTGTCTCTTTCCGCTACCTTTTATCAACTCCGTTGGGACGTTTCCACCCCGGAGTTTTACCTCCCTTCAGGCTTAGAATCGCCCGCTCAACCTCTTTCCTTAGGACTCGCAAGTTGTCTGGGTTTTCGTTCGTTTCTTGGTGTTCCTGAAGGGTGTTGTGGTCCATTGACAGCGGGAAGTTGTAAAGCTCGCAACAGTAATCCGCCCATCGGTCTAGGACCTCTTTGTCATCAGAGAGCAGGCGACATTTTTAATCTTCGATCGCCGATGTTTTCTGCTGGTCATCATTGGTGGCAGCGATGAATTGGCGGAAGACCTTGCGGCTGCTGTCCCAAGCCCTGTAATGCCATTTATTCAATGTTAGTTGCCAGATCCCGGGGTTGCACTGTTCCATAATTTCTAGACTAGAATTCTTTTTATTTCTTAAATTATATATCTGATTTATTCACTCGTGTATTTTTGTGGGAAGAGTTTAGATTTTATTTATTTACCCTATACTATGCGTAGTTATGTTTATGGATGAACAAAGAAAATCGATATTTATTTTTTTTTTATTCAATGGGTAGGCTAGGGTAACAGTCTTGTTATACAAATACAAAATAATAATAAAATATTATTATAATAATAATAATAGTGAAGATTTTTATAGCGCATATTCACACTCGTAGAGAGTATGCTCTTAGCGCTTAAAACGGGGAAGAGACGTGGACTAAGTAGATACAGAACACAGGGGACGAAAGAAAACGACAGTACTGACAAAAACAGATAACAGAAGGCATCAAGTAACAGGAACAGAGAAAAATAGTGATGGGTAAAGTAGCAAGAGGGAAGGGGGGGTAAGGACTAGCATTGTGGACTAGGAGTAGTGCTCAAGGAAGAGGTGCGTTTTCAGTGCAGATTTGAAGGATTCAATTGTAGGAAGGTGGCGGATATGGAGAGGAAGAGAGTTCCATTGTTTTGCAGCACAGTAGCCAAAAGTCCTGTGACCATATGTTGTTGTTCTGGTGACAGGAACAGTCAGAGTACGGTTGTCAGAGGAAGAGCGGAGTTGTCTGGCCGGAGAGTAAGGGATGAGAAGTTCAGAGAAATAGTCAGGACAGGAGCCAGCAAAGAAATTAAAACACAGCACAGACAGTTTGTACTGGATGCGAGAACGGACGGGTAGCCAATGTAGAAAACGAAGGAGAGGTGTGACATGGTCCCGTTTCCTTGCTCTAAGTACCAGACGTGCAGCGGAGTTCTGTACTCTCTGGAGTTTCTGAATGAGGGATGAGGGGCAGCCTGCCAGCAAGGAGTTGCAGTAGTCAAGTCGTGAAAGAACAAACGCACAGACAAGAGTGTTGGTGGCACGTGTAGAGAGAAAGTGACGGATGGCACTGATCTTACGGAGCTCATAGTAGGCAGACTGACAGACAGCTGTAACATGTTTATCAAGGGTCATGTCTGCGGTGACAATAAATCCCAGATTCCTAACGGATGACGTGAAGGTGATGTTGCTGTCGCCCACCTTGATGTGATTGGGCAGACTGACTAGTGAAGGTTGATGTCTTCTTCTATGGCACAAGAGGGCTTCCGTTTTATCATCATTTAGTTTAAGCTTGTTTTTCACCATCCAGCCCTTGACATCACTAATACAAGCTTCTAGAGAGCTAATAGCAGAGTGAGACTCAGCCAGTGGAATAGAACAGTAAAGCTGCGTGTCATCTGCATAGGACTGATGAGACACCTGGTGAGACCGGATGCAAGATGAAAGTGGTTTAGTATACAGGATGAACAGGACTGGGCCAAGTACTGAGCCTTGGGGAACGCCACAGAAAAGTGAAGCAGGGCGAGATGTCTGACCATCGACTACCACAGTCTGGGTCCTATCAGTGAGATAGGAGTTGAACCATGAGAGGGCAGGTCCAGAAATCCCGTAGAGGGTGTGGAGTCTGTGAAGAAGCAGAGAGTGGTCTATAGTGTCAAATGCAGCAGACAGGTCCAGTAGGGTTAATGGAGAAACATCACCACTGTCAAGAGCAGATAATATGTCTGTTGTTACTTTAATAAGAGTGGTCTCAGTGCTGTGGAAAGGTCTATATGCCGACTGAGCTTGTGGAAGAAGATGGTGGTCTTGTAAATAGGCCCAGAGCTGTGTCAAAACTATTTTCTCTATGATCTTAGAGAGAAAAGACAAGTTGGAGACTGGGCGGTAGTTGTTTAGCACATTGACATCAAGCGTGGATTTCTTTAGAAGTGGCCTCACCACCGCATTCTTGAACAGAGATGGGAAAACACCTGACGACAGGCTGACATTTACAATATGTGTGATGGCAGGAAGTAGAGTATCTAGGCACTCGAGCAAAAGGCTCGTGGGCATCGGATCTAACTATTATCTATGTCAATTAGTCGTTTTTCAATGGAATTTGCTGTCTGTACTTATTTCCTCTCTGTTTGTATAAATAGAATTTGGATGGTTTGTCGTTTTTCCATAGATTTTTGGGTAGGTCGGTGCAGCTTTTAATGCTTGGTTCCAGTTTCTATCTGTCTACGAATTCTCCTCTTTGTTTTCATTACACAGTATATGTGATGTACCATCTCCACATGTGCACATAAGACGGTCTTTATACTTATTTTATTATTCTTCGGTATGTCTCATTTCATTTTGGATCGACGGGATCTGTTTGATTTGTAGACAAGAAGATCCTGGTCGTCTATCAGTCTCCTTTTTCCTTTTATTCAAATATTTTGTATTTCTCTTGCCACTTTATTTTTATTGTTTGCTTAATGATATTCTTCTCTCTTCTACTAGTGAAATAGAAATAAACTGGTGACCTTAGGACTGGGATTTTGCTTTACTAGTCTTGCTGGCTTATCAACTTTTTTATTTCCTTTTATTCCAATATGTAAGGGAACTCACGGATACTCCTTTGTTGGTGAGGTTTTTTCGTTCATCTGATTGATGAAAAACAGTATCTCATATGCTATGTTTATTCCACCAGATGATTAGGTTTTAGCGCCGGAAGCGACGTGCCGACAGTGAGACTGATATAACAAGATTTGTTATTATTGTCTAAAGAGCTGTCTGTTTGTATGTATATAGCAGTCAGCTCGGCTGTGAAGACAAACGAATGTGTTGGGAGTCTGGCGGATATGGACATGTTTTCAGGGGAATAAATTCTCAGTCCACTCGCTTGTGTGTGTGTGTGTGCGTGCGTGCGTGCGTGCGAATGAGAGAGAAAGGACCAAAAACGCATATCAGTTGTAGATCCCGGTTCTATATTCAGTACCTGATAATTTCTTCTTTCACTGCCACTTTATTTCAAAAGGAAAAATATGCAGCATCGCTTTCATTTCTGCAATCAAGTGTGCAGTGTGACGAATGGAACAATTGCACCATCTCCATTACACCTGTACCACTCCAAACCTGTCCCTCCCTACAGGCACAAGCAATAAATATAACACCCCTTAGCAACGAGTGCATTAAAGCTCAAACAAACTGAATGTGGCGGCTTTTTTTCTGTTCAAGCAGCTGGCGTACACGAAAAGGTGGAAACTGAACGGGAAAGGGGCGGAAAGACTGTTTGTACCGATTACATGAACTACTCAAGTTTCAGTCACGATTGTTGCTTACAGTTCCGTTTTAACGAACCACGTCAGCGTCAACCACGGTGTCTGCCGGCGAATGTGTGATGTGTGCACCTTCCCAGACGACATGCATCAATCCAAAGAGGGTTGTTGGGTCAGAATAATTGCTTCATATATAAAGTTGTTTCTGGGGCAATGTGACATAACAGGAGGACTGGTGTCTAGTTTCCGCTGATTTTCTGTAACTTCAAACTCCACGCAGATAAACTACAGCGCTGGAGGGAGCATTTTGAGTCAGTTCTAAACAGACCAGACCCCCCTCAGCTTGCAGACATCCAGCCAGCAGATACAGACCTTGACATCTTCACAGACCCGCCAAGCCTGGAAGAAGTGACAGCAGCAATCAAGGCAATAAAAAGCAGCAAAGCACCAGGGGCAGATGGAATAACAGCAGAGATGCTGAAAGCAGATGTGAATGTGACAGCTCCCATGCTGACTGAAATCTTCAGGCAAGTTTGGGAATCAGGACAGATCCCCGATGCATGGAAGACAGGGTTCAAGTTACCCAAGAAAGGAGATCTTGGAGACTGCAATAACTGGAAGGGTATAACACTTCTTTCCCTCACCAGCAAGGTCTTCAGCAAGATTGTTTTGTTAAGACTGACGGCAACCGTTGAGAAAGACCTCCGCCTCAGCAAGCAGGATTTCGTCCTGGGCGATCCTGCTCTGAACTCATTTTCACTCTGCGTCAGATTCTGGAACAGAGCAATGAGTTGAACGCACCGCTGTACATCAACTTCTTCGACCTGGAGAAGGCTTTTGACAGCATCCACCGCGAGTCCTTATGGAAGATCCTGAGGCATTACGGAGTCCCTGCGAAACTTGTCCAGGTCGTTGCAATGCTGTACAGCGATTTCAAATCTCAGGTGGTCTGTGACACGGAGCTCACAGCCCCCTTCATCGTTAGTACTGTGGTGAAGCAGGGCCGCATTCTGTCGCCGTTCCTCTTCATCCTGGCCATGGACTGGATTATGAAGAATTCCACCGACAGAGAGAGGAGAGGGATCAAATGGACCATGACTATGACAGCAACAACAATGCTGGAAGACTTGGACTTTGCTGAAGACATTGCCCTGTTGTCACACCGCCACCACGACATGCAGGAGAAAACAAATGCCTTCTCAGAAACAGCTGGAAACCTTGGCTTGAAGGTCAGCGCAAAGAAAACGAAAGAATGAGAGTGAATGCCAGAGTCCAAGAAAACATCAAACTAAATGGAGAAGAGATTGAGGAAGTTGACAGTTTTACCTATCTTGGGTCCAAGATTTCAAACACCGGGGATGCGTAGGTAGAGATTCGAGTCCGACTGGCGAAAGCCAGCCAGGCCTTCGCCTCACTCAGGAGCACACGGAAGGCAAAAAACATCAGTCAGAAGACCAAACTGAGAATCTTTAAGTCAAATTCGATCAGCACCCTCCTTTATGGATCAGAATCATGGAAGATGAACATGACATCGGTAACAGGCTTGACGTCTTCCAAAACAGATGCCTCAGGCACATACTTAACATCTTTTGGCCAAACACCATCACCAATGAAGAACTCCACCGAAGAACTGAAACCGAATCCATCACCACGCTGTTTCAACGAAGGCGTTGGCGTTGGATTGGACATGTGCTTCGCCAGCAAACAGCAGACCTCTCCAGAATCGCCCTATGATGGACTCCAGACGGCCGAAGAAAACGAGGCCGCCCAAAGGAAACCTGGAGAAGAACAGTGGAAAGGGAGATGAAAGGAAAGGGCTGGACATGGGGTCGCCTGGAGCGAGTTTCAGCCGATCGACATCATTGGCGGGCTCTGGTTGAGGCCTTATTTGCACGTGCTTTTATAACAGATTGTCATCAGAACAATGCCTTTAATTCTTCTCCCCGAAAAAATCAGTGTTCCATTGGCTTTCCAAATCGAATTTTCAACACAAATGAAATATAGCAGCTAAATCTCTGCTAGGTTACGGCAGTGGCCACAAGGTCATAGCAACGATGCCCCTTTCTCGTCTCTAAGGGTCAGAGGAAAAGTCAAAAGCCAGTATCAGGGATCAGTGACTACTATCTAAAAAGGGATGACTACCAACTACCATAAAAACCGAGCGAAAATTGAATGGAAATAAATATTGTTTGGCAGCTGCATTTGTACACACTCTGCATATATCCAAATGAACCTGTTTGTGAAGAGCGAAATTCTGCGGTGAGAGGTCAGAAAGTGGATTTGTGAGTTCGTGTGTCAAGGATGTTTTATGACCCGCTTGGTACAGGTACTTAATGCAGATGTTACGAGTTGCTACTGTGCAGAGTGCGGGATGTCAAGGCCAGTATTTGTAAGAGTTCTCTCCCTTCTTGCCCCAAGTCAGGTATGAACGTTCACACCTGTAATCCTGATCTGATCCCTCTACATCCTTACTCCTTTATACAATATCATAACTGGTGCCTCATATCATATCATACCTCGTGATTTCTGACCAAGACCAAACAAGATCAAGTGGATCGTGCATATGAAGAATTGTACCGAAGGCGTTGCTGATATGTTATAATAAATGCTAATATATCACAATAAATACTGACATATTAAATAAATATTAGAAAAACTCCTGCAATCAAAAACTTTTCCTCTCGCTGATTATTCTCTTTGTATTCGGCTCATATAGCCTCAGCTCTTCCATTGGCCGAGGTCTGGATGACGTAAGCGTATCACTGTACAGTAGGGTGTAGCGTCATCCAATGCATTGTATCAGATCAACAGGGACACCCGGGGCTTTGTACAACCAGCTTTGTTGAGTTCAAAAATGTATAGCACAGAAATCTGCAATGGGCAAAACACCTCTTTTTCTGCCGAAAAAAATGCAAAAATTATGTGTTTTTAACTAAATGTTTTCTTTTTGTCAAAAGGTCAGTTTTTAATAACTGCAAGAAAAGATCACTTTCTGGTAATATTTGCGCTATCAGACCATATAAACAGTACAGGTACCGGCTTTCATTTCTAGTCACGCGGTAAATGAAAATCTTGTTCGCTCTGAAATGTCGGTACAAAGTCTCTTGACTTGATGACAGTTGGAATGTAATCATCCCTTGCATACATCACATAGACTGATTTTGATGTCTCGCTTACTGTCCTGACACAGCGTTTGACTCCCTGAGAATGGCAAGGTATCCGAGTGATGAAAGGCTGAGTTACAAGCTGCTGGAGTTCTTCATCTGAGAAGTGCTTTGTGAGAGGTGGCTCCAGTGTGAGTTCCTGAATTAATAGCAGTAAGTCTTGCAATGTTTAAGCACTCTCCTTTAGTTTGGGAGGTCGAAATTCTTTGACTCGCTGTTGAGACTCACCAAATGGTCTTTATTATGTCCACTTGCTGCCTTCCTATTGACTTCATCGCTATCTCCAAGCATTGACGGAAGAACATTTTCCTGATGGCCCAGTATGCGTTCCGTTGCACTTCGGGCCATGTTATATTCATGCAGGCCGATGATAAACTCTGTCGCTTATTTTGTTGAAGCAAGTTCTTTGGGTAGTTAGTGCATCTTGGGCGACACCTGATGCTAAACCATGTAGGTCCATAGCAACAGACAAGGAATTGAGTCAGGGAATACAGTTCGTTACTTGGTTGCACTGTTGCCGACATATCCTGCTAGCAGTTGTGAGCCATCTGGCCATCGACATGGGCCCAGGCTTTTCCTGCAGTAAATCGTCACTGATGTTTCCACTTCTAATATCTGTATATCTGTGATCATTTTGCACATGTAGGCTTGGTCATTACTGAGTTCGCTGATGTCGATTTCTGGAAGAGGATCCTCATCGGCAATGAGTCGTAATCTTTCTGCAGAAAGTGGCAATGATGCACATTTAGCCAACGCATTTCCAATCGGTCCTTTCTACCGTGTTGGTTCTTCACTTGGACCAGTGAGTGTTTTGCAGAGCTGGCAAAATGGAAGCTCGTTCAAACCACTGCAAAGGGCGACCAGTGTGAACCTCTCACAGATGTATTTCCCCCACCGTGGTGAACAGTGTTCACAGTTGTGCTGTCGGCTCCAACTGCCATGATCTTGTCTCCAATACCCCTTTCTTCAATTGTACAATGAAGGCTATCAGCAATAGCAGAACCTGTGCCTCGTTCCAGTGTTAAATAGCGCAGATAGAAAGTTCCGGGTTCACCAATCATTATATTGCTGTCGTTCTGTTCATCCACTACAAGTGTATCTCACTGCCCTATTCACTTACTTCACTGTATCACTATTCACTATTATGACTGTATCACTAATGTGATAAGACTTGACTGTATACTACACGCACAGACACGTAGAAGGTTCCACAAGGAGCTATATATAGCTCGAACGTTCTACAACAATCCAGGCCGATGTAGTAATGACGTAATCATTTCTAATTTTGTTTACGTAGCAACGTCTTCACACCCAGAGCTGACGTCGCTTGCTCCTTGTTGCTATGTGTGACGTCACATTAATTTCGTCATGAATGCGCTGAACTGAATCGTAATAATATAATATTTTCAGTAAATATCTACAACAAAGAAGTACGCATTGAGTAATAGTATAATATACACACCATCAATAAATATCTACAACAAAGAATTATCCATTAAAGAAATTATAAACTATAGGTCATGCAGAAAAAATGATTTTAAGTACAAAACATTTCAAGTAAACATAGCAGATCAACATTCTGACTGAAGGACATTTCTTGTGGTAATAAGGTGTTCTGCTTATCACAGAGCAAAATCAAGTTCATATTTGAAATTAGGATGGTAAATCGCACAGACCTGAAATATTATATTTTTTATAATGGCGATTTATTTATTCGAGCATTTCTTATGGAGAGAGTCTAGATTTTTCTTTATTTATTACCCTACGCATGTTTGTTTATGGTTATGGATGAACGAGAAAAATCGATATCTATTTTTTTAATTAATGTTTACGCCTGGCTAACAGTCTTGTTATAATAAAACGCAATAATAATAAAATATTATTTATGGCAATGTCTTACTTGTTTTTCAACGGAATATGCTACATGAACTCATTACCTCTTTGTTTATAGGTAAAAAGGTAAAGGTCATCCCATAACCTTTTTCAGGTCGTTGGGGAGTGAGGTGTTAGAGACCCCACTTTTCTCGTGGCCAGCTTTTACATGAGGGTGGTGCCAATCTCCTCTCCCTCGCTGCCTTACCTTCCCCAACCCTCTAAGGAGTCAGCTTCCCATTCCCATCAGCTGGGTCGACTGGGGGAAGTATGCTGCGCTCATCGGGTATTGAACCAGCGCGCTCTCGGTTCGGAACCAGCGCTCTAACCACTCGGCCATCCACTTCCCCCTTTGTTTATATAAATCTAGAATTTGGATGACTTGTCGTTACTGTTAATAACAGTATATTATCACATAGTTCTTTGGGTGGGTCTGGGCAGCATTTTTAATGTTTGATGCCAGTTTCTAGATGTCTAAGAATTCTCCTCTATGTTTACATTATACTTTCACGGCATATGAGGTGTACCGTCTCCACATGTACATGTAAGGTGGTCTTTATCCTTATTTCATTATTCTTCGTTAAGTCTCGTTTATTTTGGATCGAAGAGATCTATACGATTTGTAGACAAGAAGAGTATTACTAGGCTGGTCATCTATCAGTCTCCTATTTCCTTTCCATTAACTTTTATATTTCTCTTGCCACCTTATGTTCATTGCTAGCTTGTTGATTTTTTTCTTTCTTCTCTTAGATAAATAGAAATGTGACTATATGATAGGAATTTCGCTTTATTCCGGGTCTTTCTGGCTTATCAGCCTTTTTATTTTCTTTTATTCCAATATGGAATTGAACTCACTGGGTTTTTTTTTCGTCAGTCTGATTGATGAACAGCATCTCATATGCTATGTTTATTCTGTTAGATGATTAGGTTTTAGCGCCAGAAGGGAAGTGCTGACAGTGAGACTGATATATCAAGGTATTGTCGGTGTGTCGTGTCCTTTATTTTCGGTTTTGTTGTCTGAAGACTTGTCTGTTTGTATGTGTACAGCAGTCAGCTCGGCTGTGAAGATACAAGTATGTGCTGGGTGTCTGTAAATATGCTGTCAGGAAAGTAAAGTCTCATTCCAGTCGTTTGTGTGTGTGTGTGCGTGCGTGCGTGCGTGCGTGAGTGAGTGAGTGAGTGAGTGAGTGAGTGAGTGAGTGAGTGAGTGAGTGAGTGAGTGAGTGAGTGAGTGAGTGAGTGAGAGGACCATCTACCCAGATGCATCTGTAGATCCCTGTTCTATTTAAATATACACACCCGCTTCATTTCTGAAGTAAAAACATATAGATTCACTTTCGTTTCTACAGTCCAGATCACACTGTGCGACTAAGGGAAAAACTGCGCCACGTACGAGCGTACCCTGCATGCACAACAAAGACCCGTTAGCAACCGGGTGCACTCAAGCTCAAACAAACTGATCGGGACGGTTTATTGCCTGTGCACATAGCTGGCGCACACTACAGGGTAGATATTCGACGGAAAACTGGGCGTAGAGACTGTTTGTACCAACTGGTCGAGCTTACCTGAGTCATGGTAGCTGATTACAGTTTGGTTTAAACGGACCACGTTAGCATCGAACACGCTGTCTGCCTACAAAAGTGTGACTTTTCCTGCCAGACATGCACCAACGTGTCGCAAAGAAGGCTGTTGCGTCAGAATAATTGCTTGGTATATACAATTTTTCTCGTGGATCGAAGAACTGGCATAGGAGCACCGGTGTCGAGTTCCAATTCCACGCAGATCAGATCTCGGCAATTCAGACCAGATCACACGTTTTGTGCAAAGTCACTGAAACTTCTACTTGGCAATCGGGCAAGTCATTATATTTTGTGTATGTGTGTGTATGATTTTTGCATATTACATCCGGGATAGCATGACATCAGATTTCTCAGAAAAAGTGCAGCTATACATTGTGTTTTAATGTCGCATATTCAAGACCCCAGAAAAAAACTGTGAGGTCATGATAGTGACTTTATCAATCATGGCCAGCTCCTGTCTGGTCTTTGAGATTCAAGATTCTTGATTAATCTGTCATCCTCTAAGAGGTCTTGAGATATTCTGTGTGTATATATATATATAGCGTCATGTTTTGCAGTGCAAGTGCAGACCATCGGTAACTCGCATTAGAGGGAGACAACACCATCAGTTGTCAGTAAGCAGACGGCTGACTACTAAGTCTTGTCTCCCTTTAAACATATCTTCGAGCGTCCATTCATAGGTGGGTCACAAAATGTTTGTATTTTCCTTCGTCTGGCCCATTTATCCTCTGAGGTTTACGTTTTATGGATTAAGTATCATGCCAGTTAATTGGCTTTATGTTTTGAGTACCATGACAAATGAAACAAATCAGCCATGCCCCAGGCCAATTAAACATGTTGATACCTCGAACTGTCGGAAATCTACTTGCACGTTGGCCTTTCCTCGCTCATTTTTTCACTTCTTTATACCTGACCCCTCATTTCCAAGCTGTGAAGTTATATTTTGTCAATGTCTCGTTGTTGTCTCAAGCCCTGAGTCCCTGCTTTTTCATGAGCGTGATCATGCACTACATCAATCACACGTTTATTGTTATTTTTATTTCCCTGATTTACAAACTAATATCAAACTAGATAAACGGTCCAGTACACATAACGAACTGTATTTATGTCAGTTAGCAGTGAATACTTATTGATTCTATGTGGCATGGCGAAAGAGCATAAATAACATATGATTGCTATGCCTGTTGATATTTCTTGATTAGATGTAGCTGGACAATGCGACAGGTAGACAAAAATAGAAGTAATGCACTGACAATTTTTTTCTTAATTTTCTTCCTATAACGTTGTTTGCACGGTAAAACGTTGAACAGTTAGTCATCATCATCGTCGTCATCATCATCGTCATCGCTTTCTCCAATGGCACTAGACGGACACGGAGCCGGCCGATGGTGCTTGTCGCTGGGGGAAGGACTCGCTATTTGAGCCGATTCTGTGCTTAAGTACACGTACGTGTCGGCGCGGTTGGCGGAGAAGTCTAGATTGTACTTATAGTCGGAGACTCCTCCATCCATTCTCCGTGCTTTCTCCCCGAGGCTCACGAAAGCCCTCGTCCCGCGAACTGCTTCAGAGGATCGGAGCTGAAAAGATTCAGATGATCCAGCACCGGGTAGCAAAGACAGGTCCTGGAGAAACTCCTGCTGGTCGTCGTATTGACAACAACCCCATTGGGACCAACGCCAGAACGACGAGCAGCAAGAAGTTTGTCGTCTCCGTCACCAGCTGTTCTCAAAACCCTCCCGGTTTTTTTTATCTGATAATATAGAAAATATGTGGCATTTTTGAACGAATTAATCAGTTGACTGCACGTGAATCGTAATAAAGGACTCGACTACTTTTCCGATCAATATAAAACACTACATGCTATTGATCTTCATGCTGGTGTTGCTTTCTGTAAGGCAGGAAAGTTTTTCTACCTAAGGGCGATTTCGCACTATAAGTAGAGAGGTATGATGAAGATGACAAGAGCATCCTGAGAAAAATCCGCCGATGCCCAGTCCTGCAAACAGACATCACATGCTGAGAGTGTCTCAAGACAAGATGTCAACCTAGGCCCTAGGGCCTTTTAGTTCTCACTGCAGTAATGACAAGCGAGTGTTTTGACCACTTAAATAACGGGCGCCCTTGTTCACCCCGGTGACGACTCGAGATCGTTCGATTAGCAGCGCATTTGTGTGTGTGTGTGTGTGTGTGTGTGTGTGTGTGTGTGTGTGTGTGTGTGTGTGTGTGTGTGTGTGTGTGTGTGTGTGTGTGTGTGTTTTCGATATATTTAACCGGGGATCGGAAGCCCCCTTAATACGTGGTCTATGAAGAATAGTCAGATCCTTACAGACTGCAATGAGCCACAAAGTTAAAACGATATCAAATGAAAAAAACAGAGTGAACAATATAGAAAGTAAAAAAAAACACAATAACAAGTCAAGTGTAAAAAAGTGACCTAACGTTTGACCAGGACAGAAGTGAAATAGTTAACGCAGGCCTGTTAACCAAAAGATCTCCTAGCGTTTTCATATCAATGTTATACTTTTTGACATCAGCTAACCGTTGGCGTGACCTTGGCTTGGTCAAGATAAAAATGGCTCGCTCTATCTATGTAATCTAATTTGCTTATGCTGCTTGACCTGCGCAAAGGAAGTTTGACAAACATCGTACAACACACACTATGGCGGTACACGTGTACCGAACGAGTGGTATTACATGTCAAAAGGCTTTGATTTATTCGTGCACCGTGCGGATAACATGCATTTTGACAAACCAGTCCCAGCGTTTTGGACCATCTTCTGTATCTCTATACAAATAGCTAAATCTTCTGGGTTACGACAGTGCCCTCAAGGTCATGACAACCAGCTCCTTTCTCGTCTCTAAGGGGCTGGAAAAAAAATCAAAAGCCAGTATCAGTGATCAGTGACTATTATATAAAAAGAGATGACTACCATACAGGCCAAGCAAGAATTGAATGGGAATAGATACTGTGTGGCAGCGGACATTTCTACACATTCTGCTTATATCAGATTAACCTGGTTGACCGTAACTGAGAGGCCAGAAACTGTAACAAGAGACTTGGAGCAGTTTTCAGTAAGTGCCACTCGTAGAAGAAAGTGAGGGGCGCGACTCCTGCTGTCAATTCGGTGTCCAGTTTGGTAAATGTACTAAATGCTGATGTTACGAGTTGCCACTGTGCGAAGCGCAGAATATCAATGCCATTACTTGTAAAAGCTGTCTCCCTCCAGAGATGTCTTCGATTCAGGGCTGGGATACAGAACATTTACATTTTTTCCTCATCGGGTCTTGTGTATCCTCTCACGTGTATGCGTACGTTTATGTATTGAAATAGAAACGTTTACTTAACCATGCTCCAGGCCAGGCTTGTAGTTGGATCTGGCTAACCTACACAACACATGCCAGTATTTGTAAGAGTTGTCTCCCAGGCCAGGTATGAATGTTCACATCTGTAATTCTGATCTGGCTAACCTGCACAACACTTGCCTCCCTCCACATCCCTTAGTCCTTTGAGCCATATCATACCTGGTGCTTCCGTGATCTCTTACCAAGACCAAACTAGATCAAGCGGCTCGTGCATATGAAGAAGCAATGAAGACTTAATTATTTGATATGATCAGGTAAAGGAGTTATTGATGATAAACCTGGCTATAGCCAGTAATATTTACTGATTCAGCATAATTAGGTAATGGATTTAGATCATGGCTACATGTAGGGAACAAGCTACAAATAATGAGTTTAGTGTGTTGTCGTCTATCGTTATAAAATATATTTTATTTTGCAGCAAGGGAAGCAATTACAAAAGGAAGACTCGTAACCAGAAATTAATTCTCTTTGTTGTTTAAGCTGGTAAACGTTATTTAAAGTAAACAGGTTTGTTGCCATGGAGAAGGGAATCAAGCTGCTGCTGAGTGGGGTGCTGTCATTGTCAACGCTGTGGTGGTGGCTGACACGGCGATCTGCGGGGGTGCCCCCAGGACCTGGCCCTGCCCTCCCGCTGATTGGTCACCTGCACTTGCTTAGCAAAGATCCAAGGGACCAGTTCGCATCATGGCGACGACAGTACGGTGACGTGTTCAGTCTGTACCTGGGCAGCCGCCTGGTGGTGGTGCTCAACGGCTACAAAGTCATCAAGGATGCGCTGGTCAAACATGCCGACTTCTTCTCCGACAGACCTCACATCTATTTCACAGATTATATCGCAAAAAACAAAGGTAACTGGGTGTTTTTATTATTCTATTACCATTATTATTATTATTATACTGGCATAGGAGCCAGGGGGGGATAAGGGTGGGGGCAGCCGCGCGATCGAAAAGATACTGAGGAGGCAAGAATATGAAAGTCGTTTATCGTGAGCATGAAGTTTGTCCCCACCTCCCCTGCAAAAAAAAAAACAAAAAAAAAAAACAAGCATCCTCTTGCGCCACTGTATTATTGATGTAATTTTTATTTTTGAGACTTATGTTTATTGTCAATGAAGATAGAAGACTCTTTAAATCCCGAACTTTTAGCGTTCGGTAGAAAAGAATAAATTTGCCCGGTCAGTCCTCGCTGAATGCCTTCCTCTCACCTAATATTGCGCGAGGTGGTACAGTAGAGTTCAAGCCTAATTAGGCAAATAGAAAGTTGAGGAGAAACGGCTTGCTGTCACGGTTAGAACTGTCTGTGTTCTCCGTTGTATAATAATAAGAGAGAACGAGAAAAGAAAAATCATTCGAATGTCATTCCTTACTTTGTATCGAGTTAACTTGTCAATTATACTCGTTTGTTAGCCTGTGATCTTGATCTGTAGGATAACTAGAAGTATAACTTTTGTGTGTTTTCACTGTCAAACATCGTGGCTTAGCATTGTTACATATCGATATAAAGCTATGACAGTGTTTATATCAATATAAAGTGTATGACAGTGTTTATCGTCATTGATTTTGATTGCATGCCTGACCTTTGCGTGTGCTAAAGAGAAACGTTGGATTTCTTGAAATATTTCTTAATTCAAGAATTAAAGAGGAAAGTGTTTGAAACAGTAAACAAAAGAATAAAGGTGACTAAAACAAGAAAAACACTCCCAAATAAAACCGCTTACAGTTTCAAACTATTTTTTGTTGTTTTGTTGTTGCTCTCTCTCTCTCTTCATCTTTTTTGTTCCTTTCCAAAATAATTACCACACAAGTCAAACTAACAGCGGTATTTATGCAAGCTCTGTTATTTTGCTCCCAGCCTCGGGTATTATAGTAGCTTCGCAGAGTATAAACGGTGTGTACAGTATATAGATAGAAGTGTTGTAGAGTAATTGCCACGGAAGTGCATGTAGTATTCCAGTAGAAAGGACATCAAAATCATTGAATAGATACAGACTACTTGTTCTGACTAAGATTCCGGGGGTAAGAAAGCGTACATAAGAACTGGATAACCCAGTAATAGTACTGCAGTGTAGACACCAGCGTACATCGATGCACACATACACGTCGCACTCAAAACTTCGGTCAGCGTTTGGTTTCTTCACAGGCCTTTCTCGCCCTTCAGTTTGTTCTCAGCCCCCAACCACAAGAGCTGGTAGGGTAAGAAAGACGCCTCGTGCAGTCGGGCAACGCCTGTGACCTCCACCCAGTATTCTTCCCTGGCCAGATAGCAAAGACTGACCGCGTGTAGAAATCATTCCCGTGTGTCCTGCCTTCCCCTTCCCCGCCTGGGTCGAAACCATTCTTTCCCCCTATGAGTAAAAAGTTCCTGATTAACCCTTTACGTGACCAGGTGTTGTCGGCTCGTCGGGCGCCCTCTGGAAGGAGCAGCGGAAGGTGTCGCTGGAGATTCTGCGCAAGGTTGGGATGGGCAAGCACGTGTTGGCCGACAAGATCCAGGAGGAGGTCAGAGAGTATGTCGAGGCCGTCGCGGCTCATGAGGGCAATCCTTTTGATCCGAAGAACCTGACGCAAATTAGCGTGTCCAACAACATCTGCTCCGTCGTCTTCGGAACACGGTATGAGTACGACGACCCGACTTTCCTCCAGTGCGTATCCGCTATTGAGGACAGCTTCAAACTTATTCAAAGTAAGTAAACGGGCAGTGTGTTTATGCATGTGTTCATATATGCGGATATGTGTGTTTTTGTGTGTTGTGTGTGTCTTTGTTGTGTGCATGGGCTTATGTATGTGTGCTTTGTGTATGTGTGTTTATGTTTATATTATGTATAGGACACTGTGACAAACGTTCGCCTCTTGAATACAGTCGGGCATAGATTTCTTACATCTTTTTTTGTATGCTTTGTTGAACCTGTAAATACATCAATGGATAAGGAAAGGTTTTATGAGATACATATAACACTGGATTTCTGTGTGTTTGTTTTTTGTTTGTTTTTTGTTATTGTGTGTGTGTGTGTGTGTGTGTGTGTGTGTGTGTGTGTGTGTGTGTGTTTTAGTTTTTATTTTGTTTTTGTTTTTTTTATTTTTTGTTTTTTGTTTTTGTTTTTTGTTTTTTTTTTTGCATGTTTTGTGTTTTGGTAACCGCCGTAAACAAACAAAAATGGCCGGTCGAGGGCAGGTCACTGTTGACATCTATTCGATTCACACTACGAAGTTTCGAGCATTCGGGTGCAGTGAAATTTTCACCTATAAAATTTCTACAATTTCAAAACAAAAGTGTTTGACAAGATATTCTTGCAAAAAAATGAATGCGATCTGAATTCATACTGACGAGCGTCATGGTACCGAAATCGCGGAAACTTTGATCACCGACATAATTACTTTTGTCTTGTAGACAAACGAAATGGTTTTCCTAACGCAAATTTGATTAAATATTAGCTAAGAATCTCAGACACACGAACAGATTTACAGCAATATATAAATTTTGCTTCAATCTGAAAGACTTTGTCCACCTGTGACGGCCGTTAGATTTCACCGACAATCTGTTCCGTGTCTACTTTTTACAGGCATAATAAGCAGACGAGAAGTTATATTTTTAACTACATTTATGAACACTTCATGTCACATACTTTTAACAAATATAGCAAAAAAGCAAGCGTATTGAAATTAATTTTACGACGCTTGGCCCATTATAGGGGTCAACCTTTTGTCAGGTTCATGTTCCGGGGGGTGTATGTGTTTGTGTTTCGTGTGTGTATGTATGTGTTTTGTGTGTGCGTACGTGCGTGTCTGTCATCGTCTTCATCACGATCAGTATAATCGTTCTTCATCATCTTCATCATCTTCACCATCCCACACGCATCACTGTGAGGATGTCCTTGTCTGTAACTATCCTCTTCTCCTTGCATCTTCCTTACCCTTCTTCATCTGTAATATAATAACGTTTTGTACATAACTGTTTTTCAATTTTACCAAACATCGCAATTTCAAAATGATCGAAAATAAGTTTTGTTAAGCGATTAAAAGCATATTTCAATGGTTTCGTGTTGCTCTCGGGTTAACCGTTATAACATTTAAATACATTCTTGGATCTACAAGGGATCAAGAGAGTGCAATCAGGTACAAACATTCATCAGCCTTAGTCTTTGCAGGCGGTGGGGGTATAAGCGGGTATATGAGATGAGACACAAATTTAAGCACTTTCCGTATTTTCGCATCTTTGCCCTTTATGTAGCTCCTATTCATATCTTATTATATATTGTGCGACCGCAATCGTTGCATCTTAATAATTTCATATAAAAATGGCACAATACTGAATTGCTAAATGTATTTAAAGTAACCACGAAAATAAGAAAAAGTTTTACCTTTGATTGTTTATAAAGGCAGAATATCCTTTGTTCTTCCCAGAAGCAACAGCCCTGGATTTTGTGCCCATGCTAAGTACTTACCAGGGGACATTTTCAACACGAAAGTTATAATAAAACACGCAGATTATTTACAAGACACGTTTCTGAGGCCGCATCTGGAAAGACACGTGAATAACATCAACACAGGCGCTGATCAAGTTAGCGACTTCATTGAAGGCTACTTGCGTAAAATCAACCAGCTCAAAGGCGAGTCGACTACACTGGACGGTATGTGTAATGACCTTTTATATAAATTAAAATTTGCAAACTATTATACATACTTAAGTACACATACACCACTGGTACTAAGGAATCCATTGCAATCTGGAATTTTGCGGAGTACTTTCTAAGTGCCGAAAATGTTAGTAACCCTAGTTACTTCGTCACTATCTGATGTTTGGCCACTTATTTGTTTGCAAGCGTAAATCATCACATTAGCATGGGCAGGTGGAGACTACTCTTGTCAGGAAAAAACACATTTTTAAAGGACCTCGATCGAGGAGGTGAACCAATTTTTAAAGGGGCGAACTTGTCTTAGGGAGTAAGGGGTGAATACCCTTGTCAGGGGCAGATCATCAGACGAAAGTTTTTTTCATGACTGCGAGAGATGGAGGACGAAAGAGAGACAAAGTGAGTTACCTCCCATGTAAATCTTGTACAGAGGAAAACCTCGTGATGGTAATGCGCGACCTGTTCGGCGGGGGAACCGAGACCACAGCCACTACCATCCTCTGGGCTCTCGTCTACTTCCTGCACTACCCGGAAGTGCAGGAGAAGTGCTTCCAGGAGATCAAGCGAGTCGTCGGTACGGAGCGAGCGCCGACCATTCGCGACAGACCGGAACTGACGTACGTGGAGGCCACCATCATGGAAGTCTTGAGGCGCGCCGACATCACGCCGCTTGGTGTCTGGCATGGACTAGAGCAGGATGTCATGTTCATGGACTACACGCTGCCTAAAGGGACAATAATCATCCCCTGTCTAGAGTCGGTTCTTCATGACCCAGAAATCTGGCACGATCCTCTTGCCTTCCGACCCGAGAGATTTCTCGACGCCAATGGTAAACTCATCAAACCGGATGAGTTCATTCCTTTTAGTATGGGTGCGTGATGTTTTGTTTATGGATTTTTATGCATCGTGTAAACGAACGCAGTCACTTAATTACTTGTCAAGCAGAAGCAAAAGCAACCACACCACAGTTTTCGGTGTCTGTAACAATCTGATTTCTCTTCCTACTTCCTCCCTGTCTGTCTATGAAAAAAACATAAATAAACAAACAGAGATATTATTACATTAGTTGTCAACTAGGTTTTAAATGATGTGGACTCGATTAGCAACAAAGTTCCTTAAATTCTCTGTATTCAGGACGGCGAATGTGTTTGGGTAAGGACATGGCTTGGACGGAACTCTTCCTGTACCTGGCCACCATGATTCAACGCTTCCGCTTCCTGCCACCGGAAACTGGAGAGCTGCCATCTTTGAAAGGAATCTTAGGATTAACTGTCATACCCGACTCTTACAAAATTCGTGCTGTTTCAAGAGTCTAGCTTGCATGTGAGGCGCAGAGGTGTAATAATAGTCTCCTGCCTTCATATGCACGAGCCACGTGATCTAGTTTGGTCTTGGTAACAAATCACGGAAGCACCTGCCATCAAAAGTTTTGCATCTCGCTGTTTCACACACACACACACACACACACACACACACACACACACACACACACACACACACACATGTGTTTTTCAAGTGTTTTTATTCTGAAGCTTTTCACTATTAATTATGCCAGCTATTTTGTCTTTACAAATATGTCCTTACCTGATATGCCGTTACTTTTATCATGAATGAAGCTGTGTATATTATTCAAGTTATATCATTTATGTTTACCTTTAAGGAGGTTGCGCACAGGGAGCATGTTCTGATACATCAATGGCGAAGGAAGATGGTCGACTTTGGGATGGAGGGTAAACTTAATGCTGACAGTAAAAGACGTTTACATTTTTGCCTCCTCAGTATCGTTCTTGAGGGGGTCCCCTTACCTGTGCCACTGTAAATACAGGTGTGCGTGACAATGTACAGTGTACTTTTATACCTGCAGACCTACACACTAATTTTGTCTTGCTTACACTCACATTCACGAACACATATTTATTCAGAAATAAAATAATTGATATCACGGGATGGGATTTAGTGATATAAAGCTGACCACACCAGGTGGTATCCTTGGACTGGTCAATCTACGGAAGGGGAAGTTATTGGCGCGCATGGCAAAAGCGACACCCCCAACGTGTCTATAAAAAGCAAGAGAAACACGTGGCTCGCTCTCTTTTTATCCCCCATTTTCCATTCGGGAGAGACTCGGTCCCTGCATGGGCAGAGACAGAGAAGGACAGTCTCTAGCTCTGAAGGAAGTTCAGCGATAGACATCTTTGTTTGACTTATAAACGTTGCATTGTTAGTCCTCGTTTTATTAAAGGATATGTAAGCTTAGGTGTGTTGCCTTAGTACGACTGTGAAATCTCTCCCTCTTGCCTTCCGTTCCTTCTCCTGTGATTCTTGTCTATCCATCCTCTCTATCTTTCTCAGGTGACCTCCTGGTATATCCAAAATGGGCGTGCGACCCTAGTTACAGAACGCGCTCGTTCATCAAACAATCGCTGGCAGGACCGACAAAATACCACAGACAAGGAAATCCAAACAAAATGTCAAAAAATGATGCAAAAAGTCGGAAACTGAAGAGCTGTGAGAGTCCGAACCAATGACGGTGCACTGCTGATCTTTAACTCGGATATTGTGAGGGGCAACATTTTCCTACCAACGACTACGTAAAGCTCAAAGTAAAATATTATTTCCCAAACTCTGGAGAACTTTCCCCTTTTCTGTCTCGAGATAAACCGTACTTACCTTTAAACATCGTCATACACAGAAAGAAGAAGAAGAACAACAACAACAACAAAGCAAACATAAATTATGTTGTTAACACGTTTGCGTTGTCAGGGCTTCAGCGGATGGGAGAGCTGCGACTTCATATTCATTCGGCGTACAAGTGGACAAACATGACCACCATTTTGACCTCTTTTTGTGCATGGGAATATTGAACCATTGAATATTGAAGTATATCTAGAAAAAGGAAGGGTGGGTGTTAACCAAACTCCGTGTATTTTTGTACACAACACATACAGCCCCAGGCTGTGCCATTGGCTGAGGTCACTGTACAATCCTGACGTCTGTGTTGCTGACCGCCTTCTGCGTCTGGTATCTATGCTCGGCATTCCATCGAGTGTTTTCCTTTTGACTTAACAAATTTCATTGCCCCTTTCCGTACTCCTTCAGGTGATGCGAGTCTTGTGTTTTGCCAAACGGTGTGTCCTGTTTACTTCTGCTGACTGCGCGTGTTGTTTATAGACAATGTGAATTTTATTTGATGCGCATGACTGGCTTACATCATAAGAAGCTGGGAGTAGATCCAGCGTGGGATTCATCCTATACAGGGCCCTATTGTCAAATGTACCAAATATCTTAAAGGACAAGCCGAGTGCAAAACTCTTTCTCTGTGGTCGGGTTAAGTTCATTTTATAAAATAATAATTCCCAAAATATGAGTCCATAATTATGCTTAATTGTAAAGATATAAGCCTTCAAACATCGGCATTCTCACCTGCTACTAGGAAAGCAGCATAAAATTACTCTCTTATACTGAAGAGTTCTCTTACGCACCACAGTAGCATTTATAACAGAGAGCTGTGTGGCTCAGTTAAAGAAATCTGTGCATGTCTTCAAGTCAAAAGAAGAAACACCACTCAGGTTCTCATGTTCAAGAAGCGACTTTGCCCAGAAAATGAGACGGCTGATTTTGGAATACAGCCCTACAGATTTAAATGTACGTTTGTCTAAGGACAGCTACTGTAATTTTTGTTATTTGATGGATAGTTAATTTCCAGCATTGTATTTTTTATTGTACAGTTACAACAGATTGCTGATAATTACTTCTTTGCTATTAAAAATATAACATAAAAATTTGATACATACCTATCACTGTAAAAGCTTATTCCTTCCTCATTTCGGAGCATGCAACATTTACTCTTTACTTGCTGATAATCGCACGTGTTCTCGTTAAAGCTCCTCATGCGTTTGTTATCATCAATTTTTTAAAGCTGTTTCGATCACGCACATCAATGGTGCCCTCACACTGTCAGTTGTTTTGAGTATTATGCTTGATAAAGATACAACTGATGATGATGTGTTTGTGACTGTCACACGATGTTACTTGTAGACCAGACGGTGTAGAAACCGTCGAAGTTGCATATCTGGTGCTTGATCTACCAGCAGTCGTAGTTGGTTTTAACATCTCGTGCTTTTGTCTTGTAAGCACTGCTGTAGGAATAAGATTTCTTCATTTTACTGAAAGTCCAAGATTTGCTTGTACTGTATAAGTGACTGGATAACAATCGATTTCGAAATGTTTTGAGAAAATTCTTGAGTGCGGTGTGGGGACCAAGTTCGCACTTCACGTTTGAACAAAGCAGAGACCTGTATATACACATCTCTGAACAAAGTGAATCCACTGGCGTTTGCTGCTATTATTTTTAGGATTTCCTTAATGAGTACAAACTAACTCCATCAGAGTGTCGAAAAGAACATTCAGCAACAGCATATTGTGTTCTGGTCTGTTTCCTTTTACCGAGGATGGCATCTTTTCTCTTCGACTTCAGCTAGTGCAGACGACGCTATTTTTAGAAATAGTTTTCTTACGTCACTTCCGGTTTTCTCGACTCCGGTGACGCTAACGACCAGTCATGCTTTTCTGAAAGCGATGTCTCACTCACTCGTTTGTTTGGTTTTTTTTTTTTTTTACTCCCGTTGACCATGCGTTGTATTTATGCCCGTCTGAGTCGGTCAAAGATGTTTACTATTTGACAGGCATGACTGGCTAACGCCATAAGTACCTGGGAGTGGATCAAACGTGGGATGTACCTTAGAAAGGGCCCTATTGCCAAAAGTAAATAAATCTCTAAATTTTCAGGATGAACGAAACATCATAAACACACACATATATACATATATATATACACATACAACGTTCTATTTAAATAAATAACCATAAGTACCTGGGAGTGGATCAAACGTGGGATTTACCTTAGAAAGGCCCTTATTGCCAAAAGTAAATAAATCTCTAAATTTTCAGGATGAACGAAACATCATAAACACACACATATATACATATATATACACATACAACGTTCTATTTAAATAAATAACCAATGCTAAGAGGGACCATGCAGAGGCTCGAATTACGAGGGTTAAAGCATTGTGTGTCCTGGTTGTAACTTATTTTGTAAGGACTTCTGCCACGCATGAGCACGCCCGTCTCTTAATTTTGTCACTCTTATCGCGTTAGATAGTGACAGCCAGAAAATGTACTGAATAATCTTTCCGTTTTGATGTTACAGACTGCACGTCTCTCGTGAAGAGCTCTTTTGTAAGGGTAGCGCCAGTCTTATTTAGCCGCTGCGCCACCTACCGTCCCCAAGACCAGTGGTTCTCAAAGTGTGGTCCGCAGGCATAAGTCAGGTGGTCCGCGGCTGACAGTCGTCATATGTCAGCAAAGTGATGTTCAAATCGCCAGATAGGCTTGTAGAGAAGCCGGTTGAACGTGGAATCTTACAGGAGATTGAAACTCTCCAACATTGATCCAGATATTATCACCTTAATGTCTCATCAAAAACAACTGCATTCATCGCATTAACATTTTAATGATAAAGAACGAGGTATGTAACTTTATGTCAACTTATTACTGTAGCACTGTCACAAAAGGACATTCACGGTACAGAGTGATTTAAGGCCTTGGTGATCCGCCATATTTTTTACTTGAGTAAAGTGGTCCGCGGTCCGAAATACTTTGACAACCACTGCCCAAGATCATCTTTTTCTTTTCTTTTTTTACAGTTCTCGAAGGGTCGTCTTACCCATTCAGCTGGGTCAGAAAACTGAACTGCGCTGTGTCACAATATTATAGATATATCGCACGTTTTCGCACCGCTCTCAACGTTTACCTCCATTGTACCTGTTCAAAAAGCGCAGGTGAGTAGCTCCGAAATTTTGGTGACGGCGTATTTTTCTGTAAAAGTAGCTTACAAAGCAAGAAATTAAGACAGTGGGGGGGGGGCTAGGGGAGTATTCTTAATATGAAAATAGAAAACAAAAGATGCCTCATTTTTTATTACAAAAAGTAGGATTTAAGCAGTAGTCAAATTTAAATTATTTTCGCTTTTTATTTAATGAAAATTAATGTTCTAATTGGCAATAGCTGTCTCTCGCAGTCCATTCAGCAGGCTAAATTTTGCACTAGTTTCAAGTATAAAAAAAATGTGATTGAATCATTAGTTTAGCTCTTAGAGGGAGACAATCTGTGAAGGATATTGTAGTTTCTTCCTGTTATTCTATTACCCGCTCTTGTACACTGGAATTCTAGTTACCCCGCGATTCAGCAACTGTGCAAGCGGAATTCTAGCAAAGAATTCAATGACAGAAATATTATTCTACTAGCCAGACTAGTGCGATTCTTCTAGAATCTATTGATTAACATTTTTTCCTTCTGGAGTATAACATTGTCCTGTCTCCGTGATACAAAGATCAATCAATGTGAATCCATACGTTTCTGTAAAATCAAATATATTCACCAACACCCACTTATTTATACAGGTCTGCATGAAAAAGAAGTCGTGACACATTCAAAACCATTTTTCACAAGTATTTCTTTTTCTTTGGTAAAATGACAAGCACAATGAAAGTCTGCTTTCCTTCCTCCCCTACCCCGAATATGAATCCCAGACACTTAATCCCCAGACACTTAATCCCCAGACACTTAATCCTCAAAATGAACTTTCAACTCAAGAAATTATGAAGTGAATGAAAAAGTTAATTATGAAGTAAATGAAAAATTTAATTCAAATTCAAATAATTATTTTCATGTAAACATCAAAATAAGTTTGAAAATTAAAATAATACTTAACTTCAACATTTATAACATTGGGGGCATTTTTGAGGATTAAGTGTCTGGGGATTAAATGTCTAAGGGATTAAGTGTCGGGGATTAAGTGTCTGGGGATTAAGTGTCCGGTCACCCCCTTGTGTATATATATGTATAGGTCACACCAAATCCCAGTACGAACACACACACACACACACACACACACACACACACACACACAAGACGGGCAAATATACATACATTCATAAAGGGAACAGCGATTGAGCAAAGCTTTGTGTATCTGGTTGTGGACCAAACGTCTCATATTTCTAAATTACGCCATGTAACTCGAAAGCCTGTGTCATCTTACAGGCATGGCCGCAGCTTTAGGTCAGATGATACGAGATGTTTCAGCAACGAATGCAAAACAATAAAATCTACAGACAGGGTGCTATATTTCATTACACATCACATATGCCGTATGGTTCTGGATTAATTTCGTTAAAAGCACATCGAGCGTTCTTATAAATCTCTATCTTTCCTCTCTCAGCCCTCTCGTGCACTGAAGAAGGTCCATTTCGCCATTTGATGAGACTGGATTACATTTTCTTAAACACGTTAACTTTTTCCTGCTAAAATGTAGTATAAATACTTCGCAAAAGATCGTTAGTACTCATGACGGATAGCAACTCTAACATTAACACCCTGACACTTCGGTTTGTCATTTTTGTTACAAGGTTTTCAAGAGAAGGGATAGTAACATGTTGCATTTATATAAATCAGTGCATGCATATGTTTGTGTGCGTGCATGCAAGCGCTCGTATTTGTGTATATGCATAATGCTTCAACTTGGTTTCTGCGTGTAACAATTTGGATCTGTATATCTGGCCTACTGAGTGAAGGAGTTTGAGTTCGTTTTCCCTCCTGTATGTACATTCCCACCTTCTGATCCCTTCTTCCTTATCAGTTCTTAACACCAGTGCTTTACAGACTGGGTTTCTGTCTTGCGTCATTCCCTGAGGACAGCACGCGCAAAGTAACGTTTGGGAGCATCCACAATTCCAAGAGTTCCCTGCAAAGATGGCAGTTCTCCAGTCTCCGGTGGCAGGAAGCGGAAACGCTGTATCATGGCGGCCAGGTACAAGAACAGCTCCATCCTCGCCAGCGCCTCGCCCAGACACACTCGTCGGCCTGAGAAAACGTTCAAAAGGTAAAGACAAAATACCTCACTGAAAGAAGAAGAATGGAAGAAGAGAAAAAAAAATAAATAAATAAATAAGGAAGAAGGCAAGGGAGGAAAGAAAAAATTGCCGTTATGACCACGACCATATTGATCGAAGCAACGAAATAATCAAACGTTTGTCACTGAAGATAAACAGAAGAAAATTAAATCAGTGACTACTATTGACTCTTACACTAGGGTAAATGTGATTCTTCAAATATGCAGTCCTTTTTTTTTGGGGGGGATGGATGTACATGGACTAGGAACAATGAACGAAAATGGAGAACTCTTGGCTGATTTCTGCGCCCTCAAAGAACTGATTATTGGAGGGACTCTCTTCCCCCACAGGGATTGTCATAAAGTCACCTGGGTATCCCCAGACCACAGAACGGAAAATCAGATTGACCATGTGATGATACGACAGCGCTGGCGATGGTCACTACAGGACGTTCGAGCAAAGAGAGGAGCTGACATAAGGTCAGATCACCACCTAGTTGTGGCAAAGCTGAAGATGAAATTGGCAGCGAGAAAGAAGCAACCAAATAACAGAATCAAGTATGATGTAGGGAAACTAAAGAAGCCAGAGACTAGAGAGGCATTCCAACTTGCCCTTTACAATTGTTTTTAGGCCTTACAGCTAGAAGAAGAGGTGGAACAGAACTGGAGAGGAATGAAAGAAGCCATCATAAATGCCAGTGACGAAGCTTTAGGCAGGCCACCAGGGATCAGAAAGGAGTGGATTACAGCTGCCACTTGGCAGAAAATAGAAGAAAGGAAGATATTGAAGCAGTAAGTAAACCGAACCAGAACAAGACAACAGAAACAACAAGCTGTGGCGAAGTATACGGAACTTGCCAAAGAGGTTAAAAAAGACCTCAGAACCGACAAGATAAATTATATCAATGGAATAGCCAAGAAAGCTGAGATAGCTGCAAAAAAGGAGATATGAAAACACTATATGCAACAACTAGAGAGCTGAGTGGGAGACACAACAAACCTCAACAGACCAGTAAGAGACAAACAGGGTCAGCTCCTCTCAACACTTGAAGATCAGATGGCGAGGTGGTGAGAACACTTTCAAGAAGTACTAAATAGACCATCGCCAGAACATCCACCAAAGTTAGAACCAGGCAACCAGTTAGACGTCAACATGGGGCCGATAAGCAAGCAAGAGATCCGTAACGCCCTGAAGAACCTAAAGACTGGTAAAGCAGCCGGAGCAGACAACATCCCGCCAGAAGTGATGAAAGAAGGAGGGCCGGTACTAGTAGACCAGTTACACAAGCTTCGGAACTTGATATGGACAAATGAAATAGTAACAGAAGAATGGAAGAAAGGCCTCCTGGTTAAACTACCTAAAAACGGAGACCTGTCCCAGTGCGACAAATAGAGGGGGATCACCTTACTGTCTATCCCGAGCAAACTCCTCACGAAAATCATGCTAGATAGAATGAAGGACGCTATTGACAAAAAACTGTGAGACGAACAGGCAGGGTTTAGGAAAGAGCGCTCCTGCATAGACCAAATTGCAACACTGAGAATCATCGTCGAACAATCCCTAGAATGGCAATCCTCCCTCTACGTCAGTTTCATCGACTTCGAAAAAACCTTTGACAGTATTGACAGACAGGCAATGTGGAATCTTCTTCTGCACTATGGGGTGCCGGACAAGCTCACCCAGATCATCAAGGAGTTATACAACGGCTTCACATGCCAGATCATCCATAAAGGAAAACTCTCTGAGAGCTTCCAAGTGACAACTGGTGTGAGGCAAGGCTGCTTGTTGTCCCCCTTACTTTTCCTGGTTGTGCTTGACTGGGTTACTAGAACAGCCTATGCTAGTGCAGGGAAAGGTATTCAGTGGACACCGATGACAGAACTGGAAGACCTGGACTTCGCAGACGATCTGGCCCTGTTGTCTTCCCGTCTGCAACACATGCAAGAAAAGATGGAAGCACTGAGAGAGACATCACAAAGAGTAGGGTTAACAATCAGCCGAGAGAAAACGAAACTCCTACGAGTAAATATCAAACAAAAAGAGGACATCACCATTGAAGAGTATGCTTTGGAAGAAGTAGACAAGTTTGTCTACCTAAGTAGTGTAGTCAGCAAGACCGGAGGCACAGACAAGGACATCCAGGCTAGAATTAGAAAAGCCTAACAAACGTTTGCAATCCTCCGCCCAGTCTGGAAGTCAACAGCTATTTATAACAACACCAAGATCTGACTTTTTAATTCCAACGTGAAGTCCGTGCTGATGTACGGCTCAGAGACATGGAGAGTGACCCAGGCTAGTTCCAAAAAAATCCAAACGTTCGTGAACAAATGCCTCGGACAGATCCTCCACCTTAGGTGGTCTGACAGAGTGACAACCAAAACACTGTGGTCTAGAACGAACCAGCTATCCATGGAAGTGCAGATCAAGAAAAGAAAGTGGCGATGGGTCGGACATACTTTTACGAAAAGACTTTTCTAACATAACCAGACAAGCGATGGACTGGAATCCCCAAGGGAAGAGGAAACAAGGGCGACCAAGACAGACATGGAGACGCAGCCTAATGCAAGAACTCAAACTAGCAGACCTGACCTGGGAAGCAGCAAAGCAGACCGCCAAAGACCGTGGAAAGTGGAAGACGACTGTAGAGGCCCTATGCTCCACTAGGAGATAAGAGGATCCAAGAGAGAAAATATGCAGTCACCTACCAATGGAAAACGGAATCATTTCCTCGAAGTGTAAAAGTTTGCCGTCTTGTCCGATGAACCTCTCGGGACGGAAGATCTCAGGGTCTCCCCAAACCTCCGGCGCATGCAGGACGGAGTCCAGATTAATCATGACGATTGTGCCTTTTGGGATCGTGTAGCCATTCAATGTCTCGTCGCATGCAGCAGAGTGTGCGGTAAAAGGCACGATGCTGCCGTACCGCATGACCTCCAAGATGGTGGCCTCCAGGTAGACCAGCTCGCACCTGTCGTGAATGGTGGGCGCTCGCTCAGTACCGATAACTCTGTGGATCTCCTCGTAACACTTGTCCTGCACGTCAGGGTGGTGAAGGAAGTAGGCGATGGTCCAGCGGACGGATGTCGACGTCGTCTCAGTTCCCGCCGCAAACAAGTCGAGCACTAGTTTCCTCAAGTTCACTTCTAGCGGAAAAACAAAGTTTGACGAAAAAAATTGAAAAACACGATCAGTATTCAATTAAGTTTAACACTCACATTTATTAGAACCTTCTTTCACAGATTTCAACCTGATGAACCAGATTTTAACTATCCTGGGATCAAAAACGTCGTGCCTATCGTTTCAGATAAGTGTCAGTTACAAGGCAAATCTTCCTAACTTTTAAAAATTATTTTTACCAGTGATATCTAACTCATTCTGACCCAATCGTCAGTGTTAAAAAAATCCCCAAAAGTAAACAAATCTGATGACCTTTCATTGACTTTTCCCCAGGGAAATGCTAGGAAAGAGGCCAGGAATACATAAACATTATTTTAACTTATATCTAACAAGGAATTTTGTAATCAAAAATAGTAAGAGTGAAAGACCTTCAACCTGATTCCATTGTCCTTTAATGCATATTGTAACAACGTCCACAATGATGTCTTTTTCGAAATGGAATTGTGCCCAGGATTTATGTGTAAAAGACAGTAATGCGGGAGGAAAGTTACAGTGTTGTGTGTCAAACTGATTAATATAGCAAATAGAAATACGATGAAAAGCTCTCCTCACCATTAATAAACTCAGCCGTTGGACTTTGCTTCACTTTCTCAACCTCCCTGAGATAAGCGCTGATAAAACTGTCCACAGAAGTTTCATTGTAGTCCAGAATTTGGCGGTCAATGAAAGGTTTCACAAGCTTGTTCAGAACCATTGAGATATTCTCATACAGCTTCCTGGCTCCAAACGGATCACCAGGAAAAAAACTCAAAACAGGGAATGTTCTTGCGAGCGACAAAGAGTTTGCTTCTCTGGTGATTTCATCTGCAGCTCGGATGTATCGTTTGAAAACAGGATCTTCGTACTCAAAACGTTTGCCAAAGACAATAGAACAGATGTTGTTAGACACGCTGACCTGGGTCGTTTCGGTTATGTCCTGTGGGTGACCTTGTTTCGCGGCGAGGGCCTTGATATACTCCATGACCTCTTCCTGGATCTTTTCAGCCAGGATGTTCTTACCCATGCCAAATTCTCGCAAAATCTCCAAGGTCGTCTTCCGCTGAGATTTCCAGACAGCGCCGGAACTTTCAATAACACCTGAAACAATAGATGTTATTTACTGTGATTTTATCACACCTCCCTACATACATTCATACTATATGTTCTGGTACAACTGACGAGCGTCCGCTAGTATTGGTCACTGGGGGATAACAGCTGTATAGACGAAGTGGCTGACAAATCTCATAATTTACCCAGTTACAGAGAAAGCACCTAGTAAAAGCACTATACAAAAATTGCAAGTAATAAATATTCTAAAAACTTTTCTTTCTTAAACCGCTTTTGTAGGTAATTTAATTCGCAGAGTATGAGAGAGAGTGTGTGTAAGCCACAAATAAAATCCAAGCATACAATTTACAAATTTTAAGCACCTTTGCTTTTAAAACTTTCTACTAGCGGGAAGGGAGGCCTGTCAGAGAAGGCGTCGGCGTGTTTGACCAGCGCGTCCTTGATGATCTTGTAGCCGTTGACCACAACCATCAGCTGGCTGCCAACGTACAAACTGAACACGTCCCCGTACTGTCGCTGCCATGTTGCGAACTTACGGCGAAAATCTGACTTAAACAGAAGATGCAGATGACCCAGCACCGGAAGAGCAAAGCCGGGTCCTGGAGGTGCTCCTGCTGGCCGTCGTGTTGACAACCACCACAGTGAGACCAACGCCAGAACGACCAGCAACAAGGCGCTTGTCATCTCCGGCAGCAGCTCTGTTCCCATCATCCTCCTGGGTTTTAAACTGAATAAAACAGAAGACAAGGTTAGGTACACTTGACGAGATAACTATAGGAAGTTGGGGTTAAATGGTGGATTCTTTTAAAAATAAGTCTGCATGCAGTTTCGGGTTGCCAAAGAAGTATTTGCTTACTTTTTTCTCTTTAGCGCAGGTCTAGGACGACCAAGAAAACCACAATTTTTGCACAATCTTGTGTGAAGTGAAAGAAAATTGACCCTAGCTCGGACCCATTTGCCAAGAAAGTTGTCGAGAGATGCTGAGGATCTGTTAGCAGTTTTGCCGACCAATCAAAACAAGTATAGAATCTGTAAACAGACTCGTCATGACTGCGAAAACGTAGAGAGAATTTGTTTTAAAGAAATCACTTTCCTGGTTCAACGCACATGACGCAGAAGGAGATTTGTTCAGCTTTTATTCAGCATTCTTTTATTTTTACATACTTTTATTTAATTCACTAGGTAGGTAGGTAGGTAGGTAGGTAGGTAGGTAGGTAGGTAGGTAGGTAGGTAGGTAGGTAGGTAGGTAGGTAGGTAAGCGTTCGGTCGAATTTTGTAATCGATTGTTCACCCACTTCCCACTGTCATTTCAAAGCAAGCAGTTGCACGTTGAAACACTATGTTTCTGTTTGCGTTTTAAGGTCCTGGTGTTTTTGCATCATGGCGGTGGGAAGTAGTAGTAAAGGGAGTACCTGGATGAGGTACCAGATACAGTACCTGGATACGGCCTGCCCAATGAGCACGTGTTACATCCAAAGAAGACTTGTGTCCAAAATCTGAAATCATGACCTTCCATTCGTCACGTTTTGCCCTGTTTGTGTTGTTTGCCATAAACTTCAGCACCTAGTACCTACCCATCGTTTAAATCTCATTTTCGCTAACCTGGTTAAAGCGGATCTTTCAGGATTATGAAATAGTAGGCAGTGACTAGAGTAGTTATCTAGCAGTCTCCTAATGCCCAAAGCTTCGTAGCTGATCTTTCGTCTGTTGAAACTGCTGTCAAGATTCTTCATAAGCCGAGTCCGAACGCTGTACTAGCACCTATAGCTAGTTGAGCTCTGTACTAGCACCTAGCTAGATGAACTCTGTACTAGCACCTAGCTAGCTGAACTCTGTACTAGCACCTAGATAGGTGAGCACTGTACTAGCACCTAGCTAGCTGAACTCTGTACTAGCACCTACATAGATGAGCACTGTACTAGAACCTAGATATGTGAGCACTGTACTAGCACCTAGCTAGCTGAACTCTGTACTAGCACCTAGATAGATGAGCACTGTACTAGCACCTAGATAGGTGAGCACTGTACTAGCACCTAGATAGGCGAGCACTGTACTAGCACCTAGCTAGCTGAACTCTGTACTAGCACCTAGATAGGTGAGCACTGTACTAGCACCTAGCTACCTGAACTCTGTACTAGCACCTATATAGTTGAGCACTGTACTAGCACCCAGCTAGCTGAACAGGAAATATAGGCCCTGCCTCAAGAAGCATTTCAACCTGTTGTCTTAACCTCAATCTTTACAGCTGCCATCAGACATCTAGCTCTCTTCGATGACGACACTGGAACTGTGGAACACAAATATACTTATGCATACACATTGTGGGAACAACCTACAACTCCTCGCTAGGTATTTTAATTCGTTATGCTAACGCTGCTGGATTACTAGTAATCGTGTATAATTTGTGTCCATCCCATGTCTATCTGATTAAAATCTGGTTTAACTTAAACGAAATTAGAACCAGTGTTTAAGTCGTTATGGTGTTGGTAAATGCCATCTGTACAAACAAAGCAACCTTTCATGATCCTCTTACCTGGTGAGATGCCCGTGCGTTTTGTCAGCGTCTGAACGATTGGAAAGTAAACCTCACTTAATGTATCGATGCTCCTATGATTTTGTCCAGTGCAGTTTAAAAAAGCAGTTGTGAAGACAATGAGATGCGACAGACCGTAGCGGATAATTAATTAACGGATGGGCTTTGGAGGCGAAAGTTTACAGGTTAGTTTTATATAGCCTTTATCTACCGATATCTACAAAAAACACAAACCATTCAGGTTGGTCTTTAACACCATAGAGCTAGAATTTACTCGAATAGTGCTTGGTAGCTTTTGTCTTCTTCTCTATAACTACAATGAGGACAGATTCTCTAGACAGATTCTCCTCAGAAACTGCCGCCACAGACTCAGTTCTGCAGAGCTAGAATTTACACAGAATTTCTGTGGAAACTTCTGCTCTCTTCTCTGAAACCACAAAGAGAAACGTACTAACACCAGTCCAGCGATCTGTTTAGCTCCCTGTCTTCTGTTACTACAATCGTTTTGCCATCCGACCTTTTAAAGGCATGTTAATGGTTAAGTCTATACAATATTTCTGATGTCCTAAACTTAAGGAATATGGAGGCTTTTCTTTGCACTCCATGCTAGGTTTTACTTACCTTAGACAACGTATGCCAGTGGATTTTTGGGCCGACAATTATGGTAGTCTTTATGTTATATCACAGGTCTAATGACTGAGTCACTCAGCTGGACGCAGAACGTGAATCGAGGGCTGAGCGACACGGACTGATTAATTGCCTTAAAGGCCTAGTGGGGTGCAAATTCTTTTCTATTAATTTGGTAAGGCTCAGTGCAAGATACTGTTTCCTAAAATGTAGATGAATGCCCCCTCCTTCCTTCGTTCTCAACATACACGCCTACAAAACATTAATTGCCATGCTCAAAATGAAATCAAACTCGTGGCGCCGTGCTTAACACATATACATGATTATAACGTATGATCCTAGTTCACCGATTGGCTGAAGCCTTCACAGCGCAAACGCGTCGATGCATAGTTTGTGTTGTATCTATGCACTGTGTTACCTGTAGGATATTGTCTCCCGTAATGATGGGAGAAAGGTATATTCATTTACATTTTATGAAATAGCATCCTGAGAAGAAGGGTGGTTCTTTTTAATAATTAGGAAGAGAGTATTTTTCGCAGTGCTTTACTTAACTTAAAAAAAACTAAATCCTCATTAGACCTTTAAAGGTTGGCACCATAAATAGTAACCCGAAACTCCAGGACATCATTCGGAGGCTAGGGAATAATACCAAGAAAGAGAGAAGGGTGCAGTAAACGGATATTTTTAGGGTCTGCCGGTGTAAGGTTAAGCAAAAGGTGTGGAAAGTCACAAGGTATGCATTGTAGTTTTTTACCATCACAATGTCTTAAGGTATGCACGCTAGGTTTGTTTTTTTTTAACCATCACAGTTTTGACACAACGATCATATATATATACGTCTGAACAGCAAACAGTACACTAACATACAATACATATTCCTCTGAACAACAAAGAGTACGATAAATATTTTTTCCTTAAAAAGTTAACGTATTTCTACTTCTTTTGCATCACAGTATTGGAACCCTTTTCACATTCACCGAGTTAGCTTGCAGAATAGTTATTATAAAAAACGTTATGATAAAAGGGAATTCAGGTAAAATGGGTGCTTGGGTCTTAACCAATGGGAGAATTGTCTCCCTTACCTGTTGCTCTTGACAACCTTTTACCTTCAACATCTGCTCAAAAATTTTTAATAATATCCAGAAAGCAACCCTCTCCCTCACCTGCTAATAAATAAAATAAAGGCTCCTTTAAATGGAACTTGTCAATGAACCAGAAAAAAACCCAAGCTGTTTGCATTCTCAGTAGGGACAATGCAGAGGGGTGGGATGGGGCGAAGCAACAGTGAAAAGCTTGAAAGTGTTTATGACTTTTGCTATCAGGGTTTTAAATTTCAGCCTAATAATAACTTCATTCCAGCAGAAAATTACCTCTAAGCTAGAGCTTCCAACGCTGTTGGAAAAAAGTAAGTAATGACACCTTCTTGACTTCTGGTAGACCTGACGTTTAACTCATTCGAGACTATTTCCAATTCTCACATATGTTTTTGAGGTATAGGGAACAGCAGCAACTTATAACCAGGTCTCTTTGCAGAATTACAAGTTTCCATAACTTAAAAGTCAAGCACATTTGGTACAGGAGTGGATGACAAGAAAAAGGGAAGACATCAATATGGTGACAGTCATTTGACCATCCTGACACTGATGCCAGGCATGATGATCAATAATAATGATAGTAGATGAGAAAGAGAGGGTGGATGAAGGGTAAGAGATGGTACAGGACATGGGATTTTTTTAAAGTAATTTTTTTTTATTTCTTAACCTTCCAAATTCCTCTTCAGTTTAAGAGAATAAAATATCTTGATCTTCGAGCAAAAACTGGTACCTGATTTAACCCTCTTAGCCCAGGATACAAATTTTTCTATGTTCAAAAACATGGGCTTAAAATTTACGATTTTGAAGACAATAGTGAAACTGCAGAGCCACGCTTGTGGAGCACGAGCCACGATAGTAAGCGTATCGTTGCTCATTGTGTTCTGCCAGTAGGGCCACAATCGTGCAAAGAGAAAATCATGATCGTGGAGCACAGCCACTATCGTGGCTCATCACGCGCCGGGTAAGCCAGTAAACTGACTCTACAGGCTCAGCGGGTTAACAGGGAAAAACAAGGGCAGAGAGATGGAGGTTGTGAACCACTTATGCTCACTGCCTCATTGACTGCTATAGTGACTACAAAACTCTTTATCTTCTCATTTTCTTTCCCCCCCCCCCACCATCCAGCACACACACACACACACAAACCATACATACATTATTTTAAATTAATTTTGTTTTAGCATAAAAGTAAAGAATAACTGTTTCAGCTGACCTATCCGGCAATGCAGTGCACCGGCCTATAGTGCCATGCTGTACAAGACCCTAGACACTAAATATAGCTAACAAGGGTAATCACCATGTGTTACTGATACGTGTCTTTCTTCAAATGGTTTCTGTAAGATGGAGTTGTCCCCTAAAAAAAAGTTTCCACAATGTTGTAGGAAAAAATAGCATTGGCATCCAAGGTAGTAATGCGGACTTGCAGGCTGGACACTTGTGTGAAGCAGTGTACTTCTCTCCAGCTGACCCAGCTGTTGTTCACCTGATCTTTTAAAGGGTTAGGGAGATGGGCACTGCCCTCACAAAAGAGCTTGCCCCAAGAAACAAGCAGTCTCACACAACTCAGTCCCTAATGATCAAAAGGTGAATGGACTAACTTCATATATTTTAATACTGCACTATAATTAACATGTGCATATTACTGTATCATGCAAATAAATTGTCAACAGATTGTCCTGCTTGCTCTCATTTATGCTTCTTTATATTACTAATTATAGTTTAATTTACAGCTGTAAGATACTGGATCGTTAAAAAACTAGTGGAAAGAAATTTTTTAAATGATTAAATAAAGTTCAGTGATGCCATTTTCCAAATTTAAGTTGTTGGTTGGCTGGTTGTTCGAGCTTTATATGGTGTCAGTAGCAAAGGCTATATCACGATGAGCCAAACCTGGGTGAATACCTCCCCATCAAGATGCACACCTACAAACATCACCATGCACAGAAAAAGGTCAAAATCATGATGTAAGGATATGTTGCCTAATTAAAATCTATTCTCAGCTTTCCCATTGGCCGAGACCTTCCCAACAACGTAAATGTATCCATACACAATCATGATGTCTGTGATGTCAACTTTCTTTTTGTGCACTGTGAAATTTGCAGGTATGTATCTTGAGAACAGACAGGAGGTATTTATCCAGCTTTGTGGACATAGATTCTTGCACTGAGCTTTACCCAATCAATACAAAAAGATGTGGTGCAACTGATTACAAAAGCATAGGTTTCAACAAAACTTTATCCACCAGGGTGAATTGTAGATTAACAGCTGCATGTATATGAAAACGCTGTTTTATCATAAAATAAATATATTACTATATCACTACAAATAAAATCTTTTGTGCTTTTTAAAAATATTATAAATGGCTTTTGAAGAAACTGTACATTTTAATTTTCCATAGGTGCACTTCCTTACTGCCACCTAAGGTATATGATTATCAACTTTACATCTCTGCATGCCTCAGTAATGGTACTGTATAATAATAATATAAATACTGTACCTAATACAAAATTCATACACCAAAAGCTGCACAAAAAAAATCTGGCTGCCATCAGTAAATATATTTAAAACCTTGTCTAAATTCCCACTGATAATGATCACTGAACAGCTAAGAGAAATAATTTGCCTTGCAAAATGTATTTTTCTTTCTAAATCTCATGCAATGTGACATTTGGTACTCCTGTCAAACAAAACTATAGACATTTTTTAAGTCCAAGTTTTAATTTTTTTCAATTATCCATTACGTCTTATGGTACCACATCTACAGCGTAACACTCTCCTTATGTGGCCATACACTAAAGGCTGATAAGCCATAGCCTCAATGTGCTGATTACACTGTAAACAAAAGGGAGCATTCCCCTCAGAATGAAAGTGACGACGCCAAAAATATGAACACTGCACGCATGCCCGGCAAAGGTTGTAATGGCTGCAAGGCAGAACTAGTACTTCTCGTACGTGTTGGCCGCAGTGCATGCACATCCTCTGCAGATGCTCTGGGAAAAAAAATAAAAAATAGTCCTTGAAATTATAAACTGAAAACATTTAAGACCAGAAGCCAACTTGGAAAAAAATGGAAACATCCTGCACACAAACGTTAATAGTAGAGATAAAAAAGAATCTGAAGAAAATTTTAATGCTTTTTAACACCATGCAGCTAACAATCTAAGATTTACTTAAAGACGGTGCTGAGAAAACTAGTAGGTTATTGTGACCTTGTGAGTCACTTCACTCCAAATGCAACAACTAACATCATAAAATTCCATCTTTACATTTATACAGACTGGGGACCCATGTTCTCCTATTTCCTGTGACCTTTTCTGTGTAGAACAAACCAAACAGTAATATTGCATAGATTATTAAATTAAGATTATTATTAGATTATCAAAGTTATATATGTGAATTTTATTTATGGAATTCAAACCACAAAGGGACCCACAGAGTAAATGCGAGAGGCAAAGTTTGTATTTTCAAATCGGTTTGTATCTACTTCTTGGCAATGTGTGCATTGTAATATCATCTCAAAACACAACTAAGTCTTTGTTTTTTACTGTCTTATTTGTACACTCTTAACTCAACAAATCACAACCCTGTCTGCTCTTTTCCCAGCCCTTTGCTTCTAGCAACTCTCCATTTCCAAGAAAGTCATAGGTCACAGTCCTTACACTATGAGTCACTATCGTCTAGACTGTCTTCGTAATTAGGACACTCTCAGATACAACCTGCGTGTGCACACACAAGCACTTGTCTTTACAAATGCTTGTGAGACGTGCCATTAATCATCTAGTTTCAATTGTCTCCCTTGAACTACTAAATTAGGGCTACAAAAAAAATGAAAACATTCACTTAAAAATGGGCTATGACCACTGACAGTTATTCCTTACCTGCTCTCAAATCAACAACCATGGCATCTTCTGCATCGTCTTCATCATCCCTGCCAATGTTTCCTTCTGCTCCATCTCTCTGTACTCCTTCACCACTGCTTTCATCATCATCTTCACCACCACTAACTTCATCTCCCTCAAGGTTCATCATTCTGGCATCATCTGCAGGCTCCAAATATCCTTCATGCTCGACAGGCAAGGCAGCATATGACACAACAGGTTCATTAAATAATGTGCAAACAGCTGTATTTGCACAGCTGACTGTCTCCTGAGAAGGCTGATGAATCCTGCATGAGCAGTCTGGGCTGCTTAGAGGACTTTCATGTACACATGCAGTGAATGTTGACACTTTGCTGAGATCAGCAGAACCAAAAGGAAAAGTGGTCTTGTTTTTTGTGCCACACCCTTGACATGTGTGAAGAAGTCCACATAAAGTTCTTCCTTCTGAAGACTCTGCAGGTAGGTCAACCATTGAGCTGTCTCTTCTGACTGCACATGGAGATTCTGCACTTCCAGCATCATAGTTTTGTCCAAGTGGCTGCCCTTGAAACAAAGACACAGTTTGTGCACTGGTAGCAACACTTCTGCTGATGTGTTCTTTTTGAGCATCAGCTCCACATTTCATGATCAATCTATTGTCTGGGAAACAATTAATACCTCCTTCTGCACCCTGTTTCAAAGTCCTGGATAGATTAATGCATTCCCAAACAGGAAAATGTTCCTGATAGGCTCCTCCTTTCTTTTGTTCTTCAAGAGAAATAGCAGTAGGAGTTTTAAATAAAGCCTCTCTTTCCTGTAGCTTTTCTCCTGATGGTAACACATCTGCAAAATATTTGACATGCAAATTATTATCATATATAATCCACATAAATCTGCATCTAAAATTACAATCTGTTTAGGATAAATATGATCTACACACAAAAGCAAAGAGAAACCAGTTTTTTCTTTGTATTCACCATACACTTTTTCAAAGAAAATGATATTATTTCAAAGGATGAGTTTTGCAGTGCTGAATCTTAAGTGAATTAGATTAGTTAATTTTAGGATTACCTTCCAGCCTGTTTTGATAAAATGAACGTTGTAAAGTGCACCTTGAAGCACTGCTTTCCACCTGCACAAGATCAAAACAATAGAATTAAGATCTTTCAGAAACATTTTTATAAGGGTGTTGGGGAGAGAGTGTAAAAGCGAAGAAAAGAGAGTGTATGTGTGCTGGGAAGAGGACTTCTGTCTGTGCTATAAATGTAAATAAGATTTTTACTGGATATTTTATTCTGCAAATTTCCTGTCGCATGTATATTTTGCATAACCAACATGGAGGAATAGTGTCAGGAAAAGAATAATTATAAATATATTAAGGGTGCACATAAGATGAGGCTCATGTCAGTGAATTAGTGCAGTTTTCAGTTATATCTATGATGCAACCCACAACACCTCATATGAATGAGAATTTGTTCTGAAAAAGATGCAAAACATATCTTAAGAATGCTATCTCAAAATAAAAATAATAGATCTGATTTTTTTCATAGTTTTTCTTCTCTACCAACAGAGATGAAACACAAAGAAAAAGATACTCTAACAGTGGCGTAGGAACCAGAGGGGCAAGGGGGCCAGCCGCCCCTTCAAAAAAGATGCTGGGAAGGCAAGAATGTGAACATCGTTCACTGTCAGCATGGAGTTGCCCCCGCAAAGCCGAGTATCTCCCTACGCCACTGTCTAAATGTTGTGTATGACGTGCAGTGTGTAGCTTATGAGGCACAATTTTATTTCACACTATTGATGAGTAGTGATGTTCACTTCCACCTCTTTTTCTTCCTCTTTCTCATCTTCATTGTGAATATTAACATTTGCAAGTGTCTAGTAACAATCACTATGTCCATAATTATGCCAAAACAATCTTTACAGAACATTACAAACAAAATCTTACATCATCAACTGCTTCTCCTTTCTCTGGAAGAATGTTCTGAAGCTGCTCAGTGATGCCTTGATCACCTGGATTTCTTTTCTGAACTTCTCGTCCTGATACTGTACATAAAACGAACGATACCACAAAATTAAAAGCACTATTTTGTGAAAATAAAAATCATAATGCTATAGTTCTGGTTTTGTTTCTTTTGAGTTTTCGTTGCGTTTTTTTTTTCTTTTTCTTTTTTTTTTTAGGCTTGCTTGAGTTTTTTCTTTCCGTTTGGAATATGTTATGAATCGAGCGCTGCACAATTAAGATCCTTGAAACTCGATCGTGATCTTTGACGCCGCAATTAAGTATATGTAACCGAGTGCTTTTTTTCACATTTGGTCCATTGACATTTTTAACATCTATAAGGCGTAAAAAATCTCTAGTTCCCGACTAGATTCCCGATTGTTAAATATGCACTTTGGTACATTACATACGACTCTTGATGGCTGCGTGGAATTAATGTGCCGACTAAACAGCTGTATGATTGTGAAACAACGATATCCGAAATAACGCTCACGATCCAACAGTTTTCGAAACATGTAGATAGTTAATGTTTAAACTCTTTTTAATAACACGTTTTCTGTTTTCTTCCAATCATTTGCAAGGTAGATTCTCCCATCGCTAAGTGAGAAAAAGTCGCAAATAGTACCATTCCAAGTCCGTGAACAACGCGCTGTTTGCCCACGGACGTGTATAGGGTAGGCCTAATATACAAGCGATGGAACAAACTGGATGCTTTGGACTGTGGTATGTAAAGATTTTAATCTCTTTTTTTTAAATAGTAGGCCTACCTAGTAAGATCGCTGTAAAGTTTCGTACCTGTATGATCCACCGAGCTTTCGGTCGCATTAGCAGGTGCCAACTGCGCCCTGAGACGTATACGTTCATTTGCTGAACTGCCTGTTCCACCGCTACCAGTCGCCATGTTTCTTGTTGAGATTATTCAGGCATACTAAGGCATGTGATGTAATCCCAGACATAGGTTAATGTAACCTTTGGGGCTTAAGCCAGTATGATGTCCGGAAGCAGCCTTTGAGGTCAAGAGAGACGCATAGTTGAGCTAAACAGATGTTCTTATTCGAGTTAGATGAGACTGTGAAGCGATCGAAGCGTCGAATATAGGCCTAAGCATAATTATAATTTCAGTCCTTGAAAACGCAATGTTTCACGTAAGTCATGTGCAGTTTATATTATATTATATTATATTGTAAAGATATTTTCTGGTTGGTACAAGTCAGTGGTATAATGGAGTTGCCACTCACGTCAAGACAAATTCTTGGCGAAATGACACCTTTAAGTTCTAGAGTTTTAAGTAGACTAAGAACAATAATCTACGCAGCTTTCAAATGTTAACCGCATTAAGATTCTAATCAGTATAAGGACGGCAGATGCGTAATAGACTTGAGTCAAATAAATATTAATAAATTGCTCTCTCAAAAATCGAAATTACTAATATCGGGAGTTTACGCAAATCCATAAATAGTTTTGGGAATTTCCAATATGAACGGTGGGGGGGGGGGCTTGATAATTTACCGGTTTTTTTTATTGGCTCTACTTCAGCTTTTTTTTTTTGTTTGCGATATTATTTTTCCCTCTGCCTCTTGTGCATGGTGTTTACTTATCAAGTGATTTATTATTAGATCCACAATATGATTTATCGTCTGCCATTTCACGCTTTCTTCCATGATTTATCAAATGTTTCAATACACTTTTTTTCCATTATTTTGCTCTAGCATGGATTGTTTTACAAATATCAAATAAAATATTGAATGGTAAAAAGAAAACTACTAATTATGATCAATATCAATGAATGTGTTGCTTAGAAAAAAAAAGCTAAATATCTTGGTTGTGGAGAAGGAAATTGTGAAAGAAATTCTCGTAAATTTTCGTATCGTGCTATAATATAGCGATAATTCTTCTTCAAGTATTTTATACTGAAGATATAGTATAGATCTAACATCATCTCGGAACCAGTTTAATTATTTCTGCAAACCGACTGAAAACTTGAAGCAAAAGATGATTTGATATTAGACCAAGATATTTTTTTAGGCTTTAAAGTAAAGGGAGGGCTTGGAGAAGATCTATATTTTAAAGTCACGTTTTGTTGGTGTAAGAGAGAGGATTGGCAGAACGTGCGTCAGCAAACTGGTTAGAATATCGATAGTAACGTGGTCATGAATAGACGATGAGTAAAACCGTTCGTGCGCGATCTTATATGGTCCGTGAATAGACCGCTCCTTTACGGACATTACAGTCGGGAAAACTCCGATTTTATTTATAGGTTTCACAAGGTGGGCAGATAAAGTGAACTGGGCGCGGTACAGTTCACATGACTGGGAATGTGGTGAGTATGTTTGTAGCCGCTATACCTTCATCACTTCAGTAGTGGGACAAAATAGTGAATTCAGCTTTTTGACGTTAGATTCTGAAGACATGTAGGCAGGTTGTAACCGCAAGTCACTATAGCTATATTTAGAAACGAGAATGAGTCGACGCTATTTTAAGACATTTTCTGCTGGCGTAATTGTAGAGATAAACTAGAATTTTCGGTACGAAGCTTCCTTCTACAGCAGACCTTCGAACTTCTGTGGTTCGAGTGTTGAAGACAGGTATTTCGTACTTAAAGAGATTTTGAACACTTTTTTAACTTTGTTTTTAACTTTAAAGTTAAACGGCTCAAATTTAACCTTAGATAGTAGTACCAAACTTCTAATTTTTCAGAGAAATATAAATATGATAATTTTAAATATTCGAAACAAAGCAAAGCTTGCTAAAAGTTATATTTGAATGCATTTTTTCATATGTGTTGATTTTTTTTAATAAAAAGATTTCAACTCCAGATGTCAGAGATATGAGCTACATTCTGTTCATGAGGACGAACCTTTCACCTTATCCGTAATCTTAAAAGGGGTCAGCACCACATCATCGATGATTAGATTAAGCCGGGTACAGCCAATAGAAAGTTAAGCTGATTGTTATGCTAATTATACGTTGCCAAGCTCCCATGCTCCCATAGTGATATTGCGGGTCTGCACCTGGGTAAAGATGTTCGTATCTGACTGCTTGTATCTCGTGAGCTAAATTTGATCGTTGGCTAAGGTGTTAAGCTATAGAATCATTTAATGAATTAAGCCACTAGTCACATGACAACAGTTTTCTGTGCTAAGCCTTCGAAATAGCGAAAAGAAAACGCACTGTAGCTATAAAAGCAGTATTTTGCGAAAAGGTTATTTATTTAATAAGACAAAACGTGGAGACAAAGAAATACAGGTTTAAAAAAAAACTTCGACGTCTCCACCAGATGATGACCCGAAAATGGTTTGTATTTTAAAAGTATTCTTTTTATTTGGTTGGTTAAATTTATATCATCCAACTGTAATGCTAGCTGCACAAAGAAAGACGCTGTGAGATGTCGTCAGAATAGTTTTTTCCGATTTCGTCAGCTTGAGAACTAGCTCTCGTAGTTCCTTTATGCGAACCCGGTCTAGTCATCTGGTTCGCCGCGATCTCGAGGGGGATGGAGCGCTCGCTGTTGGTCACCTCACGTTGTATATTGAAGGTATAAGTGTATTGTAAGTGTTTTTGAAAAAGGGGGAATGTGAAACATAAAGCACAATTGTCTAAAGACAGATATCCTAGCTGATCTTCTCGAAACTATTTTGAGGATGTTTATAACGTCATTGGAATATCCTTGTCATGTAGGCCAGTCAATTATCTGAGGGGGTCGAAGGGGATTTCCGGCTTGTAACGGATATGACGCTGGAAAATTTGAAATGAACTACAGCGGCCCTTGATTTTATTACCAGGAAAAAAGAGTAAAAAGAACTTTGATTTCGTTGTGCCTGTTTCCACTATAGTTTATCAACATTCGTCTTTTTCGTTTCTACGTCATGCAATTCCCAACCCCCATAATCACGATATAATTAACCATGGCGTGATACTATTTTTGGGTAGAGCGTGTGAAGCATTTATATGTCTGCTCACCCACCTTTCTTCGTTCAATCGGCCAAATCGGCGAGGAATATCTCGTTTTTGACTATTAATATGCTTTAAACATTTATTCTCTCACGTTTCATGACAGCAAAAGGTCATCTGTATGCGTCTAACCATTTTTGAATATTAATTGTAAGCGTTTTGGGGACTTTTTTTTTAGAGAGTTGAACGTTGAGTTGAGCTTAATAGTATTCAATATCTTTGGTGTGATTCTAGTTGACAACTTACGTATTTGCTTTGTTTCATCTGGGGCGTACTAGCTGCTGGTGCTTATGATTGATTGATTGCCGTGTGGTAACTGATAGATACTGATGAACGTACTATGGGAACTTACAAGCAGACGCTTGAAAAGCCGCTATGCAGGATGAAGCACCTGGCTTCACGTTTAATGTTAGTAATCTCTAGCATATCGATCTCTTCGGTGCGATGCGCTGCGATTGCGATTACGTAATCTGGCTTAATCCCACTACTTACTGAAAGCCACAGTTATAAAGCGTGTAGAGGACACTACAGTTGAAATGAGGTCTGCAAGCAACTGCTACTTCGCGACTGTTTACGGTCAGCAAAGAATTCGTTCTATTCAAGGAAAGTGCTATGTTACGTATGCTTTATCACGAGTTATGTCTCTTTTTGTAGACTTAGACTGCAGATGATGTATTTCTTTGCTTAAAAAGATGTTAACACATTTTGCAGATTGCCTTCATTTGAGAGGATCACTTAAAGTGGCAAAAAATGTTTAAAGGAGCTGTAGAAGGTTCAGAGATGTTTCCTTCAAAGGCTTTGCAAGACCACCAGGAACCAGAGAGCATCTTCGTCGTCGTAGGCTGGCATCTTGGCATCTTTGTCTGTGTAGTCCGGTTTCGCCCCGTAGTCCTAAAAGCAGTTTTCCATGTAGTGTGCGCACTAGGAAAGGCCAATGTCTGCTTTTTTTCTTTTCGTGATGACAGCGAACGCTGTGATGACATGAGAGAGGAGATTGCCGAGAGACCAAGAAGGGGCTTCACAGAAGTCGAAAAAAAGCGAGACGGATGCATCAGCGATGTACATTTCACGAAACGAGATTACACGTATATCGATTATGGCTGCAGACGAATAATCCTCAAAGGAGATAATCACCAGGCATTGGCACTGATGCTAGATCATGACAAGCTGACGTCATGCTGCACAGACATGGTGTTGGGCGTACACACATGCGGAGAACTCGAACTCCATCGGAAATGCGGCCTGCCATTGTGCCGCGACGTAATATTTGAAAAGCCTTCTCACCTCGCACTCGACAGCATTATCCCTACGACTCCTGCTGTTCCTTGTTTGACGTCACGTGTAGCAGGTTTCTCTCTGCGCGAGATCGCACTCTGCAAAATCCTGGAGTGCACCACCGTAAGGGCACGCGGAGCTATCGCGAGGTCACTTGACAAGAGCTCCGAGAAAAGCTGCAGAAAGCAGTTCACGTCAGACGACTGGGACGTCGATGAGGGCGAGGAGGTTGACGATGCAAGCAGCTTGTCCCAGGAATATCACGACCTGCACGCCGCTCAGAGCACGTCTTCGATTTCGCAAGCTTCGGAGGAAGACGAGCGGTCCGCAGATGCGGTTCCGGAGGCAAGTGTAGCTAGCGACGACAACAACAGCAACACCAGCCCCGACAACAGCAGGACGTGCACGTCGTCTTCTCCGGCAAATGTCACCCCTGAGTCTGACCCGGGAGGCGTGAACCACTCTGGTCAATCACCGCAGCAGAACGTCACCATGGGCAGAGTTCATGTAGAAGGTAGATATGCCAGAAAGATGAACTCGAGCTTTCCTGTGGTATGCAAGCAGAGGCATCCAATGCTGGAGGTCTCATTTGAAGACTTTGTTGGGTTCCTCGGAAAGACAGAAAGAAGGCTGATGATGGACTTTGTAAAGATGCAGAAGAACCCTCCACTCGCATATAAAGACTGCATGTCGAACATTACCGAAGACGTTGAATTGAGCAAGAAGAAAGAATGTGAAGAAGATGGAAAGAAGAAGAAAGAGAGAAGCTTGGTGGAGTTTGATTTGTCAGAAACTCTCTGCCCACCTTCACGCCTAACAACGCGGTTTTCAGTCTGTGCGACAGTTAACATGATGAGGGCTGTGCAGAGCAACACCAACCATCTGCAGCAGCAACAACAGCAGGAGCAGCTTCCCCTTCGTGCAATACATGGCAGCTACGAGAACGAGCTGCATCGACTGGCAAGCCTGGCTTATCTCCCCAGGCTGGACTTCAACCTGTTCATGATCCCGCTGGCGGCAGCTGGCTTCTACTTCCCGGAAGACGAAGACGCGGAGCGAGTGCGGTGCGCCTTCTGCAACGTGGCAGAGTCTGTGCACAGCTTTCGGGACAAGCGACCAATGGACGTCCACCGAGAGTTGTCTCCCAGCTGCCCCTTTGTCCTGGGCCAGACGAGCAGCAACGTCACCATTGCTGACCATGCCCACAGCTCGGGCATGCGCTTTCTGCTAAGCCACCAATCTGACATCAGAACCGACGCCCAACAACAAACATGGCAGCCACCTGCAAGTCTCGTGACGCCGGGAGAGTCTGGAGGCTCGAGTGTCGTTTCGTCCAGCACGACTGACCTTAGCTTGGACGGAGAAGCCTCAGTAAGGCAGTTGGCACTGGCAGCGCTGCCCACTGCCAAAGGATTCGCCAATTTGCAGCAGACGGCAAGGCCCTTGTCGGTCACTGGTTCTAGCAGCGGGCCTGTCATCACTGCCAGCCTCGAGCCTTTAGTAAAGCCGTTTTCAGCATCTGCAGCCTCATCCGCCGCGGGCCGAGTCGCTGGCGGTGAGACTGTGGCCGACAACGCGTCAGCGCCCCCATCTTTCTCGGCTCCTCAGTCGCAGAGCAGCCAGCCGAGACAGCCCGTGTCATCCGGACGGCGAGAACACGATCCACCCTCTAGCACTACAGAACCGTCTGGTGGATCTGGCACTGAGCGAAAGGTAAGTTAAAACAGTCTCGTGTTTCTTTCTTCATCTCTCTCATTCCTGACATCATTTTCTTTATTTGATCATATTTACATGATCCATGTTCAACGTTGCTGCTCAAGATTCAAGATTCTTTATTCTTTCACCCTCTAAGTGGTATTGAGATATCCAGAATATATATATATATATATTCACACATTCCTGTCTATCTTTATATGCAGTATCTGTACGTTAATAAAGAATTGAACTCTATGCCCAATTTTCTAGGGATGTCAGTTTGTCTACATCAGGGGAAGTAGTTGTTAGGTGTCGTAAATTTTATTAAAGGGAGATAATCGTGAGGCGGAAGTTTACATTTTGAAAGCGTAAAGAGTGAAGAGAGAAAGATATTGTTTAGTAATCGCTGGGAGAGGCAGTTTTCCAGCACGTAGTGTTAACTGTTGTTTTTTTCTACAGGTGGTGACATACGAGCAGCTAGGCATCATCAACCAAAAGCCAGTCAGGCCGGACCTAGCCGTGGCCGCCACCCGTATCAGCACTTTCACCGCTGGTGACTGGCCACATAGGCACACACACCCGCCTGAGCTTATGGCAGAGGCCGGATTTTACTATACAGGTGAGAAACAAGTATCAGAATAGTTGTAGTGTTAAGACTAAATTTAACTCTCTCTCTCTCTCACACACACACACACACTTTCTCTCTCTCTCTTTCTCACACACAGAGCTACCACAAAACTAGTATTCAAGTCTGCTAGAAGTAATTGTGTAATACAATTTTTGTATTAATTTCACTTGTACAGTAGTCTACATCATGTGTGTTTTCATTTTTTAAATACTAAAAAAAATATTCATTACAGGCTAATCCTTAAAGCTTGGATGTTCGTACCGTTTAGTCAACATATTTTGTGTTTTCAGCTCACGTAGACCTGGTGAGGTGCTTCTACTGCAAAGGCGGTCTCAAGACGTGGATGGCGACCGACAACCCATGGATCGAACACGCGCGCTGGTTCCCCAAGTGCCCATATGTGCGGCTGTGCAAAGGCCCCAAGTTCGTGGAGGCCGTCCGAATTCTTAACGACCCCGACACTGTACGAGAGGTGCGCCAGGGAAGGGGAGTCGGGGAGACTTGGGGGAAATATCTTGGCACTAGCCAGCCAGGTGTCAATTATGCCCCCTTGAGTGCTTTATGGTATAAAAAGAGCGAGGTTGTGTCAGTCATTTTCATGGCTTTAATAAGCCTACGTACCAAGCTGTTTCCAGCCAAATATCAAAACAAAAGCGTCTAGTCGAAATGAAATCCCAAAGCATAGTCATGGAAGACGGAAGCAGAGGGATCTAAGGTCTGGACGCCTTCAAAATCGTGCCACTAAAAGATCGTCAGCACTGAAGATTAAATTAAATCTAAAAGGGGAAAAAAATCAGCGAACAGCATAAATGAGCGAAAACCCACCGAATAAAATTAAAATAGCCCGCTAAAGAATGACCTAAACTGGTGTAAACTGCAAACAAGCCAGGCGTTGTGCGTATCGGCGCATATAGAAGCCAACGAAGAGTTGCTTCCTTTGCGGCGGCGCTTGGCAATGTCAGATGCAGCTGCCTTGCATATAAATCAGATGATGTCATGAACAAATAAAGCGGCTGTCCATTTACTTCTATACAACGCCGCTACAACTGTCGCCAGCGTCTCACGTGACTGAGGGGGATGGATGGCCTGCAGCGCCGGCGATTTGTCGCAGATGCCAGTGCTACGCAAGGACGCGGAAGTGGGAAATTGGTGTTTTAGGCTATATTATCACGGCAAGGCACCCAGCCCTGTACACAGATGCCACATGCAGAGAAAGAACAGCGTGCACGAGACGAGATCTGAACCCAGGACAGCCACTCTTCACTGTATCGGCGACAGCCGCTAAACGCTGCTCCACCGAAGTGCACAAGCGTAGAGAAAGGGTTGCGTTAAGAAAAATGAACTTGATGACACACACACACACACACACACAAGAGGACTGAGAAAGGAGAAAACATATAAAAATGTGAAGAAATCAGCTGCATGTAATGAATAGGTAATACAATGGTTGTTAAAAGTTCAACAATGTGTTGAATTAAGCGCTACATTAAAGTGTCGATACAGAAACTTGGGCTCTGCAGCGTGCATCATAGAAGCTTTGCAACATAGCGCTCTCCAAACATGCTCGCTACAACGCGCGTCTTGAAAGCTGTGCAACGTGCAGAAGGTGATGAAAGGCGCGCGACAAGAGTGGTCAATGCACCGTTCGTCAAAGACAGCAGTACAACGTGCGTCACATTATTGCGAATGCAGCGTGCATCACAGATGAACCAGCAGTGTGCGTCGCAAAGCATGGTTTGCGCTACAGAGTGTGCTATGAATCTGGCCAGTGATCAGTGCGTGCGTCACAAACGTGGTCAGCGCAGCGTGCGTTACAGACTTGGTAACACATAACGTGGGTCACAAAACACAGTGACTACAGCATGAGTTACAGACGTAGCAACAGTATGCGTCGCAAAGCATGGTTTGCGCTACAGCGTGTGCTATGAATCTCGCCAGTGATCAGTGCGTGCGTCACAAACGTGGTCAGCGCAGCTTGCGTTACAGACTTCGTAACACATAAAACGTGCGTCACAAAACATGATGACTTCAGCGCGCGTTCACAAACAGGACCAATGCGACGCGACGCAAACAACCACCACTATTCTTTTAGCTCCAGTAATGAAAGCGACTTCTTTTACGTGTTGTACAGTGACGTCCCAAAGGTGGGCTATGAAGAGTTGATGTTTAACGCTGCCCCAAGTCTTACGGCAAGCCGCAATGAAAATGCTTCCTTAATATGGCCGTTCGCTGGTCGGTAGGACAACCTTGTATCACTTACCTGTCTCCAATTATTAAAACTATTCAAAAATTAAAGCTATACAGAGTGTAAAGCAAGGTAGAAGAGGTTTCCCCTGTCTTTAGAATTAATTCATCATTGTTTGCTTTTACAGATATCAATGGAAAGTATCAAGAGTGAGATCAGAAGAATGGAAGAAGAGGAAAGTAAGTGCATGAGAACTCAATTCGTCTGTTTCCTTACCCCAAAGAAAAAAAATGTCGACTTGATCTTTATCAGTTAGTTCCAAACTACAACAGTTAGAATTTTAATTCTAAGCCGATTACTAAGTGAAACATCTACCTGGTGAAAAGGGTTAAATTCGAAATTGTTGATAACGGCGTATGTGGAGGGTCATAGTTGGGAACAATTAGACATAAGATATTTAGCAAAGAACAAAGTATTCATTCACCAGGCAAATCTTGAGGTTGGTTTAATAGGTGTGTTACAGATCTGAGCGTTAGTTCGTATGTGTTGACATTCCTTTTGAAGCAACAACTTCTACAACTGTAGTAAGAATTAAGGTAACCGTGACAGTGCAAAAAACTTGAACATCACTTTTACAGGGAGGAACGTGGAGCAGATCAAGCCGCAGTCTCCTGTGGTAGACTCCAAGCCGTCACTGATGCTGCTGACACCAGGAACAGTCGGCGCGGTGGCCGATGAGGGAGAGATAGGAGCTGTGGGAGGCGAGGAGTCGTTCCTGGAAATGTCTGGAGATGACGCCGACAGTGACCGCCTTGAGAGTAAGAGGGGGAGCTAGACAACTGTGGGGCGGGGGGGTGACAAAGTAGAAAAGTGTCATTCATCGGGGGGGGTCTTTTTTCTTTTTTTTTTTTGCTCGCCCAGATAGACAAACGAGAAGGCTAATTCACATATTTCAGCGCAGCACCACTAACCACCAGGCTTGTACAACGAGGTATGGTGAAAGGACCGCTGAAAAATATACGTTTCCACATAACTGGCGGGGACAGGAATACTCGTTTTTTGTTTTAAACAGTCCGATCAACAGAATGATAAAAGAAATGACGTTGAAAAATAATGGTAAATTACTTTTGATGTAGTTTAAGAAGTTTTTCCCTTTACCGTCACTGATGTCCAGGGGCCGTAATTATGAAGCGAGAGTAAGTCGCCTTCCTGGGAACTCAAAGAAAATCGTCTTGTGTCCGAAGATATTGGTGTCCAGACCCAGCGGACACTAACTACTTCATGTTTCTTTATCTCAAGGCATCGTTGCCACCGCTTTATAACTACGGCTATAAATACAATTTTCGCGGTCAGGACACCACTTTATAATTTTGGAAACAAGACACTTGTCTTTGAGTTCCCCATGTTTTCCCAGAGCAACGACTAACCTTCGCTAACTGCCGCCCCAAGAGAAGGTTGACGAAATCGGCCTAAAATTCACTGCTGGGCATGCGCGTTTGTGTTTTTGTACAGAACTGTCGACGCGGCTTCAGAGCGAGAACGAAGAGATGAAAGGCATGACGATGTGTAAGATTTGCCAGCAGCGCCAGGTCAACGTGCTCTTCCTGCCCTGCGGTCACCTCATTGCGTGCGCGCAGTGCGCAACGGCCCTGCGAACGTGCGCCGTGTGCCGGCAGCCGGTGAAGGGCGCAGTGCGCGTGCAGTCTGACAGCAACGACGACGACAACGACGAGATGGAGGACCAGTGAGATGTCTGTCGTGGTGTTTCAGGAACGTTGCTTGCCGCCCGGAAGATGCTGCAGGAAGGTGTCGGCATGGAGCCAGCTCTTGTTGTTACAAGGAACTCAAGTCTGCTGCACACAGAAGCTACACGCGGAAGGTGGCGGGCTTTTATTGTTGCAAAAGTGGCAGCAGAATTGTGTTGGGTATTCAGTCATTACCTATAGGCGATTGGTATGGGGGTGTGGGCAGGTGAAGAGTGGTTGGAATGGGGGGCGTGGGCAGGTGAAGAGTGGTTGGAATGGGGGGCGTGGGCAGGTGAAGAGTGGTTGGAATGGGGGGGCGAGGCGGTTCGTGCCTCATCACTGCCGTATTTGTGGCACTGTTCACGGGGTTTCTTAGGGTTTGGTTTCTTGCTTGTCCCCTGCCTTACCCTCCCCTCACATGCCTCTTCTTACGAGAACAGCCAGTTCGCCACTAATCGAGTGTTCTCGAATGACTTGTTAATCAACCTCTGTAGTATTTGCTTTCATAAAAGCTTGCTACCTCAACGATACTCCCACCGAAGAAAAAAAATCTCATTTCAAGCGTACATCAATAATTTTTTTAATGAACATCTGCAAGGGCATTGCAGCAAATATTCGGCGTTTTTGGAGTTTGAAAAGCCTGAAGCCTCTCAATGCAATGTTGGTGCATCTATACTAAATGTAAAACTCCTCACCAGAATTTATCGGTGTCTTTTTCTGTGCAGGTTTGTTACTCACGAACAGCCCTCGTTGTATCCTTTGGTGTGAAAAATTAGCCCTGCTTATACTAGGGCAGAGAGCGCCGTGTCGTCATCACAATAGCAGCTAGTTTTCTATATAAGCTCAAGTTCCGGAAGTCGGAAGTGTTTTAAGCGTGTTTTGACGGTTCTTGGGCGATGAGAACTGTTTGTTGCTCGTCGTCCTCATCTTCTTTCATTGTTGTTTTGATAGCCAGCCTGCCGTCGTCGCTTATCGTGGAAGCCACGTCCCCTGAATCGATGTCCTGTGAAAAAACAATAAAATTTTTACTCTTTCTCAGCACTACCTGAAACGAAATTTGTTTCGTCAAAGTTCATATACTGGTGAGGTGTACTCTTACATCTCTTATGTTAGTTTAATTTAAAGCAGCCGAGTTGTGCTACAAGTCGCTAGCAGAGTGGCACGTGGCCTCCAGTGTCTTTTGAGTTGGTAAAATAAAAATTAAAGGCATCGCACCATCAGATTGAGATCTGGTCCACGCCAGCTGAAACATTGAGCGCCCCTCCCCTTTCCCCAGTTTCTTCGTCGAATTAATTGGGTTTTTTTCAAACCTTTAATAATCTTGAGCCTTTAAAAAAAAAAAGTTAAAGGTTACGGTAGAGAACCGTGTGTATTGTACCTGCTGCGTGCGAGTTTGCCTGCCTACCAAAAGTTTTCTGTAAAGTATTGTGTGCATTACGAGGTGTGTCTAAGAACAACGGGACTGGTGTCTTAATTTATTTCAATTCTAAATAAATTACATTGTTTTCTCTTAAACATAATCCCCCTCGAGTCTAATGCGCTTTTTCCATCCTTCTCTGCCATGCTTCTTTGCACTGCTAGAGGGATTCTTCTGGGATGCCCCTCAACTCCGTCATTACGACCCTCTTGAAGGCCTCCACTCTTTCCAAACAGGTTCTCTTGATGATCCCCTTGAGCTTGGGAAGGGGCGAAGAAAAAGTTTTGTGGAGAAAGATTAGGTAAATAGGTAAGTTGTTCAAGGAAGGAAATTTTCTCGACTAAGAACTGCTGGATGCTCAAGGCGCTGCGGGCAGGTGCATTGTAGTGGTGAAGAAGCCGCGATTTGTCCGTCACAACTCTCGTCTCTACTCGCGCACTGAGTGAAGCCAATGCCGCAGAATCCCTTTGTAGACTTGATGTTTGACCAAGATATGCTAGAGGATAACACAATCCGCTTATCCCTCGGCCACAAACTGCTGGATGCTCAGGGCGTTGTGAACAAGTACATCAAGGAAAACATTTATCAGGAGTCAAGACTGCGGTGGGGGTAAACGGGCTAATCTTTATCCTCGTCGCTGCCAAGCACCACGATATGACCTTCGCCCAAGTGAACGCCCCCACCTCCGTCCACGGGGACCAGGAAGTGCAGAGTGCAGGCAGTGCGAGTGGTACCAAAAAGGACATCCCCGCCGTGATTGGGGATTTCATTGCTGCGGTCGGCAATGGCCTCGCATGGTGGGCCGCTTCGCTCTTGATCAGACAAACAAACGGGGCCTCCGGCTGTTGGAGTTAACACAGTCACAGGTTAACCCTGCATCCTCGCAAAAGGACACGGCTCGTGATCAGGCACTCTCCCGATGGATCGATCCGTAACCAAATCGATTTCTTACTACTTCCCGAGCGTCAACTAGGCGAAGACGAGGCCATATCCAAGGCCGGATATTAACAGCGATCACAACCTCCTTTTACAGAATCTACGACTGAAACTAAAAGTGAAGCCTCACACGCCCAACCCGCGTATTCGCTTTGACCTATAGAAACTGCGAGTTCCAGGCACAGATTGGAGAGAAATTCGCCGCCCTGAGCCTGATCGACGGTGTATTAAAAAAATCCACAATACTGAATGCAAAATAATTCAACCTGCAGAAGATACAGAATTTGGAGGGTGACAGTCTTTTGAAGAATCAATGAACACGTTAAATCTATTTGAACTAATATCTGATTTAGTTTAAAAAAAACACTGTAACAGAGGCCTATCACTCGAAACAGCCCCCAGAACAGCAGCAGACAGAACCAGATGGAGATCCCTAGCTGTTGCCTCACGCGCAAGACGGCACAATGAGGACTGATGATGAGGATGATGGCTGACAAAATAAATTGTTTAACTAAGTACTTACCCCGCTTACAGGGGCAATGGAACCCAGTAAAAATTCAAGATTCAGCATTTGATTTATTAGCAATCCAAAAGTGTTTATAAAATCAAATTATGATGGTAAGCTTATTGAAATTAGAATGCTGTACAAGACATGGTTAAAAAAATACTTAACTCCCTGAGGAAGAGTAGCTAAGCTTGTCAAAACTAATATACCTGAGTTTGTATCATTAATAACATTCAGCAATCTATATTTTGGTTTTTTTTTGGGAGGAAAAATAATAAAATTAACAGAAAAATATCCATTAAAAATGATGGCATTGGCATACCTGATGTTACAATCTATAAGAATGCCTTAAAACTTTAGTGGCTGCGAACATAAAGAAACCCAATCAAAGTAGGAAACAGCTTCTTTTGTCCTCACTTAACGTTAGATTATTTAGACAAATTTGGCAAGTGGCTCTTTTATACATGTTAACTATATCTGGACAGATGTCCTTAAAGTGTACAAGATATTCGGATTGTTGTGTGCGGAAAAAAACTAAAGATTATCTTAAAGCAATGACATAATAAACCAATTCTGTATAGAAGTCGGGTGCACAAAGGGATCTATTGAATTTGCTTGATGAAAGAGGATATTTCCTATCATTTCAAGCTGTTAAAAACAAATATTTAAACATTAATTTTGTCCCTTTGAATGGTTGCATAAAAGTTATAAAGAAATATATAGCGAACATACCTATATTCAGACTACATAAATAAAACGCTTCGAATAAATCAATCCATACAGAAAGGTGCTAGGTTGTATAATAATTAGTATGAAACATACGTGTACCTAACTTTTGTTTGAAATAATATGTAATATTTATAGAAATGTTTCAAAAATTTATTTTTTAAAAATTAGCTAATGTCAAAGATATTCAATTGAAATGACTTCAAACCAGAGTGTTGCATATAATACTGGGGACAAAAATAATGTTATTTAATATTGGAGTAGAGAACGATGATGTCTGTGACCTTTGAAGATGTGAGAAAGAAAACATTTAGCACTTTTGGACATGTAAATATGTTCAAGATTTCTGGCAAAATTTTCAATTAAAGGCAAGATAAATCCAAAGGTAATATTCAGTAAACATCTTGTTTTATTCTGTATCAGTAACAAATTTTAATATAGAGGCTGTATTGGATCTAGTTATGGTGATTTAAAAAAAATCTTCCACAATCGTTCATCAAATACTGTAGCATAGATTTAGAATGGAAAATGTTAATGCACGCGTGGAAATGAAAGACGATACAATTGTAAAACGATGTCTGCGGTTTACGCAACTTTTCATTTAGATAAAAATACTGACTAGATTTTTTTTCATAAATTTATCAAAACTAAGTTGTTTATTGATTATGTGTCTTCTCGTCTATACTGCAATGATTATGTACATTTGTTATGCATGCTGCAACGTAAAATAAACGCTGTTTTCAAAATTTCTTATTTCTTTAAAATAAGCTTTTGCTGGTGACAATTACCTTATCAAGTGTTTTCTAAAATAGTATACAGTAGGTAAATGTACATTGAGAAAATGTTTAATTTTATCGTTTACCTTTTCATTATTTTAATGTCTATTAGAAGAGTGGACTGCACGTGCATCTATTAAAAAGCCAGTGAAATACAGCTCAAGTTACGCCCCTTCGGTAAGTTGATGGACTAGGATGCGTTGGCTGAATTAAAACTATTAGCGCAGATTTTTAAAAAAAAAACTAACTATAGAAAAGATTCAGGTAGTTAAATTATCGCATCGGTCTACTGACTCATGTTTGCTGGTTGTTTACATTTTGTTCTGTGCTATTTACACTGTCCCATGTTATTCATATGTGTCCTATATGGCTGTTGTATAAATTCCCTACTCAATCGTCAATTTGCGGAGAGATAACTACTGCAGATATATTTTGGAATAATTTTCCAGTAACACCCCTTGAATGTCTGCTTCGGAACCAGCGACATTTTATTGGTAGGCACTGGCGCCTTAAAAAAAAAATTCTTTTTTCAACAAACTTAGAATCTTGAATGACTCTATGCAATTTTAAAAGCGATTTTTCATTTTTGTTAGATGTAGACAAATTAGTCAACACGAATGCAAATCTGCGAGACACACGGACACACCTTTAGTACTTTTTATTGTCATCGAGAAACCTTACAGTTGGTCGACACGTTCACGGAAGGAAACTATCCACAAGGTATATTTTAAGACTTGTGCGTTAAGTCCACGTTCTCTATAAGCTGCTAAGCACGAGCTCGCTTATACCAAGTTAAAAAAGCCAAGTTTTTAAAGCATTTTTTTCACAATCCATGTAACGACAGTAAGCTTTTAGTCAGTCAGTAGTTAGCACACTTAGACCTTTTTGAAAATACACTTCCACACCGGTAACATCTTTGTATTCTCTCCTCCACAAAAACCCGGTTCCACCTCAATGAACTTTGTTAGTTTCCCCTCCCTCCGCAGGGCAGTTGAGGGAATGAGTAAAACTGTCTCCATCCACGAGCTCATTCGGTCATACACAAATACATCAGCCCACACACAAATGGTAAAAATTCATGAGCCTTAATACTGTGAACAATTTATTGGAAAAAAACGAATGTACAAAAAAGGTATTTCACCATGAAATGCTCTAAGAGATATTCTTGACGGTTAACCGAATAACCGATAACATCCAAGAGTAAAGAGTTTTACTTCCGTCATTTTTACTTTCCAGTAAAGTTCAGTTTTACAACTCTATTAGCCTCGTTAAGAGGAATTTCGCACGTCTTTGATATTTGATCACCTCCCACAGCAGCACTTCAGGTGGATAGAGAGGCGAGGGATTACTTCCTCCTTTTCTTGGTAGTCTCATGTGTGATGGGGATCGTGCGCTCCTTGGCGTCAGGTAGTGCTTTCTTCGGCGCCTTGATCGTCAGCACGCCGTCAGGACTCAGCGACGATGTCACGCTAGCAGGGTCGACATCCTAAAATAAACAGGCGTCTGTTGAACAACACTATGGTAGATGCAATTGAGCCTCTACTAAAAATAAATCCTCATCCAACACAATGTAGATAAAAATTATTTTGCTCGCCTATCAACTTTTAGCGTCCCCGTTTATCTGAACGTCAGCTGCTAGATCATTTCTCGTATAAGCATTGCACGCACAATAGTAGTTTTTAAAAAAAATGCACTCAAACCGAAGGTTCCTGAAAAAGAATTTCAGCCTCTTCGTTCGTCATCGACGAACATGGTACACTTTAATGTTTTTGAAAAAAAAAAAAAACGTTAAACGGAAGGAGTACTATCTCTGGCGCATTAATATATAGACAAGTGGGGAATGCCGAAATGTAATTTCATTATGACTGACGATTTTATAATTTACCTCCAAAGATTTCTCCCCCACTTCCGTCGCCACACCCAGTAATTTGTGCAACAACAGACTCCTCTCAAGTCTACTTTCCTGTAAACGTTTACTGCACCCTGCAAGCAGCGTCAGACCACGTACCTCAGGCAGGACGAACTGTCGAGTGAACTCTCGCATGATGAACCCATGTTCATCCGGGCGCTCCTCGTGTTTAGCATGGATGATGAGACGGTTTTCTTTAGTCTTGATGTTGATCTCCTCCGGCTTGAACTGCTGCACGCTTATATCCGTGCGGAATTCTTGGTCGTTGTTTACTACCTGTCGAAGGTAATAGTCTAGCGTTTAGCAAGAAGACTGGCTAAAACTCTCAAAATCGGTGCGCTTTTTTGTTTGGTTGGTTTTGTTTTGCGTGCATTCACGCAATAAGCAAAATAAAGTATTTTAGAATATCTAATATATCTAACGTTACTCTTCTCCATTCACAGCTCAAAATTTGAGCAGAAGGTAAAGCGAATTATTTGATAGTTTTAAAATTGTAAAAGCCCTTTCAGTGCGTACCTGCATCTCTGGAATGCGAGTAGTGACCTCAGCTCTCCATGGCGCTAAAAAGTCATCAAAGAAGCCAGTTGAAGGACGGTATGGAATTACCGATTCCTCCCATGGATCTCTCCAGAGATATGGCAACAGAGACATCGTCACAAACAAGCCCTGAAAAAAAGCGACCTTTCACTTACTAGGTAATGGAAACCAACTGCGTTTCTTTCCTGTAAAATTGTTCTCACACAAAATCGTCGCAGTTTGTAAACAGTTTTTCCGAAATCTGGTAACTCAGAGTTTTCTCAAGCCGAACGTGCGCCACTTGCCAAGCCGTGGCAATTTATACCTTTTACGAACGAACATTCTGGCAGACGATTCTTGTTTACAATTATTCAGGGGACACTACTCCAGCACACACTGCTGCCCCCCCATCCCCACAACGTCACCAGAAGTCGCTAGAAATTTCTCGACGTAAACAATGTGACCTTGGGCAATGTTTTTCTAACATACCTCGCTAGATTATAATTAATAAGCATTTCGTCAATGCAGTACGTTTCTGCATTAGAGAATATTAACTGAGGATGCGTGCGAAATTTAAAGAAAAACACATACACATACACACATCATCAAATGACGCAGTCGCTATCGCGCTCAGAGGCCTTGTACCGATTTTCGAAACATGTTTGGTAGGTCAAGGCGTGCAAGCAGCGCACGGCTGTGCAGTGGGATGAAAAGAGAGCAATCATCTGGCAATATAGATCTCTGGGAAATGCACTACTAATGATAAATAAACCTTTTAATATTCAAAAATCATCAATGTCTTCTATTTATTCTATGGCACACGACTACTTTCCCCCTTCCCCCATTTCAGCTCCATCTTCCGACTCGCACTGTCGACAGCGTCTGTCAGCTAACCATGGTCACAGGTCACATGAACTGTTACGATAAATGGCAGCTGTTTCTTTATGTCTGTTTCCTTCCGATTGTATTGTTGAAGTAATTTTGATATCATAATTATGAAGTATTAAATGCTGTCTTTTTTGTTTCAGCTGCTTTTTGTTTACAGTATCAATCAAGATGTTTCCCTTAAAACAGAGAGACGCACAGAAGTGGGAGGGAGGTGCCATGTTTTGAATCAGAATGATCCACCTTTGGTGTGCGGCGCAGTTTGTCTTCTGCTCGAGCTGTTTCTGGAATGTTCTTTGATTAGTATAAAAGCGTCATCGCTGATAAGCTCTGCAGTAAGAGTGCCTGCAAGCGAAAGACGAGCGATTTACGAATTTCCCCCCCCCCCCGCAAGACTGCATTTTCATTATCGCAAAGCAAAATGGCGCTTAACCCATTACCTAGGAGCATCTGGGAGGATCCATGGTCAGGAATCTACTCTCCTTCTCGACTCTTCGACCAATTTTTTGGTGACGTTTTGAGTTCCGATGACTTTATGTCTCCCAGACGATGGCGAGGTATGCTTTCAACTCGTACACCTCGTCCACCTCAGCTGAGTGGCATGTCGGAGGTGAGCGGCTTAATATTAATCAGACTACAGGCAGAGTAATTAGAAATTTGTATTGCATTACTTTTCGGAGACGAACTGGACAACAACTCAAAGGTCTTTCGAACATTTGACATAAAATGTGAACATGACTAGTAACATTTTTCGTTTGCTGCATTTCGCAGGTCGTCAACGATGATAAAGAGTTCCGTGTCGGCTTAGACGTGAAACAATTTAAGCCAGAAGAGATCAATATCAAAACCAAAGACAACCGCCTCATCATCCACGCTAAGCACGAGGAACGTCCGGATGAACATGGCTACATCATGAGAGAGTTCACTCGTCAGTACGTCTTGCCTAAAGTGAGTACCTTTATAACAAGCTTGAAAACTAGTAACTTTTATGTTTAAAATGGTGCCGTTTTTACTTTATTTCTTTTCGCATGAAAGTAAAATCACGTGAAGGACATTCGTTAGCAGTTATTTCTCAAATCTTGTATAACAAATGTATGTATTTAAGCCACGAAAGTATGGAAGAGGCAATTGCAAAGCCAATAATTAGACATCGATCTCGAGACTGGGGGAGGGGGAAGGTGGCAAATTTTCATTCTTTTGAGGGAATAGGGGAGTGGCGCGGTGGTGGTGGTGGTTTTCTTTTTTAAAATTAATGCAACCTGCTAACTTTGCAGGATGTTGACCCAAACGCTGTCTCCTCATCCTTGAAGGACAACGTGCTGACTATCAAGGCCCAGAAGCTAGCCTTGCCAGAGGCGCAGGAGCGAACAATTCCCATTACATACGAGCAGGCCTCTAGCTGAATCAGCGAACTGTTGACGGAATATCACAGCTGTGTCACATCAGAGAACTATGTGGACAATATTGCACGTCTACTAGAAAAATTAACTGGAACTGTTGTATGAAACTCGACTGATTCACTGTCCGGTCTTTCATTACTTCATTAATCCAGGATACTGATGGCGCTATATATAGATTAGCTGGATAGAGCGGTGATTAAAATTATTAAATCCCAAAAAAGAGGAATAAATCGGTTTCAGTTCTAAAAGTAATATTTCTGCAGCTACTTCTGTAGTTCACGTCCTAAGCACACACATATAAGGTGTTTGTGTAAATGAATATACCTTAGTAGTATTGGTAGTATCAGAGTTTCAAGAAGCCACGTGCTCAAACCTCCTCTTCCCCTACCCACTACCTACTAATAAGTTTTGATTGCAACGGAAATGTCAAAAGATTTAGCCGTCGAAATGTTTTGAAGAACTTTGCACGTTCGAGAATCTTCTTTCGCTGCTTTCAACACCAGCACTTGGATGTTTTGTTAATTTTGATTCTGTTATTGGGTCATTTTTTGTGACCTCCAGGCGAAGAGCGCCATTTGTTATTATTTTGCAGTTTGCCAAATAAAGCAATGGAACGGAAAAAAGATGCGGAACGTGCTGTGTTTTACTGGGGTGAACAAGGTGTGAGCAAGGTGAGAGCATGGAAAGGCTGAGACTGTTACACTACGTGCTTTTTTGCTGATTAGACTGTTGCACTCGATAGCAGTCTGACAGCATGTAAATGACGAGCAACAAAACTTTTTCCCAGGACAAATTATACCTGAAGTACAACTTTCGAATCTTGGTCACGTAAAATACGGCCAAGCATTCAGTCGACATGAATGCGGTTTCTAAAAGCGAAGACCATGTTGTAATTTTGTAGAAATCAAGTGAAGGGAATACGTTAAAACCACCGTGCGCTGTGTGAGAAAACATAAACAGACGCAGTGCGTGTAAACAGGAAGAAATCTAAACGGATAAACACCACAATGAGCACTTGAGTATCACAGATTATGCACAAAGGTCAAGGTAGTGCCTATGACCTTAACTACTTACGGTCGCAATTAAAAGGGATGCTACGTATTTGTTAGGACGGGTGCCTATCTCATACCTTCCCAAGGCCGGCGCAAGGCTGTGTTGCGCCCTAGGCGAAAGACAAATACTGCGCCCCCCTTCCCCCTCCCAAAAATGGACCAGTTATCAAATATATATATATATACGTTTAGGCTTAACTCTGTTTTCTTAACTGAAATTTTTAACAACTTTCATAGACTTACATTAATTAAAGATCACAAGGCTGTGACGAGGGACCCGTTTGTGCAATTAAAAGTTTTGCAAAAAGTTGTAACACCACTATCGCAACTCTTTGCATCCACACAAGCAAGTTAAGCATTATAAGAAATGAGAAAATAAAATGAAGGTAAAGAAAGAGACAAATCGTTCTATCACAGTGTATAAAAATCATGCGAACTTATCTTTACAAACTCTCATGATGTCGGGGGTGTAGGACAGTATGCACTGTTCACTCTTGTATGGCTAAATCCAGTTCACAAATAAAGTCTTATAGAACAGTTCAGTTCACAAATCTTCTGTTACATCTTTTACTGATTTAGCTTTGGAAGGATGATAGCTCCAATCACCCGAACAGACCATTACACAGCAAACAGCAGCACGAGATGCCGGCAGCCGCTCAGTAAAGTGAGGTTTTTACAACATCCTGTGGGTTTTAAGTTTAAATTTAAGACTACCTCCCCCTCCCCCGATCTTGGTTGTCCAGCCCTGTTAATGTGATCTGATTTTCTTTAAGTGGTAAAGATTTATCTCTACCCTTCTCCACTAAGCCACCCCACTTAGGTCCTGTCAGTCTTTCTTTCCTCTCTCTTTCTCATCTCAGGGACAACTATCAAGTAACATCGCACCACCTTCTTTGTCCAGTCTTCTAATCTGATCCGACTGGTCATTAACTGTGACAGATTTATCGCTACCCTTTGGGCCTTTCCACCTACCACCTCGGCATGCTTTCAATCGTTCTCTTCTTTCTCATCTTACAGACCAACTAACAAGTAAAATCGCACTGACTACATGTTTGCTGCTTGAAAATAGTGGAAAAGTGGTTTTCTACAAGAACTGATTATGACCAGAAGTCATAGAACCCAGAAGTGTCAAAGAATGGCTTATTACAATTAAATCATTTTCGAGAATTTGCTCTCCGATTTGATCAATAACTTATAAATAAGAACTATTTTTGTTAAGAAAAACTACTTTTTTTTTCAATGTCAGGCGTGCATCATACACACATGGCTACTTGCATGCCTACCAAATCAGACCTACACTTATGAGTTGGGGGATTTCAAACACTCGTGTAAAAGGTTTTATGGAGTGACGACTGACTGCACGCTGATGGAGACAAGACATCTGTAGCACCTTGCTCTGGTCTTAGTTTGCTGTGTGGTCTAAAATTCAAGCTATCACAGCTTCTAGCATCGCAGCTATCGCGTTCCCATCCAAAGTCACACTGACAGGTGGGCGGGGCAGTAGAGGTCTGTCAAGGGAGAGTCTTCTAGACGCTAACAATACAAAGTTGTAAATCATGGTGTCAATGCTGCTGCCCAAACACATTCCAATGGTCAGCGCTGCTTGGTGTCCGGCATAGGGTTTGTTGAAAACAAGAGAAGTATATAGACTATAGGTCTTAGTACGCACTATCACTTAATAACCAATTTCAACCATTCTGTCAATGGAGCATAACAACAAGCTATCCGTTCAAACTGTAGACAGACAGACGCACTCTTAGATAATAAAAATAAACAAACATTACAATTGACAACTAAATTAAGTGTAATACACTCATCGAACCGAAATCTAATAATTAATAAGAAAGTTAACTATTCACGACCATAAGTCACAACAGTAAGTACAAGACTGTAGGCCATCAGTGTCACCGCTGTACACAGCACTAGGGAGAAAACAGGTTTGTGACAGTGAATTAAATAAATTGATCTGAAATTTGACAATAAAAATATATATACTATAAACTTCAAGTGACTCTACCTTGATGTTTGTCTGCTAAAGACTTTAATACTCTTATTAACTAAGAACGCGATCGTGACATTAGCTACGTTCCTTCGGGTTCAAAGTTCGTAAGTGTAAAAAATATTGAACATAAAACAGTTGTCATAACCAAAAAGAGACTCGCGTAGCAAACTCAAGTCAGTTTTGTTGTCCCTGATCTCAGCTGCAGTGATTTCAATGCATAAGTGTGGAACGTCTTTCAAAGTAAGATAGAAGAGAGAAAGGTGAGGTTGGTATCTGGAATGTGGTCCCATCCATCGTAAAGGTCCGCCCTGACCAGGCCCCATCCACCAACCCGCCCCTCCTACCCCTCTGCTGTCTATCCTCCACCCCTCCGCCCTCTTCTTCCCTGCTGGTTAGGTGGTCACTTCAAGTGCGCCCTGTAATGATGGGGTTTTCCTGTAATACATGAACTGAGAAACTCGCGTGGTGAAGTCAACCTACAAGCAGAGGAAAGGCGTCCTGCTCATGTCATTCTATGAAAATTATCATTTTCTCTAACACTTTTCATCACTTAAAAACAAAAAAGCAGGCCATTTTTGCGTCCCCCTCCATGACTATGCTACCACCTCCTTTGCCATTCACCAACGCCGGCCCTCTCACCGCCCTTCGCCGCCCCCATCCGCCCTCTACTTCCCTGCTGGTTAGCTGGTCACTTCAAGTGCGCCCTGGGATAAAGGGGTTTTTCCTGTAATACATGTACAGATAAACTAGCGTGGTGGTCAGTCTACAAGCAGAGGAAAGGTGTCCTGCTAATGTCATTCTGTGAAAATGATATTTTTCCCTAAAATTATTCATCTTAAAAAAAAACAAAAAACAGCTGGCCATTTTTTCCACCCCTGTCTGTCGCTGCGCCCCTAGGCGAGTGCCTAGTTGGCCTAATAGGTAGAACCGGCCCTGTACCTTCCTAAATCATATACGGAGTCGGGTATCCAAACGTTGCTCCAACCACCAAGTAAGCCACTCACCCTACCTTTTCTACCCCGACTCCCCCCAAAAAAAACACCTCCACATTCGACATCCGTCCATCACGTTGCACGAACGTTATGCAAGACGAATGAATCTGACTTCAGGTCTCATGCAGCTCTCTTTTATGCACAAAAATAAATATTAAAAAAGCCAGTGTGCAGTAAACAAGTAACTGCAGCCGCATGATGACGTCAACAATGTGCCTCGCCGATCGATCAGCATTTCAAAGACCGAGGGTGCGCGAAAGGTGTGGACAACAGCAGTTCTCTCTCTCTCACACACACACACACACACGGAACGTGCTACATTATTTTACTATTGCCATTATTACTCGGCAAATGGCATCTGTCAATGGAATGCAAACAGCAACAGGAAATATTTAGAGCGAAACAAAAACAGGCACACCAGTAAGTGTGTGTAGTTAATAAGCTTTGGCACTGCTAGGCACACGAATGCACCGCACACGCGCGGTTACTCGAAGACAGCTTGACTCAGCTTGTCCAGAGACTGTTTCGTAAACAACTCCCATCCACCCACCCCCACCCGCATGCGAGTGTCACGCGGCGAGGTCAGTATTGACCCGTGGACTATGTGCAGACAGGACGACCTTGAGAAAAACAATTCACAACTGCATCCTTGACCTTATCGAAGAGTTCCCTGATAACAGTAGTTAACACGATAACAGTAGCGAGAACTGCATGCATGAATTTTTAACAGATTCACAATGCGTAACCAAATAATAAAATATTCATATGCTATTGAGGATCAACAGTTCATTTCAAACTTATCCTAAATCTGTCCGTAATTTTATATGTTGATATCAAAACGAACACCATCTTTTTCTATTTTGTTTACATTCGGTTGTGTCACAGACGATTCGAGAAATCGCCATTCATTGTTTAGGATGGGTAAGCTTTTCTAGTCAGTTCTCTCCCCTTCTGAGCGGGCATGCGACGTATTTACTGCGCGTGCTTCTAGAACGTTCAGCGTCCAGCGTATATAAGCTGGCACAAATATCGCGGGCCTTCAAGGCCGACTTTAGCTGCGGTGTCGACAAGAAGTATTTTTAACAACCGCTCTCTATCCACATTCTGTTTCGCATTCGCTGATAAACTTCGTATTCTTCCAACCAAGATGGCTCTCATCAACGCATTTCTCAGAGACTTGTGGAGCGACCCCTGGAAGGAAATGACCGGTTCGTCCCGACTTTTTGATCAGGATTTCGGGTATGTCGTCTCTCCTGAGGACGTCATCGCGCCCAGGTACTGGCGACACCCGATGATGGCAGCCAGAATGCAGCGTCCACCTCAGACTAGCGGCGTATCGGAGGTAAGGGCCGATCGAGTTGCGTTAGTGATAACTGCGCATAAAGCAATAACGCGTTGGCTTTCGGTTTTTTGTTTTTGTTTTTTTTTTGTTTTGTTTTTTGTTTTTTTTGCCTAACACATGCAGTGTTTGTAGTAGCTAAAAGCAGTGTGCCGAAGTGTCAAAACCTCATCGTATTGCCACGAGATGGCAAATAAGGCTGAACTTAACAATGTGTAGAAAAGTGTCCTGAAGAAAAAAAAATTGGTGTCCTGTGAGCTTCACACGCAATTTCGGCAAACTTGATAACGTCTTTTGATATTTCCGGGTTAAGGGAGGGCTTTAAAGCAATTTCAAGGTACTGTCGGTTCCCGCTGATGTGTCCTGATCTTTCTGTTTAGGTCGTCAACGATGAAAAAGAATTTCGCATGAGCCTGGATGTGAAGCATTTTAAGCCAGAAGAGATCAACGTCAAGACGCGCGACAACAGGGTCATCATCGATGCTAAGCACGAAGAACGCCCCGATGAGCACGGCTTCATCATGCGACAGTTTACTCGTCAATACGTCTTGCCAAAGGTAAACTCCACCAACTTTTGTCTCCATTCGATCGATTGATTGACTACCCCCACCCCTTTCTTTTCATCGCAGACCTTGACAAAAGTGTTATACGGCTTTGGTCAAGACTGTGACCTACCTACAAAGTAAAATGGCTTTAAATATTTTTTCATGGATGCTATGTTAATGCTGCTAGTTATGTACTTCGCGGTTTAAAAAAAAAACTCTCTATTAATTTTAATGTGGATTTCCGCAGGACGTAGACCCAAACGCTGTTACGTCAACGTTGAATCCGGACGGCGTACTGACGGTCAAGGCGCCGAAGAAAGCCCTGCCAGAGGCCGAGGAGCGTGTCATTCCAATCGAGCACGAGACCACCCAGAAGCTGGAGCAGTAACCGCCTTCAGTCTGCGAGGGTGCGGATCTAGTTTCGCCCAGTTTTCGGACAGACTGTAATGATTATCCCGGTGTTACACCTATACTGTCTTTGGACAATGAGAACATTTGTGGGTGGGGATTAAGTCCCACGACTGGTGGTTTAACGTTTAATTTCAACTGGCGTATGATCTATTTCTTTTCCTTTTGCAATAAAAACGTTTATAGGTAAATCATTAGTTGTTTGTCTTGAGGAATGGGAAGTAAGAACGAAAGATATAGTTCGCAGTATACAATCAAAAGCGTTTTCTGCTGTTGATGGGCCTTACTTTTTTTTCAATTATATGCTATCTTGGCACTCAAAACCCAACAAGCGGTACTTTAGGTCCATGTGTACGTAGCTGCAAGCAAGTGATCTCCCTTCAACAGTTCACTGTTGATAAACACCGTTTCACACTTACATTGTAATTCTGGCTCGGCCTTGTCCCCAATCTGGTCTACTCCGCAGAAGGTGCTTACATACCCACTACAAAACTTTACGAAAGAAGACACCGTTTGGAGTTGGGGGAGGGGGTGGATGGCTAATTAACGGTTACCCTGCGTCTTCCGATGACAAGTCGCTCGTTTTATAGCCGCTTACGAGAAACTTTCCAGTTTTCCAGTTTCTGCTAAGAGCAGGTCACAAATAGATGTGAAAGTTCACTTATTACGCGAAAATGCAGTTACAAATTTTTGAAAACAAGGCGGCGGCGGCGGTCTTGAGCCTGACGTTGGGACACATGATCATGTGCTACTGAGGATCACATCACGTCCAAACATTTCCACGAAAGGAGGGGGGGGGGATTTAGTGGATGGTAAGTAGTTTGAGATGAGCCCTATGGTAAGATAAGTTCATACTCAATACACTGTTTAGACCAGATTATCATTTAAGTTATTAGCAATGGCTCTCTCATTCACACACAAACTGACGGGTGACGTGGCAGGCAACTGGTGGGAAGGAGTCATATGGACAGGCTATCCACACGTGTCGAGCGAGTAACGTTGAAGGCATGAGTAACAAGTCATTTCAAAGTACAGTGGAACCTCGATTATCCGGTCTTCAGCTAACTGTGCATTCGGTTATCCGGGATCGACTAAAAAAAAATAAATAAAAAAATTAACTCGCTAGTCAAGATTTCGCCGCCAAGAATTCCGAGTACAGGAATGTACGTGTGTCACAGCTTAAGTTTTCTTTGTCGATGGGTTTCTGAGAATTATTCTAAAAGGATTGAAAGTATAGCATCCTTGCACAAGCTAGGCGATCCCCTGCTGTGAAAAAACCAATAGACTTAATCCGATGCAGAGGACTCGTTCCGAACACTCACGATTATCCGTGATTTTTGATTATCCGCATAAACCGGATAATTGAGGTTCCACTGTACTTTGGGAGAAAACATCATGAACCGTCGACAGCCAGCGCTTCGCTTCCCAGACGACAAGAGCCAAGACTGCGTGCGATGGGGAGGCTACGTCTTCTTAGCAAGAAATGTGGTAGCCACATTTCTTGTATCGCTGATTATTTGAATTTTTGTAGGCCTATTTTATGTGATTTTTACTATTATTTCCTTTTATAACTTATTAATAGGCGCGGCAACTGGCACTAGAAATGACCCTAGGAGTAACTAACTCTAGGGAAAACTAATCCTAGGAGGAGATGCCAACGGTGAAGGCTTCACGAGCGAGCTTCGACGGATTCGATAATGCTGGCCCAACAGTCAGTAATACAGTGAAACAGATAAAGAGGAATGGTCGCCCATTTCCCAAGAGGCGGCACCGGAGCTCACGTACGTCCGCTAGAGGCAGCGTCTTTATTATTATTTTAAGATACTCCTGGAAAAATATTTTATGCGTGGATTCGGGGAATATCAGTGTTTCGCAATTTCAGCCTCAAGTGTGAGCATTGTTTGACAGTGAGTACTCGCCGAACGATTCAAACCCGACTGAATATTAAACTGATAAAAAAAAATTTAGTACAACAGGCATAATTAGAATTGTTGTGGAATTATAATGAGTAACCCTTGGATGTATATTAACCGAAATATTTTTATCGTGTCTTTTCACGCATCGAATACTGTGACATTTTCACTATTAAAACTTAGGCAGGGCATGCAAAAAGCAGATAATATATATTTATATAGTTGTTTTTGTTCAGAACGAAAAGACGCGTCAGTCCGCGGGACTGCGTGAGTGCTGAGGGCGCATGTGAGAGTCTGTGACAAACACACAAACGTGAGAACACAAGCATCCGATTTTACAAATTTATTTTTTTCAACCATAATGTCCAAATGGAAAAATACAGATAAATAACAAACCTACAACATAAACTGAATTTGTTTAATTATAAATGAAAGAAGAATCCATAAATGGTAAGAAATTTTTATGCTCAGAAGTGGTTAACTCTGCTGTTTTAAATGTTGCTGCATCAGTGCAGAACTTTTATCAAGAAGACTTTAAAAGATATTGAACCAGCCGAAGCCGATATCTCGCTAATAACGTGTCGCTGTTCTATTACTACTGTCTGTAAGTCTTGGGTACAGTACCATTTTTCTTTTGGGCCGTGAGTCCCGCTTTATTTTAACATTCGGTCCGTCAAACATATGCACATGGACACGCGCTCACACACAAGTGCATAACATTTTGCAACTTTACTTATTCAACGATACTCTCTTAAACGAAAACGATGCAAACGGATGAAAATTCTACCAGAAATAAAGAGAAATCTGCGTGACATTTTTAATGCAAATGAATTAATGAAGAATTCCCCAAAGTGTTAACATCCTAACAAAACTTTTGAAACAACTTCCTCATAACAAAAAATTGTCTTTAACTTGTGCCAAGCTCAGAATTATTGGTCACAAACACAAATACAAATGCAGCGTTCATTGAGCATTATTTCTGAACTGCTTGAAGCACTTGGAGATAATTTTATATCAAAAACAGGTCTTTTTCCATTTTGCTGCACAGTTATTGTTTGTTTTGCTTGCTCACCAAGAATGGTATTAGACCGTACAGCAGAGACAGTTAAACTTTTTTACTGCTGCACTTGAGGCGTTGTCTCGCGTGTGATGGGAATAATTCTTTCCTTGGTGTCTGGTAGAGCTTTTCTTGGTGCCTTTATGGTCAGTACACCATCTCCACTCAATGAGGAAGTCACTGTATTTGGGTCAATGTCCTAAAGAAGTAAAAGAAAACAAATTTTAAAAATTCAGTTTTAAGTCTGTTTCTATGTTACTGCATTTTCCTATTTATTTCACTATAGGTTTCGCGCTGTTAGAGGCCTCAGAAATAAAACACCCAGACAGAAAAGCTTACTTACTCCTGAAAATGTTTTACTTGTATGTACATAGTCAGTTCATGTTTTTTATCAACGCACATAAGCTTGTGCATATGTACATCTACCACTACATAACACTGGTGGTATTGTCAAAGAATTTTTTCTAACAAAACCAATTCACGTTAATTAATTTGCTGTATTTTTATGGCACTACATATGTCTTAAAACTTATGAACGCTGCATCAAATGCAGATAATCTGGATATCACAGTTTCCTCTTATACATATGCTGTTATTCCACCGATTTAAGTAGCACTCGGTCAAGTTATTAAGTAAACTTTCAGTCTGAACTTTTGAAGATAATAAACAGACGAGTTAATCAGTCTTTTTATACCTTTGTCTTACAATGGGGAGTATTTACTACTTTTGTTTACATTCCTAAAATTTCAACGCGAGGCTGTTCATTTGAAAAAAATGCGACAAAAAGACTTACATCGGGCAAAAGGTACATGCGAGTGAATTCACGCTTGACATAACCATGTTCGTCAGGGCGTTCCTCGTGACTGGCATTGATGATAACACGGTTGTCTTTGGTCTTGATGTTGATCTCTTCGGGCTTGAAATGCTGAACGTCCAAACCCACACGAAACTCATGTTCATTGTTGACCAGCTGTAAAATAGTTTAAAAGATTTTAGGAACCATTTTAAGCTTCTCTCTTAGTATCTCTCTATTTATCTTTCTCCCTCCCTCTCCCAATTTCAAAGTAAACCTATGATGTATAGGTGTTAAATAAAAAAAAAGTAAAAAAACGAGTTTATATCTACATCAGAAAGTAAACAAAGTAGTCGATAATAATATAACACATATAATAAAATAACAACTAAAAATAAAAATACTTAAAAATAACTAACGTCAGCTTACCTCTGACATGTCGCATTGTCGCTGAGTGCGTGGAGCAACTGCTGTTCCTCTCCATATTTTCTGTGGATTAAATAAGTCTCCTGCACCCAGCACGTCACCCCAAAACGGGTCCAGTCGTCGTGGAAAAAAAACGCTTTCCCATGGATCAGACAGCTTCGACCGTGACCAGAGAGACATTTCCGACGTAGAAATGGCTTTTTTTAATCAGACAAATTGAAATGCACCTCCTTAGATCGAGATGGAAAAACGAACAAGAATGAATCGTCGGTAGTTCTGATTCGTCCTTTTTAACAAGCCACTGTTGCAGATGTGCAGTTTCCAATGTTCTGTACGTCAGCAGTTTCTTAACTGAGTAAAGCAGGGAGATATTTATACGGTCCCCAACTTTCCTCGGAATGATCCAGAACCTACGCGGGCAGACGACAGAACTGGGTTATAAACAGCCGAAGGGTGACGTCATAGGAGAAGAGTTGCTTCCCTTCGATTTACTCGCTTGTTCCGTAAACATTCTATATATTGTATTATAAATAGGTGTTTCGTCCGTACTTCTGCTGTTTGTTGGAGAGGTTCATGTTTATTACTTACTTATTTAATTAAAATCTTAAATGTATTCACAGAACAGTAATAATGTTTTATGACCGATGCTTAACATACCAATGCGCATGTTGCACACAGCTACGTGTACATAAAGTCCGTGTGCAATTTAAAATAGTTGTAACGGTGTTGCACGTATGTGTGATAATAGCTCGTTAAAAAGGATTAGAAAGCTTGAAGTATCTAGATTTTGGTCTTTAACAGTTTTTTTAAATGTAACAAATTTAACTTAATTTAAATTACTTATACTTCAGAATCACAACTGGTTAAGGCTTCGATCACTAAAAGAGAAAGAAAATGTGAACTTTATGTTTGGTTTGCACTTTTTAGTTCGTATTATTTTTTTATATTTCATAATCCCGCCACCAGTAATGTTGAGATGGTGTAATAATTTGTTACAATCGAGAGGCAGTGCTAGAAAAAAATCTGTCGTGGACACATATGCTCTTTCGGCGCGCGCGCCAACACACACACACACACACACACACACGCACGCGCGCGCGCGAATTTTTTTAGCCAAAAAATCCCACACGCATCGTTCTCTGACCTACCCCAACCTATGAACTGATGACCTACAATTCATGATGTCCTTGATGTAACTAGCGAAGCAGCAGATGATTGACAATTGGTACTGATTCAAACGATTCAAAACTTAGATTTTTATCGGATTTTATTGTGTGTTGCGAAATGTCACCAACGTCTTTCACGTGATCGTGCTCATCTCTCAGAAAATATAACGCCTAGTTTAAACCCATGTAAAGCATTTTATTTCCAGAAGCAAACCTATTGAAAGGAACATTTTTTAAGACCACAAAAAAAGTTTTAAGACAAAACGGTCGTATTCACTTGGATAGTTCAACAAAAGTTGAATCAATCAAATTAACAGATATCAAATTACAGAAAAGATACATAAAAGCAGATCTAAATCAACTGCCGTTGCTGTTATTAATTAACAGATCTAACAATTTCCTGGATATTTTTAAGTATACATTGAATACTGGTCCGCTATAAAAAGTGCGATTTGGTGTTGTGCGAGCTGTTGTCTACCTTCGGTATTAAAATAAACTAGAACAAACGATACTGTATTTTTGTAAGTTTTTTTTATACATAATCTCCTTATATCAGAGGTTTTTTTTTTGGTTTCACGGAAGGTATCGCTTTAGGTGTGTCTGTGCAAACTTCCTTTTTAATGTTTAATTTTTTGTAGAATAATACCATATTTTCTTCTTTTTCTGCATGCTCGGATGCTCCCTTAGTTTGCAAATTCAGCTAAGCTAATCAAATGAACCGGTAATTTTCAAAGAGACTGCTTTGAGCCATACAATATGTAGCCAGTCTGTCTTCGTTGGCAGCAGTTAGACCCGTGTGTCCTGCTGTTTTAGAAAGTAGAATATGTTTAGATCCGAGCTCCAAGCCGCAGATAGTCAGTTCTGTGCGACAGGGTAGAGTGGTTCAAGTAGTTTATGTTTACAGTCAAAATTCATAGCCTTACAGCTTCAGTTGATTTTGACAATTTCCAGTTTTTTTCTCCAATATCTACCAGAAATCATGCTTTGGAGATAATAATTTGTTGGAATCATGTCGCTTCCATGTTTTATTTGAATTCGGTCTGTACGCTTCACACACAACACGCTCGCTAATATTTGCACTATTTTGTTACAGGGTTTTTGGCTTTAAAAAATTCATGACGCTTTCCATGTTTTGCAATTTTTATTTGAACAACTGAACGCACAAACCATTTTTCTTCCAACAAATATTAAGGCGAAATGCGGTAAATATGAAATTAACATACTGTATTTTCAAAGAACTAACAAAATAAAAGTGACAGCAACTTAATTCAGCCAAACTCCTGGTATAAAACAAAAACTGACAAAAATCAAATAATTTTTGTTTTGGTATTTTAGTTTAGGTAACAAGCTCATCTTGAGCCAGATGGTCGCCAGATTATGTGTATGTTATTAAGGTGATTTTTTTAAATGTCAAAATAGTCTTGCATTTAAAAAAATAAACAAAAACTGGTCACAGAGTGACAATGCACAATGTTACTGTGACGCCTCAACAGTTTAAACAGTCTCTCAAGCTGCTTCATGTGTAATGGGAACACTCCTTTCCTTGGTCTCGGGCAAGGCCATCTTGGGTGCCTTGATAGTCAGCATGCCGTCAACGCTCAGAGAAGATGTGAGTGCGTTAGGATCGACGTCCTGGAAAAGAAAACTTTTCTGTTTTAAAAATGAAAAAACTCTAGCACATTTACAGTTTACCAAACTGTGCTAATCCGATAAGCTAACCTGCCCTTCTCCAATTAGTACAATTTTATTTATCCACAGGGGCAATTCCAGTAGTCGCTTAAAGTTAATAAGTATTTTAGCAGCATTGGAAGAGTCGTCCGTCACCACCACCCCCCACCCCAACCCGAGTTACCCGCTCTTCCCCCCACACGCCTTATACCGTCATCTAAAGCCACAGTCACAAATTGTCATTAAGTAAACGGGGTATCAGGGAGCGTTGCATATCATACAAATGGAAATGATCGAGTAAGCCAATACTGCTTGTTTAATGTTAGCAAAATGTAATTATTTGCATGTGCACAGGTTTGGATTGTACACGTTATTTTACTGGCTACATTGATTAAAACTATTACCTTAGGCAAGACGTACTGGCGAGTGAATTCCCTCATGATAAAGCCATGCTCATCAGGACGTTCCTCGTGTTTGCCGTGAACGACGACTCTGTTGTCTCGTGTCTTGATGTTGATCTCTTCAGGCTTGAATTGTCGGACGTCTAGACCAACACGGAACTCTTTCTCGTTGCTCACAACCTGAGACGTTAAAAATAATGTTTAAAAAAAATTAAGACGTTAAAGACGAAAGCTTACTGTGTACCTTTCTCCAGCGAATGCGCACGTAACTTTGCTAAATCTTTAAATCTTTTTAAAATTATTTGTGAAAGGCACATAAGTTAACTTAACAAAAACTTTGAATTATATACATATTATAGAATATTACGTGCACATGTCTTTTACATTACGAGAAGAAACAACTTGAGACTTCTGCGTCCATTTAAACACTTACTTCTGACATCCCACTGAGCTGAGGAGGACGCTGTACCCGGGGAGTCACGACCATCCCCCTCCACATTGTCGGTGGAAGAAAGTCGTCTGCGGAGAGAACATCACCAAATGCTTGATCAAACAGTCGAGAAGGAGCCGTCAGGCCTTCCCAAGGATCATCCCAGAAAGCTCTCAAAAATGGCACGACAGACATCTTCAAAACTCTTCTTCAAAATAAAGCTGCGTCTAGGCTGGAAAAAATAAGCCGCTGATTCGATTATTTCAGTCCGTCAATTCAAAAGTGTCGCAAAATTTTTCTCGTTCAGTTTGCTTCTTGTCCTTAATCGTGCACAGGCGTTTTTCCTGTTCTTGGTCAGAGCCGTTGTTTGCTTCCGTTTATATAATGGTGTTGGGCTCCCGAAATCTCCAGAATACGCAGACGACACTTAGTCACGTGACGGAAAGGGAGACTACAAAGAAACTAGTGGAACATTCCAGATGAGTCGTGAACGATCAACGATACGTTATCGCGAAGGAAGCTATGATTTCAGCAATTTTAACATTAAATTATTGAAATGTAATTAGAATGGTGAGCTAAGAATTTTCTTACATTTTATGTCTATGGATTGATCACTTTGACAGACATTGCGAGTACTGAGTAATTTATCGACTGTTAGCGATTATGTTTACATTTACTGATCGGTAACACCAAGCAGACTGCACTTTAACATTTCGTACTTTTCTCTTCTAATTGTTGTATAAATTTATTTTAAAGGTATTACGATTGCTCAGGACTTTGATGTTGCACTGAACGGTGTTATTGGGTCAATGAGACCTAAAATAATTTTAGTTTGAAGGTGTAAGACCCATTGTCGAAGTTTTAGCCTAAAGATTTTCGTTGATTTTTTAAAATTCAGTTAGCAAATAATAAGATGTACAGAAACATAAGAGGAGCTTTATTTAAAACATATTTATTGTTCTATGACACACTAACATCTATTTAAAAAGCCGTTTAAATAACAATCAATGGACACGAACTCGATCAGACAGAGATGCTACCCATAGGCCTACCATTTGTCCGTATTTTATAGGGAAAATGTAAGAAAAAAAAATGCACTAGAGATTTCATATTGTTAGCTTATTTTTTATTTTCATTTAAAATAACTATTTTGGACACAGTACAGAATGGCACAGATTCCTCCCGAAAAGGGTGAGCCATGTATGTGAGATAAGCATTGTTTTCTGGAGCAGATTGCAAGCTGTTAAGATCAGCATTGGTATGCAAACATTTTTCATGCTAGAAAATTACTTGAAGATGATGATGATGATGATGATGATGATGATGATGATGTCCATTTGTAATGCACAGGTATCCATTCAGAAGAATGCTCATTGCGCAACAGTATAGATGGGATTCTGTACATACTAGGATCATGTTAAATTATATTTATCAGACAACAAAAGCCACATCTTAATTATTTTGGACTGGATTAAAGAACATAGATTTTAAAGTTTTCTTCCAAGTTATAGACTAAAGTGTTCATGAAATATGTTACTTTTACTTACTTTTAAAGGTGATTTTTAATGCATGGCAATTTCATTTTTATATTGCTCTCAGTTTTTTTAATAAAAAAAATTCATTTAGCTAGCCAAAATTAAATTATGGACTGAAGTAAACAACATGCTTACTGATGACACATAGAAAAATAATATGGCTGGTCTTATAAAGTCAAGCAGCCACAGAAAAGTAAAAATAAAAGTGATATAGCTTGCTTTTTTTCTGTAAGTATAGAAGAAAGGTACTCTTCATCTGCATATGAGGACATGCATGTCCATATATATATATATAGGTGGGTTTTTAACCCTCTTGGTTCAAGATAAAAATGTAACATTACAATGATGCTTATAACTGAAGACTGCAAAGACGACACTGGGTGAAGTTTTTTTTTTATTATTATTGCTGCTCTGAGATAAACATCAGACCAAGAAACCTATACATTTTTGGAAAAGAGAAAAGTTGAACTTTGCGATAAAAAGTAAGGAAAATCGCCTTGCCTGTGCTACCCGGCAAAGCCACGATCGTGGCCTTTCAAACCAAGAGATTTAAATTATGAGCTGCTCAAAATTATTGATACTTTAAAGTTTAAAGTATATTTCACTTTCTATGTGAAGATGTTTATCTTGAATTTACAAATTTGTAGGCATATCATGAAATATTTTTTTGTCTATCTTTATGCCTATAACTCGTAAGGTAATAAGTAGCTGTGGGTATTTTCAGGCATGGATTTGTGGCTGCTACATTCATATGTTCAAAGAAAATAAAAATTGTTGGCTCTGATTCGGTTAATGTTCCAAGGGAGACTATCATTCCACTCAATTTAGTTGTCACCCTTACTAAAGGAAAGATGTAGGCAAAGTGACCACTACACTGGAAACCCAATGTTTAAGTCTACTAGTTGACTTGCAATATATTTATGACATATGGCTTTTAATATGCCAAAAATAAATTTGGGCAAAGATAACAAAACTTCAAAACTCCTGAAAATATTTTAAAGTAGTAAGTAATTTTAACTGAATGTTTTTCCTGGCTTATTATCCACACTATATTTGGGTAGGAAAATTGCACAAATTTTAAAGCTGTTTTAATGGTTCTTCGTCTTCTAGCTGTTTTCCATACAAATCAAATTTTAGGGTGGGAAATACTTGACTGTAGCACAGCTGTTTTTTCATTATCATATTCATACCAGAAAAGTCAATGGCCAATCAGTGCTGATGGACTGATAATGATGAGGATAGCTTGTATGATGCCAACCTATACCTTTAAACATAAGATAATAATTTGTTTATTAGCCAAGTGATATTGCACTAGAAATTTGACTTTATGATAGGTGCCATTTAATTGACAAATACCAATCACACTCAAACCCATACTTGCAGATGCTACAGCTTGTACTGTTGTTTATACACGCAGTTAGTGGAAATTTAGTCAATGCAAACAGCAGAACAAAAGAAAAAATAATCAGGCCCATAACTGTGTCACCATGTTTCTGATGCTATCTATTAAATAAAGTTCATCAAGAGAGCGCTTAACCCACCATTAAAGGTAGGCTCAAAGCACCTTGCACACACAAAAGGATTCACAAAATAGTCATAAAGATGTAAGATGAAGAACAATGTGAAGACTTGCATAATGCATAATCATACTGTATTCAGACATGAATAATTATAGAGCACATCGCTACCAGAATCTTTTTAAACATTTATGTATTTAATCTCTAGTACAAAACATTGCAGTATATTACAGAACAAATGAAAACTTAACATTCTAATTCTAACTCTAGTGGATGTGTCATAAGCTCGCTATGGTTAGAAAACCAAGGTCAGTTTTTTAATTGAAATGGTTAATGATAGAATAAATTTCTTACAGGTATTTAATGAAAGATTGCTTTTACAAGCCAAGGGGCCATAAGTAAGTGTTTCTACTTTATAGTGCCATATTGATTACATACAATTTGCCATGCATATTGAATTGCATTGGTGATCACTAATTGAGACCTCATTAGTGTTTATCTTTTCTGATGAGAGACCAGTACCAATATTAACAACATGTGTTATCTACATTGTTTGCAACCAATGAGAGACTCATTATAGGCAAACTATGCCTATAACACAAGTGTAGAACTGTGTGTGTCACAGGCAGAAAAGTCTAAATGAATCTGGATGCAAAAGCAAAATCAAGAAGGTAAAGTTTTATCAAGTTTCCATGCAAATTAATTATGTGTATAGGTGTATATATGTTTAAAATTCCCAAGCATGTTAGATATTTATTTAAAAGAAACCCATCTAGAGAACAAAACTTTTTAATGCTGCAAATAAACTGTAAACTTATTAAATCTAAACTAACAATTTAAACATATTTGGTCTTACAGTGTAAATGTACATGATCATACACTCCCAAGTGACATTGCTTCACATGTGAATTTTAAAACTGCAAGTAACATGATGTAGTGTTATGTCCTGTGAGGTGATGTTCCTGTATCAGTTGTTTGGATGGATTTACACAATTCATACACTGATGAAGCACATTTTTGGTATCTGACAGTAAGCTAGGTTATCAGTCTACGGCTTATAAAGCATTCAGGGCCTAGAAAAACAGGACTCTTGCCAGTGATAATGATGTGGTGACTGGATAGTTCTTTGCGATCTCCCTTTGGTTCATTTATTTGCAAACTGGAAACAGTTATGTAATCACAGCAACTCACTTCATTGTCAGTGTGCGGGAGACTGACTAAGTTTGATTATTTGGATGGTCGAAGACTTTTTGAGGATTTTAGTACAATACAAATTTAGTATTTTCTTTAATACCTGAGAATGATGTTCAGCATTGACTGGCAAAGGTTTGTTTGTTTGTGTTTTTTGAAGAGAGAAGACTGCAACATCCCTGTCATTCTAAGAGATTCAGTGCAAGAGCAATAGTCCTTGGCTATCTTCCAGTTCATGTAGATATCGCCGGGAACCAGTTGCTGACGGCAGTTGCCTGAGTGACGTTTTCAGTCATCTGTCAGTAACACATAATCAAACTACCATGTGCCACCCGATGTCATTTCACAAAGAGTCGAAGTCAACTGCACTCTGATCCCTTTGTTAGGTGTCGCCTGTGTGTGTGTGTGTGTGTGCATCGTGCACGATTGTCATTTTTGGGGTGTCTCGGCTTGGGCAAATTATGTCGTCTAGTTTAAGTGTCCCTTTCCATATTATCTAATTTCCTCATACTCAACATCTTCCTCCGTCTGCCTTTCTTGCTTCTGCGATGTCGTCTACATGTATCCGTGATTTGACCGCTCGAACTCTTGCTTTTCTCTCTGTAAGAAAGACAAATATAGAGGGGTTTTGTTTTTAAGGAGGGTGGCTGGTAGTGCAGGGTGTGTTTGAATTTCTAGAGAACTGTAATTTATTGGGAGAATCAAACTTAATTCCTATCTACAGATAAGAAGAGATGCTTATATTCTCGCCAAAGTATGCTTTCCTGGCCTCCAAACACGAACGTTCGTTGCAGCGTTTTGAAGAATATGGTTCTTGTGAAAACGCATACTGATGTCCTCAATGCGTGGCATTCGGCTTAGAACAAGGTTACGTACACATGGCAATAGCTGACTAGTCTTTTTCCTCCTTGGAGCAATGATAAAACTCATATTTCAAACGCAGACAGCACGGAAACACTGAAGCCATGAATTGCGCTCCTTTCCCCCCTTCAAGGCAACTGTTGCTTCTTTGTTCACAGTATTGTCTCGCTCGAGAAATCGATTCGCAAACTAAAAGAAAGAAAGAAAAGCTTCGTTTCGTAAAGGGACGAAGCAAGTCTTGGTCGCCGGGCGGAGTTAGCGAACTCGTTGTCATGTAGTTAGTTTTTCTTTTAAATAATGAGCGTTTCAAAAGTTGGTAGAGTCGTTGCATAAAATGACAGAAGCTGGCGAAATCCTGAATCTTTTCTCTTTTTCTCGCTCTCTCTCTCTCTCTCTCTCACACACACACACACACACTCACATTTTACAACACTCAAGTAACTGGGTGTGCGCGCGCGCGCGTGTGTGTGTGTGGGGGGGGGGGGGTTGCACGTGCACGCAAAAGAAAGCCGAGACCATTCGCTTTACCGAGCACAGTGGTACCTCGACACTCTACTACAATCCGTTCTGGAAGGCTGGTCTAGTGCCAAACACTTTACCCCTCATAAGAAATAATGTCAGTCTCTCTTAAATTGAATCCGGCGCTCACCAAAGGCGAATTACCTTGTATTATTCGTAGTATTTTATATTATGGCAAATGTAAAAAAAGAGGTGGTTTGTTTCAAACGTTTTAATGAAAACTGCAGTCTAATCATTACAGTACTATAAATTTAAATTACGAAATTTTAAACATTTTTCTTCTTTACTTATAACAGCTGCTTCAATAGCCTCTTTATGCTTAAAGGATCGTCGATTTCGTCGACCTTAACCATGCTGTACTGCATGCACGGCTAATTCAGACAAATATGCAACTGTCATACTTGGAATGAATGAGTAGATGATACAAAGAATTTGTTTTTTTTCTGTTACTGTTGTTTTCTATTTGTTTTTTTTTATATTAGCTGTCATAAACCAACCAGTGAGTGTATGTGAATGAGAGATACTATATATGATATAGGAATGCGTGTAAATATGTATGGATGTATTTCTCATTTCTCAATACCTCTTAGAGGGTGAGAGAATAAAGAATCTTGAATCTTGGCAATAAGTTTTAAAAAAAAATTATAACTTTTGTGCCTCTCTCTCTCATTTTCTGCACTAGGAAGTTTCTTGGGTTCCGTGATGACCGTATGGAATACGTATGTGAATATATGTTAAAAAAAAAAAAACGAAATCGTGACCACAGCACCATGGCTAGTCGTTATTGCTTGAAATCGAGACACAAAGAGACGCTTTCTCTCTTTGTTTCACCCCGAAGCGTCACGGATAATCATGAAGTCTCGTGCAGATTGTAGCACGATGGTCAAGTGCCGAGCAAGTATAGTCGAGCACTGAAACAGAAATATCTCGATAATATTTGTCGGAGACGGAAATGTTCAAGCACGGAGCAGTTCGAGTGCCGAGGTATCAAGGGAGAATTATCGTCTCTGCTCCAGCTTAGTGTTCTATTACGATCTATTCACCGAGCGATCTCAGAAAACTGCGTCCAGACTTAACTGTAGACACACCTATTGGCAAAATCTTCACTGTTGGATGATTAATATGTGCGACATTTGTGACGTGCTTCCCAGCACGCACAAGGGGGGTAGAGTACAGAGCAGATGATGAGAGAGCATGTATTTTGTTTGTTTGGACAAGGGCCAGTCCAGTGCGCACTCACACCTGGCACGAAAATGTAATGTCTAGGAACACTTGATGTATTAAGACTAGAAACGGAATGATTCACTGCGCAGACCCTTTAATTTTAAATCCAAGAATAGCATATAAGACTAAGAACTGTAGTTGCAACGGAATCTTAACAATAAGTGTTTGAGTGTTGTTGCCTATTTTTCAACAGTTCCGTGGTTGACTTACGGACACAAACAAATAATACAACGATCAGGATGTAGCATGCATGCACTCGAGTTTGTTGTAAAGCTGTATCATCCTGTGACATCGTCTGTGATAGGTTAACTAGCAGCAGAAGTAGATGCTCTGTGTGTGTACCCCCCCCCCACTTCTGTGTCCTTCCTTCTGTATTTTTGTATCTGTGTATATACGTGAGGGGATAAAAATTAAAGCCCCCACTCATAGTAATGATAATGTTTTGCGATAAGCGAGGAAACGCCTTATCTGCTGACCATGAATCGCCAAGATAGCTAGCAGTCACACTATGTGAGGAGCTGCACGTAGCGGGCAACTAAAAACAAACCTGTGATTTCACCTTTGACAGGACCGCGAAAAAGAAGGAACTGGTGTCAACACCTCCACGGAATGTATAGTGGGTTGAGGGGAGGTAGTGCAGAGGAAGCCTAGAGATGCAATGATAAAAAAATGAAATAAACAGATGTGAGGGGTGGAGAAAAAAATCATCAGTTTCTGTTCACCAAAGCTTTGTTAACTACTAGTCGATTATTGTTTTACGATTAACGTCTGTCAGTGAAGTCCTGTCGTTTTTGCCCAGTTCTGTGATTTTGTTTCTCTACTTATAAGATCTGCCCTCAAATCGCCTCGTCAGCATTGTTCAGATGAGACCCAAGGGTCAGGTGCATGCATGCAAATGAGCAGTTTCACCTGACTGATCGGCGGTATTCATCGAGCTATAGCGCTTAGCGACGTCTTTGGACCCAGCCATAGTCCTCGCCACTCTCATTCTCTTTCTGGTTGTTGGTGACGCCCGATAGCGCAGTGGTAAGAAGCTTATCACCAAGACCTGCAGACAGACATGGAGATCTTGGTTTCAGATCTCGTCTCCGGCACCCGCAATGTTTGGAATGCGAGGCCTGATTTTATGACTGGACTATTTTTACAGCACTTTTTTCTTTGTAGCTGCTATTTAAGCGTGAAACTTAAACAGCCATTCCTCAGACCTCTCTTGGTCAGTTTGTTTTCAAGAAATTTCCCTTGCTTTGTACCTATGTAGCTGGACAACTTGAGCCGCACGCAAGAAACAAGATTTTAAGCAAACAATTGCCTTACTGAACAAAAGTGAACAAAGAGATTATCCCCCTTGTACAGCAAACGTATCGCTCGGCGTTTTTGGTGAGGTAACTAAGATATTCTTTCACATAAACATAAAATATAGAAATGCGTTTGCACACGAGGATAAAAATATAGGATAACACACACTGCATTCATCAACACACACACACACACACACACACGTGTAAACTGTATGCATATTGTACATGCAAACTCCACTCTGTGACTGAAACGTTTCTAAACCTTATAATAAGAGCGATTAAAGTTTATTTCCACGAATGGATGGGCGCTAGAGCACACCCCTCCTTCCCCTCGCCCTTCTCCCTCCCAACATCCCTTTCCCCTAACACGTCACCTCAACCTAGAGGTGAACGAAAGGCGACTCTTCCCTTCGGCTGTAGGCAGGAGCAGTTACGACACACGGAAGTCGGCGCTGTTTGTTTGCGGAGGTCGCCCGCCTGTAACCCCCCTGTCAAAGTGAGTCGCTTCTCTGTCACGAGATTCATTGACACGTCAGGATCCCCGACAGGGTCAGGTAGCGCGCGTCCATCTTGTTTCGTCCCTTTTTCGCTCGGAAGGTATACTGTTAGTTTACCGGAAGATTTCCCGTGACTGTGGGTGAGTCACCAACTGCTACCTGTAATCTTTTGAGATCAGTCATGTGTGCCATATCGCACTGACATACCTCGAAGCCTGTCTCTCAAACTTCTAAACGTCAAGGGGTGCGAACCTATCATTGGTTCGTTTCAAGGCGTAACGCCGATCGTGAGCTGTATCGATCTTTCCCAGGAGACATTTGCCGGCCCTTGAGTGTGACGAAGAAAGACAGAACAGCAGAAGGTCAGAGAGGTGGCAGCTGTTTCTCCAGCACCAGGTGACTTCTTTGATCTTACCAAACAATGCCGCCAAAAGCTGAAATGAGGCTGTTCAGTCCGAAGTCCTTATTTGGGGGCTTGGTCTGTCAATACGCCCGGGGGCACCGTCAATAATCTGTGAGGCAGATGTGCATGCAATGTGCAGCAGACGCCTCACACAAAAAAAGCACGCGCACGTGGTCGCCGTTGACTGAAAGACACGGAGGAAGGAAAGAGATGAAGAAGGTATCGAGCAGCTAGGACAGTAGAACGACCAGCCGGCGTCCTGGGAGACAAGTCCCTCAATCCACTGCGTCGAGCTGAGAGAATATCGACCCCCAGCTCTCCTTATCTGTCTTTCAGTTGGCGGCACGCAGTTTCTCTCGGCCACATCGAGAGAACCACTACCGGCGCGGTTTCCACTGGCCCTCTTTCTCTTTCGGGGAAGCCACGCGGACTCCGACGAGCCTCTGTGGCGGAGGCTAAGCGACTGAGTCACTTGACGGAGGGAGGGGTGGAGGAGGAAAAACCCCTCACTAGCAGTAGAGTTCGGCTACATAGGTGGAGTACATGTAACTGGATGGTTTCGACATTTTGAACGAGGGAAGCTATGTGCAAGGAAGTGGGGCCGCTGTCTAACCCTCGACGGAAACTCGACACACTGAATTTATATACCGAGTAGCATCAGCAGCAGCAATAACAGCAGCAGCAGCATCAATAGCCTCGAATACCAGCGTTGACGGCACTACGTTCTTTGGACGCCAAAGGCTTACACCTTCGTGTTTCACACGTGCGTTCTGCAGTGTCTTGCCGTGCCGTGCGGTGTGGTTGGCGTGCCTGGAGTCACAAGTGGTGTTCTGTCCTGACGGATGCTACATTGTGCGCCACAGTTTTTCACTGCTTCGGCCATTGAAGAGGCACACGCCATGTCTGGGAGGATATGACAGAGATGGAGTTGCAGACTACCATGGCCATGCATCGAACTCCTTCTTACTTCGTCTGGCCCAGCCGCAGTAAGTACAGATGTCTCGGTTGATTGACGACTGGTTTAGATGACGACTGGGCTTCCGTCTTGTCCTAGCGACGCGATCTATAAACAGTCGATATCGCTTCCGACCTCCCCACCCCCCACTCCTCTTTCCAAGATTGTGAGGCATTCATAATACGTATGCGTCTGCAGGGGAAAAAAAAAATTCCCTCGATCACTATAGTGGTGAGAGGACTGGCAACTGCAGGCTGTCTCTAGGCGCAAAGCGTATTTTTACAGGTAAAGGGGAGGGCACCCACTGGCATATAGCCCTAACACCCTTCGTTGTCTTCAAGATTCCAGTATTAATGTGTCTACCTCTTATTCGACAAACTAACTGCTCTATTTTCGATCTTTATGGAAAAGGATATTGAAGTTGTTGACATCTGATACATTTGGTTGTTATTGTTAATTAATTCTAGTTCTCTTATGGATCCTATCAGTGAAAAAATAGTCTAGTAAATGACGTGGACTCTAAAATTCGTGTTCTATTGTTTGTTTATGGAGGTGGAGGAGAGGGGGGAGGAAGTGATTGAAGTTAGTATCGTTCCTCCTACACCCCAACGCCATACCATCTTTTCATTTACTACAGACCATATTGGTAAAGTGTGTCATAAACGCATTCAGCTTGCATCTTCAGCAAGAAGGAAGAGTCGAGTTTTCTTTCTCGTTTTCTCTTGGTCTCCCATCTTTCTTTTTGTGTAGCGCAAGCATGTGAAAGACAGAGAGAGAGAGCATACTACAGCCCAGAACATACATCTACAGCTCTCATTGTGCACCATAACTGTCTTAGCCCTGTAGGCCGCTGTGGTATGAACTCCTATAACACCCGCAGTTCGGCCTGTTGCCATGTCTGTTTTAGCCCTCTAGGCCGCTGAGTTAGAGACTTAAAAGCGTGGGATGGCGATCTTGAGTAGCTCCCCACGTCAAGGAGCGAGCGTAGCAAAATGTGTGTGTGTGTGTGTGTGAGTGAGAGAGAGAGCTCTTGTGCAGTAATCGACTTAACACCTCCCTAACGACGAAAGGTTTCCTTCGGTCAAGTCATCAGAAGCCGTTAAGGAACCTGTAATACAGTTACTGTCACGAACTACGAGTTCGCTGGACATGAGGAAAAAAAAAACATTTTCGTGGACACAGCCACAACCGCTCTTAGTTAATCTGGGAACCTTGTTTCCTCTCATGGAGGGTTAGGGAAGGGGAAAAAAGGTTAGAGAAGGAGAGAGAGGGGATGGTAGGGGAGGAGCAAGAAGGGATGAAGGGGACATGTCATTTTATTAGTTTTCTAGTGTCCTTTCAGGAGGGATGGGAAGCGAGCTAGTTCCGGGGGAGGAGGGCTGCTTGTTTCCCCTGCTTGTGCTGCTGTCTGTTTATTTACGTGTTCGCGGGGCAACGCTGGGTGTGCGACCTCTGCTGCTTTCCTCGACGACCGATGACTTTTGACACAACGGCAAACATTTTCTGCAGCGAAATCTTTTTTTTTTTTATATTGACAAGGACCCAGGGTTGAGAGTTAGCCCAGGTCAGTTTGCATACGCTGTGCAGTATTTAACCTCTTTATCTCTTTTCGACAATATTCAGATATGAAACATGCAAACATGCCTGCTTTATCTTCCAAATGTGTTAGCGATCTATGGAACGAAAATTTTTATATATTTGAATATGACCTAGCTTCGCGTACTGTTTACTAATCAATGCCCTTTTTAAAGGCTTAGTGAAATGAACTTTTTTCCTATTGCGTGGGTTCTTTACTATTTGATACATACTATTTCCCCAAATCTGGTTGAATGTAAGCATACGTGTGGACAAAAGTTACGTCACGAGTTGCACCTCTTTTGGTCACGTGGTGATGTTTGTATGATTGTATCTTAAACGGATTTTGGGAAACAGTATCTTGCACTGAGCTTTACCCAGTCATTATAAATGTTACACTCTACTAAACCTTTAAATGCATAATGGTCTGATTACCAACAAGCTTATGTCTTCAGGCTTCGGTTTTAATGAGGATCATCTCTACTCACTTTGTAAGGACGTAAAGAGCAAGTCCACGTGTTGCACGACCTACAAGCCTCGATTTATTTTCCGGCTGGGTGTGCTTGCTAGTACCAAACACGTTTCTTGTCCAAGAATGTAGTTCTGGGGCCAGTTGCACAACACATTTCTAATTTTAAACACTTTTAGGCCTTAACTCTTTTTAGATAATTAGTTTAAAGTGCACACCACAATTTTAGAATTTTTAAAACTTAAACTGCTTTAAGTAAGATGCAGTTGTTTAAGTCTGACTGTCCGTCCTGTCAGTACAATTTTTGTATGTTTTTCTGCAATCCATCAAAATGACTAAGAAGAGATTTTGTTTCTTTAGAACAGTTTTAAGGTTTAGAAACATGTTGTGCAACTGGCCCCTGGTGTACAGTTGAACGCTTTGAGTGGAAGAGACCACCATTGATTCGCATTTGATTTGACAGACCCATGCTAGGTCAGATAAAAGCCGACAATGTCTTAGAGTCTGCTTCAGTATTTGGAATGTCCTGCCACTGAATTTTTTTTCGTATTTTTCTTAAACTATCGGCGTTGCACACTTTTTTAACGGCTTCAATTATTTTTTTATTTCAAACCTTAGGAGGTAGGTGTCAATCTGTCCCTGTGCCATGCTGTGCCATGCTGGCTTATAGAACATTACGAATAGAAAAGGTGGCTTCATGGGTTTTATTACAGCACGCACAGAGTCTGTCCAGTAGTTTTAGATCATTGGTTGAGTCAGACAAAGGGTAAGTTAATGCTTTTCTTCACTTTATCGCGATCCACGTAGAGGGCTGGAAATCGAGCGCCCTTTCCCTTATGGTCATGTGACTGGCATGGACTCGCAACCCATTCACGTCAATTCACGTCACGTCACGCTACGCTTGTCCAGCGATGTCCCACGTTTTCCTGTCGTAAACTACGATGCAGGATGGTGCAGCTGTCTGCTTCCTCTTGGGAAAGAATGCTGCAGATATCTGCTTTCTTTTATGCAGGTAAATGTGTGCAACGCTCAAGACCAACAGAAATGTCGGACTGAATCAACCATATTTTGATTAATAAATAAATACAGCAGCAACAAAGTAGTCCTGGCCTTACTACCACTACAGCCTCATAAAATTATTTTACCATCTCTTAATGTGAACATTTTACACTCACAGGCTCTTTCAGCCTAAGATATACATGAACCTCACCTGAGGCAAAACACATTTGTCTTCCCTATGAAAACCCACCGATGATGGTGAATATAATTATGTCCCGAAATCAGATAACGTTTTCGATTGGGACTATAGCCGTATAAAGCTGCTTTTGTTATCGTCCTTGTTGTTTCACTCATTTAAGTTCCGCGCCTCCTTGCTCGTTGTAAAGTTATATAAAAATGATGACCGGACTTTTTTTCTTTTTTAGTAATATCCATTTTCTCCCGGTTATTCGACCTGCTTTATGTGTCCTTTTACTTATGACGCGATCGAACCACGTGATGAAGCAATCTTGAGAGACACAACACATGGATCCACACATTTGCATCCAAACTAAATTGCTTCTTAGAAATTTCTTTTGGAAAGAAAGTGTGTTTAACTCTGGAATAAAATCAATTTTATAATATGCAGTGACAGATTTGCTGTTGCGGATGCCCACACTACAACTGGACGTGCTTAAATCCCTCGCGTTGAGTACTTGACCTGCTTTGAACTTGTGCATACGGGGTGAGAGAGAGTGAGCCATCCACCTTTCCACATCCGTGCAGAGATGCACTTTATAAATAGCGTGAAAGAGCGAGCTTGTTGTTCTTGCATTCCAGTGGGAAGGGCAGAGAATTTCTTATCAATGAAGACAGCAGCTTGCAGAAGCTGCTGTTTTCTATATATGCAATGGTCCCGAAAAAAAAGAAGACCTCGGATGTATGCAAGGTCTGCAACACTGAACCACTTCCCTTTTTTTTAAGTTTGGTGTAAGACGGTACAGTCTCCACTCGTTATCTTGTTGTTATCCTCGCCGCTCGCCACACCTTGTGGCTAAAAGGTTACCCTCCTCCCCCCAAAAAAAACCAGCCCCAGCTATGTATCATATGTTCTCACCTCGGTGTTGGACAGATAGTGTCAAGATAAATAACAAGTCGGAATCCCTTCCCTCCCCCCAAGTCTGGATGAACATATTCCCAAAAAAGTCAATTTCCGAGATTCAGGCCTGTAAACGTCACACCCCATTAAGAAAAGTTAAAAACCCTGACGTCAAGAGTGTACATAGATACGCTCAGGTTGTCAAGGGGGTCAAAGCTTCAGTCCGTGGGAGCTCTGAGACCAAATGTTACTTACTGGATGTCCAAGGACACTTGTAATGTTACGCATCTGATCTCTTTCGGTGATGTTTGTAGACTGGCATCTCGAGAAGGGAAAACTTGGAAGGTTATTCACTCAGATTTGGGGAAATAGTATCTCGTTCAACCCAGTCGTTTGCCAAACAACAAAATAAAAAAAGTTTCACACTCTTGTAGACCTTTAAGATGAGCGGCCCTGGTATTAATCTTCCCCTGGGAGTGGAGGGGCACATTCACATAGCGAGGTCTTGCACGACCTACAAGCCTCGATTTAAATTTGTCGGCACACACTTTTCACGTTGCCTTTTGAAATGCTGAAGAGTTTAATCTTTTTCTCAGGTGTGTGGCTTCCTTCCCACTGTGACTACCTCTTCTTTCTCTATTTTTGTTCTATGTAGAAGCCTTCCCGACTACGTTCAATGGTGAATTTCATTACACGACTGTATCCAAAACACCTCTCTTTTTCTTGTATCCTGTTGATACCTATTGTCCACAGGTCGTATGGCATACTGCAATATTGTAATCAGATTGTGCAGAATCGGTCTCAAGTCGTTGTTGTTGTGGGGTTTTATTCCGCTTCTATCTTTTTTCCTCTCCGTCGCATATATATCAGTCAGTCAGTCTATCCATCAAAGAAAAAAAAAACCTAAGCTCCTTTTGGTTCATAGATGTCCGACAACACTGCTTGGATGACCACCGTAAAGGACGTTCTTAACTATGCAAAGTGCCAAAGCGTCAAACCTTCGAAATTTCTCCAAATCCAGTTTGTACTGGCAAATGTATTGGCAATTAAGTTTCGACTCAGCATGTTGACCAAAGTTCGATCGCCCCGAGCGTTCGCCCCAGAACCATAGATTTTCTGTGACCTTCACACGACTTGGTCGAACGTTCGACGACACTTGCCTTTAAGCAGGCATTTTAAATGCGAACAGGTGTAACACAGATTCTCACTCGTGATTCAAGAATCGTCCTAACTGCTTGTGTATTTAATTCGTTCATACCTATTCTCGGCACAAGTTTATTATTCCATAATTATTATAATTCTATATATTTTTTCGTCACAACGTGAACCTGCTCTTTACCAACGTACTGGTTCAGCTACGTTCTTTCTTATGTTCACATACAGGGCCAAAACGGTTCCGTGACTTATTATATTATTCATAGGAGTAACAGGCTGCGACATTACTGCTGTTCATATAAAAAGCTGTATAGGCTTCACCATTTCTATCTCCACCTCTGTTATCCTTTTCATCTGGCTTAGTGCCTTCAGTAGCCAGTCCTCTGACCTGTCCTGGTCGTGAGGATGGGGTCTAGACGGATGCACCAGCTGACGTAGTGAACTATAGTGATCTTTTGCTAAGTGGCGACAAGCAGGTCTGTCATGGTATGGTCTGTCCGCTGTTTTATGTTCGCCGACAGTGGACTCCCTCAAGGATGCCCTGAAGGATGGCCCTACAGTAGTGTATGACGGCCTTACATTGTCACGTGGCCAAACATTGCAAACTTGCGCCGTCTTACTTTGCCAGTAGTTCTTTACGGGTGCACCAGGGAGGTGGCCGTGCTCTCATACAAATCCGACCCTCATTCTCCGCTTCCCCGGCAATGGAATAATTGGCGAGTGTTGGCAAGAGACTATCGTCCTTCCTTTTTCGTGGGACAGAACTTGAATGGCGTTATTTCCTATCTCGCTATTATTGAACTCTCGAGAGAAAAGTGTCCTAAAGGAAATGCAAGCGTTATAGTCTCACGTACTCATTTCTGCACATGGCCGACCTTGCCTTTGTGTAACGTCTGTCACCATGCCCAGTACTAGCCATACGTTGCAGTTACAGGGCTCTCTCTCTCTCTCGCTCTCACACACACACACAGCTCTTGAAACCATTGAGACTACAAATAAAGTCATATCCATATCATGTATACAAATGCTATGTTCACTCGAACTGAAATGTATTCATCTTGTTTTGGGAAGTGAAGGAAGTGAGAGATGTTCGTTGGCCAAGGTAAGTTAACGAAGACTTTGTTCGTCTGACAAGGGTGTAAAAAATTAAAACGGACATCATACCCTCCTCAGATGATCTCAGCCTTGGTTAACGCAATCAATAAATCAACGTATACGATCTCCAGATTGCAAGTACTCGCTTCACCCTGTCTCAGGACAGCAAAGCAAAAGACGACATCCAAAAGATACAACAAAATATTTTATTCTTTCATCCTCTGAGGGGGACTAAGACATTCATATACGCATTAAACATAAGGTGTAAATTTTATATAATATCTAATAAGATATAGATATAGATATATACATTAGATATCTCCACATACAGGAATTTTCACTCACACACACACACACACACACACACACACACACACACACAAACAAACAAACAAACACTGGCACAGACAGACACAGCACGAGCTAGACCAGCCAGGAGTCCCTCCCGGTAGCTACTTATAGCCACATGACTTGATGTTGCATGTGCTGGTCTACCTGCCGAAAGGCCCTAGTCACATTCGTCAAGGCCCGTAATAAAAATACAGGTATCGTACTCTGATTTCTCTAGCTCACACGTATCTTTAGCGCCCATGTTCCGCAACAGTTAACTTCTCGGCAGTTCTTCCGGTGGGCTGACTTTCAGTTGGGCAAATCAGCAGCCAGCATCCTTACGAAACGGTGCCAGCGTTCGCAGAGCACTTCGGAACAGTGCCAGAAGAACTTCTATGTTGAAATTCAGCACGCGAATACATGCCATTTATTACTAGCCACACGCCTGGTAGTTATAACAAGCTAGCTTACACTGTAGTTAGTGTTCAAATTATACATTTAAATTATTTTGTTTCTATCGAGTTAATCCACTCAAAACATTAAAATGGCTCCCGGAAGCAAACAGAGTATGTCAAACAAAAAAACAAACGTCCGATGAAAAGAAAAAGAAAGAATTCAGACGAACAGTGCCCTGTATTACATTTTTAACCATTAACAGAGTCCTCAAAATTAGCTGTAAATTGAACGTCTGCTGAGTCGCTGGAGAATATGTGAAAGATATACTACGAAAAGGCATGAGCTATTGTTTAATGGGTAGAAATTCCTGACAGATGATGGCTGAAACAATAGAGCTTTCTTTTTTGTACTCCATTTCATCTGAAGCCACATCGTCGACCCTTCGTCAAAACTGCTATGTAACCGCACTCTCCCGTTTGACATTAAGTCATTTTGTTTTGTCTTGTGAAAGAGCTCGAGGCATTCAGCTGGTCTTCTTAGTGCTCAGAGCTAAGTAGTTAATGTACGCTATCGAGTTACTAGCAGAAAACAGAGGACGACCCCGGGTATCTGAGAGGTTAGGTAGTGGCTGAAAGGCAATAGTGAAGCCAAACAGTAATGTTGCTAACGCTCTTTAATTTTGAGCGTTGGGCAAAAAAATTCGGGCTGAAGGAAGTTGTTCTTTGTCCGAAGAAAATTACTGTGGCGAGTGGGCGAAAGCATCTTTGGCAAGTCGATTACATTTCAAAAAGGAAAAATCACCTGGTGGAAATGGAAACTCTGGAATACATCACTGGTGATATTGTAAAAGTTGTTCATGTTTGGAGGGAAAATTGCAAAGAAGATATCGTGACATTATACATGATTACAATTATGGAACAAAGAAGCTGTTTTTCTACTTTGAGATGTCGAGTTATTTTGAGTCAAAATGGCCTCTTAACCACAGATAATGTTCACTACGGAAAGACCCAGTTTGTATGTGTGTGTGTCGGGTGGGATGGCGTGCAGGTGGGGGATGAGGCCAGAGAAAGATGGCATAATTGATAAATGAATACACTGACACAGCGGAGATTTAAGCTGTATGTCCTCAGCATTAATATAAACCAGGCCACAGGTGTCGCTGGACGGGTTCTCCCCCCTTCGGACATTGGCCGCTGATAGCAAAGCACATTGTCAACCTGTATCGGAATATATGTCACGAGCTTGAAGAGGATATGTGGACATTTACTATCGTCACCCTCACCCAGCTCCCATCATCACATCACCTGACCTCTTCTTCTTCCCCACCACCCCCACTTTTCACTCTGCCATAATGACTCACACAGAACTTTGCCTTGGGGGGGATATCAATTAAAGCTATGTTATGCATCTCTCTCTCTCTTTCTCCATCCCTTTGGGCTGCTTCGAGTTTTGCAGTGCAGTCGTCGGGAATATGAGTCGTTGGCCGTTGGTTTATTGAAATTCACCCCGTTTTTCTCGTCGTAACCCCAGGCCATCCGCACGCGTCAAGATGGTGCAGACTGCTTGCCCAGATGCTAGTACGTAGTTATAGGTCGTTCATGCCGACAGGTAAGCACGGGATGATCCCACACTAGCTCAGTGTGACTTGCATGGGGTATGCAAAGTGTATGTTAGTATATGCTGGCAGGATAGCATGGTGGGAGTGAAAATGACAGTTGACTCTGATGATCATATAGCAGTCGTGAACAACCTCTCCTCAAAATAGAACTGCGTCAAATGTAGCAAGATAATCTTTTGGAATTTTTAGTTAGATTGTTTGTTTGTTTTGAAAGATATCTTGAAGCCGCCAGGACAACAACTCATGGACTATGCATTCGAGGCAACTGGAGATAACGACCTGCTGTCGAAGACAATGAAGTTGCTCACATCATCTAATCATTTTGTTCCCAGCACTGAAAATTTTCTACGTCAGCCTCTGGATTAGCTAGTTTGATACAGAAATCAGAAATCAAGATAACAGTCCATGGAGGTGCTGACCGATACAATGGTAACTAGAGCTGTCCGCTGTAAGGTCCACACTCCGTTGTTTCAAAACTTGTATCGCATTGTTCAGGGTTAGTGCAAACAATGTTACTAAATAAATAACACACTCTGGCATTTACTTATCATCTATCTCTGACACTACTACGATAAAGAGACAATACAAAACAACTTCCCCAAGAAAAAGCCAATGCATGTGATTAAGAGTCTGTGGCTTACTGATTTATGAGCATTTTCATACAATAAATCGCCCGTAGGGACCAGTCGCACTCTTTATACACTTTTATAGATAGGACAAAGGCCAGCGTTGAAAAAAAAGAAAAACCTGCAGCAAACAGGCGATGACGTAGGTGGGGGTAAAGACAGCAGGAAAAGGGCAGATAATTTACTGCTAATTATGCCAAGGAAAGGGCCGCAATATTCAGGCGATTAAGTATATGAGGTTTAGCAGCAGTCTTTAATGGTATGACCAAGCGTGCGTTTGTGAGTGAGTAACGCCCCTCATTCACAGACGGCAGCAGGCGAACATAGAGGCGTGTTTGATAAATAGTGTGCAAGCGCGTGGCTGTGCGTATAGTGCATATTTTTATGACAAAGGGCGCGACGCAAGTAAAGTGCAGTACACATTCTAACACTAGTTGACTGCATGAGTGCCAGTGAGTCGGTGAGTGAAGTACGGTCTCACCTCGTTGTCTTGCCAAGTCTTCTTCTCGCCACAGGGGATTCCCTCCTCCCGCCTTCACTAGGTTATCATAACACAGACTATATGCCCTCGTTACACTGCCATCCTCACCACTACAAAAAGCAAGCAAGCAAACAAACAAACAAACAAACAAAACAAATACAGGCGAATAGTACAGATATAATTAACTAAAATTTTGTATTGGTCTACCGTGATTTGTATTGTCTTCTCCTATCTACATGCGTACAGGTACAAATGAAGGCTACCCCCTTCCTTGATTCAGGGAAAGGGTATATATTGGTACTGTCAGTTTGTAGCCATACGTGACATGAACAGCGGCTCATATAATCTTTTAACAACGTATCTTTTGTGGTCCATATTCCACGCATCAGTCATCTTTCAGCAAGTTACCTTTGGTTCCAGTTCGATACGACTGAACTGTGGTATCCTTGTAGTAGTTTACTGCTGCTCCACGGTATGCCTGGATTAACTGTGATGTCGTAGAGACGGTTTACCTTAACTCCACGTCTGTTTGTAGATGGCTAGCTCTCTCGTCCGCCCAATTTGAGAACATTGGAAGTTCCTTCTGTATAGTGAACATGCACAACTACGTTAATGTCTTCCGCCGAAGAACTTTTTTCCGCCCAACAAAAGAAAATTAAAGTATTCCTTTTGAAATGCTTTCGCCAGAATTTCAGCTGAAAGACGTGGGGCGCATTTGCATGCAAAATTCGATCGCAATTGGAAAGCTCAGCCATTATCCATGTGGAAATTAAAAGAAAACGGAAGAGATTTCTTTTTACCTGTCTCCAATTTTGGAACACTGGATCATATTATTTGCTGGATCACGTGACGAGACAATCTAGCAGAAATGTAATCATCAGACTTAAGAGAAAAGATCCAATGCAACCTTCTAACGCATGTCTTAAAAGCTAGCTGCATCCGTGGGGAAGCTCACGGTTATCACAAACTGTAAGCTTTATAGCTGCGTGCATGCGTAAACTGGCTATCACAAGTTCTAAGCTTTATTTGGGGAAAAAAAGCTAAATGTATACTTCAAAACTATTAAAGTTCGCACTAAAGATTTTTTTTAAAATCTCTGACACCTTTCACATTTACTAAAACTCCTGCATGGGCCATCTTCCTTTGCATACAAACGTTATTTAGAATCCTTCCGTTGGCAACATTCAATCGCGTATCCACGAAAACACGCCATTTTGAAGCAAAGTGTGAAGAAAAGACGATGGCTGTGGAAATTCGTTTCAGAAAATAACCACTAAGCTGGCAGATGGATAGCATATTTGCCCCATAAGTGCGTTCGCGAAAAACGCTTCTCTGTCTGAAAGTGTCAGATAAGCTGCCTAGAGACAACACTTCAAACGTATTTGAAGATACCGTCATAAACTTACCTTTGCAAGTCAAACACAGGAAGGGGTGGATAATTTGTGGCAAGTACTGGAGGCCTTCAGAATGAAAGACTGATGCGTGGTGTTGAGAAAATAGGAGGAAATAGTAAACTCAAAGGGCATTTTTTTTATCTTGTTTTCTAGAGAGTAAGTAAATATGACTTCCACTTCACGTTCCAGCATGCCAGCATCAAATATATGTCGCATCTGCAGCTAGCTGGGTTCTGATTAAGCTGATTTTGCTTTGTTGTGAGTAGGGCCAACGAAGACGCTTTCAAGACAGGTCGGTCGGCTGCGTCTTCTTTGCTGTGGTTGCAGAAATTCCAGAAGAAAAAAATTTTTTTTTCAAACTCCACAAAAAAGAAAATCGAGACTGTTTCTAAATGGGGACACTACGCAAACGGTGAAGGTAAGCGGTGAGGGCAAATAGTCAGGCCCAAGGAATGCAGCATCGCGGGATGCATCTTCGATGTCTAAAGGTCAAAGTGCTCCGCGCGCACATGCTGTGACGCGCACTGTGGGCTGGTGCAGACGCGCGTGCCTTTATTTTAAGCGAGAGCCTTAACTGCAGGCGGGTGGGACAGACTTGCCGCCAGGCAGAGATTAGTGCGATGACAGGTGGATAACGGAACACTGCACCTTCGTCCCAGAATCGGAATGAGAGACCTTCTACTCGTCTATCCAATATGCGTAGGTAGATTTCGTACAAAATGGTTTCAGCTAGGACCATGTGTAAAGGTCTTGTGAGATGCGATTATTATTTTTTTCCTTATATCTAGGCAAAAGCTCGGTCCAAGATGCCATTTTCCTCCAAATCTGGGTGAATATTCCCCTCCTCCCCTCGTCCTCAAGATACACTACTATAAACATCACCATGCACAGAAAGAGTCCACCACATAGAAATCTACATTAGTACCTGGATACGTTTACGTTGTCAAGGCTACAGCCAATGGGTCAGCTGGGACCAAGTGTTAATTAGGCTATAATTTTAACGCACATGACGTCATGACTTGACCCCCCCCCTCTCTCTCTCTGTGCATGATGGTGTGAGGTCTGTGCCCATCCCATCTTCCTCGCTGCCTTATCTTCCTCAGTCCTCTTGGGAGTCAGGTACCTACAGTTGGATCGACTGGTGTTGAATCTCACAAAGACCTGCAGAATATCTACGCATTACAGACATATCGCTGGTTCCTTCGCATTCTTCCTCACCCCCTAGGAATTTATGCTCGGTTCCAAAAAGGTCGGCGTTTCACGAAGGGTTTTAGCGCTGGCAATCTCTCTCTCTCTCTCTCTCACTCACACACACACACACACACACACACACACACACACACACACACACACACACACACACACACACGCGCGCACAGAGAAAGAGAGAGAAAGCTTTTAAGATTACATTACGTCCTACCTAATGGATTTTGTCAAGCCTCTGGTGGCTGGTCTTTCTTTCATTTGCTCTGGGATCGAAGATAGACTACGCTCTTGCCAAACTATTCCGATCCTCCATCGCACGTTTACAAAGCGCGTTTACCTCCCTCAACCGTAAACAGCCTTCCTGTTACGTTCCTGGAGGTTCGATAAAAGAAAGAAATTTACTCTGCAGCTCAACTGCGAACATACGGTATGTCCCGCACCTTAATTGACAGAATCGATTCTCTTCTCTCTTCCCAAAAGTGTGCCTTTTGCAGGTAATGCTCTCTGCCTTTTAAAAAGACCATTACCACCCCATGACTGACCTGAGTAAAGCGCAACCGCTCACCTCCGCTCCAGTCCCACAAAGTCTATGCAGATCGAAGGATTGCTGGGAGTAGACGGGGGGGGGGAGAGAGAGAGTCTTTAGCCAGGCAGCTGAAAAGGTCTTTCGACACTTGTGACCAGAGAAGTATCAGAGCATTTTCCTGAAATGGAACAGCTTGGAACAGTTCGTCAGTTTACGAGTCTCACCCACGCGTCTATTTGCTATCGGGCAAAGGTACTTGCGTCACCAGCCAGCTATTTTCGGTCGTGAACTTTCGACATAATGCTTTACTTCGGAACATTTACGAAATATGAGGGCAATTCAAGACTGATAAATCGCAAGCATAAAATACGATGGTTTTCCCCTTCCATCTCTTGGAAGGGAGGGGGGGATCTTTTCTTTTCACCACATTGCTGGCATCGAGCTCTTCACATAAAAAGAAATCTTGAGCTGCTGTGCATGTTTTTTTGTTGGTTTTTTGTGGTAGAAACATGTAACCAAAATGTGAAAGTTCATGTTAAATTGTGTACAAGCGTTGGCGTAGAGCTACTTCTGATGGTGGATGGAAGGCTTTTCTCAGAGTGTTTAGTCAAGGTTGTTATACGGCTGACGTTACAGGAGGAGGAAAAATAATTTAAGTAATATTGTCTGCTTCTTCGGTGACAACAGTAACAAATGTACCTACATGATAATTTTTGATGTCGTGGAAGCTAACATTTCAGTCTGACCGCACATGAATTGTTCAGAAAAAAGTTTATCTCTATCAGACCCAGCCTGCGCTTCCAGACATGGTGAGTAGTTTCTTTAAACCTCGTAATATTTAACAAAAGGAAAAAAATCCCTAAAGAATTCAATCCATTTCTAATGCCATTCTGTAGGTGGTGTGTGTGTGTGTGTGTGTGTGTGTGTGTGTGTGTGAACGATTGCTGAGCATAAGAGACGGCTATCATTAGATGGCGCAATGTCTGTGTCTGTTGACGCATTCTCCATCAGGCTGTCTTATCGCTCTTGGCCAAACATCAAAAGGGGGAGATGCATAGTCATAGCCTGGCTTAGCTCTCTAAACCACAAATGTAGTTGTTATAATACTTTCTGGATGTCTCTGTACTGGGGGCAGAACATGCTTTGGATGGAGGAAGGGGACCTACACTTTGCTTATATGCAGTACTGTCTCTATACAAGTTTGGGAGGGGTGGGGGCTGTAGTTTTTAATGGAGTACTGTGTCAACAGCTTTGCCTATAATCTGCACGCCTGTATGCATTGAGAGCATTTTTTTCCTTTCAGTGCTGCCACTGCGAGTTATATATATATATATTGAATAGCTATGATAAAGCTATAATTATCGTCAATTATCGATAGGCCCTAGTAATACCTCCGTCAATCGTATCACTGATCAGATTAACGAAGAGTGTTGAGAATGCCGGAGCTTCCAGTATACACACAGCAGTTGATCGCAGTCGACGATGTGTCAAACGGTTCTGTTCAAATGGCGTGACCGACACGGCGTGACTCATGCCTAGGGACCAGACACATCACCAAAGTATGGGGCAGCGGGACACGTTGGTTATATCAGCGGTCTCAGTAAATGGATTCCTTGGACCAAACTTGCGGCACTTTTAAACACCAAGTGCAAATTTAGTTTATATAGTGGTTATATATATATATATATATGAAATATATGTATATATATAAATGATAAAGTCTTTGGTGTGATAAAGTAAATATAAATATAGATAAAGTAAAAAGAGATGGGGAATGATGGAGAGAAATTACCTCTAAGATTCGAAACGAAAGCGATTCTAGTAACGTTGTAAAGGTGCTCTCCCTAGATAGTTTTGGGTGGTACGGTGGCGCAACGGTTAGCGCCTGTCGCCAATACAATGAGGGTTGGCTGCCCTGGGTTCAGATCTCGTCGTCAGGTACGCTGTTCTTTATCTGCATGTGACATATGTTTACAGTGCTGGCTGCTTTGCCGTGATATATAGCCTTGGTTGCTGACGGGATGTAAAACACCAATCCCCCCACCCTCCCAGATGCTTACTTAATTGCCTGAAGGTCTCAAAATATATCTCTCTGTGTTAAATATGCTTTGGGGTCTCCCTTGAAGATGCTGTGAATTTGTGCTTTTGTATTGTTAGGAGCTAGCCAGCTATTATTTTTTATTTCGGATCTTCAAATGTAAAAACGCAACACGAATTCTACATCACTATTAACTCACAAAGAAAACCGTTTCTAACACTCTATGGTGACGGGTATTAGAATCTCGTTGGCAGTCATGTGGTGTGTGCTCGATTTGCAAACCACTGATGCATAAGCCTGTTGATCAGTAAATCATTCTTTTGTAGATCATTGTTTATCTGGAAATAACAGCCAATTTTAGCACCGGCCACATGGGGAATAATAAAAAGAAAAAAACTCGCTCTCCTTCCATTTCTTCTTTAGGAAAAATTATGGCCACCGTGAAAGTTTGATTACTTGGAGATTGAATCCACAACCTGCTAAGCTAAAGTGGCGCCACAACTGAAAGAAGTCAACTCGCGTGCTTCCCTTTGTTAATATATCCATCAGGCGTTGCCTTGACGACAGCTGTGGCTGGCGAGGCGCTAGAGACCGGTCGCTTCCGAGTGAGTGCTGCAATCCACTACACACAGCTCATTACGCTCTCAGCTTGTCAGACTGCAGACCGTAGAGGAAACCCACTAACACGCACGTACGCACGTGCGCGCACACACACTGCACACGTCAAGCACGTACGCTCTTATCTCTGAACGTGCTTTAGTATCCGACGCGAATTATACACACTCAAGCCTGTTTAGAGATAAGTGTCATTAATGCTGCACGCGTGCAGCGTGTATGTATGATGTTGTGTTTACATCTAAGCTTGTGGCTTCTTGAACAGGTTCCAGCAGACCTTGGCAGAAATATGTGCCTACATTTCAGGCCAAAGCATATCCCCCCCTCTTCTTCTCCAGGCCAACATCCCCCTCCCCGCCACCCTCACATTAGAAACAGTACTTTGGATTTTTCTCAACTTGTTGGTAGATAAGATGGGCAGTGGACCATAATAATGTGCTTCACCTTGAACGAGTCTCGAACTATAATAGCATGTTTGCGGGTCTAGTAGCGTCCTGTTTATTTCATCTCCGTGCGTGATTGTGTGTGTGTGGGGGGGGGGAGCGGGATTTCTCGACAGGTGTGGGGTGTAAAACTGCTGCTGCTGCCACAGGTCAAGCAACAGCTAGTCTCATCAAACATGTATAGTGATAACGAGAAAAACACAAAGACAGACAAGAATAGATTTAAGGTCATAACTTTAATAAAAGTAGTTAAAAAAAAAACAGTTTATTACCTCACAAACCTCACGCGGCAAAAATCAAAGAAAGGGTCGGGGCGCCTCCCCACGCTTCGCCCAACAGTTACTTCCCTTCCACTGGTTATCAGGTGAAACCTTCGATTTAAAAAAATATTTTTTTTTAAATTATATGACTGCCGGATCTGAGTTATAGAGACTGTGATCACGCGCACACTTTGGTTATCTTCAATTACCCTTCGGGGGGCTTACTAAAGTGCATTTGTCTCATGTACCTGGTGTCATTGACTAGAGGAAGAAAGAAACCCCAGTAAGCATGTGTGGGCTGTCTTTATGTACAATATTGATGTCAGAGGTTGCGTGCCAGTGTGTTGCACTGTACCACGATGCGTATCATTGCCTACATTCCTAACCAACACATATGTGAAAGCAGTTTTACGTTATTTTCCTTGTTATTTTCTACGAGTTATAAACTGGGATGTTCGGCGTTGTTTTGAGCTCAGTGTTGTAAGAAGACTCACTCAAAATATAGTACAAAAAACCTTCGCTGCCTGAAGCTGCATTTCTTTTTAAGCACTGAACTATATTCTCCGAAGCGTTCGGTTTATCACCCACTCCTTGGAAAGCACACTTGAACTGATGACGAGTCTAGACTTAGCTTGTGCCAAACCTTTGGAGAGGCCAGGTATCAGAACAAGTGCAACGAAAACTGATTCTAATATTATCATCAAAATCTCTTTCTCTCCTCCCTTCCTATTTCTTCTTTCTTGTCAATATCATTCTCTTTCTCTGAGGGAATTTCTGTGCGTGCGAGTGTGGGTGTTCAAGAGGATTTGTTAATTCATCATTGTACCAGATGCTGACAGTGTCCTTGGTCTGACACATCTTACAGAGGAGCAAGATGATCAATGCCAGTGGGGACGATGCCAAGTCCTGTTGTCAATGACGCGTACCACAAAGGCCGCATCAGCTTTCTGTTTCGTGTAACTTTCACTGGCACACCCATCCAACAGCAGTCTGGAAACCTCGATCCAGTAATGAGTGCTTGCCAGCCACCTGTACATGTGTGTGTGTGTGTGTGCGTGGAGATGTACGAGCGTGACTGAGCATGCGTCAACTTTTTCGCCCCAGAACATAGATCATGACGTATCCTCTCCCCCCACCCCCACCCTACACCACGCACACACCGGACCTTAGTGCTGATGGAATGATCAGCAGCACCCCACCCAGCATGCTGTTTAGCCGCTTATGTTGCGGCAACACTGACGCATCACACGATCGTTCGAACGGTTCAATTCCGAGAGGTGTCATGGATACTGCAGGTTCCAGGATCGGCTGAGAGCCAGTAGCGCTGTGGTTTCGTATTTCTGTTGAACGCACTTTAGCTGTCCCGGTGGTAACTAGGGTTAGAGGTCCTTTATCCCTTTATACCTTTTACTTCATAATGATGATTATTATGGTGATGATGGTGGGAGTCTGATACAACGTAGAATTCAGATGTGTGGCCAGCGTTTTCGAGATTTTTACGACTAATAATGATACAGGCCAATAATAACTATCAAAATGTATAAAAACAATAAATTTGTACATTTAAGGGGCTAGGTTGGATTGCATCTAAAGAAGATACTATCGAAGAAGAGAATTGTTACATACGAATGTCTTTATTTTTAAGTTGAAAATAATGTCATAGTTTGACATTGTCAGTAAAACTTTATTCACTATCTCATGCACATGAAAAACATTTATATCATTTGTCTACAATCTTTTCCTCACTGTTTTGGAGAAGTCCACCGTGACAAAAAATTAATATTTTACTACATCACTAAGGTTAACGTAGTAGACAATAAGCATTGTCAGAACATAGCAGATCGAGTTTCTCTTCCGTATATTGCTGAAATGCCTCTGTGAGTTTTGTGGACCTTAAGCATACACAATCAAGCATTAAACATTTGAAAAATTGTCTGTTTTATTGCGCTGGAAGTACTCACACAGTACTCTCCATTCTCCAACAGTTTACACTTTTTACCATGTGACGCAAGAGGAATTTAGAACTCTTTAGAACACACACATTCACATGTACAAAAATATTCCCTAAAATGAACAAAACATCATGAAAGAGATTCGAAAGTTATCAGAGATCAAACTGAAAAAAATACCTCATCAGATGCTGAATTTCTATAAATTGCTGATAAAAGTGCCACATTTTGCAGGCCTTGCCCAAAGAGAAAACTGCATCGGCTTCACTGACCTGCAGATAAACAAATTCCCACTTAATAAGAATAGTAAGAAAAGGTGATTTTAAAACGCGTTTTACCAACCTTTTAAGACGAGCTTTCTAGAAATATTATAAAAACACAAAATGTTAAATCATTCTCAATACTCTGGCTGGTAGTGGCACAGAAGAGTTAAGCTTGATTGATCCAGGTAGAAGAAGATCCACGATGTGAGGTCGGTGAAATAAAAATAGACCCGTCATTTTACAAACTGCATTGTCAGCTACGATCTTTGTCGCAGTAAAGTCAGTGAAGCTTGGTGGTTACAAGGGGTAGCTGGAGAAGATCGACTATCAAGTAGAATGTTTAAAGTCATAGATGAAAGAGGCCATAAGCAACGAAACAGTCTAATTTTAGGATTTCATTTATTTATTGAAGAGGCCTTTGGTCCATTTCAAGGGGGAATCCAGGCATAATACAATATAAACAATGCAATATATCATAGAGCTAGCCTCCCACCTTCAATGTCCCATTCAAGTCAGTAAGGTGAAGGGGAAATCTCGCTATTAAACTATTATTATGCTTTACACTTTGTAAATATAAAAAGTCTTTAACAGAATTATATTCTGGCTTAGTTATTCATACCACAACTAGTGCTCTGATGCCAGTCAGTGAACATCAGTTAACGCCAAATATTTTCATGTCAGTTATAAAGCATTTATCAAAATTTGGAATATAAACTAACCATCAAGGTTTTGAGCTGTCTGGCTGCAAACAGTGAAGCTCCTGTTATCGTTTCCTGTGGCTGCTACATCTCACGAAGTGTGCAAAATAAAGATGACTGTTTTGTGTGTAAGTAAACTTCTTCAACACCAGTGCTATCCACACCTTCCACACATTTGCCGCAGTCTGATCTGCTGGAAATCAATGAGGAGAATCTCCTTCCCATCTTAAATTATGCCACCACTGTTCTGACATATACAGCAGTAGTGGCCTCTATGTGTGTTTCTTCTAAAATCTATTTTCACCTCATCTTTCTTGAGTACATCAACATATCATTGGGCCCGGAAGTTGGAAGTGGAGCAAAAGAATCTCCACGTGTGAAAGATGAAAACGGGCATTAACTGCGTCAGACTAGCTTTGCCGAACCCACATATAATAATGGGTTATTCTCGTCGGTTCTTCGCCTTCACTGATTTTATTTAGTGTTACGCCCTCTAGGGTTTGAAGAAAAAAAATGATATAATGAGCTGAAAATAGGAACGCGCTTTAATTGCTGTTAGCCACTCAGCCTTCACGTTGTGCAGTTGTAGATCCGGTCGTTGCAGTTGTAGATCCGGTCGTTGCAGACGACGTAAATTCCATGCAGGCCTAAGCACAGACACAGTAGGAGACATCATGTGTCCTGTTTGCATGCAGTATGCCTCGAACTCTCATATCAGAACATGTCCACTTTAATATAGTTTCTGTCATCTTACACTGCGACCACTATCACAATCTCCGTCCCCAGAAACGAAGTTCTCCAGAACACATTTTCAGCATCTTTATCTTTCGTCTTCATCCATCATTTTTAAAGTGTATGAGCAGTGTGAACGACAGTCTGCCAGGTAACCCACTGAAAGGTTCACTGCTGGTAATATCCATGTGGTTCAGCTGCAGTCTGCTTATAAACGCCGGTACCGAATGTGGAAGCGGTCGAGTGCAGGTTTGACTAAAACAGCCGGAAGCTGGGTTTCCTACATCGCTTTTAGAGACAATGACTACTAGATCGAAACAACGCCGTTATTAAATCTTTACGGCCGAATGTCCACAGGTTCGGTATTTTATACTTTGTCTCTCTCACTCCCCAGCTCATGTCAAGCACGTATGCCTCACCACCCTCTTTCCCCGTCCCGTATTCCCACTCCATCGATCACCCGCAACTTGTGCGTATGGAGTCGGATATCACTGTCGCCAAGGTAGTAAATACTTTTACACTTGTCGATCATCTAAACCTCATTTTATGTCTCTCTTCAGCTCATTTTTGGATCACGTTACGTCTTAAAATATATGTTGATATATATATATTTTTCTTATTGGATATTTTGTGTCGCCTTAGTTTCATTTTCAGTCTTTAAATCACTCAGCACAATTGGTTTATTCGTTTCTAAAATAAATTTATTGGTCTTGTGTCAACGGCTTCCATTCAATCCCACTTCACCTTTCACACCTTCTAACAACCAACCATGGCAGGAACGGAGACTGAGCTGGTGGGGTTGTTGCATTCAATAGTGCATGAGCCGTTACACCTTCTATAATATATATGTAAATGTAACAGAATACAATTAAAATGATCACAAATGGTTACTTGCTACAATTTTACTCCAAGAATAGGTTGGAAAGATGCTAGTAATACAAAATGCGGTAAAGACCACGTTCTGCAGAAAAAAATTGTCGTTAGGCATTACTTCCCTTGGGTTGCGATCACCTGTTTCTTACCGGCAGGCATAGTGAGCACTTAAAGTCTTTTCCATGGGAAGTGATTTACATGTTTATCATTTAACTACACTATAGTTTAACCGGTGCTTTTTTTATAAACAAAGTATTCACAGTGAGGACTGGTGATGAGATCGCATTTTCAGTAAAAATCAAATAGCCGGGCTCGCTTTGCGCAGTTGTCACATAGGCACTTCCTGTTCAACCTGACGTCATGCCAGAACGAAAATGGCGGATTCCTCCAAATCAGAGGGCCTAAATAACGAAGGTAGCTGCTCAGTAAATTTAATTTGTACTAGCGTAAAGGTAGTATTTTAAAATTGATTTTCGCTTTACCTACATAGAAAATATCAAAGTCTGTATGTCATGCTATGTCCCGTCTGTATTATTCATGCTGTCTATAGCTGACCGTTCAGACGATCTTGGACAGTGCCACTCTTCGACGCGAACAGTTGCCAATATTCTTTCAGTCGCAAAACCTCAGTAAAGAGACGACGTTAAAGCGTTTTAACGTACCGTCCTACTCTTGTTTCAAAGGTCATTTCATGTATATGCCAAATGAATTGCGGACGACCTACTTTGACCTCAACTTGGTCGATACAAATAACATGGAGCAGACGAGTCAGACTGTGTGGCAAAGTGCCCACCTGGATGTCATAGAGTCAAAGACTAACATCCAAGCATTTTGAATGTATACCAGATTCAGTCATTATCAGAATCAGGATTAAAGAGGAAGCTATTCCAAGTAATTGGATTAAAATACGAACGTCTTGCGCACAACTCATTGTCATGTGACTGAAACAATTCGAGGGAACCAAACGGGGCGCACGCTGCTTTAATTACGGAGGATACAAGTATATTTGTCATTCGTGACGACAGCTGTGAGCCGAGATATGCAGTGTGACAATGTTATGACTTTGACAGACCAGAAAAGTATATTTTCCTTTAGTACACTTTATATAATGAGGGTTTTCTTTAGGTGTAGGGATTTTTTTATATTTTATTTTGATTTGTATGTGTTTTGCTTAATGTTACGGTGCCGGTGTTTACGAAAATCAGTTAGAAACAATACTTGCTAATATTGCAAAATAGCTGATAATGTGGTGCTACATTTCATGCTCAACAAAAGGATAGTAATATTATGTTTACTGTTATTACTACGAGTGGCTTATCTTCCTTTCTGGTTATATATATATATAGGTCTTGCCATAGCGCATTCTGTATTACTTTCATCAGTTCTGTACAGCATATTTTTTGCAATAATTCTAAATAAATTAGACATTTATTATAAATTTGTGCGTAGTCATCACTTCTATAGGTGCTTGCTTACACTTGATCGATTTAAAGAGCTCAGATAAGTATTATGAAGTAAATATCATTCAATGATTCGTGCTCTTAGATTAAAAGGCTAGGATAAATTCTTTTTTGAAGTGTTAACTTTTGTGTCGCTATTAAAGTAGCAGTGAGCCAGTCAAATTAGTATAGTGTATTATGAATTTATGCTGTTTAGGTCTTCTAGAAAGTCATTCTAGAAGCTTTTTTGTATCAGTAGCTTACTTCAGACATTGGTAATGTCTAATCAGCTCCATTCTTAATACTCATTGCCTTTCAATCTGTCAAATTTCATAGTTGTACCAGGTTTTAAATTGGAATAGAAGCTATCATTTTGGTGACTGAATTTCTGGGTCCCATTTCAAAAGTGAACTATTGATAATAGTTCTTAATTTAGGAAGGGACATTAAATTATAGAGTGCTAACAGATGTTTGTGGTCAAAATATCTGTCAGATTAATAATTTCTTGCAGAAATCAGTAAAGCTGGAGCATAAATAAGTTACTGATGACAGAGTTTCGATGCAGTTCTGACATAGTTCATAATTTTTAGAAATACTTTATTTTGTGATGGTTTTGGTGAGAATATAAAAAAAAGAAATCAGTATGTCTAATTATTTTTTTATTATTTGTGTTAAATGCTTTTGTCATAAGCAGCTAGTACATATTGAATCTTTCACAAGATTTGCCATTTCATCATCTGATCTTTTGATTTTTTTTCTTTTTAAACTTGCTTGAAGGCAGCTATTTTTTATTAACGAAGATTTCTCTCAGTGTGATCAAGACCTAAATGGAAAACACAATTAAGCAGTTGGCTTTCTTGTGGGTTTTTACCCCTATGCCTGTTTGTCATATGTCAGTATTGTACTTTATATATGAACATTTGCTGAACTAAAGGCCTTTTTATAATAAATGTCATCTTTGCTGTCTTTCTCATCAAAGGCGATTTTATTCTTTTAAAAAAAGTTGCAGTTATAGTAACAACACTGTTGTCAATGTAATGTGTAGTAGAAGAAACAATTACTTATCTTCAAAAGAAAATAATAACTTGCTGACTTTTCCCATACTAGTCTTTGTTGGAGCCTTACCACTTAATGGCTCTATCTGGCTAAATATCTGGTGAAGATTCCACATGTCATTAATTACTTGTGATTGACTGCTGCTATTTGTGATCTTTTTACATGTGTTTGTCCTTTTTTAAAAAAATCTGTTCGAAGTTGAAATTAATTGTATGCCATTCAACCTAGTTATTTGAAAAAAAAAATTATGTACAAAATAGGCCTTTTAGAAATTAGGCAACAAATAGTGTTAACATATTCTAACTCATCTACACAGATGTGGCCTATGGTTGCACCTTAGACAAGTGTTTAACAGAGGGTGATATAGTCTGCATAACCCTGTATGTAGAAGAATTGTTCAAAATTCTGTTGGACATACCATATTCTTTTTTGCATTTACAAAAGTGTACACTTTCAGGATGAAAGGAAAGTAGAGGGAATGAAAAGTTGGTTTCTGCTTTTTTTGTATTTTTGATACGTCGGTTTTATCCTTTTGTCCCATTTAAAAAAAATGTTTTAAAAACATTTTCATGTACTTCATTTGCATTGTAAATGAGCAAATGAGCTTAGTGGGTTGTCTTATAGAAAACATATAGTCTGGAGGTGTTTAAAAAAGGGTTTATTCTTAAAATGATAATCTACTTTTGCCTATAGAAAGTACTAGTAACTCTGGTGGGAGCTAATGGTATATGTTACTTAATATTGTCATTGTACAGTGGTGAAAATTTAGTCCCACTTCAGCACAAGTTCAGACCACCACACATACATCTGACTTTCTGAAACCATAGTGAATGCAGCTTAACTATGTTCCAGTATAACTTCATTTTTACATTTCACTGAGCCTTCGGAAAAAAACAAGCATATTGTTAAATGTATCTGTCAGTAATTGGAACTACATTGTATTTTGTGCACATGCTTCTTTCCTATTTACTTAAATGCTCCGTTATTTTACCTGTAACTTTTCTTTTGGCTTAGCTAATTGAAGCAATACATATAAGGTTTGAACTTGCTGTATTGAGTCTGGGGAATCTATCCATTGGTTTATGAACGTGTAAGATCAAGTGGATGTTTATCTCTTCCTATATACTTCACACCTGCAGATCCAAACGTCTTCATAGGTATAATTCAGTTGCATCGATTTATCCATATTAAATGAGTTATTATGTGAAAACGTTGAAAAATAGGACATAATTTAGTCTGAGGCTGCTGATGTTGCAGTGGAACTGAACATGAAAGGTAACAAAATAGCTGTCATGCTTGTGTCTTACTTTCATCAGTCCAAGTAACATAGGCACAAAATAAAATCCACAATAGGCAGCATATTATATAAATTAAATATACAGAATTTAGAGGAGCCAAAGTGTGCCTTGTGAACAGATGAGTCATTTGATTTAGCTGTGGCCTTCACTTTTACTGGTATAGTCTTTATTACAACACCTGTTACCAGTCAACATTGATCCTATTTTTCTGCACTCCCACACCGACCCATGTGGCTGCAATCATGTTAACGTTTTGCAGCTAGTTTGCTCTTGTCTTGCCTAGGGGACTGATTTTATTTTATTTTTTTATGTTCCCTTGCTTTTTCGAAAATGAAATGCCAGACCAGACCAGAGAGCAACAGTGGAACAAAAGTTTCTGGGATATCACAACTAATGGCATGTTTCTTGAAAAGATGGATACAGCATTCCTTCAGACAAGCTGCTTAGAATAAATGTGTCCATAACTTAAGAAAAGAAACTCCATGACAGTGTTTGAGGATGCAATCAATTTAACTTGTGTGACTCATTTTTCAGATTGCAGCCCTTATAACAGTGATCTTTCATTTCATCATAAAGGCTGAAACAACAGTTTCTGTGACCTGTTTGTCTAAGTCCATTCCCTTTTCCAATTCAGAAACACTTCCAAGCAATTTAACTTGCTATATTTTCTGTATTATTTATTGACAGAACATGTATCTTCAAGCCCTCGCCACTCTACTCCACGTAGCCGAAAGCAAGGTATGACCAGCAACTCAAACATGAACGCCAGGTCCTCCCCAGGTCTGCAGGACGTCAGCACAGATGGGATATCTGGCAGGGATGGAGGGGGAGATGATTCCGGTCCATCACCAAGCAAAATGCGCAGTCCACATCCCAGATCATCAGGTGTGGGAGGGACCGACACTCAGTCTGTGGATACCAGACTATCAGGTGTGTCTGGAGAATCGGACTCGCATACGCAGTCAGCTGTGTCCATCAGTCCTAAACATAAAGGTATGGATGAGACTCTATGTCTGAATGTGGTCCTCAAGCTTTTGTAAACCCTTGTGCATGAAGGCAAAGGGAAAAGTCTTCCGAAGTTGTTTAGCTTGGCATTTGGCACCCCCCCCCCAACTGAAGAGCAAGACCCTCTGGTTGAGAGCAGTTAAGATGGATGCGTAATGAATTCATTTTTAAAGTATACCAATATTGGTTGCTACTAATGCTTTGAGATGAGCAATTAATTTTTTAACACTAACTGCAACATCACTTTTTCTCTGCAGCATATTTTTTCATACTGTTGAAGCTCTATGTTAGTCCTCATGGATTTTTTTGCAAGTTCACATATAATTTGTTAGTGTTGCTTTCTTTTTGTGAATTTTATCTTTTCCCTCCTCTGTCACCTAACTTTTGCTTCCTTTGTATAATGCATTACCAGATATTTTTGTCGCTCAATTTTGTTACATGTTTTTGCTTACATGCTTTGCTATGTGTCACTGTGCTGTGAGTGTACTTTATCCATATGAGGGTTTAGTTTGTTGTATTGATTGTACTTGGCTTAGTTATAAATGTGTTTGTGTGCATGGCAGCGCACATGTATGGGACTGGTAATTTGAAGTGAATGTTTTTGATCAGGCTAATATGCTAACAATATGATTTATGGTTGTGTTGAAGTAAGTATTTCAAGCAGTGACAAGGTGTGTAAAGAGTTTTCTAGATTTATTAACTATGTCATTCTGTTTATTGTATAGCCATAGAATGAGTCACGCTATTATAGTCATACTATAGGCATAAATATTTAGGCTGTGTTTATCTCTGCATTTTTCTCTCCAGCTCATAACCCTTTTTGTTATTCTGTAAGACTTTTCTTCTGGTCGCTGTCATTTGGATGTGTAAGGAAGTATGTCAAGGTCTCAAATGAACTGTAAGCTTTATGTAAAGAAATATTTTTCTCCTTTTCTCAAAACATATTGCAGACTAAGTGTATAAGAATTTTATTTACCACCCATATATCCATATCTGCATTGCAAGGAGATGGTTCTCAATGCAGATCCTGATCGCATCAAAAAGGACCGAGAGCGTGAAGAACGGGTTCGGCTTGCTCGCGAGCGGCTGGAAGAAGAGCGCAAGAAGAAGCTAGTTGAACTGCAGGACCAGCAGCGGCAAGCGCAAGAAAACCGAGAGAAACAATTGGAGATGCGCCGCCAAAAGATTGAGGACTTGAGACGCCGCGACACAGAACGTCGAGCTGCTGTGGAAGAGCGTAGAAGGGCCAAGGAAGATGCCGACAGAGTGAGTGCAGTCTTTGAATTTTCACGAACATCCCTTGGGATTCTTCAGTGAAAACATTTGTATGCTGCTTATGATTCTGGTAGCATCACTTCTCTTTTAAATAAACTTGTTGACTGTTTACCTCTTATCTGTCACACCTTTCTCACTTAATGTTGTCAAAGTTAATAATAAGATAACTTGCTGTTCATATGACTGCTACTGCTAGGGATCTCATTTTAGATATAGTATTCTATGTGTTTTATTAGAGAAGAGATGACAGAGGTCTTTAGCTGCTGGTGCTCAGCAGCAGCGACAGCTGCTGTATAGATCTGTCAGGACACAGGTGTGATTGCCATTAGGCAAATAGTATAAAAAAATTCAGCATTATTGAAAAACAGCTGTAAATCCTACTAGGATGAATGCTAAAGTGTATAAAAAGATTGTATAATAATTTAGGCACTGACAATAAAATCTTCAATATAAAGTATACTCTAACAAGTATTCAGATTCAGTGCAGGTATTCTAATTTTAAGTTTTAAGTTTTCGCTAATTGTAGCAGCGTAATGAAAGACATAAAGAGACAGAATGTGAGTTGGTAATATAACATTGTATAACAAGTACAGTAGTGGAAACCAGCCCTTGATGGAGACTACAAATAATGAAGCAGAGTCTTTAAGTTTTAATTTTCTTTTCAAAGAGACATTTGAATTTTCAGCCCACCATGCTACTGAACTAAAATAATAATTTCAAGAGTAATTCTGTCAGCTGGATCAACATTCTTGTAGTTTTTTTATGAAAGGGGTGGGAGAAGGATATGGGAAAGATTTTCCTGGTGCAGCTTGTCATTTTGCTTACAAAGGATCCATTCTTGTGTGTGTATAAAGTGCTGGTGTGAACAGAAAGTTTTTCTTTTTTTTAAGAGGCAAAGTCGTTTTAGAATAAACTGCAAAATATGACTCACTCATATGGCAGTTATGAGCTGCCGTAGTCTTAGTGCATGCAAGTGTGGTAGTCATTATGATTAATAAAACTAGTCAAAGTTTATAAGTCTGATGACTAAAACCTGTGTGAACATCGCAAGTTGTAGCTCCCTCTTATAACAACTGGCAGTCCCTATTTTTTTTTCAGCAAAAGTGATGTGCATAGACCTGTCAGGGTATGTGTGTTGGGTGTAGTTGTTTACGTTGATTGATAGCATCATTAACCTGACAGATGCTGGAGGAAGCTATGGCTTAATTAGTTGTTGATAATGCAGAGATGGAGATGTCTGACATGTCATTTGCATATGTGTTTGTTTGCTCATTCATTTGCATGCACACTTTCTAAAGTTATTAATTTTTTTGAGTAAGTGAAGACTTTAAACTCATTTACTTGAAATATCTTATGTCTTGTCGTTATGTGCATAGTGCTGGAACTGTTGTTCACATGAACCCTGATCAGTTGGTTCTAACTGGTCTTTAAACTGCATAATCAGCACTGTGCAGTCTTGTGGTGAAACCTTATGGTATTATAAAAAGATGATTTCCTTTTTGTAGTGAAGGTAAAAATTTTTGTGAAAAATGTGGACACAAATCTGAAGATGGAAGTATTAAGAGGAGACCATGAGAAACTGTCACAAAAATGTTTCCTCAGATGTTGACACTAAATGCTGAAATTTTGTAGTCTTGTATCTCTTATATTCGTATCGAATGGGGCATGTAACAAAACTAGATGAAACTAAGAAGAAACTTTTTTGATTTTAAACATTTAAGTTGCTTGCAATGGCTTGCTGCATTTTAGCATATGAAAATGTCCATAGGATCTGCACACTTCATTTCAGGTATTCTTATCCACCTTTGATTTTTAGTTATTCTCATCCTTAGTGCTCACTTCAAGCACTTTAACCACCAGAATACACCACTACCCCCTAGCAGTGACTTGCTCTTCAGCATTTTTGTCACCTGTAAATTGGCCTGGTATTGTTTAATTTCATGTAATCTTATCTTTACAGAGCCGACGAGAGACGCTACTCATTAAGGCAGAGGAACGTGTGGCTCGGTATGAGCAGTGGAGGAGAACTGGCCAGAAAGGTGGGCGTAGTCACTGTCTGGGCTTTGGCAGTGCCACGCCTCGTGCAGTCTGCCAGCCAATGGAGCGCCCAAGGCGGTCCTCATCCCATAGTGCTCTCATGCGCCGCTCCCCAAACGGGTCGGACTCGGATTACTCCTTCCGCCCTCAGCGGCGAGCGCTTTCTGCTTGCAGCACTATCCGCCGCCACTGTTGTGTTGACATTAACAGGATGGGTAGGTCCATTCTCACTCACACCGTCCCAGACCAAACCTGCTGGCAGACCTTATGATAGTGTGGCAATCACACTGTTTTAAGGGATGTCGCTGCCTTAGCTCCTCCCTGTTGGGGAAGTCTACTTTGGGGGTGGTCAAGGGGAAGTCAATTGCTGCTGCTTGGTTGTATTCCCCTTGCCAACCCGGAAGGTGGAGCAGGTTTGGTTTACAGGAAGGTACATGGTTTGGACCCGGCAATATTATCTTTCTCAATCCCAAATGAATGTTGCCAGCTTGGAGATATCAGGCTTTACCTTTCTGAAAAGTACAGACTTGAAACTGTAGATCTGTAGTTCAGATTCATATCCCTTTTCACAGATTTTAGTTTGTCCAAGTGTACTTTTTCCTTTTAAAAAATTCTTTCAGTGTGTTTTTACATCAGTAATAAATTGTCTATTGTATAGATTGAAGAATTAATTGATTTACAAATGGGCTGTTTCTTTTTACTGAAAGTTGCTGTCATTGTGCAGTAATTGCTAGCCTGGCTTCCAAATCTGGCAACATTGAGAGCATAGCTTATTGAGAGTCATTCTAACAAGTCTAGATTTTACTCTAAAAATTGTGAAGTAATAAGTAAAATTTAGAAATGACTGTAGCTTTATTGCTAAGAGTTTTCAACATGTTGAGCAAGCAAGAAAAATATAGGAGAAAATGATCTGATGTTATCATAAATGAAAACTGCTATATTTTTTCTTTTATTTTCCAAAGATTTTTTTTTAAGCTGTAGTTTAATGCATGGAACATTTTTTGAGTAACATCTTTAATTGTTTCTGACCCAAGGAGAAGGGATGTTGTGCTTGTGGCATTTCAGCTAATGGTGAAGGTGTTGAAAAGTGATTGCTTGGTTTCCCATCTTAATCCAGCCCTCATCAGACTGGGCGCTTTGTTTTGTTAAGAATGGAACACACATTCCATGAGGGCACCATCTTGTCATTATCAACACAAGGAAATAGAATTGTATCTAGATAGGACCTTCTTCCTCCCCAACCCTATGCTCACACATTCTCCCCTTTACACTGAACAACTGGTTAACACTGTCCAGAAGATTTAGTGTGCTAAGTGTTTTCAAATGTCTTCTTACCTTTGATCCCTCCACTGGCGTGTACAGGTCTACCAGTTCTGTTTTCTTCAGCTGCTTAATTTGATGCAAATATTTACTGGCATGTTGTTCAGAAGGAAAATAGCTGTTGAATGAGCACTGACCTGATAATTATGTCCATTTATAAATAGGCTACAAAGGAAATAAACTTTTTTTTAAGTAACTAAAAGCATGGTGTATATCAAAGAGATGACATCGCTGAATGATATCTGAGCCTCATTTAAATTTTTTCCTCCATTTTATTTTGTTTGTAAAAGCAGCTCATAAACAATTTCGAGAAAAGAAGCTTTAACTGTGATGCAGAGAAAGATTTAGAGAAGATAAAGTATTCAGTTTACTGAATAATCAAAATAGAGTTTGTGTATTTGAAGGATATAGAGCAAAGTGATGAAGGACATAGAGCAAAGTTATAATGCAACACTAGCAAATTCTGTGGAAGACATTTTATAACTGCCAACAGCTACTGCTGCTATGCTGTGAGATCAGAGGAGAAAATATTTTTTTTTAAACAGATTGCTGTAGAAAGTATTTATTTTGGGAAAAGATTGACTCTCGAAGTTATGCTATGAGGATGCATTTTACTTCCAGTCAACTAATCCATTTTATTAACTTTTGCTTTCTTCTTTCTGTTGTTTTATTACTAACACTGCTTCATCAGTAACACAAAATTGCCTTGGTGCTTGGAACTTTTAAAAAGCATATTCTTCTATTGTTTTCATTCCCCCAGCCTGACTGTTTTATCCTTTTTTTCTAATTTTAAAATTGTAAGACAGCAAGAAGACAAAGCTTGCATTGTGGCACACTTAACTGCAGTAAGGTTGCAAAATGTCATTCGAATTTTTCTCACAGTTATACACAGATTTTTATTAAATTCTATTGCTGAATAATACATAGTTGTAAAAAAAATATTTCCCCTACAAATAAAACAGATTTTGTTAGCTTATAGAAAATTATGCAAATGATAAATTGTGATGTAGTTGCAACAACGTATATCATTCTTTCATGCTTACAGAACAGACTCAGATTGCTGCTCGGTGCATTTGATCTTACGCCTCTGATACTTATGCCTTAAATATCTAAGCAGTGCTTATTGTTGAGTTGTGTGTTTGCTTCATACAAGATATACACAATCAGACTGGCTATATTTAGCATTCCTCTTTCAGATTGTTGACGCATTAAAGCTAGTCAGACTCAGAACTTTATCTATGTGATTATATTCATTTCTGGTGAAACTCGCTTTAAGCTGGCTAGGAAGCTTGCTAGCTCATCCAGCAGTCACAAATCCAATTGAGAATTTGCTTGCATGTACTGTTTGCTCATATTGCATCTGCATTGTTTGATACTAACTTAACAGGAGAGTGCTGCAATGCAATAGCTAAAGAGTTGGAGTCCCCTCCTTTTCAGTTTGATCTCTTAATTGCTGTTCTGTTTTATGAGTTGCAACATCAGCATGACCCACTGCAGCTGGACAATTTATAGGGCTTGGTCCTATGCATCCATTGACTGTGTGTTTATGTATTATGTATGGCAAAATGATTTTATGCATATTTGACACATACATAGGGAATCAGTTGGTTTGCTGATACTCTGTTGTGGCTCACATGCACATTGAAAGTCACATGACCCATCTCTGCAGGAAGGAATGTTGGCCTTTAGGTGATGCAGGACAGCGAATCTTTCTTTAACAGCAGTCCATAAAATTTTAAATACATTTTCTTTTTTGTTGTACGATAATGATGTTCTAATAGCAGTTGAGACCTTGAAATGCCAATATTTCTTCCACAGAGATGTGTTCTGCAATTATCTTGCTAATTATTCTGTTGATGCTGCCTGATTTGTCATGTTTTAGCTTTAGAATCAAGATCTTAAAGAGTATTTTTTTTTATTATTTAACTTTTGGCTTGGCACCCTTTAGCGTTTAGTTTACAATGGGGGAAAGACTGGTTAGAAATAGCACAGATAGGGTTAAGTTGTTTTTAGTTAGAAAAATGGTCATCATTTCAGATATAATTTCAAGTGTTTGTGTGTAATCTAATCATACATCACCGAAATGTCAGCAGCAAACATAGTTGATTATCAGTAGTTAATTTGTCTCACTTTTTCTAGCGTAAAAATTTTTTTCCAACATATAGGAATTCCCATAAATCAGAAAGAGATTAGCATGATACATGACTCTAATAATCACTGTCAACATTTAAATAATGACATTGAATGTGAAAGCATAATGTGCCATTGTTTTTTTATAAAACAGGAATTTGCCAAATCATTTGTAGATGCCGAAAAATGAATTCACTAAATAACATTTTTTCTCAAACTCACTTTACATATTGACATTTGTGGAGGATGTTTCAACAAACTTGTGTAGTCTTTAAATAATTTTAGTTTCATGCACTGTAGAGAGCATGATTTTCCCAGCTAATCAACTACACAAATGCACGTGAAAATTCTAAGTTTGTCAGTAGTTTATCCATCCCTGACTGATTTGAATATTTTAGTCTTCTTGCCTCTACGAATGCAAAAAAAAAAAATTGAGGAAAGGAATTTCAGTTTTTAATTGCAGATTTTTTTCTCTCTGTGTTGAGTAACTTTATACATGACAGATTTCTTTCCTTCGGAATATCTGAATTAAAACAAAATTAGGCCTTATGCACCTCTACATTTTTAGAATTTTCTCTTAATATAGCAGCTGTAGCCTAGGTTTCAGTGGCTTGGTTTGTTCTTTGCTTTAGTATTTATTTTTAATTGAAGAATATTTACCACTTACAGTTTTGAAGTTAATTTTCTTAAGCTGATAGTTTCATTACTAACAACACATTGCGTGGAATGTCTTTCCAAAATATTTGTGCTTGTCTTTCCCTGTCCGCACCTCAGCAGTGTCTCAGCTTTATTTTTTTTTAAAGGGGCAGGGGGATTTGCAGGTGAGCAAGTCCAAGCTGGATGAAACTTTTATTTATTTTTTATTTTTGATCTTTCTTCCTTTGAAAAAGGGCATGTCTGATGTGTCTGAGCTTCATTTTGTGGGGATGGCATATTGTGCATTTTGGCAACTGCATGCGATTTTTTTCCCACTTATGTCGCTCTAGGGTCATTGCCTACTCCAAAACATCTCTCCGTTTCTACCAGTGTGCTTTATCACAAAAGAAACACAGACTTCTCTTCTGCTGGAATGCTAAATATCAGCAGCCGTCCAGAATCGCTTGTTGGTAAGCTTGATGTGCATATAAATTTCAGTTAAATGTTCCCAGTCTCATTTTATATTCTGTGCAGTAGTCATATCTTTCCTCGTATATGGAAAGTGTGCAGGGTTGTTGTTGATGCTGACAGTATATAGCTTGTGAATAATAAGAGAAAGTTTATGTTGTAAGTTTTTTTTCCAGTGTATGGAAAGTTTATTGTTCGGTGCTTTACTGATTTAATTTCTGTCACGTAGACATTTTTGTCAAAGAAAAAGGATTATGTAACTCAACATTTTGGGAAAAATCTTTATTAGGCCAGTGTTCTGATTAATTTTTTTTAATGAAATTGTTGCTCTTAAATCATTTAGCCGTTAGCAACTAAAGATATATTGACTCCACCAGGGATATCGACATTGTTGAAAAAAAAATACATTTCAAGCATTCACATTTAGAGTATGTCTCGGTATAAGAAATATCAATTATTTTAATGACAGTCCTGCAGCTCAAGTGCTATGTCAAACTTGCTAGCAGAGGTTAGTTGCTTTCTATCTTATACCCAAGTAGAATAGGGTAGTTGTGGAGAGGAGGAGAGTACTGAATATTAAATAATTTTTTAAAGCTATCTTGCTGTATGTTAACGAAATCTCTTTTATTTTGTGTTGTTGTTGTTAAGTTCAGATATCAGTTATATGCATCTGACTGACTCAAGCATCTGTAGTCCTTCCACATCTGTTAAAGAATATGATGTTGCATGACCAGTGAAGGCTTGCAAAATTGGTGGGGTTGTAATGTAAGCAGAATATTTAATGTCAAGTAGACTTGGAATTGTGTAAGAGCAGAGCTGGAGGTTTAAACACATGCAACATCTTATTGTCATTTCCAAAACTCCTAGTGTGTACTATTCAATTCCTGCTATTTGCCTTTTTTTATTTACACCTGTCTTTTTCCTTTTGACAGTTTTTTTTCCTTTTGAATAGTTAGCTTTTTCATTGATTTAATTGTGAGGCTTGCTGTGAAAAATATTAAAACAGGAGGCATTGACAGGAGCATTATTGTGATTGAAGTAGTGTTCAAGGAGAGAAGTCGTGATAAACAGTAAAATTACTAATACAGTTTTACAGGAAGTGAGGTCTAATTTTTTATAAAATGAAATAAAGCATGAAACAAGTATGCAAAAAGCATAGAACCAGCAGAAGGCTAAGTAACCCTGCTTATTTCTGTAACTTGTCTGCTTTAGCTGTGCATTGTGGTCTTCCTGTCATGTGTTAAGTGTGCCCTACAGAGTATGCTGTGTACTATCCCAGCCTGCTTTAATGTGCATCACAAGAATGTGTTTGGTACTGACATTGGTGGTGGGTCCCATATTAAAGTGTTTCACCTTCCTGAAGAAAACCTAGCCTTATCCGCAGCAAATTAATGCCAAGCAAATGCAAGACACATCAGAGATGAGCCGTGCATCTGATGCTGTGCTGATTGCCCATTATTTCTTTCCCTTCCCCTTGGGGTCTGTGCCTGGCTTGATTCGGCTCGACTCAGCTCTCAACACAATTCCCGAAGGCCGTAGGTCTTTTCTAGCAGCCATGGGACAACTTCCCTCCCGGCCTAAGAGTGTCATGACGCTGAGTGGATCATCCACGGGATCTGCATCATCTGTTGTGCCTGGAGGAGGAGTGAGGTTGCGAGAAACAAAAACTCCTCGGAAACCACGGCCAGCATCGGTTGCAACATCTATGCCTAGTTTTGTGGCATTTGAACCAGCACGACCTTCACCACGGAGCAAAAGTTCCGACAGGCTGGCCAGAGGTAGAGAGCAGTGCTTTGTGCTCATCATGGCATGTCTTCGGTCATGGAGTCAGCCATTATTCTTGTGGCTTGGCACTATGTTGTAATCTAATTATTGCTTTCTTTCTTTTTCAGAATTATGGAGTCATAATCTCTTTGTTTTTCACTTTTCTTATTTTATATAATGCCCATTATTTTTTCTTTAATAAGGTGGTAAAGCAGTCAAGATTTCTTCATGACTATATCATTGCATGACCCATGGTCAGATTATTGGCTGCTGAGTAGATGTTGATCTTGTTTTTATACATGCAGATGTGCATCCTTAATAGAAAAAAAGTTAGGCAGATTTCACATTTCAAATAATTTGAAAGATTATCTGTATTATCTGCAGCTGCCATTCAATATGAAGGCTGTAATTCAGACAAAAGCTTTTAAGTTTGTCACTTATTTGTCTTGATTTAGTTTGGGTACATTTTCACAATAATTGTGTGTTTATAAATGAAAAAAAATTGTAATTATAAGGAATGACTATCAATTTTGGCAAAACACTCACCCACAAATTATTCAGAATAACAGAAATTATTTGCAATACTTAATTTCAAGTTAGCACAAACCAGCCTTATGAAGGAAACTTTTTTTTACAAAGGAGATTAATGAGACAACTGATTCATGGTTGGTTGGTTTGTAATGTAGGTATTTTCACAAAGACATTTTTTCAACCCCCTCCACCAACACCACCTAGTTGCCACAGATTAGTATAAGAGGGCCAAATTACAATGTATTGTGGTAGGGAAAATATCTTTTGTAGAGATTGATATGGCTATGTGTGAAATTCATTAGCATCTTATGGTTCTAGAAATTTTTGTATCTTTGCATAAGTAAAGGAGGCGGGAATTAAAAGGAGGGTGTCCTGTGACCTCTCAATTGTTAAGGAATGTAAAAGACACTTTTACCTGAGGGTGGTTCCCATCGGCTCTTCCTCGCTACCCCTCTCTTCCTCTGAGAGGTCAGATCCCCATTACTCAGGTACTGGGTCAACTGGGGAAAGTACACTGCATAGGCCTGGTATCTAACATGCATCTTGAATACTGGTGTTTAAACTGCTTCCCTGTAAAAACAGGAGACAAGAAAAGGAAAAAAACTTTTTTGCGTGATAGTTTTTTCCCTCTTTGTTATCAAGAATTTTATGTTGGGTTAAGGACCGTTAAAAGCATTTTCTTTGTTGTGTGTGGAAGGAAGGGGAAGGAGAGAGAACATGCACGTGCATAGGATTGGGGGGGGGGAGAATAAATTGAAGTTTCTTGTAATCTAGAGGTGTCCTAGAAAGACCACAATAAATTTGCTCAGATGTATCCATCAAGAGACCATACCTCCTTTAGTTTTACAAGTCTTTTCAGTTTAAAAAAAAAAAAATATTACTTGATATCACACTATAACACAAACATAGAACAAACATTAATTTGAAGAACATTTTAAACTTGACAAGAACAAATATTTTAATACACTATGTTTTTTGCTTATCAAGGTTTTGGGTTTATCCCTTCTTTGCCCACTTATTTTGTTGCATTTTTATAGCTTGAGATGGGTGCAGTTTGCAGTTTTATTTTGCTGTCATTTTACCACTAGTTCTTGTACTTTAAAATTCAGCATTTCTTTGGTTTTATTGCAAAATCATTTGATTGCATATGCATGTTACAGTGATATTTTGGTATAATATGAAAATTTTAATATATATCGAGACATGACTTTTGCTGTTAATTTGTATAATTGGTGGAAGAATGCACAAATTTAAAATTCAATAACTATATTTTAATAAAAGTTTTGAAGTGAATTGTAATGATAAAAGGAATATGAAGAGTGTGGTTTATACTTTTGTTGTTTAGAACTATAGCATTGAATCTTGTGCCATATGTATTTGTATAAAGTGAGCATTAATTGTGATCAATACATGGGGTAATGGTAGTCTGTCTTGAAACAGAGCGGTCAAAGACAAGAGTGAAAAGTGCACGACAGAGTGCAGAGAAGGAGGAGGAAAAGGTTGAGGAAGGCAAAGAGATGGTCAAAACGGCCGTTAAAACAAGTCGTGGCACAATAGATCGCCTTTCCACTCCAAAACAGAGTCCTGCACAAGGCAAAGAAACTGCAACAACTAAACGTGAATCTCCTGTTAGGGTAAGTTTTTCCTTCACCCGTAGCTTATTTTTGTTGACTTATTTATTATGTTTCATTTTGCTGTACCAAGGTCTTTTTCAAGGGAAAATCTTATGACTATAAGAAATCATTAAGGTTTTTTGCTGAGATGACTGTTGCATTGTAGTAGGAACTTTTTAGTTTTAAAAGTATGGCTATAAATAATTGTTTCGAACATGGTGGTTTATTTATGTTGTCTGATTTAGATTGGCTTGAAAATGCTTTTCAAAATTCTCTTCCAGTTTCATTTGATATATTTGAGTGAAAGGAGGAGAGTTCTTAACTTAAATTTGTACATGGGCCATGGGGGAAAAAAAATCAGACAGTAAGACCAGGCAAGCGTAATCTACCTTTTAAACAATTCTATAATTCATACTATTTGCTAAGTCAAGTTTTGAAGGGCTTGGGGGGGAAAAGGGACTCGGGTGATGCAATTCTTTCTAGTCTCCACTCTTTTGTAAATAACTCTTTTTGGTGGTTTTGCATCCTGCCACATCAGGCAAGACTGATATGTAGGATAAGGAGAAAAGTGAGTGACTTGAGACAAGGTCTGGATTTGATGCTTGTGTCAATTCAAGAGTCCTGCATGGCACCCCTGTTAAGCAGTAACATGGGAGTAGCCTTTATATTTATTGTTAATTATCTGTGGATGTTGTTCTCATGTATTTTTTTTCACTATGTAACTGCAGGTTTTGAATTTTTTTTTATATGAACTCAAGTTAAATCTGTACATCGCTAGTTCAGTGTACTGTGTTCATTGCATGTGTTAGATTTGTGGGAAACCCTAAAATAGATGTAGTCATGGCATGTGTATAAGAGATACATGTTTACTGCTTTTTACTCCTTTATCAAAAACATTTTTCATTCGTGCTATCAGAGTTTATTAAATCATTTTATAACAGTAAAGAAAATATTTGGTCAGCTTCAAAAGTTAAGAAATGTGAGAAATAGATATTCTAACTAGTCCTGACAGAACCAAGATGTAGGGTCTTCGGAGTTGGTAGACTTCTTAATAGATTTTAATAGGCTTATCAGATTGCTAGGTTGCCCGTTTCATTCACTAATCGAGAGATCTTCCAAAGTACAATAGATCCAGCACTAAAGGGACATAAATACATTTGTACAAGTAAGTGTAAGATGTTATCTGACCAGGGAAGATCAACACTGACACTGTAACTACCCCTTTCCATGTCCAGTATACCACATTTCTTTGGGTGCATGGAATCATTAGCTTAAAGTCAGTGCAATGCAGCAAATAAATTTATGGCCTTTGCCAACATTTCACAGTCGCAAGAGGCACTGTTATATACCACAAACTTGAGCCATTGTATATATACATGGCGATAAACTCCAGTTTTCTGTTTTAGATGGGGTTGCGTCATGCAACTGAACAACTTTCAGATTTTATGTTCTATGGTGGTAGCTGGATTTGGATAAGTGTTTTCTGTCCCTGATGGGAAGATGACTGTTTGCAAGTTATGTTTATGTATGGACCCCTGTGTGCGTGTGTGAGCATGTGCATGTTCATGTATGCCTGCAACTGCTTAAGTTAAGGTGCCTGTTCTTATTTCCAATGTTTCTAATTTGCCCTGCATGTGTGAAGGCATGTGTCCTTAGTGCTGGTTCACACTTTAGCCACTTGAAGACTATTTGTGCTGACGTGCTTCTTTGCAGATTTCTCCCAGGAAAGCATTTTCCACCACAAATCTTACTGTACCTCGGAAGGTTTGTGCTGCACCAAGCATGCCTTTACTCCTTTGATGTATACACCCTGTTGATAACCCTTGCATACATTTTGGAATATGCTTCTGTGCTGCAGACTGCCAAATTCACACTTGGTGTACATTTTAATTTTTAAGTTAATGTCATCTATAAGTGAGCTGTCATATCAATAGTGGGTAACTGCTGTTAGATTGTATTCATTAAATCGCTTCAAGGTCTGTTTCCATAGATATGATGATGATGCCAATATTTATTGGTATTATTAATTCTTGCCTTTTTTTAAAAATCAAATGTAATGTTATTAAAGCACAGTTTTAGCAGTCATTATGTGTGAATTTGCAGTTTGGGCACCCACTTTTATCATGCCTATTTTTGCTGTATTTGAAGGGATTTTTTTTTTCAAGTGCTTTGAGCCTGCCTTTGATGGTGGGGTAAAGCGCTATATAAATATACATTATTATTATTATAATTTTGGGTCACGATGACTTGATATAATAGTTGACAATTGTGCTCCATTTTCCCTTCTTCATCACTTCCCCCGTTTGCCACCCTGTGTCTTTCTGTCATCTGTCATATTATCAGGCCTTATTATTTTCTTTGTGGCTATGGACCAGAAATTGTTTCCTGGCTCCAAGTTTGTTTCCCGCCCCTTGATGAGAAACAAACTCTCTGCAACCATTAATTACCGGTTTTTCTCTCAGTGCTCAATTTTTCTATGCTGAATCTGATTTGTCAATCTCTTTTCATTAAATCTGTATATTGGCCACTGGAAATGTGCATGCTATGAAACAGTAAGTTGCAGACATTTTGTGTGAAAGCACCAAAACCACCTTCTTTTGTGACATTGATGGATGCTTCCAACTTCAGAGTGATGCTTGTGTTTTTATGGTAGTCATTGAAAAGATGCTCATTTTTTTTTAAACTTCTCTTTCCTAAACAAATACCAATTGCTGCAGCCCTATGCTCCTCAAGGAGTAACAAGGAATGATGATGATGAAACAAATACCAAGTTTTTATCAGTTTATTAATCTCAACTGTAAATAGAATGGGAACGAAGCAGTGTTTAACACTCTTTATTTTCAAGTCAAATAGCTCCGATGGACAGTTGCAAACACTAGTAGCAGTAGTACCCACACATACCTTTACACATCAACTCCCCTGCTGCTCAAGCTTCAGCTTCTAACATGAAACAGGAATTAATTCAAAGCTTCTTTTGGCAACCCAGTTTAAGTTTTTACTGAGAGAAATTGAGCATGTAAATGCATTAAATATTTATATTATTCTTTAGATACCTCAGTGCTGTCTGCAGGCAAGAGTTTACTCAGGCGCTTTGCAGGATAATAGAGTATTCTTGCAAATTGTCCAGATCCTAATATAATTAATTTCATTAGCTTTTCTGCTACATCCTACAGATAGTTATAAGCAATGGTTTTCCCACTGGATCCTTCCAAGGTAATATTTTGTATTAGTATTTCACTTCTTTTCTCAAAATGCACCTGTGTTTCTGATTCTTCCATCAGATAGCAAATTTATTACTGCATCTTGCATAAGCAGCCTTTAAATCTTTTGGGATTAATTTGGATATTTGGTAAAATAAATCATGCAAAAAAAAAAAATGCAACAAATGGATTGAAATTACTTCAGTCAAATTTCAGTCTTAGTTTTTAGTCTTTTCTCATCATTATGATCTGTCTTGTACACGTCCTGCCTGTACTCAAGCTCATAGTATTAATTTTTCCCAGCAAAGTTTATTTTGACTTAACAGACCTGATACAGATTCTCAGTAAGATGGCTCTTTGACCATAAATAGATATTTAAATTAATCAGTTCATAATAACTTGTACAGCTACAGAGAAAAGAAAAACCAAATTACAACCCATGATAGTTACCGGAGAGTTTGCTCATACTCCTTCCTTGTATATTTTACAGGAATGGGGCACAGTAAAGATATACAAGTTTTTCTTATTTTTAGCCGAATTTTTGTGATCATTTATTTATTTATTTTTGCCTTTTTGTAGATTTCTTTTTTGGTGTTGTGACTGGCATAAATTTAGTTCTAAAAATATCAAAATGTGATAGCAGCGTCCATCGTAAAGTTTCTTATAAACAGCAGGCTATTACAGACTCTTGTAGTAGAGATGCATACACTGCATCCACACATGCTTTTTTTTAACAACAAAAGACAAAGATCTGTCTGTGGGGTTCCTGATATTTTATACTGAGCCCCAAAACAGACTAATATTTTTCTTTTTTGATTTTTCTAAAAATAAAACATTAAATGCAAGCAGGTTTTAGTAAACATGTCATTGGTAATCTCCCATAAACTTTGCAACTGTTGATTCAACATAGCCTTATACTCTTCCACACTAGACAGTATATAAACAAGAAACACTTTCTCCAAGTAGTGGTATCAACATGAGTTCTCTACTCCAACAGTGCATTCAATCAGTCATACCACAACCCACCAGTTAGATAAATGTTGACTGTTCCGAAGAGCTTTGCATGGTTTTGTTGCCAGAATGTGTAGATACTGTGATCCACAGAAGGAGGCACAGAAAAAGTAGCACATAGTGTAAATTTAGATTCGTTTTAAAGGTGTGCCTAACTGTCTTCAAAGGATTGCCCCACCTTCACCATGCTTGCTGAGACATACCAATTTTAATGTGAAATATTGTAATATCAGAATATATCTTTATACATCAATGTAATATATCTGAAGTTATATCAGATGGTGTACTTATCTACTGTATTGCAAATAATGTAAAATATTATGATCATTTCTTCAGATACATTCTTTTCGTGAAAAATATGCATATAAACATTGACAGCATTGCTCATTCAAAGGCAGATAGTGAAGATGAGATCAAAGATTTTATTTGTATTTAATCTTTACATTGAAATGAAACAAAACATCATGAATTTTTTTTGTTTTTTAAATGAAAATATTTTCTTAGTGTATTTACAAGTTGTTATTATTATTATTAGTAGATGCAGTAATAGTATTAGACTAATAGATTACTTGTGTTTTCATGATGTATATTGTAATCCTGATGTAACACATCTTATCTGTGCAAAGTTTAGTGTTGCTTTTACTGACATTTGTCTGTAACAAAACTTTAAAAATGTGCTACTGTCTACTATTCTCATAACCAACCATGTAGTACAGCATAATTAATATTGTATGACCACAAACATTGACTTTTTGTTGTAGTCTTAGAAAGCTATTATAATTTTTCTTTTCCAGGATAAAGCTTTCTCTCACAGTTTCCCTCTGTATTTAGGTTTTTCTTCTCATTATGCATGAGAAATGTAATGCTACTATACAGCTTAATGTAACAGAGTTTTGAGAGGGAATAGGTTCAGCATGCTCACTTTATTTTATATGTACGCTTTTCTTTTACATGTACTGTATGTATTGAGTAACGGGAAGGTTCATTAGCCTTGTGGTCAAGAGCACTCCAGTTTGGAGCAGAAGGTTGCTGGTTCAAGGCCTGCTTGGACCTGCGACTAAAAAATCATAACCCTTGCCCCCCACCCACTGTCTGCCCAGCAAAGTTGGGTACCAGATTTATCAGGGAAGATGAAAAGCACTAAAAGGTGTTTGGGCTCCAGTGACCACTAGGCTCTAGGACACCTTTACCTCTACCTTTTGTCTTGAATGGTATAATTTCTTTAAGTAGTATGCCTTCTGTTAAGGGCAGAAAATGATTTTGCGAAGCATTTTACAAAGTATTAGTAATTTGGTGATGAGTGTTTAACACACAGAGCTTTGCATGCTACCACAATAAAACCTCTTCATTAAGATGTTCCGTTTTGTGATCCCCCTCTTGGATATGACCTCAACAATTTTTACCAACATATTTCGCTGCGTAAACGTCATTTCTATATAAATGTCACTACTTCCCCAACATGACTTACAACTGACAGTTTGTGCTCTATGACAGCCTTTTTTGTAAAAGTTGTTTGTTGAAAAAATATAGGACATTTTAAAATAGTGTGCTTCTGGCTGACCATTTCCCTGTGTTACGACTTTCTGCAGAAATGACATGAAGTAGATTTGAGCACATTTAGAAAGAGACTGCTTGTTCGTTGGGTCACCAGTCATCTCCACCCAAAACCATATCACCTCAGCCATATTGATCATCTACCTGAATCAAATCGACCCCACCATAACCATATTGTCCCAACACTGAAAGTTGCATATGAGGCAGCCCCAAAAGAGAAATCAATCACCATTAACACAAGTAGCTTACTAAACAAAAATGGCCAGTTGACAATACAGATTCAGGGAACAAATCTCACTATGCTATGCTTTTTAAGTGCTTTATTTTCAACATTTAAATGAGCTTATTTTATAGGTATTTGAAGTCATGATTTATGGAATGAAAGCAGACTGGTCGATTTCCCTACTATGACTCACAACCTGATTTTTGTGGATTTTAGCAACTCTTAATAAAGAGGTTTTACTGAAGTCATCGTGTGACCTTTGGCCACTCCACATTAATACAGTGGCGGTTTGAATTACACAGTAAATTGCCAGTGTCAAGGGAGTTATTATTTATATTCATTTTGCTATTGTTTTATAGTAATTTTCAAAATTGTGGTAATGACAGTTTTCAGCTGAAAGGTTTGGACTCATTTTGGGGGAATTTTTCTTGTTTTGGGGGATGGTTGCTACAATTGTGAATAAAGATTAGCTGGACAGGCAAGTACTCTTCCACCGAAAGCGAGGAATGTTCACAAACACCTTGGCAGTCCCTTCTGACATTTAAAAGCATCAACTACATTTTCAGTTTGCTATGACATTTGAAGTGAACATTATTAGCTGAAATAAATAATGAGAACTTAGGCAACTGACAAAGTGTCAGTCTCCATCTCATCACTTGATTATATATTTATATGTTCAGATTCTTCATTGCTTTGTGCTAGTAGGAAGTTGCAGAAATTTGAATTAGAATGCATCTTGGATATGCCTTAGTGTAAAAGACACTATAGGTTTCATTTGGTAGCATTGAGTACCCTTCTAAATGGTTGGTGGATTATACTGAATTATGATGAATGTGAATTATGATACAAAACGGGTGTGTCATTGTGTGACTGCTGTTTCCTAAACAGAAGCCATCCATCAAGGAAAGGCCTGCCAAAGAAGCCTCAGGAAAGCCAAAACATCCAACACCTGTAGCTCTTGCAGCAGCAGCACCAGCACCAGAAGATGCCTCTCCCTCTACACCTGTTGTAGCGCCTACTCCTGCTGCTACTGCCACACCAACATCAGCTGTCGCTACTCGCACCCCTACTCGTGTGCAGTCTCCTGTCCTTGCAGCAGACGAAGATGGTGGATCCGGACGCCCTGTCCAGACTGCCACACCTGGCTCAGCAGGTGAGATTACAGCTGAGGAATACAAAGCAAAGCTGGCAGAGAAGAGGAGGCAGGCGAGAGAGAAGGCAGAAAGGGAGGCTGAGGAGGAAAGAAGGAGACAAGAGGAGATTCAGTGAGTTTTACTCTTACATTCCCAGGCTGCATCCTGTTCTTCTTGCCCGGTGCATTTATCACATCTTAGTCTCCTGAACTGCTACAGAAAAGGTGCCAAAACAAAAGAAACGGCAGCTACTCATAAAACTATTATAGGGTACTATTTTATAATTATATCTTACTGAGCCCCAGCTGTTTCCACACTTAATTTGGTAGTGTGATCTGTAAACTGTGTTACCATTTGCAGTGTCATTGCCTAACTGTTCGGGTAAGTGTTTTTTTTTTTTAGCTCATTCCTGTTAAAGATGTCACAGCACTCGATAGCAATAATGCTTTCTTGGATAAAATTTGCCCTACCTTCCAGGAACTAACCTTGTTGGATATTGCAGGCGACAAGAGGAAGAGAGGAGAAGGCAAGAAGAGGAAGAGCAGAGGCGGCTGGAGGAAGAAGCATTGAGGCTAGCCGAGGAAGCAAGGAAAGCAGAGGAGGAACGTCTGAGGAAAGCCATTGAGGCTGAGGAACAGAGGAAGGCAGAGGAAGCTGCTCGTCTGGAGCAGGAACGGCTGGCTGTAAGTGTGGTCTGATGCTTCCCTGGGGATGGGACTCATAACTGTGTTTTTTTTTAATTGTTTACATACCTATGTGCACATCATGCATATATGGATTATCATTCAGCTGCATAATGCTTATCTGAACAATTTGTGCAGAAAGAGGAGTCAGAAAGAAAAGCAAAAGAAGAGGCTGAACGATTGGAACAGGAAAGATTGGAGAAAGCCCGTAGAGACGAGGAGGAGCGACTCGAACGAAAGAAGGTAATGTTTGGTTTTGTTTGAGTGCACATAATTTATTTACATTCGTACGATGAAATCTGGGATGTACAGTAGTTTACTTGACACCATGTAGTTTTACAATCTTTTCCACACCCTTGGAATATGAAACAATGGAATGAATGAGAAGCTGTTATCGATTTCAGAGGTTGGAGATGATCATGAAAAGGGTCAAGACCGATGCACCTGTTGAAGGGACAAAGGTGAGATGATTTTGAGAGAAATAGTATCAACAGTAAAACAAGTGCTGGATTATGGTTTGTGCATTTGCACGTCAGTTACAGAAATAATTGAGGGGAGAACGGTGTGGAAAGGGAGATAACTGTCTTGAGGAGTGTTGCTTTTTTAAAAATAGAATAGGGCTAATTATATGCAAGTTATAGTAAAAAAAAGATCAAATGTCTTTATCTCTTTACCTTTTTGTCATCACAAGTACATGATCAGTAATATAAAAGCACAGGTTTTGTTATGATATAGTTCTTGTTAATTTGCAGTATCGTATTCTGGAGATAGTTTTCTGCTTTGTTTATGTCAGGAAACTCCTATAAAGGCAGTTACTGGCTCCCCTACAAAGAACATGAGTTCCAACAACTCCAGTGATTCTTCTCCAACAGAACCAGAGGGTAAGGGAGTGCCTGAAGCTTCCCCTGCACCTAGTGAAAAACAGGACGAAGCTGAACCAAGATCTGAAAACATGGAATCTGAAGAGAACCAGCCACCAGTAAGTGCCTCACTGCTTGAGGCACCTACGCAAGCACCTCCTCATGCCAAGGAACCTGATTCCTCCACAGTCATATGTATAGAAGAGGAAAAGGCTGAACCTTCCCCTGTTCTAGCTCAGAGCAACATGGTGTTCTCTGCTATGTACTCCCCAGTAGCTGCATCCGTTGAGATGGAGAATGGGGGCGAGAGGCCCAAGTTTAAATCTCCTCTTTTGCAAAAGCTGGTGGAAGGTAAGGAAGATGCTGGTGTCGGACAGGGGAGTGGTGGAACTCGATTCAAGTCTCCTTTACTGCAGAACTTGCTGGGCAAGACAAAAGTCGGAGCGAGAATAGGGATTGACCGACAGGACCACTCGGTAAGCACGCCAGACCTCAGTAGTCTTGATCGCAGCGGGGCCAGTGGTGAGGCACGAGGGAGAGGCTTGCAGCCTGCTTCAGATGCTATGTCTGCTAGCATGGTGGAAGTGGGCGGAGGGGATGCCTCCAGTCGCAAAGAGGTCATGAACAGTAGCGAGGAGAAAGATGTCGACACCAGCGAGGATTCGTCGTCTTCCTCACACTCCTCACCCAGCCATTCCTCTAGTAAATCAGCTAGAATGGTGGCCAACGGGGATGGACTAGAAACCTCCCTTCCTTTAAAGACTGTGAGCTTTGTAGAGCCCATTCAGCAGATACCTGACAATGGCACTGAAGAAGCGATGGATGTTTCAGGAATTGTGGATGCCTCAGCCCATGTTGACATGGCATCTAGTGGGGCCTCCTTTTGGAGTGAGCAAGACAGTGGGGCTAGCTTTGGGTCAGATAGTATGCGCCCAGGAGCCTCTGCCAGCCCACTCCAGGTTTCGTTGAATGGACATGGGCTTTTGCCCCACTCACGTTTGGAGCACGCTGGCCTTGAGGACTCGAGGTGAGTAGACGTAGTTCCAAGTCCAGCTTCCCAGGGTGGAAAAAAACTGAGCTAATGGGTTAGCTGTGGCACTGTAAAATGTTCAGATTTGGTAAGCCAACAAAGGTTAAATATGTCTGTCTGCAAAATGAAAGACTAAGATATTTTACCCTTTTTATTTGATGATAGAGATCATTTTAGGTGAAATTTATGGAAATAATGAGGACAGAATTATGACCCAGAAACTCTTTAAACCTAAATTATGAGACCTAAATTTACCCATCTACCAACACCACCAACTTAGTCCAAACCTGAAATTTAAACTTAAATCTTGATTTTCCTGTGCGTTGCTTCGTTTGTTTCATTTAATTGCCGGTGTTCACTATGCATGCATTCTGTCAGTTTCACCAAACAGAACTTTAACAAACTTGTCTGCAGTAGTATTACATTGCATGTTCTTACATGAGTACCACAATTTCATTCTCATTCAATCATTAACGATAACAAGTTTTAGACATTTTATGTCGTTAATTAAAAGAATAATATTACCTTTATACAGAATGTTATTTTCAGATCTCTGTATAAATGTATGATAAGTTCCTGGTTCTCTAGTGTGTTTTAATATGTATTTAATAGGTGTGGGTTTTTTTGTTTTTGTTTTTTTGCCAGAACATATTAACAGATGTGTAGGGGCACCTCAGTCACAGAAGGGCAGAAAAATGTCTTGTCAGCATATATTTGGATGTTTGAAAATTAGTCTATATTTTGGTACCTATGAAGGTCCACACACACATGCTTGGAAAGCAAGCCTCTTGGGTTAGTTTCTTTTTAGTTTTTAGCCTTACATATTCTTCTCTAAATTTTTGTGTCCAATGCCGGCCACCCTGACACTAATTAAGACTGGCTGTACACCCTTTCTCCAAACCAAGTCTACCTACAGGTAACAGACAATTGATCAATGTCTCATTGACCTGCAGACCTGCTTGATATAAACAGTTTGATCTTACAGTCCTGTTGGGACTCAATTAGCTTACATTCTGACAGTTGGCAGGAGTTACTAGCTGACAGAAGTGTTAAAAGTATTAATTTAAATAACAAGAACATGTTAGAAGAACATTTGTAATATGTAACATTTATAACAACATAGAAAAAACTAAAGATCTTACAGGTATACATGGATGAGAGCAAAAGGAAGAGGGTGTTGTGTGACGTTGTTTTAAGTCACTAGCTATATATTTCTCAAATTTCTTAGCATTTGTGACTGAATGATAGATGCATTTGCTTTGATATATATGTGTTTATATTATTAGGGGTAGGAGGTAAAAATCTGCTTAGGATTCTGACAAGGTTGTACTTGCAGTAATTTTGTGTTCTGTGATCAACACATTGCATGCCTCTAGACAGTGTAGTTGTTTATTTATATTATAAATGGAAGTGTCTTTCATCCATAAAGTATAGGGTTAGTATTCAGACACATGGTCAAAAATTGTTCGTCTTAAATGTACATGCTTTATAGAATTATTACATATAGGTGGATCAGTTATGGAGTCTGTAATATGCTTAGTCTATACAATGAAATTTGCTATTTGCTTTGGAGTTATTATAGCAACATGAACTTGTATTACTGGACTGCTTGCAGACGATTTTTTTCAGTAAAGTCATAGAATGAGGCTTTGGACGACAAAGCTTCCAGTTTAGTCACATTCATTGTTTAAGCTTGCCGAAACTAAAAGCGGAGAACTTTGCAAGAGGCTCAGCATTGGTCTTGGCAGACAAACAGCAGTCCACCTATACATGTCCGTGATAGTACTATAATATCAGACAGAGATACCCAGCCCAGTATTGCATAAGGTTACTATTACTTTTGACATCCCCTTACTGTAGTTATCAGTATCAGCCTCATGCTTTATCCAGCTTCAGGCTTTTGTATATTTTGTTTTAACTGAAAGAATAGTGGAGGAGGAAACTTTTAAAAGTATCTTTGGTACAAAATAATAATAGTATGAAATAGGTTCCAGAAAATTCATGATGATCTTGATGCTCATCCATATCTATCATTGTTGTTTGCAAGATGTAGTGATCCCAAACTGCACCAGTTTGACAGTGTCAGAGAAGGAGATCATGAAATTACCAAGTCTTGCCGCCGGGACCCATGACATACATCTCTCATAAAGCAGTCAAATCACTAGCTGTCTAAGGGCACTGTTTCACTTTGGTTCAAAAAGGCGGTTGTGACACCACTTTTGAAAAAGCGTGGGCTTGACCCTAATGATTTTTAAGAGATTCTACCCTGTTTTTAAATATGTTTTTGTCTAATATTTTAGAGAGATTTGTTCTTGCCCAGTAGCAAAATAGCTCGCCTCAAAACAATCTCTTTGAGGTTTTTGGTCTGCCTACTGTCAAAACCATAGTATAGAGACTGCTGTACTGTTTTCAATGGCATGCCTGAGAAGAATGATGAGCAATCGTGTCTGCTGGCATTGCTTGATTTGAGTGCAGCATTTGACACTGTGGACCATGATGATATTGTGCTTTGGAGACTGTACAATATTTGATGTGAATAGTATGGTTCTTGCTTGGTTTTGCTTTTATTTTTCATGGTCATGTGCAGTCTGTTATCTGAGCCAGAAGTTCCACTGGGCCTTGTACTCAGCCTAGATTTCTTCACCCTATATGTTTAACCTCTGACATTATCAGCATTGATGACTGCTCTTTTCTTAAAGTATGCTGATGACATTGACATGTCTAAAAGTGCCTACCCCGCACATTTCCTTAGTGCTGTGACTGACATCCAGAATTGTATTACTGATGTTCTTGCCTGGATGACTAGCAGTAATCTTAGATTAAATACTGACAAAACTGAAGTCATGTATGTTGGCTTATCCAGCTTTCTTACTCTCTTAGACAGTAAGTTCATTAACATTGGAGGAGTCGAGGTACCTTTCCAAACGTCAGATATCTAGGTGTGTATTTTGATCAAGCTCTTTCCATGCAAGAGCATGTTCCATATGCTGAGTAGTTTTTTTACAGCTCTGCAGGATTGTAAGCATTTGGTCGTATCTGTCAGAAAGCACTGCATTGGTTACTTTGTGACTTCTGCAACTCTCTTTTTCAGGTCTTATCTGTTGACCAGATCGTGACCTTGCAAAGAGTTAGAACAATGCTGCACACCTAATTTTCCATAAATCTAAGCATGATCACATTATGCCTTTGCTCAGGGAACTTTATTGGTTACTAGTGGAGTTTTGAAAACAGTACAAAATTGCAGCTTTAGTGTTTTGCCTTTTTGCATTGAGCGTATCTCTGCGATGTGAAAACTGGTGCATTATAAAACGACATCATCATCAACTCTGTCCACACATTTTCCTTCGAGGTCACTCTGTTACTTCAGAGAAAGTATGATAAGATCAACTGCAAGCCTTTTGGTGGGCATATGTTTGTCGTCATTACCTCAGCTGTCTGGAATTCCTTTCCATTCAGCTAAGGCATTGATCATCGTTATGTCAGCATTTAAGCAGCAACTGAAGACAGACTTATTCCAGTATTCTTGTGACTGGTAGTATATGCTTGGTTATTTAAATAATGCAGAAACTTATGTTTTATGATCTTTGTGTGTGAAGTGTTATGAGCCATTAGGACACGGTGCTCATTAATTTATTATTATTATTAGCTTTCAACATAAGAGAGTTGAGTAAGAAATCGTTCAGTGCAAATTTAACTTTAAAAGTTCTAATATGGACTAGTTGAAAAAGAGAGAGGGGGGGGAACCTATTGGCGTGTCTAGTCAGTGTGCGAATTTACCCATGTAGAAACCGTCTTTTTTTCTTCTTCTTTCGTTTACACTTGTCCTGATGGACACACACACACACACCCTAGTTATCATTCACTGCTTGAAATGAGTCATCCATTCAGTGCCTTTCGTTCACAGCGTAAGGCGTTCGAAGACACCGCGCTCTCCCATCTCGCTACCACACATTATTTAAAAAGGGAGCTTTTCAAGCACCGTCAGTCTCCCCAGCGTAATAGCCCACCCCACAGTTACTGCTTGTCCGGGTTATGCGTTCCCAACATTCCACAATTCCCTGTCAGCCCAGGTGGAGCTTTTTTTTTTTTTTTTGACATACGCATACTTTTACCGAGAACTAACTGGACAGTGTTGAATAGCTGATGGTGCTAAAAACTCCATGCGTGTAATTTGTGGCGGCTTTTTGGCTAAGACGCAGTAGGTAAGAATGAAAGCCGGTAGCGCGAGTGCTCGGTGCGACAGTGACTGTGATATAAAGTAGGCCACGGTGCCTGTGCTCTGCGATTTACACAAGCGAGGCGAGTAAGAAGCAGGAACCAGACGTGGGCTCCCAGCGTACACGCCTGAACAAGTTCGTGACAGAGCTCCCCCGTTTCCAAGTCAGACTCGCTTTCGAAGTTAGATTGAAAAAAGACCACTCCTTTTCTCCAACAACTGCAAATGCTTATATTGGCGAGTCGGGGAATGAAACAGATTGTAAAGAACACCTTTAATTTTCTTTCACCTCTTACCTGGTATTCGAGTATTTCAGGTGAGTTGACTCTATCTACACACTTTGTTTATTTGTCACGGACCTTGTCACCTTCTCACTCGTAAGACGGCGTCACGGAAGCACGAAAAGATTTTTTTTTTTTTTTTTACAGAGGAACAGGTGGCTTTCTAGTAAAGTTATCAGCAGGATGCATGTTATTTAAAAAAAAATACTAACGACAGTGGGTGATTTGTATAGCGTGATGCATCAGCCGAAAGACAAGCTCAGAGTGTTTTAGACACCATCAGTAATGAGTCGCGATATTAAATTTCAGTCACAGCCGGTGATGAAGACGAAGAACGTACAGGAGACGTGCAGAAAGCTGCGTAGTTTTTTGCGGTTTTTTTTTTTTTTTTCGCTCATTCGCTGTCCGTAGGCGGCTGTGGTGTGGCTTTTGAGGTCAGGGGTCAAGTCTGATCCAAAATGGCTGCTGTGTGTTTGTGCAGCGTCGGTAAGTGCGAGGCTTCTGCAGGCGCACAGAGGGAAGGCATGTGGTCGTGGATAAGACACCGCGGTAACCTATGTGGTGGAAAACGTGTAAATTAGAGGCAGCGGAGAAAAAAGGTCATGCTTGCCATAGCGACTTAGTTTTTGAGTAATTGATCTTCAGTTATTGCAGTTTTGCCATGGATTATCAGTAGGCCTAACGCATTGTGAGAAATGGACTGGTGGGTGACGGGAGACGCAGAGTTTACGTGTCTTTGGATTTAATGGCTTAATAAATTGCGAGTTCTTTGCAGCTTGGCAGTTTTATATTTCTACTTTATAGTCAGCTCCAAAAACAGTCTTCAGGAGTCATTATCAGTAAGGGTCTTTGTTATCTTGCTTTAGGTGTTTTCCTGTTGCGCAGGGCCATACAGATTGAGATAACAATGAGAACGGCATACAGTGCAATTTATGAGATCATGATTTGTTTCTTAACAATACACGAAGCAGTGCTTTCAGGAGCAGCTTGAAATAAATTTCAGCGTTTACAGGTTTTGATAAATCATTATAAAGCACGTATTGGAAAAGCCTATGACTAAATAAACATGGTATATAAATTTTAAATCCTTAAGTTTTGTCCGTACTTGAACTGTTGGTACAGGTAGTATAGCAAAACAAGAGACTTAACAAATCCAAAGGCTGATGTCACATATATCTGCTTTTAAATTAAAGCGTACAAAGGAACCCTTGGAGACTTATAAAAATAGACATAGCATTGTTTACACAAAAAGCCCATGTGACAAATGACCAATTTAGTGGACAGTCATAACGAGGGAAGTGAGGTCCGTTATAAAAGTTACAAAACAATTACTGCCAGAACAAGTGCTAGTTACAAGTAAGGATAAGGCTAGTGAAGCATCATAGGAAACAAAGACATGCAATCCTACATCTAGACATTTCTTAAAGACACCTACAACATCATGCACCTTTGTGTGCACCCAGTTGGCAGTTCATCTATGGTTGAACAGAAGGTACAAGCAGTTTTAAGTACCTGTTGATTTTCCATACATGCATTGCATAACATTTATACATAATAAAACACATTTTCCTGTGACAATTTTGACATATCTTTATCACATTTAGCTTCTTTTCAACATCACTAGGGGGTGGGGGGTCATGAATAAAGGTTTTTAAAAACTCAAACACGATTGGTTCATATTTGTAGGCATTTCTTTGTATTTTAAAGTAGTAATAAAAGTTGTCATGAAGGTAAACTGTACTGAAGGTGCAGATAAGTAAAGTGTTCACTAATGAGCACTAACAAAAGCACATCACACCTGTATACAGACAGGATGTTACATAGTAGTAGCTAACTCTAAACATATATGTACATTTGTATTCTCTCTTAAACTTGTACAAATGAAAACATAGACATGTATGGCTAGTTCATCAAACATTTGGTCAACAAACATACTGAATTTGTTGATCATCATTGAGGCTTTGATGTGAGTTTTTTTTTACCATCTCATTTCCTAATGCTGTGGCTTTTCATCTCAGAAACCTGTGCCTGTTGCCATCTGTCTAAATATTGTGTTTATAACCCATTATTTTACAAGGATGATGCTGAGACAAATTTGTGTTCATGCAGTTGTCATTCAAGAGCTTTCCTGTATGGTCTCTAATATGACAATGTTATATGATGTAAATTGGCACCAAAATATCTATAACTTGGTTATACAAAAATCTAAACAACAAATGTAATAACTCAAACATTTGATTGTTTACCAAGGTAGTTTAAATTTGTGTTTGTTTACAGCATTAGCATGCGCTCTGTAGAGAGTGGGACCACCTCAATTACTGACAGTGCTACAGGCAGCATCTTCTCTAGTGTCTCCAGCCTGCAGCAGAGTCAGGTGCAGCTTTCAGTGGGTGGTGACAGAGACTTTGAAGAACTCATTGACCTCACCATTAGCAAGAAGACTGCCACTTCTGATGCTTCTGATGACCTAATCAACTTCAACAAGTTTGAGGATGGGTCAGAAAAAACAAGCACTGTTCCACCACCTATAATTGCATTTGAAGAACCGGCCACAACAATACGACGTCAAGATGTTAAAGGTTTGTATTAAACTTGTGCAAAAACATTTGCCCCTACCCTAACTTGCTTACATGTGTGTGTACACATGCTCGCTATTTCTTGCATTTCACTCATCAAATTTTGTTGGTGTATGTGCATACATGTAAATACATCTGTGTAAAAAACCTGTAGTATCTTGTAGTAGTAAGTTCGTGGTGCTTTAGTGAAGCGACTGAATAATGAAGATTAGGAATAGTTTTCTAAAGACTGTTTCCGTCCAAACATTTTGCTAAAGTGTTAAGAGGTGTTTCAGTTATGTAACCAAAGTAATTTAAGTAGTTGTGTTGAAGAAAGGCTAGAAATATCTTGTCATCTAAGTAATTTGATGTGCCTCCCTTTCAGATCTCCTGTCTTGACAGCATTCTGTATAGCCTCCACCAGCAGGAGACACCTATACGCCATGGTTGAGACATTACTGGCCACATTCGTCTGCTCCCCCTGAAGAATTTTCTACACAATCTAGGGCCCATTTATATGCCAGGACAGAACCTGTTTGTCTGCCATGGCTTTGTGTCACGGAGAGGCCACAAGTGGTGGCAATAATGGTGATGACTGGTCAGCCCAGGAAGACAGTTGCAGTGATAGATTGATTGTGATTTCTAGCAAGAAGGGGTTTGGCAGCTTCTCACCATGGTTGCATGGTTCAAGTGACAGTGTTTGTGCACTACATGAGGCTGGCAGAGATGAGATCATTTTAGCACTTGACAGTCCATCAAATGAAGCATGCCACGGAAGCAGGAACGTTGTTGAGCTTGAGATGCCAACAGCTAGCTTTTTTGAGCAAGATCTGTGGGAGCAAGCGGAAAAGGTTATGCTTGCCAAACATCCACAGGTCATGAAAGTGCTAGAGGATTTTGGTATCGCTAATGTAAAACCAGCAACAGATGTCATGGAAGAGCAGCTCTGGCAGGTTGTGCTGGGAGAGATCACATTTCAAGAGGCATCTGATCTAGTCTAGTCTCACTTAGCAGCATTCTGAGTGCTATGCCAGAGGGAATGGTATTTGTCCTACAAAGACATTCCTAGAAGTCCATTATGATACCATTTGGTCCGTGATTTTTGCTAATTGTTGATTGCAGTGATGTGTGGGGGTAGAAAGTGGTGATGGTCTTGCTTGTTTGACCTGCTGCTAATGCTCTCAGTTCAGTTCCTTGACCTGTATGGGTCTTTGGTGGCACTGGACGAATGCTCATGCTATAGATGTGCATACACAAATGAAGCAAGGGAGTTAATATTTATGTAATATAAGGCGTGTCACGAAAGGAGAAAACGCTATCAACATTTATTAAAAGAAATTTGAGTAAGAGAGCTTATGAATCAATAGATTATAAAACAAAAACAAAAACCAACAGTTTTTTTGTGGGTGGATGGGGAGAATAGGAAATGATGCCGTATGGTGTATTTTTTTTTTATTTATTTAAAACTGAGTCCAACATGAATGGCATAATAAATGTGGGTACTTATTGCTCAGCATGCCATCTTGTTCATATGAAGTAGCTGTCAAATAGATCTTTTTGTCACTGACATTAACAGTTTGAGATACTCCTAGACAATGTCAATGGCAGTGTGGTTGTGAAAGCCATCTTGGACTTGCCAAGCTTAAGAGGCAGGCATCTTTGCGGATTTTATCCAAACAGGGCTTTGACAGGGGAGTAGAGCTGAATCACAAGACTGGCAGAAAATTTGCTGGTGGAGTAGAGGGTGGGTAACTTACATGCAGATTTTGTTTTTGACAGTTGTGACATGAGCTTTAAGCATATTCATTGTTAGCAAGCATGGACGATGTGCATATGCAGTGTTGAAAACTTTTACAAAGTTTGTGTAAATGCCAGCAGTGTCACTTGGCAGGTTGCTGTTAGATTCTCCCCCTCCCCTGTCTTTAATTAGAATGTGATTTCAAATGAATGACTGCCACCACCAATCACATTTGTGTTTGTTAAAAGCTCATACACTTAAGGGAAAAGGGGTGTGGCAGGAACAGAAGGTATTTGTACACATGATCTTTAAGTTACAAAAAGCAAAATTCTTTTTTGTAGGTATTAAAGACTGGAAACACAAAGATCAGGTTATGGTGGAGTCCCCTGGACTTACCAGCACTTGTAAGGGTGTGCGTGTGAGTATATATGTGAGTGTGGTACAAAGAGGTTTAGGACATTTGCATGCTGTGGGGTTTTTACCCCCCTTTTTTTAGTCAGAATTTCACTTAATACGTTTTCAGCAACTAAAAAATGAAGCCTTTTGAAACATGAATCGAGCACTTTTGGTAAGACCTATGAACAATTAAAGTCTCTTAAAAGATGTACAGTGTTAATGTGAAACTGGTAGTACCTAAGTAGCTGCCAAACACTAGTCAGATTCAGTTCTTGTTGGCGATACTTGATGTGCATGCCATTACATGTTCAAATATATTGTTTCTTCTGTGATGGCATTGTCTCTTCGCCTTGGTGATGTCGTGATTCTTGACAGCCTTCTTTGGGTAGAAGAAATAAGATTGGCCACTCTTTATTACTCACTTTTGCTAGGTTTATTCTTCGGTCTTTGTTGGATTGATGAAATGGGGAAGTTGTTATAGCAACCTTGCACTTCATGCAGATTAATCCAAGGTAGACCAGGAAACGATATTACGATTTAGTCCATGATAAATCATGCAGCTGGCTAACCACAACACTGATTTTGCCTATTTATCCCGTGCAGAAATGTCAGTGCTGCTTAAAATGTGTTTAGACCTCAAAAGCTGCATTTTATGTTCTTTTTTCGAGCTTTTTTTATTTTAGGCTAATTGTGGCATGGCTGTGCATCTGAGTGTAGCAAAGAGTATATGTTCCGTAAGCCTAAAATGTGAAAGATGCTAATTTATTATTCCACATGGCTTTTTTAGTCACGAAAAGTGTGGCATATTTCATGTTTGGATGGACAGCTCCATCGCTCATAACGACAGTTATTGATGTGATCTTTAATGTATAACTATCATAATGTGATTACTTGGCCTTCCCCACCCCTCCCCCCTCTTTTAAGCACTGTTGCTTTCAACCAGCTGATTGCTAGCTGGGCTTGTGAGAAAGAAATGCTGACAGTGTTGAATACCATCTGCATCATGGAGATGTTTTACAATATTTGCCTTGATACCAGCGTAACTTGTTGCAATTGCACACAGATTTCGTCATGTTGTTCAACATTTATAACATTTTGCAATTTTTCACTGGCTTTCCATGATCAGTACATGCCCTATCAAAGAGTTTAACAGAACAATGAAGTGAGCTGTTTTGTGTGCTTTTTCAAAATTGATCTTGTAGAAATGGATGTTTGGGTCAAGGTGGTTTTTGCTCTTGTCTTGGACTGTAATAATAGAAGCCATTCTCGGAGAGGAAATACTGTCAATATTTATTCCTCAAAGTAATAAACGCTTTTTTCACATTTAAACTGTATAATTGTGTGAAAGAGGTGATACATGTTTGACCATTAGGATTTAAAGATGATCAGGAGTATTTTGCTCAATTGTTTATTTTTCAGTTTAGAAACTATGCATGCAAAGTGGAATGGGTTCTCATTGCTGTCTGAGTAATAGAACGTTAACTTTGGGAGTGCTGTTGCGTTTTATTGTCAAAATGTGTTCTTGTATCAGGAAAGTATCAAAAAGTATGCATCTTTCATTCATATTGAGCTTTCAACCTGTAAGGCTAAGCTTTACAAGAAGAAATATAGATATGATAGTCATTTTGTAATTTATCTTGCAAGAAGCAGCACAGAATTAGGGCAGGAATTGTGCAATTATTCTGAGAGATGGGAAGGAGGAAACCCAAGTTAACAACTTTTGCAACTGTTCTTTGCTTAAATTACCCTTAACTGGGATGCAAAAATGGTAACTCTGTTAGAATGTATCTTCATGGTGACTCAAAATTGAAATTTAAAAAAAGCTGATGTTGCACAAACAGCATATGGAATAGCAGCAGTCCCTAGGATGATGAAGTATGTGTACAACAGAAATACGTTTTTCCTTATAATTTCAGGATTTTCCCAGAGCCATGCTAATCCCACTAAGGTAGAAACTGTCTATGAAAAAACTGAGTTTTTTTTTTTTTTTACATAATTCTGCTAGTCATATTTGTTATGTGACTAATCTGCTTTGGTAACAACAGTTTTCTCCCTTGGGTTAAAAGATTTCAACTTTTACTAGTAATGGAAAACAGTATATTACAAAGGTAAAGTATATTTCTGGTATTTATATGCAGAAATGCACCAGATTAAATGCCAGTAAACAGAGCATATTAATGCACTTTCTCATGCAGCAAATTTACATAGCCTCTTTCTCCAGCACCGACCAGGCACACTTTGGGAGTGTGCATACAGGCACACAAGCACATATTTTTAAGGGTAGACATTAAATCCACCATTATTCAAAACATGCATGCACTCAACACACAAACATGGACACATGCAAATACAAAGCTTGCCAGTCCTTTCCCTTCAATATATGTTAAGTTGTAAACTGAAGTACCTACCCTAGATTTATCAACAAAATGTAGTCTTACACACTGATAGAATATGAAAATAGTGTGTGCATGCACACAAAAATGATTGATTTGACAAAAGCTGCTTATGTGTGTGTAAACATTCACGTTCACAAGCATGGCAGCAAAGTGAAAAAATCAGATACAGATTTATGCTTTTTTTTAATTTGCCATTTTAAGAGAATGTGTAATACTGGGTACATAACAGAGCATCTTTCATTTAAAATCAAGATAAAAAAACTCTGGTGGTCACCAGACAACACTTTTCCTCTACCAGTTCCAAGCAATTTGCCATGTTTCCCAATGAAATCAGTGGGTCAGAATTAAAAGACAAGACTAGTTTTAACTAGTGAAGCATTGTATCTGCAGTTGAAACTGTATTGTAATAGTATCCAGAGTTTAGGACAGTCTTAACAATCTTGACAAATTTCTAAATCATCTGACAATAGTAGAAGAAAGTTTTTTTATGATCATTAGGTCCATAGATGCAAAGTAGCCTGGATTTTGATGTCCTTCAGCCAAATTAATAATGCAACCATTTATCAAAAGAGCAGTGTGGTAGATGAAGTAACATATGAAAAAAATGCCTTCTTTGGATGTGTAGAAATTTGCATTCAGCTTCTGCTTGTTAAACTTTGTGCATCATAACCTCTGATGCTAAGTACATGTGAATAAAATGTCTTCTTTCGTTTGATGTGTGTTGCAATCCTTGGTATTTTACGTTGCAGGCCTTCTTTACAACAGTACTTCTTAATCTTTTATCCCATCTGATCTGATCCATGTCCAGCTCTTTGATTACCTTGGTATATTGTCAAGCATGTGTAAAATTAATCTTTCTTTCAATCCAAATAGTAATCTGCCGATGCTTATTCTCAGCATGCAATGCAGTGATATTAGACATGTACGTTGTCAGCACTGCATGATACTATATTTCCTTGTTGCATGGTTCTTGTGACTTGCTTGCATGTGCACTTTTTCCCCTTGCGAATATTTGACACAATTTGGACCATTTCATACTTCACTGAATAAGTGTTGGATGTTCATTTTACGAGACCATGAATGAGGAAAGAGAAAAGGGAGGTAACCACTTTTTAAAATAAAAGTAGGAGAATGGAACATTCATAATGCCTGTAATGTTGAGATGGAATAATGTGCAAGTTGAGTAGGCTCCGGCATTATTACACTGGCTGTTCTTTTAAATTTAATCCGTTTAATTTCTTTCACTCTAACATTTTGCAAGGTTTTTCCCCATCAGGGAGAAAAATGAGAAACTGTAGACTGTTATCCAGATCTTTTGCTGTCGCCCCTCCTTTGGAACTAGTTAATGGTATTAACAGTGGTTATTCATTCATCCCTTGACTGGTACTGGTCGTTGAGGGGAAATACATGGATTGACATGGCAGCTGAGAAGGCCTGCCATTCCCCTTGTTTGGGTAATAAATAGCAGGTCCTGTACAGGACAACCAGTCAACTCCTTTAGGATTATTAAATAATTCTTATATAGCCACTTCATGTCATCCACACTCCAAGGTACCTTGCAGGATAATCTTCAAGGCATGTTATTTCCACATCCGCACACTTGGACGACTCCGACCCATTCTCAATAAGAAGACTGCAAATGCAGTTGCTGTGTCCCTTATTCATTCAAGATTAGACTATGCAAACAGCTGCCTCTGGGGAATTTCAAAGAGTGAGTTGTCGAGGCTTCAGCGAGTGCAAAAGACGGCTACTAAAATAGTTGCATGAAAGAAAAAAACTGACCATATCACTTCCGTATTATGTGACCTACATTGGCTTCCTGTGGAGAAAAGGATCGACCACAAATTGTTCACCCTGACATATGGCTGCCTTCACTACCTTGTGCCTGCATATCTACTACAAGATCTCATTAACCGTCACCAACCTCAGCGGAACCTTCGTTCAGCAGCTCAATTCAGGCTGAGACGACCAAATGTTCAGACAGGAAACAAAAAAAAAAGACAATGGGTTTCAGATCCGTTTCAAATGTAGCCCCGCTTCTGTGGAACTCGCTTCCCCTCTTGACCAAGGAGTCTGATAGTCTTGCAACTTTTAAGAAAAAACTGAAGACCCACTTGTTTCAAATGGACTAGTTTTTTTTTTTTCATCTGCATTTTGTTGTTTGAACTTGATCATTTGACCTGCAGTCTGGTAGCTGTTGGGATCACTGCGCATTGAGCGTATCTCTGCGATGCGGAAACTAGTGCATTATAAAACGTCATCATCATCATCAAGAAGATATCACTTCAGTACTTGTAGATGACATTTGAAAAAATTGAAATTGGCATGAAGTGGAAAAAATATGAACGCTTTACAGCCGCAGTTTTCAACCTGGGGGGCGCGCCCCCCCAAGGGGGGCGCAAGCTGCTGAAAAGGGGGCCGCAAAGGCGGTCATTTCTCATATCTCATATAGGTATTAGTGGCTAAGGGGGGCGCGCGGACGTACCTTTATTCGTCTGGGGGGGCGTCATAAGTAAAAGGTTGAGAAACGCTGCTTTACAGCCATAAAAAGCTATCGCAGAAGATAAGCATAATCTAATATTTTTAAAACTTGCTTTGAGAATGGCATGGTCAGATCCAATATTTCTAAAGAAAACAATTAAGGTGTTCACCTTATTATAACAGATGCACCATTTCAAAGCCTCTCTCTCTCTCACACACACACACACAAATGAGTGGGGAGCTTAAAAAAAAAATCTCTCATGCAGAAGACAGAACCATTAAAAAGAGGAAGTCATTGTGTCTTAGATTGAAATAGGTCATGTCGGGAAAAGATAAAAGTTGATGAATTAAGGAAGGAGTAATGTAGACATGCTAACAAATGTGTTGTAGTATGGTTAGATAATGGTACGATGAAAATGTTAACATCGTTGGTAGGTGAAAAACCACCTTGTAACACCCAAGGCAAATCTAGTTCCGTAATTGTTCAGTTATGCAAGATACTTCATAAAGGGCTGAAACTAAACTGTGTTTAAATAAATATCTATATCTCTCTATATATGTATATGTTTTAAATCATAACATTTATTCTCTGAATATCCAGTTTGGTTCATTTCTGTCGCTAAGAATTCCTCAGATATTGTGAACATCAGACATCTTGTGGTGTCTGTATTTGACATGCTTTAGTCACATAAATCATTTTATCTTCCACCCATGCATAAGGAATAAGTTTGATTTGTGTGAATGGACAACAGTGGTGGGGAGCTATTTTCTAACTAAAAAAAAAAAACTTCAGGAATTTTTGTATGCAAGCAGCAAGGCAGTGAACAAAGTCATCATGCCTGGAAAGTTGGAACGTTCAGTTTCCAACATAGATGGAAAAACATTGGAAAAATGAAAAGCACCATAGAGCTGAAACTTCTTCAGCCTTCATAAGAAAATTGCTAATAAAATTGTGTCCCATGTTATATCTTCTTTCTTTAATCTATAAATCTGTAGTAAAATTAACTAAAACCAGTGACAGGTGACCTGTACTTTGTTCTGGGCTGTGAAAACATCCTCGAATGGTCCTTAGGTTTCCAGATCCTTATTTTCTGTTTTGTCAGACCTGCATGAACCCTGTCTTTTAAGATATTGAACAGCACAGGTGACAAGGTGCACCCATGAGGTATGATTACTTTCATGTGAAAGAAATCTATTTGGTTATCCAGCATTACCTGTTGTTCAGTGCTTCAAGGACTTAGAAAAGACTTTCTTGCATGTTGAATTCAATCACGTGCCATAGACCCCTTATGCCAGTATGCCAGACTGTCAAAAGCCTTTATAAATTCTATAAAGTTTTGACAGAGGTCCCCCGATGCTAAAAATGCTTCTCTATCAAGATGCTCAACCATGCTCCGACTTGGTCGGAAGCCAGTCTGTTCTGCTGGAAGTTTTTCAGCAGTGGTACTGATGCGCTTCTGTATTACTTGCAACATGACCTTGCTTGGGTGGCTGATTAGACCTATGGTTCTGTAGTTCTAATACTGTTTTCTGTTTCAATTTTTTGAGAAGCCGTATGACTAGTGACTGCATCCATTCTCTGTGCCATTCTTTGTTACCAGACTCTGGCACAGGGCAGTAAGGGCCTTTGTTGCTTCATACCCACCATGCTTGAGCAGCTCAGCTGGGATGTCAGTGCCAGGTTGAGGTTAATTGTTGTAGCATGGTATATATCACAGATAAGTTACTGTTGCATGTTATTAGTGCTAATATGCTTTATTTAATTATGAAAAATTTCATTTTTTTTACAGTTTCAAATTTCATGTTCATAAGCCGAGTACACGTGCTTTTTTTTTGGCTATGCACGTTTGAGTAAACTGTAAATGTCATGTTTCTTGGCCACACAAATACAAGGCAGGGCAGTGGTGGAAATTAACTCGCTAAAAGTGCTTCTTTATATGAAAACTTTGCTACAAATTGATATTCAACTATCTTGTGCACATGCTTCCAGCCCTGCATACTTGTGCTCTAACCACTAGGCTATCTGCTTCTCATTTTCTGTTCTTTTAAACTTTATATTTTATTTATTTTGTTGTTGTTGTTATATAGTTGGGCTCTTAGTTATTCCCACAAGGCAGTTCTACTTAAACAGCAGACTGAGACAGCTTGTATGTAGTGTAATAATAGCCACCAGATAATTTGTTTTACAATCACTTCCATACTTTGAACACCAGAACATGTTTTTTCACAGTTTACCACTCAGCCAAACTTGTTAGTAATATAACTTTGCAATCTGACCCAACAAGTGGAAGAATTTTCATAATTTTTGTAAGGGTCTTTGTTTACAAACTGCATGCCATGGGTGGAAAGAAGGTTGAGAACTGAATATTAATATTGTCAGGCTGCTAAGCAAGGAAGGGTGTGTACACAGAAAGTCACTTTGGATTAATCTACTTGAGAGCCAAAATAACCAGCATGATCCAGAATACTACATGGTGCTACTGTGTGATATTGATGGTGGTTACTATTCGCTGGTTGGTCCATTACTCTTTAGTCGAAAAGGACAACATCACTTTAACGGCACATTCATAAGCACTACGTAAAACGAAGTCACAATTATAGTTGCCACTTTCAAGCATGAAGAATGGTGATGTTCAGAAAATTGTGGTGTAGAAGTACAATTATAATTTCTCTTTAAATATTCATATACCGACTGGCCGAAGACTAATGGTAATCTTTGGTACAAGAATTCAGAGCTTAGGACTGGGAAACGCCCATGACTAGCTCACTTAACTCGCACAACTCAAGCTTCTTTCAAGTCCCATTTCACTGATGCAAAATCACTGCAAGATATCCACAAACGAGCTCAAAACTGTTTAATATTACATTCAGCCGGTGAGATCAATTTCGCTCATTGAAAATTACTGCATACTTTTTGTTATCACAGCGTTCATCTGTTTAGAACAACTAATGTAAAACACAGGCAGGCACTTAATAACCAACGTGGCAGCGTTCCAGAGTCTGTTGGTTGTTGCCCGGATGTCCTCAAAGTGGAAATCAAGCATTTTTGCCACTTTGCAGACACGTTCCTCGAAACGGTCAGCAGCGTTGGTAAATCATTCATCCAGAAGTTCATGCGATCCACCTTCAGATGGGACGCAATTCTTGGCGAGGGTCCGATAACGAGGTAGTCGCCGTTCTCGGGTGTGTATGGCGACCACACTGGCCACGACGGCGGTCGGCCTCCGGTGTTAGGTTCCCTGAAATGATAGATTTAATTAATGAGTAATGGTTTGTTGTAGTAGTGCAGTGGCGAAGGAACCTGGGGGGGGGGGGCAGCTGCTCCCTTTAAAATGATACCGAGAGGGTAAGTATTTCCCCCCCCCACACACACACACACCATCTGGCCCAATGTTTTGGAAGTGATTCTAGGTAGAGGACCCGAGAGAAAGGGTGACAAATCTTTATATTTACGAAGTTAACAGAATAAGCAAAAGTTATGCTTTTTTACATCTAGTTCTCGATCAATTTTTAATATATGTATTAAGATCCAGGAGGAGAAGTGCCAATATCCAAAAGTCGAGCTGATACGAAGAAATGTTCTAAACTTGAAATCGGTGTCCATGTCACAGATAAGGCAGAGTGGAGGGTAAATGCAGCCCTTACTCCACTATCTAACAGACGCTGTACCCTGCCCAGGGTCGCACCCTTTCTTCTACCGATACAAACACTAGTCTCCTTACTCTGATTCAAGCGCTACATCTGTAGAGACGGTCGACTGGTGGGAGAGGGGAGTAGGATATGGTTGATAAGATGTTTTCATGCACAAGCCGGTATCTCTAGCAGCTGCGTCTACACAGCAGGGTGCTGCAGGTATTACCCGTTCTTGACAAAGTTGACGATCAGCTGGCGGTAATGGCGTGACAGCTGAAGATCCTCCTCGGAGATATTGCCCCGGAAGTCGAGCAGATCAGCCAAAGGTTGGACGAAACCAGTCAGATAAGCCAGGTCATCGGCGTGCCTGATCCCGCGGATGCGCCGTCTGTTGGTCTGGCAACACAACGAAATAGCAGCAGCGTGAACAAAGGATTGTATCATAATACGTCCAAACAGATCCGATTTCGTTAGTGAACTCGCTAGTGAACAGGCCCAATGTTGAGCCTCGACCTGAGGTACCCCTTAGTGCTGTAGGGTTAGTTTAAGGTTACATAACCTTTCTTCCAACAGAATAAGAACTATTTCTTATCTTCTCTTGCACTCACGTCATGGAAAGATCACCTGGTGATCGAAGTAGTACAGGAAGCTGGCCTGCGTGTTCGAGAAACGGTTAAGGTCCTTGAGAGTGCCATACACAAAAGCCTGGTCACCAAAGATCTCGCTCATCTCCAGGTCGCTGACTTCGTCAGACCGCATCTTGCTGGCGGCTGCTACTGCTTCCGGTAGCCTGGAGTAGACACACTCGACAATACGCGCAGCTGTCGACGTGGACACGTTGTAAGATTGCCGCAGCAGAGCAGGGATGAGGTTGTGGTGAAGGAACGACCGCTGCCTCAACACGATATCCGCTTCAGGATACGCCACCGACACTCTTGGCACCTTGGTGAGGCATGGACAAACACATGGGCACACACAAGCACGCATATACAGATACAGATTACAGAGCGCACACGCATGCACGTGCACACACACACATACACACGCGTACGTAAACATGTGCATCTTTTTTGTTTGTCTGGGTGCTGTCTTACTCTGTAGCTCTACCGACAGTCAAGATTTTAAGTCCTACAGTATAGTTAGTACTTGCTCTTAATGAGCACAAAATGTATAAACTAATGTTAGAAAGCAATGAATTTCTTGATATAAGTAACTCGTACACGAATAAAGTCATGAGTATACACATAATAGTAACTTATACATTGGCACAAGAGCGTAATATGTATATTTCTAGTCAGTAATTTAGATATGCATGTTTGTAATTCGCATTCTCAAATAATGAGATAACATCTAAAGGTGAATACAATCTTCTCAGTTACGAGATTACGTAGACGTGTGGTTTCCACAACAACGTCATCACCAGTAGCGTGTTGACAGCCACATAAAAAATAGTATAAATCTTTCGCCACGTCACTGTGACGCGACTTACAAGTACACCTACAACGTTGATGTGACGTCGACGACTTTAGAAATTTTATGTCTTCCAAGCTAGAACGTCCTAAAAGCGGTCACAACTGACACGACGACCCACGCCTCCCCCCAGTGTTTTTTTGGGTTTTTTTTTTTTTTAACCGTCCTCCTGCCATTCACGTAGCCGCAGAGACGTACCTCCCAAGACTGCATGACTCCTCCTTCGTTGTTGACAAGGCCGGCCAGTAGCGGGCCTTGGAAGCTGCTAGCCGTCTCCACGTCCACTACGATCTCCCCGTCAGGGACGGGAACCCAGGCGTAGTCCACCAAGGCGCGTGCCCTTTCCTCCCACATCACCTCGCTGTGCGCCATCAGCTCAGACACGGGCTTGTTCCGCAGACAGCTGACCAACGAGGACGTGGGCAACTTGGAGAAGGATGGGCAGCCCAAGCGGGAAGCCAGCATCTGGGGCAGAGTAGAGGGGAAAAAGATTGAAGCAGTCCCCAACCGTCTTAGCGAAGTAAAGTGTTAAAGACCCATCTTTTCTCGAGACCAATTTTATTAAATTTTGTGAGGAAGGTGCCTATCTCTCTCTCTCTCTCTCCCTTGCTGTCTTACCTTACCAAAACCTCTAAGTCGTCAGGTACCTAGTCCTCAGTTGGGTCACGTGCTGTAGCACGCTGCGTCACACGCAGTATCTAACCAGCTGGTGCTTCGGGATCGGATGCTGTTGCTGTAACCATTAAGCTATCCGCTTCTTAAAGTGAGAGTAGTTCAGTAGTCAGTAAGTTGATTGTTGTCTGGTAGACGAGTCCTACCGTAAGATGGATTTTCTCGTAGCAGGCAACTTTGCAATATTGAATTTGCTGTCCCGAGATACTGTGCCATGAGTTCAAATGACTTTAGGCGGTAGGGATTTGAGGTATTTGAAGAACGCCTTAAAACTCACTCGATCAGCATGCACATATTTTGAAGAGCTGGACTACCAAATGGCGTCTCGTGGCCCATCTGTAAGAAGGTAAGAAGAATGAGAGAGTAAGGATGGCATCAGTGTGGGTGGGTGGACGGGGTGTACCTTTCTCTTCCCGCATCAAGATGGAGGAAGAAAACCTACCCAATTGGAATCATCCCATAGACGCGAATGGGAATATTTTATTCGACAGGGCAAAAAAAAAAAAAACTGTCTCGATGGGAATACCCAAATAAAATATCACGTTTCATCAGATTTTTCACAAGTTATAACAATTTCTCTTGCGCGAAAAGCTTTTTTTAAAAAAAAAATACAAACTGTTTTAGTCTCATCGTTGCTCAGCGACAACAGCAAACAACACACACAAACGCAAAGCTATGTGAATACTACAGTTATTTAGTGCAATAAATTATTTTCTTGTTAAACTTTCTAGATACTGGCGGCACAATACCAAGTGTATTTCCTCCTCAATGATGTGGGTGCGTATGCGCGCGCGAATGTGGATAAAAGAAAGGGTGATGGGCGAAGAGAAAGAGCGAAAGACGAAAGAAAGTGGAAGATGAGACCGAGTGGCAGACGACAGAATGACATACCCTCGTTGTTGCTTGCGCCATGGCGGGGGAGACCCGTGCCCAGGGGCTGCTAGCTGAGCCGCTCAGCTGGATGACGCTGCGGAACAAGTCCCGGGAAACGGGCGAGAGGGACAAGATGGCGGCGCTGGCGGCTCCCGCGGACATGCCGGCCAAGGTCACACGCTTCTCGTCCCCGCCGAAGTACTGGATGTAAGTCTCAACCCACTTGAGCGCCATTCGTTGGTCCCACAACCCGTAGTTGCCCCGCGAGGACTTGTCCCCAGTGGACATGAAGCCCAGGACACCCAGGCGGTAGTTAAAAGTGACGACGATGATATCCCCCTCGGCCGCCAGCACCTCGCCGTCGAAGACGTTGGAGGAGCCGGAGACGAAGCCACCGCCGTGGATAAAGGCGAGGACAGGTAGCTTGCGGGCCTCCTTTGGGGCGTAGACGTTGAGGAAGAGACAGTCCTCGGACATGACCGAGTCGAACGGCGACGTTGGGCACTGGGCGCCGAAGCGGGTGCCGTCGATTTCTGCCAGCAGATCTGCCGGCAGAGGGCGTTGGAAGCGCTCCAGGCCGGCCGTGGACTTGGCGTAGCGGATGCCTAGGAACTTCCACACGGTCCTGTTGCTTACAGTCGTCTCCAAGCCTCTGACCTTGGCCCCCATCATGATCACCAGCGGCTCGTTGTTGCACGGGGGGATGACGAGGAGCAGCCATTGCCACAGCAGCAGCAGCAGCAGGGCTGGGGTCCTCCGGAGCTCGGCCGCGGTGACGCGCATCTTTGCGGCACTGAAAAGACCACAAACGGCTCATCAGACAAAGTTACCAGAGAACGTGCAAGAATTTAAATGACGACATTTCAGTGTAGCCTTTAAGACCTTTCTTAACCGCAAGAACGTCTGACCAAAGTTGTCAATATATATATATATACATAGCCGTTATGTAAATACTTTGTCAACCTGGGTCAATGTTCATCCACATTTGTCGGTTTAATAGACGTTTTCAGTTCGGCAAACAAGTACATCACATAAAGAAGTTCAGGTCCCTAGTCGCGACGTTCATTGGTGTCGTTCAAGGCGTACAAAGAAGTCAGTGACCAGATAGAAACAAGCAGACTAAGATGAGAATATTATGGCAACAGGTAGAGAGGGAAACTTCCCCAGGTGTGCCGCCAGACCGACAGTCAGTCTCACTTATCTCATGGAACTGCAGTGAAGAGAAATCTGACGTAACAAGGACGCTAATAAAATGTTCTTAAAAACAAATAATTTGCGTATGCTTCATACACGTATGTCAGCTGTTGCGAACACCCACGGACATTGTGGCACTCACGGACGCTCTCGCGGGCACACACACACACACACACACAACGCATCTCAGAATGTACACCACATCCACATTATCAAAGAAAGTAGTCAATTCTTCTTGTATTCCTTACTTCATTGACTCAAAGCCTCGCCACAAACGCTCCTTCTTTTGCCTGACGCGTGCACAACAGCTGGGACAAATAAACAGCGAGGCGAAAGCCCCCACAGAAAGAAGAAGATGGGGGCAAATAGCAAGCAAATCCCTTCTTGTCGTCTTCACAGCACAGCTTGCGAAGGCAAGTGGAGGTAAACCTTGAGCAAAGCATACTTCCGCTGTGAGTAATAGTTAAAACATCCTGCATACTCACGTGATTTTCTTCTATCTCTGAATGAAAAAGGGGCGCTTCAATGAAACTTCCGTCAGGGAATCAGTTTTTTAAATTCCTGATGGCACGTTTTTTTTATTGTTTTTGTGGTTTTTTTCCCCAGGGAAACTGCCAGCCCTACTTCGTGATTCTGTGTTCTATTACCACCTTTCTATACCAGCAGGAAGATGTTCATCAGCAGCCGGGATAAGGATTACGTCAATGAACCAGCCTGTTCTGACGTCAATTCTGACGCCAAATTTCGAAGAAAATTTGCGTGAGATTGTGTCGTCACCGTGGCTCTTTGAGGGGACATCCGGGAAACAATAGCAACTGCGTCACTACCACAGTTCTTGAAAGAGAGAGAGAGAAAGCGAAGACTAGTGTGTGCAAGGACAAGTCCTGTTGCTAATTAAATATACAATCTTTTTTCACGTCCTTTGTTCACATACTTCTCTCTCTGTGTGTGTGTGTGTGTGTGTGTGTGTGTGTGTGTGTGTGTGTGTGTGTGTGTGTGTGTGTGTGTGTGTGTGTGTGTGTGTGGTTTTTCTTCAGTTGAACTGAGAATGAGATTTTATTCCCGAAGACCTCTCTTCCCTTTTGTGCCAACTCTTTAATCCCATGGTTAGCGCCTGTCACCAATACAGTGAAGATTGGGTGTCCTGGGTTCAGCTCTCGTCTCGGACACGCTGTTCTTTCTCTGCATGTGGCATCTGTTTACAGGGCTGGCTGCCTTGCCGTGATATAGCCTTAGTTGCTGGCTCGGCGTAAAACACCGATTCCCCCCTGTCTTAAACCCTGTTGCCAGGACGTGCCTAGATATAGTCGGCACACGCACCATGTAAGTGGGCGTGGCATCACGAAAACGAGGCAGTCTTCGGGAAGGAGTTGGGGGGTGGGGGTGAGGAGAGAAGAGCAAGGAATTGAATTGCAAGGAAACTGTGAGAGGAGTATGAAATAAAATTTTCGAACGATAAAATATAATTTCTACGAAACGTTTTGTACAGTCTATGACGTATTTTTAAGACACATCGCTATGATTAACACCATGCAGTTCACTTCTTGCTGACATTTATTTCTTTAAACGATAATGACGATTTCTGTCTCTTAACACACAGCTGCTAGACATAATGATCTTTAATATATTATACCTCTAATGGTATCCTTCGCTCAATGGGTGCGCCTCTCCAGTATTACCCTATCCACGCTTCCTTAGAGCAGATCTGTACTTGTGAGGTTTCGCAGAACTGAACCAAAAGTTGCAAAGTACTAAAGAACCAATAGTAATACATAACATATTTCTGAACAAAGTCGTGTACTAATTAAGTGGTCAATCTCCTGCCTGGACACACATGGGCTTATAAGAACCGTAAGGGCAGTGGTGTAATGGTAGGACAGATTACTGCCCACTCCTTTACTTATTCATCCTGCGCCACACCCTCTCTTCATCGTCTGTTCGTCTGCTACCTCGACATCTTTATCTGGTATTTGGGTGTCTGATCCCCAGCAATCCTCAGATTCAAACATGTGTGGCTTAGTACTTAAAAATTATGCACAATTTTAATATCATTTTTTGCTGCCGGAGCAAATTAACCGCAAAAATTGGTTGTAATTCGTAAGGAAGATTTCCCGATTAGACCAATTAAGGAATTTTTCATCCGCTAAGGTGCTTGCAAGGGCCTGGTAAGACCGTAACGAGTGTTAACTCTGAGATGAAATAGGATGCTTAGGGGCCAGTTGCACAACACGTTTCTAAACCTTAAAACTGTTCTAAAGAAGCAAAATCTCTTCCTAGCCATTTTGATGCATTGCAGAAGAACATACAAAAAAGTGTCCTGACAGGACGGAAAGTCAGACTTAAACAACTTTATCTTACTTAAAGCAGTTTTAGTTTTAAAATTCTAAAATTGTGGTGTGCACTTTAAACTAATTATCTAAATAGAGTTAAGGCCTAAAAGTGTTTAAAATTAGAAATGTGTTGTGCAACTGGCCCCTAGAACGCTAAACTCCCGCATTAGCTGTGCGAACCAAGGCAGCAACTGTCACCCACTCACGACCTTTTTCCCGTCTCGGGGCTGGCAAACGTGCTTCCCAACGCTTGGGACGACGGTAAATTCCTTCTTAAGGCGTGGCGTCTGACTATGTTGAGGGAAGCCCCCCCCCCTCTCCTCTCCTAGCGAACAAACAGACAAACGTCGCAGTCAATCCACGAAACGCGTACGGAGTGATGACTAAACGTGTCGACACTTAAAAGCTCATATGGGACACCACCACCACCACACCATTACCACTACCACCCCACCTCAGCAGGTTTTCCGAGGCCATCGGATCAAAGATGATATCCTCTTTGGCCGGATGGTCTTCACCTTTCGATGGCGTCAGCGATCACCAGCTCGAAACTGCACGGGAGGTGACGACGATGACCCTCAGCAGGCGCGTAAATGACATATTGCCGAATCCACACAAAAATAGAGTTTTAGTCGCAAGCCGGAGGAGTGGCACCCTCTCGAAAAGAAAAAAAAACACTAAACTAAAACAAAACAAAAACAAACTACTGTGACATTGGGAGTTGTACGATGGCATCCGATTCACAAATCTTGCAGCTGCCAGGTGGGGGCTGGAGGGAGGGAGGGGAGGGGTTCAACAGGAAAGGGAAGAATGCATGCATCTATTTGCAAGTCAGAAACAGTATACAGACCCGAGAGACGAGGCAGGCTTGCAGCACAGCCCTGTTTCCACGTTTCGCCCCTCGCGAAAAACCGGGAATGACGTATAGTCAGGTCTTGTCCTAGCAGCGGGCCGGCAGGAGGGTCGAAGTGACCTTGCTACATTCAGCAGCCACGTGTCTTGGGGTCTGCAAGGTCTGAGCGCAGGCAGGAGAGCAATGTAAATAAAGTCCGCCTATCTACCCATGATCAAAATGCCGCCTAGGATACGATACATTTCGCACTACTTTACACCAAAATGACATGAAAAGTTGTAACACTAACCAACGTGCACTCGAGCAGACTCGATGATGGACGATCTGTTGATTATACAATAGATTTGACAAAACTCAAGACAGAATGTCATACCTCATTGACATACTACCTGCGTTGGATAAATAGTTCACGATGCAGAAACCCCTGCAGTGCTTAACTGGATGTAAATTGCCTTAAAGTTTTCGTGATCGAGTACATCTCTCTTTTTTTCTAATGACTGGGGAAAACTCGGTGGAAGATACAATCTCCCAAAATCTCGGCATCTTCCCCCTTTTCATTCGAGAGACACGCGCCTAAAAAAAACATCATCATGCGGGAAAAGAAGTCCAAATTGTGACGTCATGTTTGTACGCTGATACGCATATGTTCCTAACATTCCCAGAAACCGAGGCTTTGACAACGTGTGTTTTTTACCTTGACCTGTACGTGCTGATGTTCGCAGGGCGTGTATCTGGAGAATAGAAGGCAGCAAGAACCCAAATTTGGGGAAATATCATCATCTCGTATTCACTTGTAGAGTACAACTCATTCACCTCATTAGACCTATTAACAGTCAGACGACTATCAACCGGAGGTAAAACTGTCTCCAGTCTAACTCTCCTCTTGACTCTGTTGACACTAGTTTATGACCCCTGTTATATTATACCTTAAAGCGAGCGAGAGAGACAGTAAAATGTCCCAAGGAACATGTATGCTAGAAGTGTGGGTGGGAGGGTGGAATACATGCGTGCGAGCGTGCTTGTATGCCGGGGTGTGCGTAGACAAAGAAAAGAAGAAATCACAACAAGTGTGAGCAACACATCGGAATAGGTAAAGGTTCATATCCCATCGGTCTTTGAGGACTGCCCTTCTCTAAAACCTAGTTTTTGTTTTGTTTTGATTTTAAAAAGTTAGGGAAGAGGTTTGCGAGACTGATACGTCTTGTCCTGCTCTTTCAGATACACATTCAACAGCTGTGCTAACAGAAAGTGCGCTGCGCCACAGTAGTATCAAACCAGCTAATATGTGCTCCTCCTTCGAACAAGCATGCTCAGTGATGTAACCACTGGGCCACGTGCGTGCTCAAATCACAAAAAAACGAAGGAAGAAGAAAACAAACACTAGACAGGTGGAAGTGCAAGGTGGGGGGATAGGACTGGAGAGGACGATCTTGGCATTCCCAGGGAAAAGTCTCATCTCCACGCGGCTTTCTGTCTCAAAGACCACTCTCTCCAAGTTTCCACACACACACTTCTCCAATCATCAGTCGCGCATTTAGTGAAGGGAATTTTTGTCTCTTGGTGCTTTCTTGTTGAAGAGAATGCAACCAATATTGTGTCATACTTACACGAATCCCATTACGTTGCCACTACTTGATGCTCTTCAAAAGAGCTTCCGTGTGATGGATTTTTAAGGGTTCATAATGGCTTTATGATGGCTTCCAGTCACAAGGAGAGCCGTCTAATCGAATCTCTCAGGTAAAACACCAGTGGTGTAGGAAGATGCTAGGCTTTGGGGTAGAGGGGGATTGGGGGGGGCAGGGGACAAACTCTATGCTGAAAGTCAACGACAGAGCAACGCTTAACATTTCTGAGCGAGGCGGCTGTCCCCCGCCCCTTGCTCCCCTGGTTCCTACACCACTGAGCACGTATTTTGTGTTAAAGCTCTGTGGCTCTGGGGCCAGTTGCACAACACGTTTCTAAACCTTAAAACTGTTCTCAAGAAGCAAAATCTCTTCTTAGCCATTTTGATGCATTGCAGAAAAATATACAAAAAATTGTACTGACAGGACGGAAGGTCAGACTTAAACAACTTCATCTTACTTACTTACTTTAAAAATTCTAAAATTGTGGTGTGCACTTTAGACTAATTATCTAAATAGAGTTAAGGCCTAAAAAGTGTTTAAAATTAGAAATGTGTTGTGCAACTGGCCCCTGGAAAATATAAGCTATGAACTGCTTATAAAAAGTAAGCTTTCCGGTCACTTCTGCAAAATCAATGTTTTCAGACACTTCACAGTGGGTCAGGGACATAATGTTACTATGGTTGGCAAAGTACATCATGGAACTCTATTTATTACCAATACTTTCAATATTGACATCTTCAGTTATCTTCTACCATTCTTCAAAACGAATGTTTATTTCTTGACCTATTTGTTCTACACGGTCAGAGTGGGTTATTACTAAGCTTCTTGTAAAAGCTTCTACGTGAGATTGTTTACCTTCAAACAAGACTGGAGCGGTCGTTCAGCCGCAGTTAGCGAACAACAATCGTAGTCACTCACTGAGACCCCAGCCACCCACGCACGTTCACACACACACACACACACACACACACACACACACACACACACACACACACACACACACACATAAAGCTGCCCTGCAGGTTCGCAGCAGGCTTCCAAGGCACCAAAAGACGTCACCGAGGCTGCCTCTTCATGCACGTTCCTCTCCTTCTACAATCAACATCAACCCCACCCCCCTCCCTCACACCTCTGCATCTCGCGAAGGGATGCGAAAGGTCGCGGTGTGGCTTCCTTCATCGGCTTCAGGCACCGCGCTCCCCACGCCCCGGGGACACGTCAGCAAAACCTCCCCGTACACCTGGCGACCCACCACCCACCCCTTGCCTCCACTGCGACCTAGCGACCTGCGACACCTGTGGACGTCACGCGCTGCTTGATTGATGCCTATAGTTTTTTTTCTTCTTCTTCTTCTTCTTCGTAACAAGCATCTGATCCTGTAGTGTGCAGGTCAGTGTGTTCTTGTTGCGGGTTACAGTTTGCACGTTGCGGAGATTGCGGTTTTCGTGCATGAAGAATAAATGTATGTTCACACATAATAAGGTTGTGTTTGCGCGAAATGCAGACGTGACTGCGCATAAAGGATGCGCCGTTCGCGCAGGACAAAACGGAGTTTCGCGCGGGGCTAAACTCGAGTTTGCTCATAACAGACCTGAGCTCATGAAAAATTAACAGGCGTCCACGTAAGACAGACTTGGCGCAGGATAAACATGATTTTGTGAAGGAAAAAACGTGTTTCTTCCACTTATCAATGCTTGGGAATTTTTCTTTTAACAAATGCTCGAAAATACAGGAAAACTGTAAAGCGTTATGGCTGTCAATCACTACGATAATTTACAAAAACTAAAAGTTGTGTCGTCTTCCAGCACGACACCGCAGCCTGCATATCTCATCAATTATGATAATAATTAAATGTACTTAAGAACGGATTCCCCCCCGCCCCCATGACGATGAGGTTAGTGCACTTTACGGGAAGATTGAGTTACAATCAACAACGGATAAAAGTCAAACATGCAGACGAAGCCAAAATCTGAGGCAACAATATACTCTCTCTCTCTCTCTCTCACACACACACACACACACACACACACACACACACACACACACACACACACACACACACACACACACACATATATACAGACATTATTAATTCTAATATAGATAAAGAATTCTTCAAAATAACAGTGGGAGTTAACCCTTATAAATAACGCTCCCAAGACTTTAACAGATCGCTGAACATAGCGAATCTTCTCTCTTCAGTCTTCCGCTCCATTACGAAAGCGCTAACCACTTAAAAAAGAATAATAAAAGCCCTGCTGCATCCAGCTTCATGGTTTCCAGGAAAGATTAGATATGCCATATTTATTTAAGGCATTCTCAACTAGAATCACACACCCACTGAACGCCGCAGGGCTACAAAAAACCTCGTTAAGTAGTTACCGCCGCCACGTCGAGGCAGTTCGGGGGGTGGGGGGAGGAAGACCGGAACAACAGCGAAACTTTCCAGCACCCAGATGACTGCACCCGCCTGCTTTGTTCGTGCTTGATTTCATCGGAACGTGCGTTGCCCTGTGTTCCCTGGTGGAGGATTATGGGATAGTGTTGTGGTTTGGCCTGCTCGTTTCCTCGAAATTCTTGATGAGACAAGCACCTTCGTATTACAGTCCTCTCTTCCCATAAATTCCTGGCAAGAAATGTTCTGCCTTTCCCTTGGTTTTCCCGCTCCAAATACACTTGCTTCACATCTGGTCTACCTCAAAGGATAGGACTATCGAAAACAAGAGGGTTTTTTTCATCGGGTTTTACATTTTTCTGGCTATCAATCCGTCAGCGACAATATATTTTCCAACAAGGTTTTCCCACTGGCCTGTACTAAACGGGAAAATAACCCACCCTTCTTCACACCCGATATCGCGAAATTACCTCAGGGTAGAAACACTTCCGTACTAAATTAATCAAGTAGCCAGGCACATAATATACTCAATGACTACTAATTAAAGCATTGCCCTTGTGTGGGTGGGGGGAGTAAGGTAAGGTAAAGATCGCCCCTAGCATTTTTCTTTTTTTCTTTTTTTTTTTTTTTAGGTCGGTGGGGAGAGAAGTATGAGAAACCTCACTTTTCTCGGGGACTGCTTTACGTGATGGCGGTGCTCATCTCCTCTCCCTCGCTTCCGTAAGCCTCTGTGGAGTCAGGTTCCATTCCCGACAGTTGGTTCGACTGGGTAAAGCTTGCTGCGCCGCACGGGCATCGAACAGGCATGCCTCTTGGTTCGGACGCCAGTCCATTAACCACTCGGCTATCCGCTTCCCCGTGTTGGTCGTGGGGGTGGAGCTGTGTGGGGTGGCGAGTATTAAAGCGCAGTGGCGATCTCCACCGTTAGTTGGATTCTGACAATTTGTGCACAAGTGTCTAAGGGAAGTTGTACACTTACGTTTGCTTTATGTCCGTTGCCTCCAACGCATCTGAATTTCAATTTTTATTTTTGCCTGTTTTAAAAGACCCTCTAAGCCGGGAACACTGCCAAAAGCTTGGAGTGTCTGGATTGCATTTCCAAGTATCTTCTTGACAGACTTCAAAGGATCCTGAATAATGCTGCTCACCTCACCTGCAAATCATCTAGATGTGAACATATCACCCACCATTTTCTGTCTTCACTGGTTGCCAGTCGTATACCGTATAACCTTACACTTTGACTTACTCTGCCGTTTCTGGCACTGGTCCTCGGTACCTCTCCGAATTTACACCTGTCTATACGCTCGCGCGACTTCCATTCATCTTCTGACACCAAACTTCTGCGAGTCCCACTAACTAAGACAAAGATGTATGGACAGAGGTCTTTCTCCTACCAAGCCCCATCAACTTGGAACGGATCAGCCTTCTTCACTCCGATTCTCTTACCACCTTTAAGTCTAAATGTAAAACACATCTTTTCAGAACAGCGACTTGACTGCGACCCTATCCTGACCATGAACGTGTGTCTGTAATTTACTTTGTATATTAGCGGGTGTCTGTTGTCAATTGGCAACTTACTCGACCAGGCTAGTTTGTACTTCACACTGTCAGAGTATTACAGAGTACGGTAACTAATATGGCCGAAACCCTTCACATTCGCAGCAGGGATGACAAGAAGCCGCTCTCGCTCAATACACACAGCAGCGACGAAGTTTACCATGGTAGCCTTCCGTTGGAGAATCACTGTCAGGACGGCTAGCTTGTACCGTAGACATCGGTTAAAGGAAAAGTCAAGTAAAACAGTAAGTCAGACTTAACTTATAGCTGCTGACATTCTAAATCTTTCCACTTAAAATTTTGGGTTTCAAGAGAACCATTTATTTTGATCGTGCCTAAAGCGCAACGGTTCTAGGAAGGCTGCGTACTATTTCGCGAAGGAAGGTAAGTGTCGCGTGTCTGTTTTTTGCTCTTTTCTTTTTCTCTTGTCTCTCCACCGCACTTTGCTGGCTTGTCGCATGGGGACGCGGGCGGGCGGGGGGAAGCGCGTCGATTCAGCCGACCGCGGCCGCGACCCCACTCGTCCCGCGAGCCCCACGCGGACCGGTCATTCAGGACTGGACGTAACCCCCCCCCCTTCTCCCGTTTTTCGCCCTCTCCCCTGCGCACGCGGGTTTTTGGCGCGCTCTTACCCCTGCGGGACAGTCTTTCTCTTGTGGCAGGCGGCGCGGGTCGTGCGGACGGCGCTCCTTTTCTTTCTTCGACTTGGTGATCGACCGATCGATTTTTTTTCCACGAGCCGTTTGGGTGAGTGTTCGATTTTGGGTTCCGCATCATCTAGTATAGTTTTTAGGGGTTCAGGGCTGCGGATGCGGGGTTGTGTGAAAGCAGGCAGAATGTTCTGTGTGCAATGCTGTTGGATGTTTATTATTTTGAGTGTGCTCGGTGTGCGGGAGGTAATTTTCTGTTTTGTTTTTTTTTGCTGATCCGTGAGTCGCGGCGCTTGTGCGCGACTGTATTTTTGGTGTTGTTGTGATCAGCTCACGTTGAGAATTGTATTCTAGAATGTACTGTTGTGTGAGAGCCCGTAGCTGAGAGCGGGGCTTAGAGAGGAAGCCTTGTTTTAACCACATGCTGATGGAGGTTTGCTATGTTTCCTCCACAGGCTCCTATTCTTCTTATTCGTCATTATCGTCGTTTTCGTCATTATCTTCATCTTCATGTCCTCTTGAGAACGCCCCCCCCCCTGCCAAATCCCCTCTTTACTCTTCATAACACAGTCATCGGATCATCGCTTTTGTCTCCCTCATCGCCGACTCTTGGGCACGTGACTCGGCTGCGTCCCCGGGACGACCAAGCCCTCCTCAGGAGTTGCAGGCGGACGGAGCTGCGCGCGGGAGCCCATGTGACCACTGGGCTGCTCGGGTTTCAGACCTGCAGAGGTGTGCTGGACAGACCGGAGGAGGGAGGGAGCCTGTGCTGTGAGACAGTCTGCTCCTCCACTACTATACCGCAGTGTGTGCGGGTGTCGTGTCCCCTACTCCACCCCTCCCCTCTCTCAGGTGGGCCAGCGCTGGAGCGTTGCGCAGGACAGGCGAGCCACAGGGCAGTGAACATTGTGACGGGCAGTTGCTCCCCAGGGCTACGCTGCGGCGTGTGCAGTGTTGTGTCCCCTGCATCACCCCATCCCCTTTTTGTTTTGTGTGTTCCACCCCTTGTGTGTGTGTGTGTGTGGGTACCCCCCCACCTTTTGCTCGGGGTGTTTTTCTGCTACGTATATGTGGGTGCTTGGGCACGCACAGGCGTTACATTAGTTTTATCTGTGCTCCTCTTTTGTTTTTTCTTTATTTTATTTTGTTTTTTCTTCTGTGTATAATAAATTTGTTTGTACTGTTCCTCTGTCTTTGTTTTGGTCTACGCTCATCCATAGTTCGATAGGCACGTCCGGTCCCACCCCTGGCCGATTGAGCGAGTGTGTGAGCGTGGCGGCTGAGTGAGTGGCTGCGTTTGTGCTTCCCAGCGGCTCCGGGGGGCGTGACCGCGACAGTAAGGACGATTTGAAAAAAAAAACCTTCTCTGTCTAGCCAGTCTTCTCCACAACACTAAGCCCGTCCTAACTATGGTCGTGCTCCATACTGTATGATACGATCTCTAAATCTATAATGCCAGCGTTTTGACGACAGCAAGTAGGAGGCGGGGTGAAAGGAATCAGCGTTTTACGCCGAGTCAACAGCTAAGGATATTTCATGGCATGTCAACCGTTGTGCCATCGGACCGCCTACAGGACTGACGGTAAAACATCCTTTCGATAACAACACTCGACAACAAAAATAATACCCTGAGTTATCCTGATTGCAGATTTGAACTTTAAATCTTAACTTTTGTGGTGTCCGAAAAAGCAGTAACAGGCGGGACAAGATCACTCCTTCATTGACCTTTAAGATTGTGCTGTTCTTATCGATGTCTTTATATTGTGCTGTTATCCTTGCTGTACTGTACGTTTAAACATGCAGGAATGCAACATGTGGAGAGAGAGGGGCGAGAGTTTTTCGTATTTTGTAAGCGCGTAGACCGTAGAGCCTCGTTTGAGCGAGAGAAAGAGCGCTGTATCAATTATTTATTATTATTATTTTTTTTTTTTTTTTTTACTAGACTGACGCAACTTTTTCTTGTGGTGAGCCATCTAAGTTAATGCTGATTATGGGAAAACAACATGTTTCAGAGAAGATTGTCGCACCGTATTATTATGTTAATTATTATTATAAACTTGTCATTTACTCGCAGCGGTTAAGAGAAGTAGGAGACGTGGACAAAGAATACGAAGGACAAAAAGAGAAACAACTAATACTGTGGTATTAGCATACAGTCCTGTGTTCTATGTGTCTACAGGATGGTGTGAAGACGACCACATCGCACATCATCGACTCTGCGGCAGTCACGATGCAGTTCGCTACTGGGAACCACTGGCCATCGCGCAGTCTGATATTTCACAGGGCTTTCCAGACACTGACAGGGGGGACGCACGCTACCCTGATTTACTGGCAGTAGCAGATGCCGGTCTCAGAAGCAGTTTATTTCTGAGGTACTGGCACTACTACCGTGGCAGAATCGGGACAGTAAACAAGGGCAGGGTAGGTAGCTCCTGCTGAAAATATAATTAGCTCCTCACGGCCAAACGTTGGAGGAGGGAGATAGGAGGTAGAAAGTTGGGAGGGAGGGGGAGAAGAGACGAGACCTAAGTTTCCAAGGCTGTACATCACAATTTTATTTGCCGTCCCTACCTCCCCCAACCCCCAATCTGTCTCTACCTCTCCTCCCTCCCCGTCTATAACGATCACGCTAGTGCATTGTTATAGACAACGTAAAATACTGCTGAAATGTTTACCTACCGTTCTGCAACGGTGCGTTTTCTTGGAAAAGTATGTCCAGTTCCAACAAATCCTCTGCGTATGCTGTTTATCTGAAATGCATTAGGCCAGCATAAACATTCAGTGCCCCACGCCAGTCACATGTGGTTGTCATGAGTAGAGCCACCATCATCAGCGCAGACGCCAGCTTAGACCTCCGGAGCTCTTCATCTGTTCATCCCATTAAGTTCTTTTCCACGTTTATATCTATGCCCGCAAAAGATAATTGCTTGCCAAAAAAAGTTCAAAAACGCGTTACTACTTCAGTTCATATTCCTAATAACGTTCTGAGTGTTAACGGTAAATTACGAACTGGAACAGGTGCCAGACAAGGAAGAAGAACGAGGTATAGATAGAAAGATGAACGTAGGGCAGATGAACAGATTTTTTTAAAAAAAAAGAATGGATTTCAAACAGAATAGGAACTGACTTGATAGCTACATATAAGCTAGGTCAGCAAAAGGGTCAAACAGATATGAGAGTTTCAAGCGCGAACAGCGTAGGCTGGAGTCAAGTTTTTATGTGATTGATAAACTAACAATAAGTTTCAGATCGCCACGTATGCATGCATAGGAGTTCGAATCTTCCGGCTTTGTGTCCGCGATCTGTGACAGGTAATGCGGTGATCGAGTTTCTGGAACTACGGGGCTGATTTTTCACAGCAGCATTCCAAAGCGACGTAAATCAATCAATGAAGAAAGAAATATTGTTATTTTTCACACAAAACCTTTTCCCACCACTATAAAGTACGTTCAGAGCGTTTTATACACAAACGCAAACATACATGAACACACATCGCATTAAACAGGCGTGCACACACCCACGCACGCGCGCGCGCGCGCACACACACACACACACACACACACACACACACACACACACACACATATATATATATACAGAGAGAGAGAGAGAGAGAAAGGGTTGATGAAATAGGATGGGACTACCTGGAGAAACCCACCGAGGGTCAGGTGTCATACTAAGAGAGCGGTGTGTCGGAGCAGAGATCCGAACCTACGATATTTTCAATGTGGTTTTGTGACAGTCGTTTCAACCACTGCGCCGATTATCAAGCTGAATCCAAGCGAGACAAGGTGTCCAGCGTCTAAACAGCGCATCCGGAAAACTCATGATCCACCCGGACTTCGTTGTAAATCATTTTTTGTCTTCTTTTCTTGTTCATTACTCTCGTACAAAGATTAACAGCGATGCCGTAGAATTTTCAGACATTCAGATTTTGACTAGTCATCGGAAGGCTTCCCAAATCAGATGATGACTGAACTGAATCAAAAAGCAAGACACATCGCGACGAAAGTCGATAAATCAGAAGTAGACAAGACTGAAAACACAGCGCTTGAAAACGCAAACACATTAGTAACATCACAACTCACTAAGTTCGTATTTAAAACAATAAGTTAGGGTTAAAGGCATGATATAGCAAATGTTTTTTCCTCCCTCTCTCTCTCTCTCTCACACACATGTGCGCGTGCATGCATAAATGCTTTTCTCTCGGCTTTCTATTCTTGCCGAGGAACAAAAGAACCAACTGTCCGTCTAGCATGCCCCTTCCTCTCTTAACCCTTATTGCTACTAAATGTGAACTTTCACAATCCCCTATCATGTCTTTAGTCACCTGGCTAAAGCTGATTTCGTCTTGGGAGTTCTCATAATTTGTGCTGCTCCCTCTGCGACTTCCCTTAAAATACACACTTCATTCTCTCACCCTCTCTGAACCACCTTACACGGTCCCCAAAACACAACATATTTTTTTAACAATTATTTTACTCACCTTTGAGCGGAGTCCGATGGCCTGTCTGACACCTGTGTAGGGGGCACCGGGAGGGGACCCACAGTAGCGTCTTTGTAAACTGCGCACACTTCCCAATCCAAAGCAGATTTTGCTGTAACTGCACGACTCCGCGAAGCGCTCGCGCGTAGTCATACGTTTTGAACACGGCTCGGTGTCGCTATGGCGACGGCGGCAGGGCACCAGTCTCTTAACCCTCGCTATAGTGGCCCTGCTGATGGTGGATGTTGTTGTGTGCCTTGGTGGGTTGGGGTGGGGGTTGCTGGTCGTGCTGGTGGAGCAGAAATGCATCACCTGGGCATGCTACAGCCATGTTCGGGAGTTTGTGCGGCTGGCGGGGTGGGTAGGCTGGGGTGTGGATAATGAGCGCCGCGTGTAGAGCAGCGCTCGTGAGCAGCGCGTGCCGACACGGGCGCCGGATGTTCTCACGCTCCGACGCAGAGGAGGGTGAGGATAGTGGGGGTGGGTGGGTGTTAGGAGTCTGGCTTCGCCATCCTTCGCACGCTCTCTCCCCCCATCCAACCACCACCACCACCAACCTTCAGCTCTTTCCTCCTGAACGAAAGGCTTCGCCCACGCAGGTAACTTTTTTGACTTTCGTGCATCTGTTGCGAGAGAAACTATGCTTGCAAAGCGCCGAGTTAAAATCAAGAAAAGCCTCAAGACCGTTTATAATATAAAATAGTAAAATCCTTCACAGTATAAACATCCTTCAGCCTATAAATCGAGTAAATTAAATTTTAAGTAACAACGATGACTATAATAAACCATTCAAAGTGCATTTGGGGAGGGACGGCTGCAGTCTTTTCCCTTAATGGTTGAAATTGTTTTTAATGACAGGATGTACACTGATTTCTTCTTTCATCACTTTGAGCTACGAGTTGCTGTTGGCAAGGGATAAGTATTTTTATTTATCAAAGATAGCTACTTTTCCCGGCTGTTGAATAGTAGCTCCTTCTTCTCCTCGTGTACGTCTCTCCTCTCCGGCACTTTGTTATCTCACCATTTCTTTTGTGTTTACTTTTTCCTCTTTTTTTTTCGCCCTCACCCTTTACCTCCCTGTCTTCCCACCTCCACCTCTCTCTTTCTCTCTTCTCTCTCTCCCCACCCTTTAATGACAGATGAGCGACGTGCACACGAGTTACAGGAGTAGAAGATGTATGGATATATATCAATCAGGTATTCTTAGAGCTGGAAAAAAAACCAAAACGGATTCGAACAACGATGAGGGGCTTCTGTGATCAGGTTTGCAACTGATAAAGGGAAACAACTAGAACGTTCTTCGACTAACTCCCCTTCCTGGGTGACAGGTATCCCCTTGTCCGATGCCTTTAACTAAAAATGAAACATATTTGAACGTGTAAAACGCCTTTGGTGCAGACGAATAATCCCAACTGACTTTTAAAAAGGCGATATGGACTGCTGTACAGTCAATTAGGAAGATTTTACTTTAAACAACATTTTCACGAGAAAGCAAATATTCAGGGAACACATTTATTTCTGTTCACTACAACATATGTACACAACTTGCAATGTGAGCCACTAAAAGGACCTCACAATGTGTACTTTTTTAATATCATGAGGTGTAAGGGTAAACTAGCCCCCCCCCCCACACACACACACATATTACACCCTTCTGAGCTCATATCGAGGCATGGAAGGACTGAACAGAACACATATCCTCCTCGTGCTGGCAATTTTTTTCCAACCCTGCATGGCGGCAGACCTTCACCCTGACAGCTCTACGCCATGCATATCTTTAAACCTGTCACTCTATGCTTCTGTTTGGGGGTTTTTGTTCTACCCACGCCTCTAGATAAGATCCAAATTTTAGAACAAATTAAGTAGAAGGGCCTCTATAACTGCTTTTGCATCCTAACGCCTATAATCTCCTAATGCCATGCACTCATTAATGGTTGTTGAACGTTTTTGTCTCCTTTCCTTACGTTCAAGTACCCATACTTTTCATGAAGTAAACGGACATCCATCCTACCACCTTCACCACTTATCTTCTTACCCTTACCCAGGGACTGCATAACGAAAGTTTTTCGCAGGTTGTGAACAATTTGAGGTAACCCACCAGAAGCGCACATGCGGCACATCGTGCAAGTCTGAAGTAATAAATATGCCTTGTGCGTCACTATACTTACGTTTACTGGGTGCATCAGCGAGGGCTGTTGTCTGGACCCTACAACACCCAGAAATACCCACTGGGGACTGTTCTGCTGCGACATGCTTTGGTCCCTCGCTAGCCCATGGGACACAACTCTTATTTCGACATCCTTCTAACTCGCATTGTACTCACAGACTTAGAGCTCTGTGCATGTACTCACAGACAGAACTCTGTGCATGTACTCACAGACAGAACTCTGTGCATGTACTCACAGACAGATCTCTGTGCCTGTATTCCTTGGGTGTTGCAGTATTGACCGTATAGTGGGTGACTTGATAAGCAACCTCATCAAAAAGGTTCTTATTGCTGTTTTATTTTTTTAATTCGCCATTTAGCTTAAAAACTTCTCAACCGTGATCAGAATAGTGCCAACCTGAAATATACTCTCAGAAAAACATCTTCACTGGCATGAAGTACATATTAAACTTATGATCCTCCTCAGGTTATGAAAGGCAAAATTAGAATTTGACTCAATACAGGACAGACAGAAAGGTGAACATGCAGGTGAACGTGCGTTCGGTTGGATAGGGAGACGGACAAACAGCCAGTCAACAGGGAAGGAAAAAAGAAAGAAAGTTTGCACGAGTCAGGTTTTTTTTCAGAAAAAATGATAAGGGAAACCTTGCACAGACTTTATCAGTCTACGTAGTTAGAGGTCGTAGCAGCAGTATTATAATTTATAAGGGCTGCTGACAATTCTGAAAACACTAACGAGGCAAAAAGCTTGAAGATTTGGAGATCGAGACTGTGGCCCCCAGACAACCGAAGAGCATTTAGGTTGAGGGTAGGGGTGGGAAAGATAGATTCATCCCGAAAGATTCTCCACCTACATGAATGTGATTTCCGCCCTACTGCTGTTCGTTACCGGACCGGTCCGACAGAGACCAATAAATACCCAAGGGATGCACAACTATCAGCATCTACCTATCTGTTAACGTTCATCAGCATTTTGACGAGAGAGAAGATTTTAATGTCATTACAAAATGGTCACAAAAATGATTGCATTGTCAAATGAAGAATTTCCGTGACTGTAAATCAAATAAATCTCTTGCAACCTTTCACAGACTTCATTAACCTTAAAAAAAAGACTCTTGAGCTTTCTGTAATACCAACACATACCAAAAATATTTCCTCGTTAGCTGCTCTCTTACGGACTGAGTAGATGAAGCAACTGACAAAGCTCGTCCCCCCTGAGCGGTGGTAAGCAGATCCGACAGAGCAAAGTCTGTTTATTCCTGAGTTAGGCAGCAATTAAGTTCTCCTGTAGAGCTCTCTCTAGGATATCCTGAAGGACGATCAGAATGTTGTGTGCGGTCACGTGACCAGACAAGCTTCCGTCCGACCGACTGTTTGTCTGTTTGTCTGTCTTTCTTGCTTCATACCTAACTGTTTATTTTTTTTCTGTCCCTCGGTCTTGAGGCAAATTCTACTTTACCGCTCCGCGGTAAACAGAGAGGATTCACCATGGAAAGGAGCAATAAAATTGTTTTAAAAGTTCACTTATTTTATTTTATACTTTTTAGTCTTTTAAATTATTAACGATTTTTCTTCGTTAAATTCTTTTTCTTCTCTACAGGATTGTGTCATTTTGCCGACGTCCTCTTGAGAAAAGAGAAAATCTGTCGGGCAGTTTGATACATTCTTGACGTTCTAATACCCTAAATCCGGTTTAAAAAAATACAAGAATGAAAGAAAATGAAATGAAATGAAATGCTGACATAATAATGTGCATGACATCTTCAACTCATACACTCGAGAAGACTCCGACTAGTCTATACACCGTAGGCATAGACAGACATCATTATCTTTGACAACCACAGGCGTTAAATTGTGTAATACCTTGGACTGATTAAGCAATTATCCGACGAATGTTCTTACACCTGTAGTGTAACTTAATAAATAGAGTAAAAATCTAAATCCTTAAAAAATTATTAAAATCTATACAAAAAAGGCAAAGAAGGTAACAACCCATTCAAAACCAGATTTAGAAATGCAAAAAGCAATATTAAAGAAAACTTAAAACAAACTGAAGGTCCTTAAACAGTGGAAACTAATATCGTACCTAAAACTAAACAGAAGTCTTGAAAAGGGCAACATAAAGGATATGGGATCCAGTATAGTACACCAATTAAATCGCAATCGCTTTCTCAGGACGGGGACGCTTAGAGGCGGGCCCTGCCCGTTGCCGCACACGTTTTTCCTACGCGTCACGAATCTCAAACTCTCTACTGTTGACTTGGCAGGTCTCCGAGACACCAAGAGCAAGTGTCAACAACAGGAAAAGAGGACACCAGCAACAGCAAACAACTACTTAGGCGTCATGGAGCAGCGACACTCCTCCCACACCTCCCCAAACCCCTCCCTTTCCTCGTCACATTTCCTCAACATCCCCATCCCCCCCACAATGCGAAATCGCCATCGGGTAGAAGCACTTTCTCTTATAAAATCATCATCAACAACAACGGTGTTTGTACCACAAATTTTGCGCTAAATCCGAAAAAATGTGACAAGTCTATTTCATTTCATTGTTTTTCGAAGACACCGCGGTGACCAGATAAAGAACTGGTTTATGAAGTTGAAGGACTAGACTAGTCGTCCTGCTCACTATCGCCCAAGACATAAAAGGTAAGTGCGGGCCTTGTCAGCTGCTGCATCTATCCATGTGCTTCCCCCATCCCAACGACCGGTACCTTAAGAAACGAAGGAATGAATGAAAGTCAAGTTGGAGAAGAGTGGAAGTCATAGTTTCGGCACCCTTAAAACCTCGCATTAAAAGTTTTGGGTTATGAAATTGCTGTTGGAACGTAGCTGCAACAGTGAGATATTTTAATTTTCGTCTATTTCGGTTTTCTTGAAAGGATGCAATATTAGTCCAGCACTGGCTTTTCCGTGGCCACAATGCTAGGTATTCACATGTATGCAAAACCGACCCTAGATATGCAGGACTGGCTATTTCATGGTTTTTCAGAAGCACCATTTAAAAAAAAAACATTTTAAGGATAGCAGCGGAGACTGTTAAATGGCCGCAACGGCTGACCTGCATGGTAAGGTTAAACCACTCCTTCTCCTACAGTAGGAGCCGGTAACCTGATTTCTATTACTCCCAGAATAATACAGAGCACTAGTCGGTTGCTGCTTTGACTTATTTAATTTATCTTGAAGTGGTCTGCACAAGACGAAAAACTTTGGGTTAGACTCAAAATTTCCATATTCATAAGAAGCTCAGTTAAAATAGAAAAATAAAAAGTTTTTTTTTATTGGACGATAGTTCATCTTTATTTGCATCAAAATTACACATATTCCAGTTTTGATTCCAATGTATAAACTATACGTAGTAAGGTGTTTCAAAATGATTTTGTTAAGAAGTTTCTTGTCAGGAGTCAACAACTTAAGCATTTAAGGTTTTGGAGCTATATTTTATATATTACATATGAGTGTGTGTGTGTGTGTGTGTGTGTGTGTGTGTGTGTGTGTGTGTGTGTGTGTGTGTGTGTGTTAGAGAGAGAGAACAATTTCCGACTTTCACAGCTTGTGGTGTTAGACATAAGGGAATAGATTTATACGCAAACTTGCTCATCCAAGACCAGAATCCTTCTCTACATTTGAACTAGGATGACTTTCTCGGTGGCGAAATAACAGTAAAGGATAGGAACTCGGGATCAGCGCTGGTGTCAGTGAACCACCAGATTGTTTCCCCAAGGAATGACAGAGGAATACGAGTCTGTTACAGCCATCCTGCAATACTCATCTCCACACGCTGACAGGCCAGCTCCTGCCCTTTGCTGGTTGTAAGTCGGGCCGTCAACCTGTAGTTCCCCTGTTACAAAAGTAACAAACAGTATTTAATCTCATAAATCTGTCTGAGTAAGAACAATTTATATCATACGTTAGCTTGAGCGGGAAATTATAAGCAAACAAGGAAATAACTAATAAAACTGGCTAAACGAATGTGAAAAAATGTAAGCCTTTAGGTGATGAGAAGAAACTTTTAAAAAAGCGGACGCGCTATTATGACGATTTATTCAAAAACATTAAAAATAATATTGGGGATTCTCTAAAAATACATTAAAAGAAACTATATTTCATATGTTTTGTTTATGAATAGCTCTCGTTTAAAAGTTAAGGAAAGGGTACTTGATGTATAAAGTGAACCAGTCACGTGTCAGTGTGGATTGATAAACCAAAGCGTAAACTACGTGGAAAGTTGTAAAAAAGTAGAAAAATAGAAATATTAAATAAATAATATACAGTTATATATTAATAGAAATATTAAAAGTTATGAGAAAAGTAATTCTAATAAAAGAAAAAAATAGACTGCATTATTCTTATTATTGTCCATCTTTGACCTACCACAACATATTTTTGATTATTGACCATGTTGTCATAAACAAATAATACAAATTAAATTATATTTACATTATCTAAATCACCATATCATTGTCTTTTTCAAGGTTACCAACTGTAGAGTTTAAACTGTTAAATGATTAAAAATGCTAATTTTCTCATCAGATCAAAGAACAGAAGATTTGGGTGTTTAGCAAAATTATGTGAAGCTTTGCGCATGTTTGTGTTAACGATATCTGCTGCCTTATAGTCCACAACTCGTCAGTTTTATCTAGAGTATCAACAAAGCATGAACAGAATGTTAACAGACAGCAAATAAGACATTAAACACAGATTAAATTGTCTCATGCATGAAATACATTGACTGTTTCAGGCAATCTAGCTTATTATTTTTGTAAGGTATTTTTAAGCCCACTAGGGGATTGTATTTATTTTTTAGTGAGTTATCAACCTGAGCTCAGTAGAAAGCATATAGAATGTAAAGGCAGTTTACCTTTGTAAGCAGCATTCTTTGTCTTTATAAACTGTGTGATTATTTTCATGCGGTATTCTTTGCAGTTGAAGAATTTTTTTTTGCAGCAGCATTATTGGTAGAAAGAAAAAATATTCAAACTTTTGTTTACAATAATCGCATGAGCCATGAGAGGGGTGATCTGAATGGCAGGCTGTTCGTCAGGACTGTCTGTCAGCATTTTAGCTGACTCCTAAGGCATTTAGAGGCATACTATACTTCTGACTCCTGGGACAGGGTTAAAATACTTCTAAAACATTAATAATTTGATTGCTTGGAGATATGATCCACCTACTGTCGCTGTGCACCCGTCCCCTGGTTTTTATATTCTTGAAGTGGATTATGATTGTTGCTGCACTAAGAACAATTCTGAGCGCAGCAACAAAGAAAGTTTTTTTTAATTTTTACTCCAACTTTTACCTTCTTCATCCAAGACCAAAAGCCGCCTAAATGTGGAATGTGGACGACAGCATTCCTGATGACGTAGGTACCAGGGGTGAAAGGGCACTTGCATGGGAAGTTGTCTTTGACGAACTGCGGCGGACATTCAGCAGGAAAAAGACTGGACAGCCTCCCACAGACATCATCAAAATCCCTGAGCATGGAAGAGACAGAAATGCTCAAGACACTGCAGCGATCCCTAGCACTGATTAATTACACATACATAGGTCAAGGCGATTGTTCGCTATTTTCAGGTGACAAATATTTTTTTAATTGCAGGATATTAAATCCAAAAATATGACCAGTAACTTTGTTTCATTCGCGAGCTCCAAGCGATCGATCAACATCTCACAAAAGTCATTGACCGCGCTGCACAAAGAGGTCGACTATCTTCCCCACGATGCCACAAAAGTAGACTCGGTCATGCTGTCATGGCAACGTCTTGTTAACACGAAGCTGTCGCAATGGCTGCGATCTTTAACAACATCAAAATTAGATGATGGTGGCAGCGACCTTCCAGTTAGCGGTGAATATATTTACATGGCTGTGTACTTTTTTTGGCTATAAAACAGCGAGAAACACTAGGCAGACGCAAAAGTTGCGATCAGCTTTTGACATCAATACATCAAGAAGGGATTTCTAAGTTATCCGCTGATTTCATGGCAGTACATGGCCCTTATTTTAATTTTCCAGTAGATTATCAAAGTGCGTGTCGCAAAGGTGTGAAAACGAAGAGATGTGAAATTCGTGTAAGCATTTAGGCCACGATACATTAAAAAAACAATTTTTTGTTTATATCTCAGTTAAAACAGTTAAAAAAAAACAATTTTTGTTTATATCTCAGCTAAAACTATCTAGTCTCTCTGGTTAAAATGCTAGTAAAAGCATCCAGCTACCGCAATCTGCACCTGACGAAAGTTGCCGGCTGCACAGTTTGCCGCTAGCTGCAAGCTACGTGCTTACCGCCTAGCAGCTAACTAGACGTTAGGCATTTGACTAGTGCCTATGACAATGACAATGACAATGACCAACTTTATTTATCCCAGTGGGCAATTTGAATGTGGGCATGTGCTCTAGTTCAACAGTGACTGGCAAAAACAAAAACAAAACATGTATCTCTATATAGATTTAAAAAAAAAAAAAAAAAAACTTACAGGGAAATCAAGTATACACATACAACATCACACACGCGCACACACACCACTGACAGCTCATCTAACATTAAGCAGCTGGACTGCAGATGGCACAAATGATTTTAGGTGTCTGATACTCTTACATATAGGCATGGCATAACGTTTACCTGAGCTTAATAATAAAAATTCTTTTGTTAATACATGATCAGGTAATGATAAAATGCATGAGGCTTTCCGTACTATTTGCTGGTTACAAAAAGAGGCTAAATCCCTCTGTCTGATACCAATTATCTTAGAACAGATGTTAACAACACTGTTCAGACTATTCCTATCATGGACAGAGAGATTGCGAAACCAGCAGACAAATGAGAAAGATAGAAGACTCTCAATGAATGACTGGTAAAAACGGCCTAATATTACTTGACTAACTGAAAAACTCTTTAATTTATGCAAAAGATACATTCTTTGTTGGCCACGTTTAACAATGTGTTCGGTGTTTAAGTTCCATTTGAGCTGGCTATCAAAAATAGTTCCCAGATACCTGAAGGAGTTAACAACTTCAACAGGTTTACTATGAATCACACTGGGAATAACAAAATCCTCTTTGATCTTCCTAAAGTCTATAACTATTTCTTTAGTCTTATCTACATTCAACTCTAAAAAGTTATCATCACACCACTGTACAAAATTCGTTAAGGCATTGCCATGATCTGTTGTGTGTTCCTGTAAAAGAGTCAACAATGCAGTGTCATCAGAGAACTTGATGAGGTAGCTATTCTCCTCCATGCTTCTGCAGCTGTCAGTGTACATGATAAATAACAAGGGTGACAGACAACAACCCTGTGGGGAGCCAGTGCTTGTAAAAACTGTGTCAGAGTAATTACTATTAACATAAACCCTCTGCTGTCTACAAGTCAAAAAATCCACTATCCATAAAACCAGTTGATGTGGCAGGTCAAAATCAAAAATCAGTCTCGAAGCCAGAAGGTGTGGTTGCACTGTATTGAATGCAGAACTAAAATCTGCAAAGAGTAATCTGGCATGTGACTTGGGCTTTTCTAAATGTTTATACAGTGTGTTCAGAATGAATAACTTGGCATCGTCAACACCCCTCGTCTTCCTGTATGCAAATTGCAGTGGGTCCAGTTTACTCTCTACAGATGTTAAGATGAGACTTTTTACAATTTTCTCAAAGGTTTTCATTACAAGGGAGGTTAAAGGTATTGGCCGAAAATCATTGGGTTGGCTGGGGTTAGGTTTTTTAGGGAGAGGGACGATGTTAGACAGTTTCCAGAGTGCTGGAATGTGCCCTGAGTCGAGAGAGAGTTGAAAAAGATGTTGAAACACTCCTCCCAACTGAACAGCACAGAAGTGCAGGACACGCCCACAAATCCCATCAGGCCCCTGCGACTTGTTGACCTTGACCCGCTTAAGCATTTCCGTCACACCGACTTGAGAAATGACAATGTTGTTATCTAACACCAGCGACTGTTTAAGTTCCCTAACTCTTTCAGAAAAATCATGGTTGTCGAAGCGTGCATAGAAGTTATTTAAAACATTTGGCAAGTCCTGGTCGCTCACGCCATTGAGTTTGACTGATTTTCTAGTGCAGACCATCTTTTGATTAACAGAAGCCATGGACTTCATCCCCTGCCAGGCATAACGAAGGTCACCGGCACAATAACGAAGTTCTATCTTGTCTTTATAATCTCTTTTCGCTCTTTTGATCGCGGCCCTTACATCTCTGTTCGCAGATCTTTTTGCCAGGGTATCGCCGGTAAAATAGATACGCTTTTTCTTGTTAAGTACATTTTTCAAGCTTCTGGTTACCCACGGTTTGTTGTTGGGAAATATAACAATGGTTTTGCTGGGTATTACAGACTCAACACAAAAAGAAATGTATGAGGAAACAGCATCTGTCAGTTCATCAGGGGAATTACAAGAGTCATAAAAAGCATCCCACACCGTACAATCAAAACCGCCTCGCAAACACTCAACACTCTCATCCGTCCAGCGCTTCACCGACTTAGCCACAGGTTTCACACGTTCAAACACAGGCCTGTACACGGGGGCCAGAAACACACTGTGGTGGTAGGAAGCCCCAAAAGATGGCATAGGCTTGGCTTTGTAGGCTGCGGGGACAGTGCCATAGCATAAATCCAGTTTGGTGTGTTTCTGGGTTGTTGGGCAGGTCACATACTGGTCATACGTTTTTAAAATCTTTGACAGATCACAATTGTTAAAATCGCCCAGAATAAATTTTGGCGCGTCTGGTGACAATGAATCGAGTTTGTGTGTAACATCGGCGATTACCTTCCTGGCAGACGTGACATTCGCTCTAGGGTGAATATACACCAATGTGAAGAACAGCTGGGGAAATTCTCTAGGAAGATAAAAGGGGCGAATGGAGACTGACAACAGTTCGATATCAGGCGTACAGATTGTTTCACGCACTACAACAGTGTTACAGTACCTTTTGTTGACATACAAGCAAACCCCCCCACCGGTGGATTTGCCAGTAATGGTTGCTGAGCGGTCACAGCGATATGGGAGACCAAAGCCAGAAATATACAGCTCATCACCATCATTATCTTTTAGCCATGTTTCGGTGCAAGCAAGCAGACAGGTGTCGCGATACTCCTTCATACACAAGACATACGCCTCCAACTCGTCCACCTTGTTACGCAGTGACTGCATGTTGGCGAGTAGCACAGACGGTAATGGTGGCATTCGCTGCTTATTATCCAATCCATATCTCCTCAGTCTGCGCTGTGTACCTCCTCTCCTACCTCTCCTCCTCTTAGGGCACGCCGTTGACATCATTTCGTGTGGAAGGTTCGAAAAGAAGAGAGGGTGGTCGGAAGATCTCAGTGAAAGTAGAAACCCTCTCGTGTATATGGAGCGGCCGCCATCTTGATGTTGTTGTCCTGACGCCAGTACAGTAGAAATCCAAAGACAGGCAGTAATCAACACCACCAATCCAGAATATGTAGACATGCACATTTTCCAAGAATTCACATCCACCACCATACATAAAATGAACAGCAAAACTGAAAGCTACACACACTAGAATAAGAAAAATAGCGAGCACATGGTCACCCGTCGCCCCACGTGCGTGAGCGCCCTTGACCTTGACCTATGGGTGCACCGTGCAGCCGGCCCCTTGTCTGACGGCTACTTACCGGGATCCCAAGCCCAGAATAGTCACCCAAGGCCCGCGGCGCTTCTGGACGTTGAGGTTTAGGTGGAGTTTGCCATCGATTACGTCCCTCACGACCATCGTAGCGTTGACTCTTATGTTGGGGATTGGGATAGGATATGGAGCAACTCTGACTTCAGAAAATCTCAGCGGCGCCAAATTATCGTTCGACTCTACACAGACGAAAAACAAAAACCTCCAGGTAAAATGATATTTGGATTTGGAATGACAGAGTAACTTCTCCTAGTTCTTCCCTCTCTAGTCTCGATTGATGTTTACCTTCGTCAACTTAGAGTGGGGTAGGGAGGGGATAAGATTTAGGAGGCGCAGAAGTTAGGGAACGGAAATGCAATGAAAGAGTTCCTTATAACAGTCTGTAGCAGAACAAGGACCACTTCCTAGTGTAGCTTTGACCAAGAGTGTAAGCACCTCTTGCAAACTTGCGAGTCACATCTTAAATGTCTTTAATGTAAACAGAGATAAACGAACGATGACTAAGATACGCTAACCCTTTTTGCTGGTGCCTAACCTTGACTGAAGTTTTATTTAACAATATGTAAAATAGTCTATTTTTGCTGATTATCACACCTTCTTTTTTAAAAAAATAAGTGCAGAAATATGCAGTAATGAATATCAGTTCAAGATTAAGAATCCTAACTGATTAAGGCAAAGTTTAAACCCAGACTTTAAATAAATGTTAAATAGAAAAATCAAAAGTAGTGATCACAGAGTCTGCACTATTAATAGAAATATTAGCTACGTAAGCACTATGCCACAAATAAATAAAAAAATAGAACAAAACATGGGCATATCTCAGTGCGAACACTTAACTTGTGTAGACCAAAACAATAAAAACGGACAGAAAAAATGTTACAGAACCGTTCGCTAAAAACTACTTTCATTGAATGCGAAATCTGAGAGTAACAGGTGCCATACAAAACTAGACTGAACTTTGCATTTGACACTATGGCTTTAGGCGTTCTTCACCCGTCATTAGTTTCTGTATGAAAATACATTAATATTTTTATCATCTATTAAAAAAAATAAAAATCTGATGATAACAGACATACCAATGTGAAGGTATGAAAATATTACCTTCAGAAATTCAACTGAAAATCATGATTTCAACTTGAATGCAAGAGAAAAAAATTAACTTCAAAACTCGAATATGAAGATATAACAGTATTAACAAGGTCTTATTGTTTTACCACAAGGTTTTTTTTACAATATATACTGCATCCCGCTACCGTCGAAAACTGTGTTTTTCTGAAACTGCTTATCTACGAATGGGATGGAATAAAATACGATAAAAATTTCTTACTGCAGTCGGTAACAGAAAAAGGAACATTTTCATGTGTAGCATCAGTCAGGACAAGCAGCAAAGCTAGCAGGCTTGCCCCCCACATCTTCTTTTGTGTCTAGGGATGCCTGTAGACGGTCTTTTGACCCAAGCAAATCTGTGTTTCGAATTTAGCCAACCCGACCCTCTTAAGAGTTCTCCAAAGACTGTCCTTATTTTTGACCAATAAGTTGTGTAGGGGATAAAAGTCCCCCCTCATCCATCCCTCCCACCCACACAGAGTCAGCGGAGCCAAATGTCCCCAACCTTTGAAAATCCTGTCTAAAATGAGGATGAATATCATGCAAAAGTTTTGCCTATTTAAAACGACCCTGGATGACCCTGTTTAAGATGTTGAGAACAGGGAAATATATCTGTGTGACCAGCAATAACAGAATAACGGGTGGACTCAATAACAGCTGTGAGATGGAGTTCAGCTGAAAATCGAATGGTAGCAAAAAAGCAATTTTCCATCACAAATCGTGTCAGAAATGAGCAAACGTACCCAAGTCAACAAGACAAGATTTTTTTTTGGACGATGTGTCCTTTGTATCGTGCGTACATCATACAATAAAGTAAATGGAATGTGACTTTTATTACTGGGGGATGGGTAGATCGTCGGTTGGTTGATCCAGGTAATAGAGTCAAGGATTTAGTCACATCTACGCACACGCCCATGGATGTTATCGAGTCACTACCATAAAAAAATCCCTCCGCCATCTTTGAGGCATTTTTGTTACTGGACTAATGCTATCGTCCTTCGGTCTTTCCGCTCTCTCTTCATCCTTTTCGCTCAACTCGCGAAGTTTGTTTCCGCCTTTTGATTGGCAGTGCTTAGCTCGACTATCAACTATTTGACAGGACTATAGCACTCAATAAAGGAAAATTGAGGAGAGAAATATGATGAAGGCAGATTTTTTAACTAAACTGCCTTCATTAATTTCTAAAATTAACTTTTAACGATTGAATGCCATTTAAGAGTCGAATAAAGTCATTATGAAGTTTGGAGTCTGGAGTCATAATTAATCGAGTCACCAGTGATGTTGTATAACTGTCTGTTTATATTATATTATTAAAGTGAAAAAAAAATGTATTCAACATCAAAAGCACTTTTTACGAGGTTCTTCCAGTAAATTTGTTGCAAGTATTGTAAGTACTTCATTAGAAGCCTTTCGTAAATAGTTTCAGCATTCTGATTTCACTACTTCCACAAGTGTGTCAGCAACTACCTGCTACATTCGACATCCCTCATCATCCTTTTAGTCATCATTAATAGCTCTTGACTTAAATCTTTGAGGAAATAAAGCAAGATCAGTGAGTACTACATTATTATAAACTCAATTCTCGCCCAAGAAAGCCCTTACTCGAGAGCTAAGCCTTTGTTTTGTTGGTCTGCGCCGAAACCTCCTATAAGCTCCGATTACGAAGTTTCACTTCACGTAAGTAGAACCAACGAAACGATGGCGACCATGATGGCAGTGATCATAGAGGCCGTCAAGGTACACTTCACTACGTTCTCTGGTGATAACTGAGAGCCATGGCATGGTGCAGAGGTACATACTAACCCCCGTGTTTGCTTTTTTTTTTTCTCCACTCAATTCCGACAGGCCAAGCAAGAGTTTTGTAGCCAGAACTGTGGGCTTTGCGCAAGACCGGGATCTCTTGATTATCGTATGATTACAAGTTCTGCGCCTGTTTACGTTTACAGGACCCTATAGAGGTCTATAGCCAGTCCTGAGGTAATCTAACTTCTGCTCCATGACTACGGCTCCAAATGTGTTGGGGGAAAATCATGTAACACCAGGCATCATGTGGGTAGTGTGTGTGTACGTGCACGCGCGCGCAAGTATGTCTACGTGGAGATGCGTGTAAATGGGTACAAATGTTTTTTTCGTCCTCTTTAGGAAGAGAGAGAGAGAGTGTGTGTGTGTGTGTGTGTGTGTGTGTGTGTGTGTGTGTGTGTGTGTGTGTGCGCGCGATTCATATATTCTGGAACGTATCTATCAGTGTATGTTTATGTTAGACCAGCATAAATAATAAACATGCATATGAAAACAACAATTGCAAACTCTTTTTTAGCGTTTGAAGGCCCAGCGATTTATTTACCCCTACCCTCCTGTGACTCCATCTTTCTGGAAATATCTTCTACCGAACCCACTGCACAAGATTTGCAAACCATTTGTAGTTTGGCTTTAACACTTACAGAACGTCACAAACCCTCTTGCACAAGTTGTATCTGTTCTACGTTAATCTGACAAAAGAGATAAGATTATATCACTTCCTTGCCAAACTAAACCCAGTTTCGGCATTTCTGACATGGAAAAACGTTGATGACTGTCCAGAAATGCACGGATATGTATCCAAAACGTCCGATACAGCGGATTTTCTTTATTGTAATCCACCTTTTATAGCTCATACTCTCCATTGTTGCCTAAGTAATAAATTGAGATTCAGCTCACGATCTGCTTAGAAAGTAAGATTTTCAATCTGGTGGAGATTTCACGTAAATTTGACAAAGACGTTGGATTAAAATTGTCAGAGGCAAGTCCACGTTTTTGAAAGGCTAGATCGGACTTTATTTTCTTCAACTGACAATGCAATTACCATTTTTTAAAAAGTAATACATGAATCAAAACTGACAGCCATAAGATAATTATGAAAAGAAGAAAAAACGAGAGAAACAATGAAAGGTTTATGTAGTTTTTCGTCAAACAGTTAGAAATAACAAAACAGTTTTACAGAGTTATCCCGATTGTTTTGTAGATACAATAGAGGAGAATAAATGAAGCAGTTTGACGAGGATTGAACGCAGGGGGAAAATGCTCTCGGCACTTGTGACATCATTTCCGGGGAGGCGAGGTTGTCGTCAGTTCTACCTCTTGACATGCAAGGTGTTCGCCAGTCCGTTTGTCTTTAAGTGTGGCTTCCAGCTTGAAGTCCCCCTAGTTAAAAAAAACATTTACTTAGCAAATGGCATCAATAAAAGACACGTATTTCCATGACCAAAGCAAGCATCATAGATTCAATATTAAAAATGGTTAATGTTAATGAATATATATATACACTAAAATGAACAACTTTTGCAAAGAAAACAAAGAAAAGAAAGAGTCTTAACGCGGACTGTTTTTACCTTCTCTCTCTCTCTTTGACTCTCTCTCACACACACACACACACACACACACACACACACACACACACACACACACACACACACACACAAAGAGAGAGAGAGAGCGAATAAATCAGATTCGTATTATGCCTTTGGATAGAACGAAATTTGACTATAGAGAAAAAACGTCTCAATTCTCTCTCGGGTTCAGTGTAAGTCAACTTTGTGTGTGTGTGTGTGTGTGTGTGTGTGTGTGTGTGTGTGTGTGTGTGTGTGTGTGTGTGTGTGTGTGTGTGTGTGTGTGTGTGATCTGATTAGTCGACTTGCCACTATAGAGACCGGCGACCTGAAACTAGTTTCAAGGTCCCACATGCACACATGCCAAGGGGTATTTCTGAAAGTTACGCTGAAGCACGTGAGCTTAACGTCCTCATATGCAACAAAGCTCTGATACAATCGAGCTGCATCTACAGTGGTCAGAAACTATGACTGAGTTAATGGGACTTCTGTAAATTTTTGAGTGTCTTTGAAGCTGCCTGAACAAAATCATTGAGTACTTAAAATGTAACTACAGTCCTACTTTGATTTGTATTGGTAAAAGAAATCTACCTTTGCCATCGAAGAAAGTAGTCCTGTAAACTTTGGAATCCTGAAGACACTGGTGTCCAGGATGTAATCACCAGCGGGTAAGGGACATTCCAGGGGCAATCTTGCGGAGGCTGGGGCCCGGATGTTTACCATCGATAGAAGACGAGGCAACATCGCGCAGACATTTTTATAAGAGCTAAAGTACAATATGAGAAGAAAATAAAAATGCATGAATGCAAAATAAGAGAAAATTTAAGAGAGAGAGAAAGATAAAAATGAGATTAAAAAACACAGATAGTGAATAAGGCGACGACATATGCAATGATGATGGTGACATTGTGACAACGATGTGTAAACAGCAGTAATAGACAAAACTGCCTAAGTGAGCTCGCGCGCGCGCGTGCGTGTGTGCGCGAATGTTGTTGAGGGGGGGGGGTGCCGTGGAGAAGCATGTTCTACTTTCTGGCACGAGTTAGTTTGATCCGATTTATCAATTTATCACATTTGTCATTTCACAAAGAAGTGTTCTGACTTCTATTTGTTAGCTTTTCGGGCATTAGTTTTCGTGCGCAAACCATAGTGTGCCTGGTCCTACTGATGCTCACCAGCTCCCAATGTTGCCCACACACGGAACAGGTATCCACGTTACCATGTTCCACCGCTTCATTTTCACCTCCAGCGTTAGGTCGCCTCCGACTGGACGCTTGAGGACAATCCTACCGCTCGCGGTCACGATCCCGGGGATCTGGACAGGGTCGGGCTCCACCCTGACGTCAGAGGTCGTTAGCACCGCCTTGCTGCTGCTGGACGCTACAGAGAAAGTCGGGAGAAAAGAGCGACATTGAAAACAAAAGTCAAGTCTAACTGAGGACATTTAGAAACTAGGTGAACTTGTTCGAAAAGTGTCTGGTTGAATCTCCCCTTAATGTAGGCTACACACATCGTGATGTCGCCTCCATGCGGCAGACTAAAGAGCAGTTAATTTGAAGTGCGAAAAAAAATGTTTATGGATGATGCCGAAGATCAAAGAGAACTGGAAAGAGTAAGATTTCATCAACTTCGGTCAATTCGGTATATTGAGTATTCGCTAACGTAACGCTGAGTTCAAACTACATGGCAGATTTTTTTTTGTAACATGCTTTACTCCTCTTGCTACAAAACATGATGTAATGCTTAACTAATCAGCTGGCTTTCACACTCTTATAACTTTTTTTGAAAATATTTAAAAACGTCATGTCGTTTTCTGTTATACAAGACGCGTTTTGGTATTATCAATCAACGATTAGACTCCAGCAATGAAATTGCTGACAGGCAAACGACTCATTGCCATACAAAGTACTAAATAAATAAAGTCTTACAGCAATCTTTCACTGAAAATGGCATCTTTCCTGATGTAGGCTGAGTCAGGAGAGCCACCACTGCTGCAAAACTTGCCCATAGCATGTTCTCTGCCCCTGAGTGTGGAATCTTAGAAGAAGACGCTGCTGAAACCAGCAAATGTTTGCTAGCCCAAGCTGTCCAGAGTCTCTTTATAACCACTTAAATTGTGTACATCCGATTCTTCTTACTTAAAGGATAACTGAATTTTTAATTCCTACAGTTTGTAGTTAGCTTGGGCCAACAGGGCGAGGCCTTGAAGTCCCTCGATGCCGACTAATCTGAACCCTTTGTATCGGTTAAGGCGTGTCGCATTACAGTGAACCGAAACTTTGAAATTTAGCGAGATTGTGAGAAAATGAAGAGACAAGTATGTCCAAATCTCTAGCTGTCAGTTAAATAAGGGAAAAGCCAACCTTGTATTCACACACACACACACACACACACACACACACACACACACACACACACACACACATGTACAAGCGCGCACGCACACCAATCCACCGAACCACCAAACACGCAGAGAGAGAGAGAGAGAGATTCATCAAAGTGATTTACTTAGACAAAAGATTATGTAAAGAACGATAAGTGATGGTAAAAAAAAACAGAATGATTCTGAGTGTGATGTCCTACTTCAGACAAGGAAAGAGGAGGTTGACACTAGACGCGCATGCTTAGCCATGCGATAGTGTACAACACAGGCTACTGGCTTGCACACCAAGCTGACGTCAGTGCCTATACTTTGTCCTCGGCACGACTACTTTTTCTCCACGAAGTCCTGCCACGCACATGCAGACCTGTTTTATACTTTGTTCTTTTATGGTCACAATCAATATACCGGTGATTGATTCGGCTAAAGCTGCATAGTGTAAAGCAAATGGTTTGAATAATAAGTTTACAGATTTGATTTACATCGGATTTGTTTAGGTGTTGTTGTTGTTGTTTGCTATGCACGTTTTGATTTTAACTGTTTTCTTATAACGAGTTGTGGTGTGTGTGTGTGTGTGTGTGTGTGTGTGAACTCGACAAGCGTATATAAAGACAATGCTGGTTCTCAGGTAAGGATTAGGGTTTGGGGCATGGTAAAGGTTTAGGATTAAGTTTTGAGGTAAAGCTAGGGCTTAGGATGAGGGTTTGTGGTAGCGTTTAGGTCAAGGTTTTTGGTTATCAGAATTATTGAGCAGAGAAAACGCTTCACTGAGGTCAAGGTTTTGGTAGTTGGAACCGCGTTGGATTGTTGACACATGCGTAGAACAGTGGTACAACTTCGATTGAGAAACACCTCACCTTCAGAGATGACTACAAGTTCCCCTTTTTACAGGTTATCGCACTGAGTGCAGGTTAGTTGGCGTACATGCTGTGCTCCCTATTCGTCTTAGAGTTTTTAAAAAATTCGCCTTCGGATGAATGTTTGTCTGGCCACAGACTGCTCTCGCCGAGTTCTTACTGCGGGTGGTGGGTTAATGAACAGCTAAGTGAAGTGCGAGATGAAAAGTTCAAATGGATCTTGAAGAACATCTGGGATTTACAGAGAAGACGATTTCGAGCCAGTCTGGAATTCTCAGACATATTGCGCACATTTGTTTCTTTTTTCAACGACCGAATATTTTTGTCTTTTCTCGTCATGATTCTGTTCACTTTTTATCAAACTATGTGTGGTTAACCGAGCCTATATGTGGTCTGGGTGTGATGTTACTCTGATTAACAGAACGACGTATACATGGAGCTCTTACAAAACATTATTGTTATTATAATCATCATCATCATCATCATCATCATCATCATCATCATCATCATCATCATCATCATCATCGTTTCCGTTCCTCTGACTCATAGCGCTAAAGGGTAGATATTATCAACGGACATTTTGTCTAGAGGGATTGAAGGATAAGCATCTCTTTGCTTTTGTTAGAAGTAAATAAAACGTTTTACAGCAACCTTTGATTGAAAAAGTCCTCTCTTCTTGTATAGATCCAACCAGGACAACTTTACCACAACATGTCGTCTGCTCATGAATGTTGAAACTTGGAAGAAGATCGAAATTAAAGCAAGTACATGCGTGCTATACCAAACTTGTGGTCTACAAGTCTTTCTCGAGTTTTCTATAACACTGGCCTTTAGTTATTACTGAATAATAACTACTTTGGTCCGGGTGGGGGAGGATATAAGCCACTTAATCTGGAAGTAAGTTTCTTGTCTCTCCGACTGCCAATGATCCCTGTAGTTAGCTTCCAGATAGTTGAAGAAGCATTTTTGTCCTATACTAGCAGTAGGTTAAGTCAGAGGTTTTATTATAAAGGATGGTCCCTCCATTTCCCCCACTAGATCTGGAGCAGGTAGGGGAGACTGGAGACTGTGGTGGACGACTGAGGACCGTTGTACCTTGTGGATGACGTACTGTGTGGAGTGTGGTGGGTGACATACATTGGATGAGCAAACCTAAAGAAACATTTAAAAAAATTAGTCATTAAGTTTTAACGCTCCTGAAAATAAATTTTGTTACGTGTCTTGTTTGTGGAACTAAACTGCTAAAGGGCAGCTGAACTATTGATAGAGGGATCAGTAGATCTTCTACTAAGTCATCTGCACGTACGCACGACGAGACAAGATACGCAAACACGTACAAGTATACCAAGATACATATCAACACACACACACACACACACACACGTGCGCACAAATAGTTTACATTGGAGATTGGAACTGATTTTAACAGTTGTCAAGAGAAACGGATGTAACCGTTCTGCAGTTTGTATGTAGCGCATAACACTGACCAGATAAGCGAGAATATTTAGACCACGGACCTTCATCTTCATACGTAGATGAAGGTCCCTGATTTAGACGCTGAGAGTATGAAAGTTAATGTGAGATGAAGGTGTACATAAGCAGAGCCATTTGCAAGCACTTCGGGGTTGCACTTGACATACTTAATAAGTGATGTATAAAAGTTGATTAAAAAAAAATTCCCCACCCACTTTCAACACTAGTAGGAATCGACGATCGCTGCACTCTGCAACACTGCGAATCTCACCGGGGTCGTGCTTCCGTGAACCGAAACTTCCGTAATCAGTTCTGAGAATATTTTGAGCAGATTAACATGGATATCCAGTTTTCCGGATGTCAGTTAGCTATCAATACAAGTGAGACTTTACACACACACACACACACACACACACACACACACACAAGCACAACAGCAGATATAGACTGTTGTTCAAAGACTAATAATCGTAATGACGGGTGTATAATTGTGAATATTCCATATACAAATCATTGTTTTGTTACTGTAACTATTTTAACCATTCTCTTGTTTTTCTTCATGTTTAGAGCCAAAACGGCCTGATGATGGAGATAACAGCACCACAACAAGCAGACGATAAATTTAGCCACACAACTCGGTGCGTCTTCAGCGAAACACGGTGTTGCGCGGTGTGATTAGGACGCGAGTGTGTTTGGTCGAGGTGGGGGGGGGGAGGATTTTTATGCTAAGACTATATCATGGCAAAGCAGCCGGTGGTAATGAAAGAAAAATGAAAACAGAAATAGACGAACTGAGATTTGGCTGGATCCTCCTCCTCCCCGTCCCCCTCCTCCTCCCCCTCCCCTCCTGCTCCTGCTCCTCATCATTTTCGTGTGTTCTGGGTCCATCCTTTGAATCGGAAAACCGGTTGCGCAAAAAAAATACAATCTCACACTTCGTGTCACTGCTGGATGGCGCATCCTCGCCAAAAAGCAACCCGGATCTCTTCTCGAAAATGGAAACAGGAAAAGTGGTAGGGGAAAGGGAAGGACACTTAAACACCCGCAGTTTCTCTTGACACGCGTACAGCCAAGAGATTTCAACCACATTGCCGTGATGGTAACTGGGGATGCACTTTGCAAACTTCGAATGGAGGTGCCAACATGTTCACAGTCCAGGTGCGCGTGACGTTGTCCTTGGCTCAGTGTAACTGTCGTCTTCTCCATCTTCCTAGCTTCGCTTGCTACACATCTTCATCTCACAGTGCCTTTTTCTTTTGATTTATGCTTTACTCGTTAAAGAACAGCTAGGGTAAGCTTAAAGGAAACACGTCTGATATATCCACGACAGGTTAGGCTAAAATTGAACAAACAGAGTGTGACACCATTCAGTTAATGGATCAGCTTTATTATTATTATTAAATAGGTTCGTTTCATGGGCCATAACAAATCTCAATAAAGCGTAGTATATGCACACAGTGTGTGTATGTGTGTGTGTGTGTGTGTGTGTGTGTGTGTGATTGTAGGGAGGGGTAAGGGGGGAGGTTATGCGTGTTCAGTTGTAGGAGCTCGTCAGAACAGTTTGTGTCGGGAATTTATGTGTAATGTATATCATCTATGATGACCATTTTGTGCATAAGTTTATTTTGTCCCAAATAGAAGACAAATATGTCTCTTTACAAAACAACAACAGTAATAGTAATCGTAATAATAGCAATAAACGCGTGATATAGCGCACAAAAGTAATGGATCTTTTTCCTCATTCCGTGCAATTACTTTAGGAGACAGTGCGTTCGCGAGTTTTGATGAAAGCAAACGTTTTCCAAGAAAGTTAAAAACATTCGTAAGATGAAAAATCTGGAAGACAAGAAAAAGAGAGGAAACAGTTTTAAAACGTCATTTGAAGGTAAAACTAAGATGCACATTTCTCCAACAATATTCGGTGCATTAACTATAACACTATATAACACAAAACAAGTAAAAAGAAAAAAAAACTAGGTTCTAGGGGAGTAGTGGAGAACGAAGGAGTTAAGGAGATGCTGGCACGTGAAGACAAATGCCACGGACTCATCCCCCAAACCAGCGACAGAAGAAGCTGGTGCACGGTCTGGTGAGAGTGAGCTCCATGTACTGACATGCGAGTTCCCGGCCTGTCCTGCTCTCGATGAGTCGGCCCGTCACCCGGTAGTCTCCCTGTCAACAAAATGTGGGCAACAATGTTGGCAATGAGAAAGGTGCATGTAGAGATGATTATAGCATCAGTCATCGACCTTATCCGCAATCAACAACATATTTGTAAACTTTTTTAGTTGATTTTTTATGACAGACTTTGTAACCCTTGACTATCTCTCTTTCTATATATATATATATATTTCTGCGTGCGTGCGTGGGTGCGTTTACGATAGACGGAACTTTTGTCCGTAATCGTCTTAGCAGATAAGTCATCCATCCATCCAGTAAGCAGAGGATTACTCCAAGCCTTCCCTTTAGTAGTGTTTCACTTTCCCCAGGAACAACACATACTCTATTCACTTCTAGGGTGGACAAAGTCAGCTTTGCAGGCACTGGCCGTAGTCATACTCGCACATTACAATGTCTGCTCCGAAGCAAAGCGCACTAATTGCACGGGCAATCAAGTCTAGCGTCCCTTGATCATTACCTTCCCTTGGTCAACATGCAAGTCTCGCGTTCCTTCATGATGCTAGCAGTAATCCTGGACGAGCTAATTCACCTGTGGGGTTTGTTGTTGTTTTGCTGTCAGGTTCTCAGAAAGTACGACTGATCAGGCTGTCCACTAAGTACCATTACTCACAGAAACAGTACAAAACTTTTCAAGAGCACTCAGTCTGGATGTATGTAGACGGGATCGCTGGCTCTCGTCACGTGATCTAACAAGGCCTTACCTCGAGCTGGAAGCCCATAAGGTCAAGGCAGCAAGTCGCGCGAAAAAAGGAAGTGTGATGCTTGCCGCTAGAACTCGGACAAAACATCGCACTTATTTTAAGCGAAGCTGGTTATTTCTGGGCAACGCACTCGACCGACTTGGGATTTAGGTAAAGTGGCGAGTGAGCTAGCTACATACGCACATCCGTGTGTGTGTGTGTGAGAGAGAGAGAGAGAGAGTCCGAGTGAGCTGTTTTCGATATTCTTACCATGGCGAATAACGACCAGATTCCTTTCATCTCCGGCACGTAGAAGACAGCTCTGTCTAGGACGTAGTCGCCGGGCTGGAGGGGGCACGTGCAGGGCACGCTCGAGGCGTTGAATAGCTCTGGGCACGTCGTGACGTTCTCGTCGTTTGTGTACGCGCTGGACAGCTCCTCACAGGCGTTAGGGTAAGAACTAGCGGGAAGAGAGGCGAGACATGAAAGGAGGGTCAAGATTACCTTCAGACTAGCGACATCGTGTGCGGGTTGGCTGCCAGTGACGAAAAGTTTAACATGACCACTTACGTTAATTCTTAATCACTCTCTTTCTCTTATTCTTTTTTTTAATTCTGCGTTCGCTCCCGTTTCTCTCACTCCTTCCTTCTCTGTCATTCCTCTTATTCTTTTCTCTCCTTCTTTCGAATCCATCTCTCTCTCTCTCTTTCTCTCTCTCGTGAATGCCATCAGTATGCGGTCTGCAGTCTTGCCATTGCACGGACTATTCGATAAGTTAATAAAGTTATGCTTCGAAAAGTAGCTGAAGCTTAAGTCACGACGACGACGACGACGGCGACGACGACGACGACGACGACGATGACGATGATGATTGTTAAAAGAAGAGAGCGGCCCGTGTGTTTGCGTGTTTGCACGTTGCGTGATGATGGTGGAGCGAGGCTGGATGAGCGCGATTCATCTCTCACCAGCTGCCGACGTTGCTGATGCAAGGAAGGGTGAGCCAGAAGAAGCCCACGTAACGCTCGATGTGCAGGTCCAGCGTCAGGTCGCCCGCGACCTCCTGTCTGACGCGCATGTGGACGGTGACCTCCACATCGCCAGGCACGACGATAGGGTGAGGGGTGACAGTGACCTGCGGGAACGTCAGCATCGTCAGGTCCGCGTCAGATTCTGAGGAAAAAGAACAGACAGAGGTGAGAGCAGAGTCCTAACACTCCTCCTCAGTTTCTGCCCCCACCTTGCATTTGAAATACAGTGAATGTTCCGGAACAAAATACTTCGTTTCGTTTAGTTTGTTGTTGGCTGACTTCAGGCACAAGACTTTTGTATCTTTGACAACTCAAGTGTGAAATGATACACATTTCAACTTGTGTCGCGATGGGAAGAAGAATGCAGATTAAACACGTAGCACAGTACTAAAAAAAGTTAAGTTCGTTTGGGAAAATATTCAGTTCGATCACCATAACATTTCTGACCAAGCCAAGGCAAGCCTGGCAAGACCTGGGGCCAGTTGCACAACACGTTTCTAAACCTTAAAACTGTTCTAAAGAAACAAAATCTCTTCTTAGTCATTTTGATGCATTGCAGAAAAACATACAAAAAAATTGTACTGGCTGGACGGAAAGTCAGACTTAAGCAACTTTATCTTACTTAAATCAGTTTTAGTTTTATAAATTCTAAAATTGTGGTATGCACTTTAAACTGATTATCTAAATACAGTTAAGGCCTTAAAGTGTTTAAAATTAGAAATGTGTTGTGCAACTGGCCCCTGGCCTTCAAATAATATTCTGATAGCATATTCAGGTAAGAGTGTGCAAGCACATGAGTAAGAACACCTTGACTACAACGCCAAGAGAACATATCACCCTTCGTGTGCAACCTTACGGTCAATTATCTTTGTCATCACACTCTGATGATGGAGTTGGGTGTCATCAGAGCCACTTTCGTGCCAGGCTGCGACCTTGTAACTGTGTATCTCGCTAAATGTGAACAAAGCGATTCGTGTAACAATACACCTATTGCGGGGCTCTAGTTTCTTCCACGCAGCTGCCTCGCAAGCCCTCATACTGAATTCAGAGTTTCTAGTGCATGAAGAAAGTGCAGAACGATGAAAGGAATAAACCTTTAAAGTCTTTAAAGTACAAGAGTGTGTACTGCAGGCTATAGTGTGTGTTGACAGTAAAACTTGGGCAAAACCAGCGCACGCAGAAGACTAAAGGGTAAACTGCAAGACTAGAGTTATATGCTCGCAGACTCTAAGAATTATTCTTCGTGCAGTGTTAACCTGTTTCTGGGCTCGATTTCCTCTTGACTCGGTAACCCAGTAACAGACCTGTCCAGCTGATAACCTTTTGTCCTGTGTTCTACAACGCGTGTGCCCACTAGGAACGCGTACGAACTGGTACCCGAAGAGTCCATCACGTGCATGACGGGCGCACGTGTTGCGATTCGCGACAAACAGGCGATTGGTCTGACCGGCCTGTAAGGGAGCTACAGGCTCGTCATGAAATCAGGCCATGCATGATTAATGTGTGCATAGCGAACGAGCACTTACCCAAGAATCAAACAAGAAAATCACGTCACACACACACACACACACACACACACACACACACACACACACACGGTTACTACGAGTACACAAATGTATGGGTGCAATCGAACGAATGACTGGACGGGGATAAACAAGTTGAAAACAAATAATAAAAGTAATTTCTTACCACAATCAGTAAAAGAAAACGTGTCCCCATATGTTACTCCAGTCAGCATTGCCAGCACGACTATAGATCTTGTCCACCACATGTTCCCTAATGTGTCTTGGTGTCCGCAGGTGGGTCGACTGATTGATGCGGGCCTGTTTCTGATGTACTGAGCTTGAATCTGTTTGTATTCTCTCTCTCTCTCGTTCCCTCCCCGCTCTCTTCCCTGCGTCTGTGCCTAACATCAGTCCTGTTGGTGACTGTCCATTAGAGACAGCACACAGCTTGTCAGGGACTCTGGCGCTTCATCAACCAATAGCTAGCTTCGTGTAGCGAAGAGAATCGGATGAATATTACACGCAACCACGCTGAGTCGGAATAGGAGACAGAGACAGACAGACAGAGAAATGACACTTGACACTCATTCATTTTAATGTCCTTGACTTTGTTTGAAATGATGGAGAGAGGGGGGGAAGAAGAGTAGATAAATTCGATGAAATCAAATATTATCCCACATCTATACGGATTGTATGCATTAACTAAGAATACATACTTAGGTAGCATCTCTAAATAATGATGTTATAACCGATGTTAATTGACAACAAATAAAAGAGGTGGCCTGACAAACTTTGCAGGAGAGCACGATTTAAACATGATGTGGCTGTACTCAAAACAATTTCCCTGTGAGAGACGTAAAAAATAGACACCAATAACCAGAATAAGAACACAGAGAGAGAGAGAGAGAGACAACAGGTAGACAGCCAGACAGGCGGAATAATATGAATACTAATGGTCAGGACACTGTGTTCCACAGAAGACTCGTGGAGACGCCGGCTGTCAAGTAATTGCACCGTCCTGCGCTGAGCCAACAACGACAATAGGCCTGTAGCCGATTTGGCTGTTACATGACATTGTTAAGAAATAATTAGCGATACGCAACTTCCGGTTCAGTTGTCGCTTAAATTACGGCACAGGTGGTGGTGGTGGTGGTGGTGGTGGTGGTTTATATAGTACCATATTTGTAACTGAAAACGCACCTCTTCCTTGAGCATTACTCCTAACACAGTCCACACAATGCTCGTCCTTCGTACCCTCCCCCCTTCTGCTCTTGCTAATTTTCTACCATCTTTCTCTACAGAATCACTATATTTTCTATGTTCTGTTAATTGGTGTCTTTTTGTGTTTTCCATCTTTGTTTTCTGTTTGTCGTCAGTACTGTCGTTTATTCTTACGCCCCTCGTGTTCTATCCATTTAGTCCATGTCTCTTCCTTGTTTTAATCGCTGAGCATGCTCTCTTTGATTGTGAATATGCGCTATAGTAGGCTATACAAATCTTCATTTATTATTATTATTATTATTATTATTATTATTATTATTATTATTATTAACAGAACGACTGTGAGCGTGAAAATGAGAAGAGAAGCGTTTCACTTTACAGCTCACTCGTTCTGAAACATCGGTCAATATCACAGTGGCAAACTCCAAGGATGGAGCAATATATCATTATGGGTAAGCAGGTTGGTCCAGGTATATTTTGCGTTGTTGTCAGGATGGTTGATAACGCACTGATTGCTATGATCCAGACAAAAACAACAATCATGTGAGCGTGAAAAAAATACAACTGAATCTTGCAAGGCTCCCTTGGATGAATGAGTTCATCCCCACGGGGAAAGAAAGTAGTGTGTAAAAACGGTAAGAACGTTACTGCTCAGCTATTCAACTTTTAGAACGTGATATATTTAGACAGGATTGTGATATGCAGTGCCTATCATACTTTCTCCATGTTTGGATGTAATCTGAAGCAAATAAAAGTGTTTCCTTGATATAAAGTTTTCTTCGATTTCACGTTTATTTTTGTCGGTCCCGTGAGAAACGTAAAATCGAGGTTAGGTTTACTGTATTATCTATAAGAGCATTTAAATATCATTCAGAATAATTGTTACCAGTATACACTCTGCCTGTGTGTGTGTGTGTGTGTGTGTGTGTGTGTGTGTGTGTGTGTGTGTGTGTGTGTTTCAACATTCAAACACATTCTTATTACGACTAGTTTGATGCGCGTGCAAATTAAGAGCGGTTCAGTCGTTTTTGCCTTCTCCATACCGGATTCATGCATATTACAAAAGCGCCATCAAAGAAAACCCTTCATCAGATTTACCACAATTCCTCTTGTGACCAGTACTCCGTCATGTCACCACAATCGTCATTTCTTGCAGTGACGTAAAACCGCATAGTCTAATGACGTCAGCTCACAAGTTACGACTCTTCTTCCGGCCATAGCACGGCAACTGCATGTCAGACGACTGTCAGCACTAACAGAAGCTAACTCACGTTTCGTCTTGCAACTCGTAGGGAAGCGAGGTCGCAGTGGCGAAATCCAAGGTAATAGTCTAGACGGTTTTGTTTTTTTTTATGAGGTTGATGAAGGCAAATGCCAGAAGGACAATGCTCATCTTGTCGTTTTCCTTAGCGAATGAGCACAGCCCATGATATCTCGAGACACGTCGTTCGTCCCTGCAGCAAATCACCTAGCTACCAAAAAAAAAAAAAAAAAAAAAAAACCAGAGAAAGAGAGAGAAACGTGTGTGTTGCAGGGCAGGGGCGGTAGAGGAGGCTTCTGGCCGTTTCTACATGTTTGTCGTCTAATGGGACTAAAAGCGAATGGAAAACGTGCCTTGGCGGAGACAACGAGCCTTTAGGAGAACAAAGGTGGCGGACAACTTCACGAAGTTCCGCATGTAACACTGAAGTATCAGGCCAGAGGGAGAAAACATGTGACCACCCTCTCCAAGAAGACAGTGAAAAGAAAAGGTAGAGTGGGGGCGGGGATGGCGACTGATCACATATTTGACTTGCTTCATGCTTCTAATCGAATAAAATTAACAAGTTTCTATGTATGTATGAATGAATGATGTTCAGAACTGTTTTTTCGTCAACGCCATATCACTACTTCTTATTCATGTACGGGAGTATTTCCGAAACGTAAAGGCCAGCACGAGTGCAACAATTTTTTTTCTTTATGATTGGGTTAAATTCATTTAAAAATGATAATTCCCGAAATATCAGTACATAATTATGTTTAATTTTCCAAACAAAATTCAAAACAGGAGAGAATAACGCAGGATAGAGAGGATTGGAGGTGAAGTGAGGGACCGGCTTGAGAAGGAAAGTCAACGTGTGTAGGGAGGATGTGAGATGGGTGTACGAGAGGGAGAGTCAAGGCAGCTGCAGCTGTTTGTAATCACCCCTTTATAATTTCTGGAAATTAATCGGTGACTACAGTGCTGGCATGCTTCTACAGATCAGTGATTTTATTTCAGGTTACAATATGCAAAATTTAATTCTCTTAGTTTATATATGTCTAGTCAGCTTATTAAGCGTAATAGGTGCTTCTTTTTTATATAAAGAAATGCTTCATAGTTATAAATACTTCTAAATAATAAAATCTCCGTCTATAATCAAATCATTGCTTGAAGCCGTCACCACCGCTACACCACGCCCTTCACCATCATAGAGACATGTGATTGACGTCCTTGGTATCACGTGTCTGACAAAAACGTTGGTATTTCCGTACTTAGTTGGTAAATACAATGTTTACTTGAGTAAGTGTGATGTTTACGATTTTTCGAATTAAAACATGCTCAGACTGAATTCCAACCTCATTATGCGTTCCTCTCTTGTTTCTAAACAATTTTATTTTGATTTCCCCAAAACGATCACGTTGTCTACTATTCACTGTCCTTGGCACAATATTGGGAGAAGCAAAAATAGACAAAGTGCTATTAAAGATACTTCCTGGCAGAGTGCTGCTTTAAATATCTCTGGTTTCCAGATCACGTACTTTACATGCTTCAATTTCAAGCGTGTGGTGGTAGGATGAGGGGGGGGGGAGAGATGAAACATGTTCCTTCTTCCTGTTGACTGGTTTGCTGCTCTTTGTGAGTCACCAGCGAGCTAATCTCTCTCCATCATTCTCTCTCTCTATATATATATACCTCTGCTTTATCACAAAATTCGTTTTCGAACGAAAACTATCAATTTTCATTTGCGAAATGACTTTTTTAACCCTGCCTTTATTCTGACATCCCTAAAATTGTGTACGCCATAGAACGTACTTCTTTCGTGTTACTAACATCAAAGAGATATGCCTAATCTTTTCTCTATGAACGCAATAGTTCTCAACACTCAAAAAAAAAAAAAAAAAGTGTCGGTCTCAGCAAAACTGCTTCAGCCTTATTGTCGACAAATAGCACTGTTGAAACACAATGGAAATAATCTGAATTCGATAAACAAAAGACGTTGTCAAAATATATATATATATATATATTTTGCACAACGTATATCTGTAATAGGACGCACATACACTTACCTTGCATACACACGACGCATATTACACACATACACCACGCTCGACGAGCCCCCAGTAGGTGGGGATGAAGGTGAAGAGATTTCTGGTTGATTTATGGAAGATGAAGAACTTGCTGCTCTCTTTTCTAACTGGCCATGGAACCGTCTCGTTTCTTCTTCTTTTTACGTCATTCTTTTCCCAAAATTACGACAAACAAATGACGCACACAAGACGTCAAACACGACACCATTCACACACGAAACAATACAAGACCTACCCCTAACCTATTACAATATCCGATTATATTTTCACCATTTCCTCAAGTTTTTACAGCAATACTGTATACTGACGAACAAAGCCCTTTTTAGGGGGGGGGGGTTGTGGGGGGTGTTACACATCGATAATACTTTTCTTGTTGGACTCTGAACATTCACAACTAAAATTTGGATCTATAAATCCCTAATATCGCTCGGCACGAAAAAATACCCAGTAGTAAAAAAAACAACAACAGAAGCCTAAAGTGCGTTTTATCAGGCAAAAGTTGTTCTGTATCGGAGAAAAAGTCAGTGGTCTTATATTGCAAGGGATATCTTGCGGACTGTGGCCTCCGTTTTAGAATCTCAGCCACGATTCGTGAAACCAAGTCAACTGCACAGATAATGCGGAAGAGAGAAGAAGGAGCTTAACTATAAAGAAAGAGAGAGAAACTTGCGGTCGTTAAAGATAAGGGGAGATAAGACACTTCAGAGACAGGTGAGCCACTGACCACTTTTAGTCCAGCAACTCCGTGAAGACAGCACCTTCCACGTCATGGAACCCCGCACGCTGGGACCGATCACGTACCTCCTGTTTACCAGCCTGTCCGCTGTGACGTGGGCCACCGTTGACCACCTCATCCTCCATGACTGCAGTAGGTGTTACTACCGAGATCAGTTGTAAGATTTCAATGGTAGGGTCTAGGCCATCGATGAATTCGAAATTGAGCGCCATTAGTTGAGTAGTGTGTTGTGCATGGAGATTATGGAAGAGTGCGTGACTCTGTGTGTGTGTGTGGGGGGGGAGGTAGGGGCGCGCATGTTATGTGTCCCTGTGTGTGAAAACGGCTTTGTATCTATGTACATGTGCTTATATGTCTAAAGTGGAGACCGTGGAGATCTGCGTAGCTCGGGGTGTGTTGTGTGCGTGCGGATGTGCGTGTGTGAGCGCGTTAGTATTTATATTATGGTATAGTTATATCATGTAAATTTATCTAAAGTGGGGGTAGGAAACATCCGGCTCGCCAATGCAATCACAGATTTTACATAGAAATCTTTAAGTATTTTTCGTCGCAACGTTAATGTATATTAAGTGAAGAATAATAATAGTAATAACGTAAATTTTGAGGGACAAGCAAGGGACGTTGGTTACGGGATAGAGAGAACACATAGGAGTACATGGCGGAATAGCTACGTATCTTTTTCGTCGTCTGTCTGCGCCTACGTGGACGATTTTGGAGCTTTGTGCATGCATGTGACCTTCACTCCATGACAAGGGAAGACCACTTCCAGTTTGTTGTTGGCTGTTGATATGGGTAGCGTTCTTCGACCATGTTTGGGTTTGTTTGTGTGTGTGTGTGTGTGCAAGCATGTCTGTGTGTAGACACTTTGTAAATTCCGTGAACTCCTCCAGCAGGAGGAGGTACGTGTGTACTTAAATGGTCATGATTATTATTGTTACTGTTAACCACAAGCAGAAAATTGTGCATTAGAAAAAAAAAAGATTTTGTCTCCTCTGTGAACTTTAACTATAACATATATTTCGCTATGTTTTTCATAGTGGTGTAACAATTTTCACGAAGCTAATTACGAAAAGGGGATTGTGTTGACTCGGAGGACAGAAATGCCAGGCAGGCTGGGATTGTACACGTTGCAAAGATGTTATTAATACACAGCTTGACCAAACAGACCAGGTTCATTTTTTTCGTACAGCCCGCGAATGATGTTATAAATATCAAAATGTCCCCTGAAGTAAAAAAAGGTTCCCCACCCCTGATCTAAAGTGTATCCTATCGTTTGTCCGTTCCTTCGTTTGTTGTCAACGTCTCGTTCTTGTCTGAAGCGCCCAGAGCACGCTCCTTACGAGGCTGAATATGCGCTATACAAATCATTCTTTTTTTTATTATTGTCTAGTAGAGTGAAAGGGTACATTTTCCCTTCATGTGAATAAACGCTAAATAAATAGTGTGCATGTAAAGTAACATTTACACGCACTTGAGCTTTAACTGACGAACAAGGCAGACATGCGGATCAGAAAGATAATTCATTTTTATATGTCCAGTGCAAAATACGACTCGGGAATACGGACGACTGGTCTCCCTTACACTAGACCCCTATCCACCTCGGCTACCCGGCAAGGTGACTGTCTCGGCCACAATCCAGCTTGACAAACCAGTGGATGGACATGTCAGAATGGACCTGCAGATCGTGAAGAAGCTAGGCTTCCTGGGATATGCCCTGCAGATTCCATGCATTGGTAATGTCGGCACTTGGTACGTTCCTCCCGCAGCTGCTCTCGTTTGTCTTGTGTCGGAGTCATTACACAGACGTCGTCTTGCTAATGGTGATCAACCCGCTGTTTCGAACAATGCGATCTTAGTGGACTGTCCTGCGGACAACACACTAACAGTCTACTGTCTGCATACATGTCCGAGATATTATCTCCGACAATTTACGCCTTGATTCATAAAAAAAATGTTTTTTCTTTTCCCCGTGCAGCAACTACACCGATGTCTGCGCTATGCTGAGAGGCGAAAAACCTACAAAACCTCCAACCACTACCACTGCCACTACCGCCACCAAGGCACGCACCGTGGCTACCTTGGCTTCCAATGAGGGATACTCTCAGGATCTTAGTTCCACGGAGACCTCCACCATCTCGACAAGCTCCGCCGAAGGTGAGGCCTCGGAAACGATCATTCGAGCGTGGGTGACGACACCCTCATTGTCGGGTGTTGACACCTTAGCCACGCCTGGCACCGAACGTGTCATCGACGTCGATGGTGTTGAGACGACCGCAGGATCGTTCACAGATGATGAAGCTGACAAGGGAGACGCGTTACCTAGCGACGGTGTCGCTGTCGTTGATGTAGACGGTACCCAAATGACGTCACAGCCCTCTGATGCAGCAGCCACCAGTGTCACCACGGAAGCAACCTCCTCGTTAAACGCGACCCCTGGCGGTAGCCTAGTGACCGAGACTGAGGGGAGGTCTGAAGAGGTTTTCTCTACAGCTCAACCGGCGCTGACTGTTGACGAGAGCACTTTTGGGTCAGCCATTGAAATCGATGCCACAACCCAGCAGCCGTGCCCAGACATCATGGTAACAAATAATTTACCCTGCGCATGTCCCTTTAAGCCTGGGTCCTACACGCTTCCTCCGACAAGCTTCAACATCCCCGATCTTGGCATATTGTCGTCCCTTGCCAGAGTAAGTGATGTCATTTTTGCCATTTACAAAAGAGGAAGCAAGGGAGTGCAGGTCGAGAACTGTCTATGCAACGGTTTCGTTTCTTTATTAGAAACGCTCGTGATACACTAATATAGATTACCGATCAAAGATCAAATAGACATTTTAACAGAGCGCGTAACAGTACATAGAAAATGTTTCTTTTTTCAGTATCCTTTTTTGTATCCGTTTATCTCCTTTTATTATTAAAACTTTCACGTAATTTCAGAAAGGTTTGGGCCATATATACCAGATGTTTTCAAACTGTGGTACGCGTACCACTACTAGTATGAAGGTATGACGGGTGTACGCGAGCACCATGCGCCGCGTATATATATATTACGAGGGCTGTATGTTCACGATCATTGCTGCGGGTGGAGTCATGCATATGGAATGTCTTAGCGTCATGATATTAAGGCATTAAGCGGGCGCAAAGAATATTGGGAACCAGACTCTTGTAATCCTGATTGACAGCACTCTGCATATTTACTCCGTTTACCCGCGGGTAGGTGCGTGGGGTCTGTGGGTGTTGTGACCACGGGTCACCAACAGTTAAAAGTTTGTCAGACGCGGAGACAAGTCTACATATTTATACACATAACAAGATGGATAATATACACGTTGAATGCAAGATATTTGTATCATGATATATTAACAATTAACTAACTACTGACTAAATCATAAATACCGACGAGCCTAAGACTAAGTCTTTGACTAGTATACATATTCGCAGTGGGTAGGGTTCTGAGGTGGTACTCGGTCAAATCGAATTTTCGAAAGTGGTACTCGTCTGGGAAAGTTTGAAAACCTCTGATTTATAGGACCCACTTGAATGTATGGAATAAAAGATCTCCCATGCTATCAATACGCTAAGGAACAGAGCCCTAATGTGCCCGTTTCTGCAATGGAAGGGAGATAACAAATGCAAGGCGCGTTTGTTCCTCGAGTAAACCTGTCTATAGTGCTAGTGGTACCTCCTTGCATTGCAGGGTGACTACCGCGTAAGACTTCGCTTCTTCGACATGGACACAGGGGAGATGCTAGCCTGCCAGCAGGTGGAAACGACCATTGGCAACCCGTGCTCCGGTACGGACTGCATCGTGGGTTAAAGGTGTAGAACGTTAAAGACCTCGTTACTGTATGGAATGGAAGGTCTCAGGGTCAGAGGAGTTCTCGTTTTCCCTCGTTCGTCAGATCTTTCGTCTTTACGTTATTTGTAGCATATGGTAGTAAATGTTAAAAAAAAAAAAAAAAAAAAAAAAACAGTCGCCTGTCGTTTGGCGGGTTCTTGGGTTGTTCGTGCGATCGTTTGAGAACGAATGACAAATGTGGATGTCAGCGGCTGGATATGTACGTGCTTCTGATGTGTCAGCACTTCCACGTGCTTGAAAGGATGGAGAGATGGACAAGTTATCTTTTCCTTGAGACTGACACTACTTTTACAAGGCCTCAGAGTCACAACTATTATATCTGAAAAACATGAAAAGGTAAAACCTCCCCCCCCCAAAAAAAAAACACCAAACTAATGACGAAGATTATCAAATGTACATTATCCGGAGAACGAACGTGTTGGCGTTTAACTCGAGTTTCAATGCAAAATGTCGACCATGACGTCACCTTTTCTGTACTGATCATGACATGACCGGTGAGGTATGTCCTTGTAAGAATGCTGACGGAAGAAACCGATGGCAGTCTGAAGGCACAGTCGAGAACGATCATATAACGCAGTCGCAGGTGATGCTAGACATAGAACGGCGTCTTGGTTTGTAAGGGTAGAGAGTATCAAGTGGTCGAGCGTCTGACCCAAAATGGCTCGCAACAAGGGAAACAATCACTGAGAGGATCGAGTAACTAACGCTGTCAAATAGTCTCCCATTAAGTATGGGCACACTATATGCAGTACCGTTGAAAAGCCGGTGCGCAACTGTACAAGTTCATGCCTATCGACATTACTATACACTTCTTGTAGTATCAAACTTACCACCCTTCACGACCTATTTATATATACATATTTTATTTTTGTACGTAAAGACAGATGTACAAACCAGGAGAGAAAACTGGAGATCTCCGGACTATGCTATTTAGATTACGTCCGTGCTAACGTTCCTAAGTAACACCGCGCAGAAGACAACCTCAGTCGCAGTGATATGTAAACTTCACAAATCTGGATGAAATTCTTTAACATGGCGTATGCATTCAAAAATGTTACACTACCATTACTTGAATTTGCAACTGTTTTCATATATTCATATAAACTATGCAAGTACACAAAACTTGATACATTTGTCACTCTCTAGGATATACACATCAAAACGAGTTAGTACATGTACACCTAATTCCCAGTATGATGGGTGTCACCTTTACATGACATTTAATGTGAAACGTGTTAGAAAAGGCTTGCACAACCAGGTAAGCATGATTTTGACAGACCGATGTACACCATCACGCTGTCGCTAATGGGAGAATTCCATAGTTGGTGGAAGCAGATTCTATTGCTCACACGCTGTTTGCATTTGTATTAGCTCTCACGGTAAAAGAAACGCATAGCTTAAATCCATTCCTGCCCCTTCCCCAGCTCTATCTTGATTGTCTCCCTTTTCACCTGAGTTGACGGTTGTCGGTGGGAGTAATTTTGAGAATGTACTTTGCTGCCTGTAATTTCTTGCCGGATCTAACCATACTCATTACAAGTATTAAAGACAGCAGAGCTCCCACTGAATTAAAATCCCTGGTTGGGTCGGTCTAAATAACTGCCAAAGTACTGAAAAATAAACGTTAAACTGTTAAAGTCACAAATAACGTAAAACTGAAAATTGAGACAGTAAGCATAATAATAACAACAGCATTAAAAATAGGAAACAACGCAGTCTCCTTACATTGAAACCTTTGCAAATTCAACTTCGATGAAATAAGACGGAAACTGCATTCTTGTATATTTCCTAACACGCACACTAAATTTTCCTTTTTTTCACAAAAATACATGATTTTTGTGAAGCAGTGTACACTTATCGGAAGAGTTTTACTCTTCGCCTGTACACTCGAAACATTAGTTGCCAGCGACAAATGGTGAAACTCTCGTACCGCTAAATTTAAGTGATAAGAACGTATACAATCCTTACATGTAGCCACTATAAGCAGCGATGGATATGAAAATATTCATAAGCGTATTTGGAACTAGAGTCCCCATTGTCCATGTCTGTTGTGTGTGTGTGTGTGTGTGTTTTGTTGTTGCTGTTTTTTTTTGTTTGTTTTTTGCATGCATCTTCCAACGATCACCTGTTTCAATCTTCGTGTTCTTATTGTTTTGTCGTTTAGCATTCTCTTTTCGTTCAGTTTGAGACATACTAACCACAAACACCAATTGAGAACATTGAAAACATGTTACATGTTAGTGATCCTAGCACTCATTATTTATCATGTTTCCTTATCCTAAGGCTTTTTTTTACATATCCACAAGTTTCGGTGTTTGATTTTATATATAAGACTAGAAAATACTCAATCTTTTTCTAAATACACACAGAACTAGGCTGTAAAGCTAATAATCAATGACAATGAAATGTTAAATGTTAGCTGTCTCCTTCAAGGCAAAATGGCTTTTGCAGCGCCCTTCGCTTTCTAATCTCGTCCAGTTCTTCCTGCTGCTTTCTCAGCTGCTCTTTCAGCTTTCGAATGCGGTCATTAGCAGAACTGGAGGACACCGAGGAAGTCGTTTTAGGACTTTGGGCAGAATACGATGCTGAAAATGTTGATGATGCTGATGATGATGGATGTGTATCTGCTGCCACGTCCTTACCAGTGGCGCTCACAATTCGCACTCGAAGTCTGGACGCTGACTTCTGGTGCAGTGCTGCGGACAGTTCCGTGACGAGACTGGCAGTGTCCGGGCTGCTGCCAGATCTCAAGGGAGAAACAGGGGTCAGAACAGGAGGTTCGTCGAACAGAAAATCGTCAGTCTCCGCCTCGTCCCTCGCCACAGCCTCGTCGCCAGTCTCTAGCTCCGGCAACTGCGCTTCAACCTCGCTGCCCCAAGGGGGCTCCATCCGCGTCTTCTCCGTCCTCGCGGCGCCCTGCCCGCTGGTCTGCGACGACCTGACGTCATCAGCCACGCAGGCTGGTGGCGGCTCCTTCGTTGACGTAGCAATGGGCGGGTCGTCACCAGGGTAACCGGACGTGACAGGTTCGCACTTGATAACGACACCTGGCGGCAAAGGGTAGCGCTTTTCAAGGCGGGCCCTCTTGGCGCGTCGCTCGGAATCCCCATTACTTTCTGTGCTGCGACGCTTAGCCGCCGGCTCCCGCTCAGCATCCTCGACAGTGTCAGTGCAGGTCGTGGTACTCGAGAGTTCGCCCATGACCGCCGCTTGGGTTTCCCTAACCTTGCCTTCACCCTCACTTTCGTCCGCTGGCCTCTCCTCGGCCTTGCAGCCAGAGGTCATCTTGCTGCCTGAGCTGAATAACGTGTACTTGGGCCGCGGTTGCGGTCCATTCTCGGGCTTCCCGCACTTGACAAGGCGCAGTCCAGCCGGCAGATTAGCGTTAAGCAGCTGCGACGGCACTGTCTGCGAGCTTGCGCTTGCGCTCGCTGCTTTGGGAAACACCACGGTGACGACTTTGACCTTAGAGCCACTGCTGCTGGAGTCCGGCTGCACGGAAGATCCAGAAACGACTGGCTCCATGTTTAAACTGGGGATAGTAGCACTTGACACCTCGCCCGCATTCGAGCGACCCACCAAGTTTGAGGAGGCTACTGGGTGTGATGATGTGGTGACTGAGGGCGCTGAAGATGGGATGGCTTTTAATAAGGACTTGCCTGTCACAACGCTTGTGGCCGTGGAACTGACGGGAAACACAATTTTAATCTTAGACTTTGGAGACTTAAAAGAGCTGCTGGGAATGGTCACGAATGGTCCTTTGCTTCCTGGCTTGACGGTCGGCGTCACCAAAGTCCGCAAAGGTGGACATTTAGCGGGGCCAGACGGGCTTGGTTCGATCGACGAAACATTCGCATCACAGGGTGATGATGATGGCATTGTCTTGAGGTCAGAGAGCTTCCCTGCCGATGGTAACTGTGGTACTGACGTCAACACTGGTTTAGAGAATGTTAAAATGGTCGGGACGGCCGTGGACGTCATGCTGGACCCAGGAACTAGGCCTGGCGTCATCCTAGATGGAGCTGCGTGAAAGGTCTGGGATAAAGATTCGTTTACAGCAGCCGACATCAGTATGGCCGCTGAGGACGTTTGCGACGTGGACTGGCCTTTAGATGCAATAGGCTGCAAAGCTACACAGGAAGTGGGTGAGATCGAACTGGTGACCGAGCAAGTCGCGGTGGTCAAGGCCGAGGACATGGATGTGACCCCTGCAGAAGAAGTAAAACAAGGCGTCTTCAACGTCGGGACGACTGCAGTCGCTGTCATCGGTTTCATTTGCAAGCCTGATGCAGGTGGTGCCGCAGCTGTCATGACAACCGTCGGCTTTTGCGAAGTGGTTAAAATGGCTGGCGATGTTTTCCCTATCTTGCTACCTTGCAAAAACGACAGCAGGGACGCTGGGGTCTGTAACAAAGGAACAGTCTTCGACATTGCCTTTGGCTGCGTCACCGTTGCTGCAGCACTAGGAACTGTCTGAAAAGACCCGGGTATCAACAAGGTCTGAAGTCCAGCGGGCTTGGATGTGGAAGACGAGTTCACGAGAGAAGGCCCTGATGCAGCTACAGTGGAAGCCGACGTCGTAATGATGAAGGTGAGGACGCACGAAGTTGGCGGTACTGACGGCGCGGTACCGCTCGAGGCTGACGTCACAGCAGGGGCCACCGCTGCCGCTGTGGGACCCATCCCAGGCGCCGACAGAAGCTGAACGCAAGTGACGCCAGGAGCGGCCGCTAAGGCAGACGAATTACCCATCAGAGGCGACGAGGAGGTGTTGACCTCTTTCCTTGCCAAGAAGACCAGCTTCTTCTCCTGCTCGGACATGGCAACGTTGCCCTTACTGACGAGCTTCGCCAAATTCTTGACTGCGGCACTTGCTGCCTGCCTAGCCGTAGCAGACAAGGTGGTTGGTGTCCTTACAGGGGCTGGTGCCCGCTTAATGCACTTTGACTTCTTCACGTCTGAAACGTCATTTTTAATCACGCCCCTCTTGTCGTTGTCGGAAGCGTCATCTGAACCATTCACGAAAGTCACGGTAGTGCTTTTGGACTTTCCATTGGGTCTTTGCCGGACGGTAGGTGCGTGTGTGACATCAGATATGACGGCCACTTGCGTCGAAACGGTCGGCACCACCGCACCAGCAACACTCTTTATATCAGCCCACCGTCGCTTGCCCGAGGAATTTGGGCTGGCATTTTGACCAGCTTTGCTTGCAGCTAGACCAGCATGCTCTGCGCCACCCTTTCTGTGCATAATCGTCTTGCCAGATGACCCTTCTTCCGATGTGCCTTCCTCACTCTGGCCTCCCCCCGCGTCCCTTTTATATCGACTCATCTTTGACGGCCTGCACTTGATCAGGCTTAACATGCACAGATACTTTAACGTCCGCTTGCGACAGTGGTCTGAGCACCTTGACCTCAAACGCGGCTGACCTTTTTCGTCAATGTTCTGCTTCGATCGGCGCTCCAACACGACGAAGGACGATCCACACAGGTCCAACAGCTCTTCCTGAGACAGCTCTTCCTGACAAAATGGCTCGCTCTCTGGTTCGTCTATCACTTCCACCTTCACTTCCGCGTCTTTCACTTCGTTCAGAGGAGCTGCCGCTGGATCTGCAGACGACAAGGAGAACACTGAGTCGATCTTGAAGGGAAAGGTCACTGGCAGGTCGTCTGCCGAGTCACTGTCGTCCCCCGCGGGATGACGATGGAACACTTTCTCCTTCTTGATAACCGGCTCCTCTTTGATCTTCGGGAACTTCTTGCACTTTTTCAGGGCTCCGGACAGTAAGGCGGCCGCTGCAGGAGGTTTTACCACCCTGTTGGCTCTTCTTGACGTGATGGGCTTCTCCAACTGAACCAGGCGCGGGCTCCTGGCCGCTGACCAGCGACGCGGAGTGCGTTGCGTGCTGGCGGTGATGGTCGACACGTTGATCAGGTAGCTACTCTTTTTGTCCGAGATTAAGGCATTCCCAGCACTTCCAGCTTCAGCACTCCCGCTTGGTGATACTGCCTTGACACCTGTTGTCTCGATCTTGGTGAGATGTAAGCTGCTCGGTAGTAACGAAATAGCCTTGCCTGGAACTTTCGTTGCCTGAGACACACTTTTTTCTTGGCCTCCCAGCAAAGATCGGCCGTTGCTCGCAACGGAGGAGACCAGTCTGTTGTCTTTATGGTTCACGAGAAAGACTTTCATGGGTATTTTAGAGGACGAGCTGTCTGTTTTGGTGGCCTTACTAACAGCTTTCGACTGAGATGCATCCCCAGGCTGATTGGCGGGTGCCTGAAGCAAGTACACGCGACCCGGGTCCGAGTCGCAAGACATTAACAACTGCCACTGACCATCGGGGGTTTGCCTGGTGAAGAAGCGCTGCTGACCCTTCGCAGGATCTCCAGTGTTTGTAGTTTGTCCGGGAGCAGTGCCACCTGCTGTTATTAAGCGGAGGCCGCCGGAAGACAGCAACTGCAGCTTGGCCGTAGTGCCCCTGAAAAATTTTTATTATTATTATTATTGGTGATGTTGTCGTTGTAGTCTTTTTGTTTTTAATATACACACTATTTCTTAATAAAGATGTCTTTGGAGAGAATTTCAATGGCTACTGAAATTCTAGTTCAAAAAAAAAAAAGACATACACAATTAAGTCGATCAATTTTTGTTTGTTTGTTTTTTAAGATACGAGTCGATATTTTCACGTTCTGCAATATCATGGTACGCCCCGATGACTATCAATAGCGCCAACCTTGCAGTGCACAAGCACACCGCTGGTATTTTTACTATACTAATTTTCAACCTTGCCAAATTACTGCGGATATATAAAGACCTCTCCCTCTGTACATCATAGCTGTAATTATTCTCGTCTACAAACGTGTCATAAGATTTGGAAGATTTTGAATAAGTTGGACACAAACGTTCACCACGACAAACAAATATCTTGCTTAACTGTAATAATAATGTACAGTTTAACTATAAATTGCAAGGTCACGTCTCCATTAAATAACATTTGCAAATTATTTCGGTCTATTGCCCCTCAACCGAGAAGTACAGGCAACCTTCTGGTCAGGGTCAGTCTACTACGATCATTAGAAAACGAAATATTTCCCTCACTTGTGTGTGTGTATATATATATATATATACACACATATATTGCTATAAAAAAATGTACCCTCCCCTCACAGCTCCAAATACCAAAGGATTATCCGACAATCACTACACTCATTTCCTATGCCAGTTCTGCTGTCTTTTTTTTTTTGTCCCTTTTGTTTGTTTCGTTTTGTTATGAGACAATCTTTTAAGCTCTCATTTTAGTCGCAAAGAAGCTGCACATATATTTTATATCAGAAGATTTTGTGCTGAAAAAATAAAAAAAAATTAAAATTTTCGTCAACCAGTTTACACACCATTTCCATACGAAAGAATAATTTTAAATGATTGTAATAATTAATTAGAACAATTACATGACTGCATCTAAGCAAGTGTAGTCAAGTTAAATATTCATTTTTAAGTCACGTTTTGCATTAGCCGTTTATTTTAGAAGCCTTCTGGTTTTTTTATGCTGTCTTTCCTCATATGTTGCTATGACAAAATACATAAACGCTACACATTATCACAGTGGAACACCAGCAATGAGTAAATGTTAGGATGTAGTTATGTGAACACACGCACGCACACGTAAGCATAATAACAGCCACAACATCCCGAGACATCACGACAGAAATTTACACAGCTATCGCTCGCAAACACTTACCCTTTCTTCTCCTGTGTGCTGACCTCGTTGACTGCCTGAGTTCTCGCCCCCAGCACGGCCCCTTTCTTACTCGCTTCACGCGTCACGGCATCCGCCATTTTGTGATATTCAGTCGCTACACACAAGCACGTGACTTAATATCAGTGGGTTGAAATGAAGTAGGCCCAACAGCACCGTAAGCCAGTCGTATGCATCAGCCTTCGGTATTGTGGTACAGTTTGCAAGCACACTCAAGCGAACACACACGCGCGATCGCATTCATCCATACAGGCGCATCATTTGCACACATATCGACACACTGTAGTATCAGAATTTTACGCCACTCTCTAGTGTTTGTACGCATGCCCATAAACAGACAATTCTTTTTCTAAACAGGCATTTGACGTGATTACTCTCAGTCTACTGTTGTTTAGCTTGTCAAAATTATGTGCTCATACAGTTGAAAACATGTCGATACTTCCTTATACTTGGCCACATAACAATACATATTGTCTAAGATTATTATCATTTGTTTACACGATAAGAAGTCTTCGAGAATCCTATACGGAAACTATAAGAATCGCAGACGCAAATTTTACTTTAAGCAAACCTTGTTATTATCATGCAAACTAAAAGAATGGAAACCAATTACAGTTTGACACTGCGTGTAACAAGAATACCTTCCATTTGCAAGATGGCGTTGTTTCACCGCCAGTGCAAGGACTGGATGACGTATGCTTCCGTTCTAACATCGAACTAAGGGTTGTAACTCTGTCGATAAACTGCTAAAGGCGACTATCAGTCCCATGTGACTTTATCGCGTTTGCACTTTCAAGATGTATAAAGTGTTATATAAATACATAGACATTATCACACTAAATAGCAATTAAACAAAGAAAGGTTCATGGAATAAGTGCTCGAACTTTCTTTCAGCTTCAATGAACTTCATGTTGACATTATCATTTCTGAGCCATTCCCTACGTCACTGTGTTACTACGCGGTACAGTAAGACTATATTTTTTTCATCTTCCTATAGCAACACATTTCGCATATTCTTACCTGATTTTCTATAATTCAAAACTCTTCAAAGCACAGCATTCGGCATAATATTTGACAAACCGTAACGCTCTCTGACCGAGGAAGTCTAATCCGCGATAAAAACAGCCGGAAATACGATAAGACCTTGACCCTACCTCCTGCTAAGGGACACAACTCCAACACATTGTTTCGTTTCACATGTGGATTTCGACAGCGTAGTTCCTGTAGACGGTTATTCATTCTTTCCTGGTAAACGTGACTGAATGTAAATATTATTATATTTTAAGTTTCGTCAGCAATGCAGTTATAATCCATCAAAGCAGCGGAGTCACAAATTAACGACTGCTAGAGGGGTTGGCAAATCGAGCGCACCGCATGCGTCGACGATCGGCTACTCGGCACGGTGTCACGTGACAAATGTTGATACGCCGACTGCTAGGCAAGTAGAAACTTCACAGCTGCGCAGCAGAAAGCCTTCCCGGAACGACGTCGAGCGTACCGTAAAGCTGGGGCGTGATTTTTTTTAAAAACCAAATCGTGAGTTGGAGCACGCAAAGAACAGAAATTCGTTTAAGGCTGCGAATATTGCAGTTTGAGCACTGCTCGGACTAGCTTGTGTCTCGGATGCTTTCGACGTTGGCTGGCTGTCAGCAAGCGCGCACGTTTGAGTGTGCGAGACGAAAGAATGCTGTTACTCGGTCGGCATGCAAAACGGATAAAGTAACATAGGACCTAATCAGAGGAAATTAAAGTTACTTTAGGTGCTTTATCTACAGGCGAGGAAATGACTACCTAAAGTAATCTGCAAGCACGCAGGAAAGTTCGTTGAATTGTATCAGGAATACTTTTTTTTGTTTTGTTTTGTTTTGAATTCTTGTAACTATTGTAATTGTTTTATTATTACTGTTGTTGTTGTTGTTGAAGTCTGATTTTGTGTTTTTGTTGATTTTGAAATGAATCTCTCGGTAATCGTTTTTTATGAAGCATATATAACCACTTTGTGTTTGTCTTTATTCTCAAACAACGTTCAGTCACTCGATCTCAACCATTCCAATACCCCCATGTTTGTCAATATTGCAAACCAGCCACAAAAACCCGGATGTATTTGTGCAAACTGGAGACTTATTACTTTTGTGGTCCATCTCAAAATCCAACAAAAGCGTTTGGAAGTCCCCGGTTGGTACAGTTAGCATACCATGCCTTGACCCTTCTAACCTAGCCCTAACCGTAAACCAACCTCATTAATATACTACTCCTAACCTAACCTAACCCAAACCAATTTCCCAACGATTTTGTCCCCGACCCCACCCCCCAACCAACAAAGCTGACAGGGTCAAGACTCCATGACATTTTTCAAAATTTTCATGCATTTCAGTTTCGCATTTTACGTTAGGGCCGTGGAGTGTATGCATATTTTATTCCCTCTGAGAACCTTGCAATAAAGGCATTTTAGCTCTTTCTTCAAGCCTACGAGGTTCAAAGGCCAGACACTCAAAAAGTCACTTTTATTGTTTCAGCCTTTTTCACTACGACAGAGATGCTGCAGTGGGATACGGCTAATTAATATTAATAATTAATAATGATGATTTCTATAGCACCTTTCTCCACCATTAAGGTGAACTCAAAGTGCTCTACCGAAAGAACACCACACATACATGATAAATGCAAGCGGCGTACAGTCGTCGATTCTGGAATCGAGAACGTATGAGGACAAGTGTATTCCTATTTTTTAGTCTGACCATGATAACTTACACATTGAAAACATCGCTACTATTTTCATATGAGGCCACCCACCAATGACATGGACGTGCTTACAGTCGCATGGGGTTAGCTAAACTGGAATCGTGGTTGAATATGCTTTTATGTGACCAACTGACACAACTTGTATAAATCTTGCATATATATATATATATTTCTTTAGAATATTGTTTTTGAGAGTTCTGTCCCTTTGCCTAGTAGACTGAGGGGATCGGGTCTCTTCGATTTTGTTTCTGTGTTGTGGTCATGCATCGATTTGGATAAAAGTTTGACCTTCATGTTTACATGTGCTTTCGCTGCGTTTTCTCCCCTCTTCTGTTTTGCAGCTGGTTTGTAAATGATGTGATTATAAGTGTGAACTATTTGGATCTATTGGCTGATTCCACTCCGTCGTGCTTCACTCGCTTCGCCAGCAACCGTGCGTTGCAGTAAACAAAACGAAGTGACGATCAACTTTTTGCTGTTTCATATAACATTTTTTAATATTCTCAAGATTTCTTAATATAATTATATTGTAATTCACTATTCTCCTGATGTCACTAACCCTTATTCTCTGGGGTCGCTACAGTTAAATCTGCAGTAATCACCCTTAACCTCCGGAACACAGCGAGTGTTCTCATTATTCTTCGTTCTACATCTTTGTGACCATTTCGTGGATCTTGTTCAGTGCAGTGAGTTTGTTGAGATACTGCGCTATTTAAATTATCACTTATTATTATTTTCCGGCATCCTTGGCTGGTATGGTAGTTCTAAAGTTTTCAATTTCATTTAAAAATAATTTTGGAATTTTAAAAACAAAAATTAAAAGACTATCGTAATTAGTTATATGCAAACTGCTGTCTCTTGGGTTCTATCAGATATTCATGCCTATTGACTATATCCATACAGCAACATATATGAATGGTAAATAAGTATGTCATTAACATTTTAAATAAGATTTTCTTAATATTAACGCAAGCCAGTAATTTTTCCTTTTATGGACCAGGGATAATTACAGTTTTAATTTCTTGATAATTTCATTATGAAGCTTTACTAAGAATATTATAATTTTCTCTTTATCTTTGATATAGTTTGTGTGTGTGTGTGTGTGTGTGTGTGTGTGTGTGTGTGTGTGTGTGTGTGTGATGAAGATTGTGAAAGCACCTATATAGCCCATCATTCTCAGTGCGTCTCTAGAAATTTGTCTCTAGGATTGGTGCTAGCCTAATTGTTTTCATGACAATGGTCACTAGCTGCCCACTCAGTCTCAGATTAACTCATTCAATCAATCAATCAATCAATCAATCAATCAAATGACACTGCCAAGTTAAAATAAATTTGACTAGTCAATATATCATGCGTAATCGTCCTTCCGCATACAAACTCGCGTTTTACGCAAACACACAAGCAAACGTTTCTGTTGTCTACTTAATATTTTAACACCTTAAATTACTGGCATGGAGTTAATGTATGTCAAGAACTGCAAGCAAACAATATCTACCGCTACCCTTCTCCCTTTGGTCAATGATGGGCGGTTAGGCACAGAGAAATATTGACGCAAAACTCAGCATTGCCTTGCGTTTCGAAATCGACTCCTTCGCGATGTTCGGAGAAAATTAAAACACGCGATCGTCGACAGGACGCTCACGAGACACTTCAGAAAACGTGGTTGCATTTCATCAGACACGTGGTTTGGTGCTTTTTGATGTAAAGGTCTAGACTTTAAAATCACGTACACCAGGGACCTCAACGATCGAGCTTGACTTGCAGAATCAAAAGGTGCTGAAATCGCTGATGACATCATCAACTGTTGCCTGCGCTGCGTCATCCTCTCCTCTTCGTCGTACACGTCATTTTCAAAAACCATCGAATCTCGTCATATTTGTTGGTAGGTGATGTCACTTGTCGCTATCTACCCTATACGTCGCTTCACCAGTAACGAGCAGTTGACTCCTTCCACTAGCTTGCCACGTCAACAGCCTGCCATTTACTCAAAAAATATTTATATAAAGACTTGAGCGGTGAATGTGTAACCATTTCTGACCCTTGGGATCTTCGTGCTCTGGTCACGACCGTTACTATTTTTCTACACAGCGGTTGCAAGAGGCAACGGTTCGAGTCGATGATTTGAAGGTGATTTTATTTTTCTTTCAGAGTTACGGACCTTGATTATAGAAGGTTTTCTGGCTTTGGATCTGCCGTACAAGGCAACATCTCTTGGCCACCGACTGACAGTTCTGCGCATTAAACAATAACCTGTGACCCGGTTGACCGAACAAAACAGGAGAATCAAGCTGGGATGATGGCTGATAAACCACAACAGTCTGCGTCCGTATCAACGGTCACGACAAAATGTAACTACTCAAGCTCAGGATATTTGACCAAAAGCCCATGTATTGTGAAGGTTGAAGGTCAAGGTCCGAGGACATCAAGACGTTTACGAAGGTTCGTCAGCCTGCCGCCGACCTTCGTTCAGGTGAGCCACAACAGCAACAGCTGCACGTCATCGGAGTACGACGGACGCGCCAAAAAAGCAAACCTGTGCGTGCCAGAGGCAGACTATGCTGATGTTAAATACAGCAGTCCCGTCAGGAGTGCTGCTATTGATGCTTCGTATACCGACAGCTGCAATTACATGCTCAACGATAGCCGTACTTTCATCGTCACGCCAGCCTTCAAAAAAGAAGACCCAACCTTCGTGATCCCAAAATATTATCTTCAGTCTTCCGCTCAGAGATCTTCTCTTTCAGATTCACTAAAACTTTCACCTTCTCCGATGCCACCTTCAACCCAGAAAGTGAGAGTGTTGCCTAAAGAGGCATTCAGAAGCCAAGCCTCGACTCGCTCAACCTCTTCGTCTGTGTTACGAGGTCATTACGTGCCATTTACGCCTGCTGCAAAAGAACCAGCTACGGATCCAATCTACCAATACGAAATGACCGATATTTCTTCAGAGGTGCATGCAGGTTGCTCCCATGACAAGATAGTCCCTCGTCCGACGCTTTCCGGATCACCAGCCGTGAGGAAGAAAAAACAGGTAACTGAACTGCAAAAGAAGACTCCGAGTCCGCTTTTCCACCGTCTTGTCTTGCCTCCAGCAAATACGCATATCTTCATAGCTGACCGGGTTCGTTCGAAGGACGAGCATCTGCGCCCGCAAGCTCTGCAAACCCTTCAGAGGGTGCAGGCAAAGGCTGCACAGTCGAGCCCCGCGCGGAAGTGCGGCAGGGAAAGCGTTGATCTCAAGCGTGCGCACGTCTTTGCGGTGCCACGTCTTCCGGTAGCGAAGGTGAAATCGACGCGGAAAAACAGCGCAAGGAAAAATACCGTCAGCCCCTACCGCTTCCCCGCCAACATTTTCGACGCCGACGACCGGGTCACGGAGCATGTGGACGACCTCTCCCCTTATGTCTTCTTTCCTCGCTCGCCTGCGCACGGAGCTTCCGCCAAACGTCTACGAATCCAGCCAAAACCCGTTCTTGCTGGCCCGGTCTCTGTTGGGTTCCTCAAAACTAGCCCTGCTGATGACGACCCTACGAAGTTTGGTCCAACCGAGGTAAGACGTTACTCGACGGCGCAGCAGACACTGCAGGCAAAGATAATACTTGTCTCGAGGCAGACGCCGTCTTCTGTGGAATCAGGGGCAGCATCTCAGGGTCTGAAAAAAGACGTGCAAACGCTCGATGCAGAATTGAGGAACGCCTCTCGCGTGACGAACTTGAAGACGCGCAGAGATACAGAATCCGGCGAAACGTTACCGCTAGCGCCACCTACACTGAGCTCGTCAGAAAAATGCCAGACCGGTGGCGGACCTACGGCTGCGAGAAACCCAGGGCTGTGGCGAGTTCCTGAGGTGGCCAGCGTGGCCAGACGCGCACGTGCGCTAGAGGAACATGTAAAAAGGATCTACAGCCTCAAGCAGGTTACCCCCTTTTCCGATTGACTGACTTTCTGCCTGGCTGCACTTCTTCGTCCGATCACCAATGCTGATCGGTTGAGGACTTCCTTTCTCTATCGTAATGTGAGAGACGCTGCGTTCATCGTTGAGCTTTGCAAAGGTCACCAAATTTCTCGTTTCTCTTGTTGCATCCACCCTGCCGCTACCCCTCCGCAAGCCCTTTCTTCTTGAGGTGACCGAGGAGGCATCAAATCAAAGCATTTATTTTTTGGATTATCATCATAGATCGTGAGAAATTTCTCGTCACTGCAGATATATGCTGGCACCAATGGTTAATTACGTTGTTTAACAACTCCTTGAACATACATGATTAGAATGCAGTATTAGAAATTAAAATCATGATGTAGTTGCCAAGGAAATTGTCTAGAGACCGAATATAATTGTCTGGGCTAAAATGAACCCAAGGTTTAAAAAGGCTATCCCCTATACTTTTATAGGTCGTTGGAAAGTGAGATGTAAGAGACCTAATTTTTTTGTGGGGACCATCTGTATGTGAGGGAGGTGCCCATCTCCTCTCCTTGCTTTTTCCGACAGCTGGTTTGACTGGGGTGGATTGGGAGTGGTGTGGGGGAGTTTGCTGCGCCACAGGGGTATCGAACCGGCACGACTTTCGGTTCAGCGCCAGTGTTCTCCCCTCCAAGGTGCTCTGCTGTAAATAAAACGTTCTTTGTTTTTGCGGAAACATGGCTGTAAAAAAAATAAAATGGCGACTGTGTGGAGATGAGGAGGGGATGTAAATGAATTTTGGAATTTCTGTTGCAGTTAATGAGCGTGAATTGCTTTTAAATGAAATTTCTGTTAATAAATCTTTGTATTGTGTTGAATACGAGCGCACGAATTTCCTAGTGAGGTAAAACCTGAGGTGGATAGATGGGCAGGGACGCAAGCAGCTACACGCGTTCCACGAACGCACATGCACGTGCACAAACTTGAATGAAATTTGAGAGAAGGAGAGTGAAAGAGAGAGCCTATGAATGACTAAAGCTGAAAAAGGTTGCAATCCAGAATGGCGTGAGAGACATACAGAAAAACAAACAGTGAGTGAGTGAGCATGACAATTAAATAGACAGCACCGAGTTTATACAACAGAGAACATGGCAAAATCTGTTTCTTACTCTTTTCTGCCAACTAACATGAATAAGTGCGATTCCTGGCCCCTCAGTATTAGAAACCAAAATAAAATAAATTTAAAAAAAAACTCAGAAAAAGAAACAAAGAAACGTTAGTGATCTCTTTAAAAAAAACACAGTTGTTTACTCATTGGCTTTCGTTTTCATCTCGTTTCGTTTTAAGTTCTGCAGCTGAAGCAAACCCTCAGAACTACTATAGTTAAAGGACACAGCTGCCCGCATAATGTCATCAGCTATGTTCAGCTGAATTTTTTTTTTGTTTTGTTTTGTTACTATGATCGGCAACCACAACGACCACAGTTAAGGTCTAATAAAATATTTGAAATATCTCTAATTATATTATTTATTTATTTTTGGATGGCACGATCATTACATTAACTTCACATACATCGTGTCCACTATATGTCGTCGTTCTAAGCGTCAAATACTGTGAATGCATCTTGTTTAAAAGTAGTATGAAATAAAGGAAAGCAAATAGTCTAACTGTTGTTTTTTGTTAGTTAAAGATGACTGCGTTCATACAGATACATAATAAAGTATTTTTTTAAAATTATACTGAGCTACTCCGCATGTCGCTTCAGTTCTTAGAATCATCAATAATTTTGTGAGGCCCTTTAAATGAAGTTTCGTGTAACAGACACTTGTAGTGAACACCTGCTTTATTCAAAGTACACATTAAGTTGTGAAAATTTTGTGCAAATGATCTTCCTCACAATACTTTATCACTCTTGCCCACTTGTGCGCTTATATCCCTCTCTGTTCTTGTGCTAATCAGAGATCTGCAAAAAAGATCGCTCTACAAATCTCTGTGCTAATAAGATTTCTCGCCCTCAAGACCGACTTTTAGTTGAATCCTCAACCGTACGTGCTTTTGAATGATCTCCCTCGCCTCTTCTTTTGTCCCCCTCATTGGGCCACACTCCACGACCGCCCCAGCGCCTCTTGTATCAGGCAATAACCTTCCACCTACATCTTCACACATCCAAGACACTTTTCTCTTTTGCAGTAAGTTCTCTTTATGTCCTTTCAAAACCCATAAGTAACTTGTCTTGTGCTAAAGCCCCATCTCCAATCAGTCTTTCAAGTTAGTCGAATGGTAGATCTCTTCAGCTCCCTACCCCTCGTACCCAAGTTGACCCAACAGCGTTCTTTCTCTTTTATTTATTTATTTTTTTTTATTGACAGAGTTTAACCTCTGTCGTAATAATTCTTTTCTACTTATGACTAGCTTTTAAAGGTTTGTAAATAGTTCATTGTGTGGTTCTTTAACATTCTATAGGGCCTCTACCAACTGTCACGTTGTGTTATAATGGGCGTTCTATTACCATAACTCACCGCGCTATTGCATCATCGTGTCGCGCCACGTCTTCGCGCGTGACGTCAGAAGCCAACGAAAAATTCCACCTTGTGTGGTTCACACACACACACACACACCAAATCTCGTTATACAGACACGCAGTTATATTGATCATTTTTTTCTGATTGGCTGGCTTTGTGTCTGTCAATGCGGGTACCATTGACTTTATCTAAGTAAATGAATCGTGTACACCATAAGGATCTAAAGTGATGAGCCTAGTTTGCAAAACAACGACATAGTGTTATCGGACAACATTATCCATTATACTGATAGACGAGGAGCACTGGCACAGATCGAGGTTAGAACAGTATGAGAGCGTGCGGGTCAGATATCACTCCGTCTTCCTATATGGCAACAAAACGGTAGCCTTGCCCAGAGAAACAGACGTATGCGCCAACTAAATACCCACAGATGTCCAACGTAGCTGCTCAACACCGTCTACACTGGATATTTCTCTATCATGAACGTCTCTCTAATTCCCGGTTGAAAGCTTTATGTCATATTAGGTTTATTATCTTGTAAGCACGTGGTTCCACGTTTCAGTGTAACCTGTTCGTTTCAAATTTGTAAAAATAGAATAAACTTTTTTGTTTATTTTTTTTTGTTACTCTTGTGGACTCTACGATAGCTCTTACAATTTTATTTGTATGTCAGTGGAGACAAGAGTTTGATCGAGCTAGATTTATAATTCGCAACATGTGTCGACTTTTCACGCTAGTAAGTGGTTAGTTCTCATATCAGCAAATATTACCTTTAATAAAAGACATAATGCACAACATTTTTTCAGCTGTTTTAATCATAAAAATAATAAAATAATACCATTTTTGTAGTACTTTGTTATTAATCTAACAACAGTACAAGAAAGACAACTCTGAAATCGTTCTTCACTATGAAAACAACAAAACCGACATTACAAAAATGGCGACCACAAGCAGTGGTTGGGAAGAATCATCGGCCGACAACAATCCAGTAACTACCTCACCTGAATGCAACGAAGATCAGAAATCGGATGATTTTGTGACAGAAAAGAATGGCGATGATTTTGATCAGTTTTATCAAGAGGTAAATTTGATTAATGGATAGATATAATAAGCGGAATGAAATACCAAACACCTTATCCTAATCTAAAAGTAAATCAGTAGTCAACGTTAAAACACGTTTATTGTTCGCGTACATCTTTAACGACCGTATTTACTTTAAAATTAATTCACATGCAAAATTTTAGAGCATATTGTTCGGTTGTTACTATAATCAGCGAGAAGAAATTCGGTTTCTCCGTGTGATGAGGCACTAAATGCAGTGTATGAATATATTGTAGGCTTTATCAAAGAAAGCTTCTTCACAAACTTTTTTATTGATAAGTTAAGCCACCATTTTAATTGTATTTGCCATTTTAAGATGCGTTCGCTTCATGCTTATTGCCTAGAGGCCATTTTTTTGGTTAAGTAAAACGGTAGCTTAACTTATTTGCATGGCTCTGTTTAAAATAGGCAGCAGAGCTTTCGTGTCTTTTGGTGATATTTGGCGTTATTAGCCTACTTGTTTCATCAGTGATCGATTTGCCTTTTGGGCTTGGGTCGATTTGACCTTTCTGTCGAGACGGAATGGACCTACGTGGGACGAATTGACTTAAGGTGTGGGACGAATTGGTTGGAGCGAAATGACCTATGACCGTATATTGACAAGAAGTCATAACAAATTGTGTATCAAAAGGTGAAGGCGATCGAGCACAGGGACTCGGTATTGACGTGTAAACAACAAATTGACCGCCTAACACGACCAGGAGCAACATACTTCAATCTTAATCCATTTGATGTAAGTTTTTACATTACTATTATTATTATTATTATGGTAATTTATTTTTACAGTATTTTTCTCATTTGATAATGTGTAATCATTTACACTACAAAGAAGAAAGAGTGGGTGTTTATCATTTCTTCAAACTGTCAACATATTTGATCATGTTTCATGTACCTTTGCATTTTGTTAAATATTTAGTATACATAATTTCAGTTACATAATTTTAATAATAATTTAAAGCTTTCTTTAATGTAAATGATTACTTGGTAATAGTCTAGGCCTATATTGTTGAGTAAGTACTATGTTGACTTGTTATACAGAAACAGACCCATTATTATATGAAAAGTTAGTAAATTATAACAAGTTATTGTGTTTGTTTTGAACGTAGTCAGGTTTTGTGATAATCTCTAAATCTTAGCTTGTCACATCATTAATAAGTCTTTTTATGATTATTGTTTTGTTTCAATCAGATGTGTTGAAATAAACTAAATGCTAAGAGATCTTGGACAGAAAAACTAAAATGTCTTGCTTTGGTCTGAAAATTGTAATAAGGGTGAAATGTCCTATGCTTTAACTTTTATATTAGCATGGAGGTTGGAGAAATGTTGTAGTCTTTTTGTTATTTTGGCATTTATATTAAATTCCTGTTTTCTCTTAGAGTCATACACTTATTTCTGATAAAATGTTTTTGCAGGTTCTTTGTATTGATCCAGACACACCACTGGCAGATATAAAGAAAAAGTACAGACAGGTTTGCACTTCTGTATCTTTTATCATGGGAGCAAATGATGACATAAATAACCACAGACATGCTTGTACATGCATATACATAGGTGCACATGACTGCACACACACAAATTGAGAAGCTGGATAAATATTTATGAAAATAAATATGTTTATAAATTGGATAATGTTTAAGAAATATTATTCACTTAAGTGTTTCTATTCATTAGCGTTCTGTGTATATCACCTTCCTATTAGACACTTGTATTAATAATCTTTTTTGCAGACAGTCAGTCTGTTTGTAGGAAATGTTCTTACTGTTTTGTTTCATGTTTTTGGAAAGTTTCTCAGTGCACTCTGTGTATGCAGTTTATAGCTACTGTAATCAGATTATGAAGTAATGGTTTTCTGTTTATCAGATGTCCATACTGGTTCACCCTGATAAAAATCCTGAAGATATAGAGAGATCACAAAAAGCTTTTGAAGGTAAGAATATCCTCTGAATTGTAAATTGCATTTATCTTTTTTCCCTCTCACTTTGTGGTCGTATTTCGTTTTTTTCCCCATAGATATGCTTTAGACTTTTGTGTGTTCCATACTAAAACAATTGCCAGTGCTAAATGTAACTGTGTCAAATTTACCTCATCCATTTGAACTTCGCAAACATTGACCTTTGCTATTTGCATGTATAGCTGTTAAACTTAAAGATAAGATTTTAATGCTCTTGGTGTTTTTCATGGTTGTAACTTACTTACATAGCTTTTAAGTTCACAAATTACAATTTAAAAAAAAATTTTGTTTATAACTAGTCCTGACACTAAATTAATTAGCATCACAGCTGTGGCATTGCAGGTGTAAGATGTAACCAGCATGTCCAACATTTAGGCTGACCTTACACACATCGAATTTTTGCCGTGGACGGCACGGCGCTGTGCTTTTTGATAACTGAAGAATTCAATTGATCAACTCACGCGTATTGAATAAGACGCCGTCCGGTGTTCCACCGTCCACGGTGGCCGTGGACACCATGGCGTGTATCAACCACCAACATGGTGAAGCACCGTCCATACCATGTTGATAACTATTGCTTCAAATGGGAGCACTCACACTGGTCGACTGGCGCCGTGTTTACCCCCCTCCCCTCTAGTGCATGTGCACAACACTGAATCACCACGTGTACATTGTCTTTAGGTCAGTTGCCACGTTGCCTGGTGGTTTATTTAAGTGTTTCTTGATTTGTATTTGAAGATGTCTATAGAACACGCAGAGACGTTTGATGTAGATCTAGATCAATATTATATAGATATTGATGTGCTAACAACGCTTATACAAGAAAGACCAGTGATTTGGGATAAAACCCTCGACAATTATAAGTCTCAAACGGAGACCAACGATGCATGGAGGGAGATTTGCCTTTTTCTTTGTTTTTCAATCAAATATGAGCATAACGCTTTCTCTAGATCGTCCATCTTGAAGTGGTTCCACACACCGTGTGCCAAGCGCCGTTTGTTACGCATGGCGCGCGCCGTCTTGTCCATGGAGTGTTTGAGGAATGCACGGCGTCTCGCTGTCCACGTTGCACAGCGACAAGTTGTGTGAAAGGCTAGCCTTACCATTGCAATACAATCAACTGTGATTTTTAAATCTTCTTCATTTACACTTTACAAAATTTGCTCAGAATGTTTACTGATCATAATTTTGAGATGGTTACTAAAGAAAAGGTACCCTTTTAACGTTTTCCGTTCTCTAAAACTTCAATTTTTGCTTTAGTTTAATTCTCAATGCTGGCTAAATATAAGAAATAGCAGTTGGTTTGGTAGTCTAAGGGAGAGCATAAAAGTAGTGGCTAGAGTTTAGATGTGATTAACCTCCCCTTGTGGAATTTCTTTGACAGTACATTTTCTTTAGTAGTTTTTAATTACACAAAGAGATGATTACTTTAATGTTATCACGCCAGATTTTTTGTTTTCTAAAATATCAGATGTATAGCATGAGAAGTCAGGCACCTATCAGATTATGGTGAATGGACAATGCCTGTTCGATATGTAGTGTCTACATCAGCCTCCGCTGATTTGCTAATTTATAGACATGTAAATGTAAGTCTAAACCCTTATAATGCAGATCATGTGACACAATATTTAAAAATGTTTTTCCTTTTAAACTAGGGAATTAGGTGTATGATGATAATTAGTTGAGGTGTGGTTTATCAGTGTCCATTCTGAATTAAATGATCGGTTCTTCTTCTACACGTGTATTTCATATTCTATTTTTCCACGTGTTTCTACGTGTCATGCATGAACCGTATACACTTTAAAAATCATTAACGAAAAAGCTTTTTTCTGTGTAATTTAGCGGTTAATAAGGCTTATAAGACGCTGGAAAATGAAGAAGGTTTGAAGCGATGTGTGGAAATTGTGGAGGAAGCCAAGACACGGACAAATGAAATGGTGAGAAATTTGTATTTGCATACAGACATGCGTGTATGAAGAAGAAGGACAGCAAAGAAGAAAGAGAAAGTCTGGATTCTTTTCAACAGATTCCATACATTATCTAATAAAACAACTGTCTTTTTTTCTGAACTGCACTGACCTATTAGTAGTCAGTGTGGAACTGTAATTATATGCCTTGACTGAGCTTGCCTGCCATACTCTATTATTGTATGTGTGAGTATATCTGTCTCTTGATTCTCTGCAATGCAGTTCAAACTTGTCTTTCTCATTTTGACTGGGCATCGGGGGCTTTTTGTGGATTCAGTATGTGGCTTCCACATTAGTCTTTAGCAAAGGTTATCCCCATATGGAATCTGGATTTTCCATCCTAAAGGATGCTGCAGTTGGCAAGTTTGTGGCTGGCAGCATCATTGTTGAGAAAGAATAGACTGCGGGGCAGACTTTGGTTAGGCAAGTCCACAGAATAACCCATGACTGACTCCTTTTTCCATCTCTGTCTGTCTCTCTTTCTCCACTTAGATATTTTGAATTAATAATTAGTCTATTGTGCTATGTTTATTGAAGAAAAGTGTTAATAGATGTGAAAGTTATGCTCAGCATTTTGTTCTTAGTTTTCTGGCACCATTGCATTTAAAAATGTTGTGTTCAAACTTGATTTATACAGAACTGTTTATATGTATAGATCAAACAGAAAAAGAAGCAATTGAAAAAAGAGGGCAAACCCCAAGAAATTCCTGAGGATCATACAGATAAGGTATATATTTTCCACTTTATTCTTTTTAACAGTTTTTGAAAGTATGGGGTCAAACAGTTTTTCTAGATGAAACTAATTTTATCATGTTTTGATAACCCATCACAGATTTTGAGTGAAAGGATTTTAAAACTTACCTTGTAAGTGCAAAGTATAAAAAAGTTTCTTAAAATGTGTTAGTGTAATTCCATGTTCTGGTAGTTAGCACATAAAAGAGACTTGCATAATTTATGTTCTGTGTTATATTTGCCTTTATATTTTTTTGTTCACACCTTATTTAGGCACCAAATATTTGTTTCTTTTATTAATATGTATTTTTATCAGATGCTGGGATGACCATTTTAGGCTTCATATGCTCTTTAGCACTAGCTCTGTAGCATCCCTCTTCAACATATGGTTGAGGTTAAGGGATATGATTTCTTGCATAGGTGAACTAAATATTTCCATCTGGTTTCTTCCAAACATTCCAATCTTATCCAATGTTTTCATGAGCCTTGCCTTGTGTATGTCAATACTTACTGTCAAAGCAAAGCCTCCTTCAAATGTTCATAGCTATTCATTCATTGGATGTAATCAGGTTTTTTTTAATAGCCTGTGTTAATGTTTTATATAAGGTGATGCTCTCTTGTTACCATTTGCAGACAAGACGATTTCCTTAAAAGGATTAATAAAGATATTTTGTATTTGTAATTTTATTTCTATAGTTAAGTTATTTTTGTTATTTTTTTTTTAATAGTTCAAGCATGCTGTGTACGTCCAAACCTGCAAACTGTTTGCTGACCTTGAGAGGTTGAGACAGGAACGGGAAACTAAAGAGATGCACGAAAGGTTAATATTGTCTCCATACACCCATACAATGACCATAAAGTACAGCCAAAAGCCATTTGGCATCATGAAAATATTTTATTAACAATTTAGAGTTTACATTTTTGTTGTGGAAAGTGATAATTTTCTGTTTTAATGTAATAATTTTTGTTTCCCTCTCAAGTCACTCAAAACAGCATGTTTCCACATCGATGCGATAATTTCTTGTTACATGAATCAAAAATTGCCCATGATGATATAACGATGCTAAACAAGTCATCACTTAATGAATGTCATTGTAAATGTTTTATGAATACTTTGAAAAATAGTAAATTGCCTTCATATACCTTTCTTAGCTGGAACTGTTTTGTTTGCTTAAAAAACTTTAACTGTCTGTGTATCATGCTTGACCAAGTTATTCTGGGGTTTGTTTGTTTTTTACTTTATGATTATGATTGTGGAGAACTCAGGAGAGGAATTCAATTGCTAAAAAATCATTTTAACATGAAATCATGTGTACTGTGATTGGTATGTCTTTTGAATTGTCTTTCCTATAGTGGGTGCCAATACTGAACTTTTCAGAGCAGAAATGGAAAATTGCAAACCTAATATCTGTTACTTCTAAGTACAGGGTTAGATATATTTTCTCCCTAGCTTTTTAAAAGCTGACAATCTGCTGTTTTTTTTTTAAACTATATTGTTTTTTGCATATATTGAACATGCTTGTTCATTTTCAGGAAAAGAAAAGCAGAAGCTGAAGCTGAAGAAGCAGAGAGACAGGAGCTAGAGAAGGAGTGGAAGAAGAATTATGAGGTATGATCTTGAGTTCTGTTTTTTTTTTTTTGTTTTTTTTTTTTTTGGATAGTACCTTGCATGTCAGTAGTAGTGACCAGCAGTGGGAGCTGAAAATCAAGTGTCAGCTTAAATAGTAAGTAAACCTGATCAAGAGAGAACAGTCACAATGCCACAGTGCATCAATGTCTATTGTCCTTGATGAAATGTTTACAATATGGTTTTTAAAATATAGTATGTCCCTCACAAAAACAATTATAACATCTGTTCTGCAGTAGTTCTCATACATCTAAATCCTTTCTAATTTCTCTCCAAAGAGCATACACTTCCTGCACTGCAATGAAACTAAAACTTGGCTAAGTTTGAGTCAGAAATTATGTGAAATACTAGCTTTTCTTGCATATAAATCATTCCCATAATGCCAGTTTGATGTAAAGCAGCACATTCCATATCTTTCATATGCAATCACAGTATTATAGTTTAACGTTAACATAATATTCTATGAAGAATTAATTTTTGTGATCGTTCACCTGAATTGTTTCTCTATGTGCTTTTGTAGGAAAGCCGTACTGGAAGGGTTGACAGCTGGAGAAGTTGGTCTAAAGGTGGAAAGAAATCAAAAGGATCATTTCGTCCTCCTAAAGTCAAGACAGAAAATCGTTAACCCATCTGTTAACCCATTAGCTATTTCTTGTGCATCCAGAAGTTTTTACCATGAAAAATTGATGTTTGAAAGTTAGACCTTCCTGTTTAATTAGCACAAAAAAAGGAAACCATGTGAAAAAATAAGCCATCAACAAGCAAAGTGGGTAAGAATCCCATCTCACTGAGGAAGATTTATTTACCAGGAAAAGTCAAACACCATGCAAATGTAATCTTATGTGACTTCAAAGCTGGTTCAGAGACATTCTGGACTCTGTGATTGCGTTTTTCCCACGCCCGTCTCTTGTTTGCCTGCATCTGGAACAGGTAATCTTATTCTGAATAACCTTTTCCACTTTATCCCAAAGATAAATATTGGGATAAATATTGGCTTCCAGGCCTAGCATTTATTTCGTTTCATTGAAAATAATTGTCTAAACTTATTGCAGTCGAAGTTTGAGACGGACATTAAAATTTTAATAAAATTGAGCGTGTTTAGAAAGACTGTATATATGTGTGATCGCTGTATTCATTGGGTTTATAAGTCATTCATTTAGAAAGGTCTGATGATTTCACTTTTTTCTTATACACCTTCATTTGTGCCGAGGACTAGAAACTGGGATGTAGTGAAGTATCCTATTCCTGAGATCAGGGTGGGTCACACTTGCTCAGGAAAACATGAAAACATAAGAGAGTTTGTCTTACTTACATTTGTGCCCTCAAGTGATGGTCCTTTTTAAATCATATTTCCTCAGCATTACTAACATGGCAAAAAGAAAATATAACTTCTCTTATAGGAACTGGTACAGAAAACACTGTTCGAAGGATTTGTAAATGTTGAGTATGCCGTTTCAGTGGACACCAGCATGGATGTGTTTATGTACCAAGGAGTCAAAGACCTGGTAAAGATATGTGAGGTGTTGTTTGTGATTTTGTACACCTTAAGAGTGTATTCAGTTGTTTTGAACTAATGCTATTACTTCTTCATGGAATTATTTGAGCCCAGATTAACAGATGTAGGAGTGAATAGATGTTGTGTTACTGACAGATATTTCGCATCTACTTTTGTGATTTTGGTTTCAGATGACTGTGTATTCAGTTGCTATTGTTACAAAATTACAGACTAAATCTAAAAAATATCATAATTTTTAATGTGGATTTTGGGGAGGGTGAAAGAGTTTATGTCATTTGAGTGTCTTTTTTAAAATTTTGTAAAGCATTTAGAATTTTTGTTTATTTATATTATAGACAAACTTGCATTAAAAATACCATATCAGGTAATGCTGACAGTAAAATTGCCTTGTTCTTCACATTCAGACGTTCGAAGCTTTTTCAAAATTTTGGTTATTTTTTATCTCTAAAATCTTTGCTTGCATGCAAGATTGTTCAAAGTGTACATTTCTTAGCACCCATTGTTTTGAAAGGCTAGCTAGTGCATTCCACTTGAAACAGACTCGGCAGCAGACCTATGTTCATCAAATACCTTTTCATCTCAGAGGATCTGTCTTCACATAGGTTCTTGACTGTACATACCATTTGGATGGTGATCGGAATTGGAGATGTTCTCCTGTGTATATAAAGTGTATAAGCACAGTTTTCCCATCTTTACCTTGTTCACTATAAATTGCTGTAGTGGGGTTTGCTACAAAATCGTTTTGGAAGTCTGCTAGAAACATTAACTCTTTGCAGCATATTTTGTCTGTTGTGTACTTTTTGTGGACAAGCTCACATGATTTTGTAAACATCCGATTGCAAATTTTTAATACTGCAAGACTTGCATTCAAGAGGCTCTGCATTAAAGGCAAAGGGAGAAGTTTAATAATTGATGGTAAATTGTTTACAACCATGATTCATCTAGGTTTTTTTTTTCCTTTGGGTTTTTTTTAATTCTTTAGCTCCATTCCTTTTTTTTCCATTCACTTTCTATCATTTTGTACAGCATTTCTGTGGCAGAGATTCCTTAAGCATTGACAAAATCAGTCCCTTTCATCTTAACAGGAGTTGCTTATTTTGGAATACTGTTAGTAGTTTTATAAAAGAAGCTATTATCAGATTAGACAGCCATACATCAAGATTGTACTTAAATTACTAATTTTATTTAGGCATGGTCAGTGAAACCATAAGGGTAAATTACAGTGGGTTTTATTCCCAAATGATGTGTTCTGTTGTCCATATTATGAACCTACTATTCAACCCCGCCTCAAAAAATACACATTGTATTGATTCATATATATGCATTTTTAAAGGACATCAATGCTTTAATGGCCCACACTGATTTACAAATAGTCAGCATTTGCGTATATAACCTGTGTTTAATTCCCCCCTCCCCTCTTTTCAATGCTCGACCTTGCCATGGAGGCGTACTTCAGCTCAGGCAATTATTGTTATGGGAAGGTTTTTTTTTTGTTCTTCCTCCTCATTTAGTCTGTCAAGATGTGGCCTATTTCTTTTTCTAGATTGTTTAGGTTGTCTGGGTTTGCAGATGAGTTACTGATTACTGAGCACAGGCAACAAAAATTGCCTTTGTGATAAAAATATTTGCTAGATCTTGTTCTTGATGTGCACTTTTAAACTATAATATTAAAGTGTAAGGAATTTGAAGAGAGCAACCTTTTTTTTTTACTTTATAATTTTTATTGATATGCTTGTTTATTTTTTTATTGTTTCCTAAATGCACAGGTATCTAAGTGTAGAACAGCCCATTGTGACAAAATAGTTTAGAGCTATTCTATCATAGTTATGAAATAATCCTGCACCTACCAGTGGCAGCTGTTAGATATTTTAGTACTATGGTCAGCCATTAAATGTGATTACATTTGCAAGGACACATTATTTTTCTAAAACCGTACTTGGTTGTAGGGATTTCCCATTGCCAGAACATAGAGATTTAAGAGCTGCCTGTCATCTCCATTAACATATTTTCTGGTTGCCTCCTTGATTTCAATAAAATGTGGTTATAAACTTTTTAAGGGAACTTTGGTTACATCTGAGTGTTCAATGCTTCATATATTATTTCAGGTGTATTACTGCTTGTAGTGTTTCTGAACAGTTAGGAGAGTATTGTTTAGGAAAAGGTCACATAATGATAGTGATCTCTATTTAACCCTCTTGGTTCAACATTAAAATATTACAATAACTGGCTTATAACTGAAGACTGCAAAGATGACAGTGGTGAAGTTTGTTTTTTTATTATTGCTGCTCTGAGATAAACAGACCAAGAAATTTAGACATTTTTGGAAAAGAGAAAAGTTGAACTTTGCAATAAAAAGTAATGAAAATCGCCTTGCCCATGCTACCCGGCAAAGCCACAATCGTGGCCTTTCAAACCAAGAGAGTTAAGATATTTAGAATGAAGATTAGGACAGAAATCTTTTTACTTTTTTATTGTCCACATTTATCAATACAATTGCTTTCTGCCACATCTCAAGGTTTATTTGAAGTTTCTGACTAAGACTGACTATATCCACATCTTCTGGTCAGTTAACTTGAAAGAGGTCTTTTTATCAATTTTGTAGCTGGTCCACTGGATCAGACCATGGCTCAAGCTGGACAAAATTTCTCCGAAGAGCGAAGAAAATACTAAACTCACATCAGTTTACACACACTTATTTGTGACTTATACCATAGGCCTTTTACAAGGAAAAGACCTTATATCATTGGCTTGCAGTTTGCACAACTGCTGCATTGTATCTTGTCTGAAAACCCATCTTGGTCTTGATACCAAAGCTTATACCTATTGTTGGAATCATCCATGTGTTGGTGTGTCAGAGGAATAATAATAATGTGAACTTATAACGTGCAGCAACATGACCAAGATAGATCGCACTCTCTGTGCAGACCAATAATGATAAATGAAAGATAACAGTGGACGGTGAGATGTGTAGGTACACTGAACAACATAAAGATGAGGTACAAGAGTAGAACGTAAAGCAATGGATGAAGGTATAAAGGGATGTAGGTACTGTAAACAATGTGAGATGGAGTCATTACATGATGGTTAGCATGACAGTATTGTAAGAGAGTTAAGAATAGTAATTCAGAGATAATACTTTGTGAACAGAGATATTAGAGAATGCTTGAATGTAGCCTTCGGGTCAGAGTGGTGAATGTGATGTGGAAGAGAGTTCCACTGCTTAGCAGCACAGTAGGAGAACGTCCATCGTATTTGACTGTCTTTGGTGAAGGAAGGGATAGAATACGGGAGTCTGATGAGGAGCGAAGGTTTCAAGCAGGGCTGTGGTTAGAAGTAAAGTAGTGGGGAGAGGAGCCTTCAAAGAATCTATAGCGTAGAGTTGAGAACTTGTAGTCTATTCTAGATTTAATTGGTAGCAATGAAGAGTGAAGAACTGGTGTAACATGTTCAGATTTGGGAGTCCGGAAAACGAGACTTGCTGAGTGAACTGCCCTGAACACATTACATGTAGGAAATGAGTGAAAGTTTGAGACATCTGAATTTTGGTGAAGAGATTTTTGAATTATTATTTTAGAAGAAAAATATTAGAGAAGAATCTAACAATTAAAATTTATAAATAAAGTCCAGACTAATTACCTCTTCTTGTTTATAGTACTAATATGCCAGCTGTAGGTATTCAAACTATTTATCTTAAAGTAGATTTTTAAAAACACAAATGCACAACCACACAAAAAATTTCATACTTCTGTGTTCTCAACTGCCAACTTAGTTTACTCAGGTGATTGATGAACTCTGGAAACTTCAATGAGTGAAATCGGTGTGCAACAGCTAATCATTACCGAAAGCACCTAACCTGTAAGAGAAAGCTTCTCACACTGTTATTTAAAACCATGAAGCCATTTTAAGTCTTGATGAGCCGAGACTGGTAATACTACATATCAGTGTAATGTTACAACAAAAAAGACTTTTGCACCACACAAACTGGACGAGCCCTCCTCTCTATTACCATCTCAGATAATGTGCAGTAGAAAAGGTTCTTTCATCTATAGCCAGTTTCTTTAAGATCAATACCAGTGGGTATATGCCTGCAGCTATTCCTCCTCAATCTAGTTCATGAACACGTCAGCTTTAATGTACTCTGGAATGGATACTTATGCAAAATTTAAAAGTTTAATGAATAGCTGGCAAAAAAGGTGCTGTGGCACTGCGCTCATTACAGGTAGCATAACTTCCATGAGGGATGTGTTCCAGGACTGCATAACTTAAAAATTTACATAAAATGAACATGATCTTTTTGTAAGAAATAGTGGTCATAGTTTGTCAACTTTTTCACTCTTACCAGCTTTTACACTTCTATACTAACTTTTTTTTCCATCATACTGGTTGTCAGTTCACCATTCTCATTTTGAGCAAATACTTCCATTTACTCCAAGGCTATAACCTTTCAACCTTGCTTTGAGTAGTTGAGTCCAGGATCAAAATAATTTATATGCATGATCTGTTGAACTGCTTGCATTTATAGCTGGATGCTTTTGCAATATTTTAACACAGGTACATGATAATTAGAACACTGACACTCCACTGGTAGGTGTTCGAAGACATGCCGACTGACAATTACAAGCAGATGCTTCTTTCCACTTCTGAACGTTTTCTGTCGGCTTTGATGTAATGCTGATGTATCCCTAGAAATCATGTGGTACAAATCCTACTGCCTGGATGAAGAAGAAAAAAAAAGCAGACAATAGTCAATTGAAGCTCAAGGTGCAAGTGCTTCAGGCAGCCAGCTTTGATTTATCCCTCATTTCACCCTAATCACCAGCACAGCATCTATCTCTCCCGACACCCCACTCTACTTTCCTGTCATTCATTCCCTTATTCATCATTACGTTAGCGATACAGGAGTGGCTGCCTTATGAGGTGTACACATTGTGTTTGTGTTTGATACATGAGGTGTGCACATTGTGTTTGTACAATATATGAGGGCAAGAGTCAAGGAAGGTGACATATAGAGGTATGATCTATGACTGAGTGACACATATATTAGCTAGTCTCCAAATGCTGTTAAGGATTTGATAACATTTAGTTATAGGTTGGTCACGATTCGTAGACGACTCACAGAAATAATGTTTTTTCAGAATATGTTATACAAAACTGATTTTCACTTTTGTTCTAGGCAACGGTGACAGGGTTTGAATACCACACTCTATTAGTCAATTCATTTGGTTCATCTGTTCATACCGACTTCTCTTCCTGCTGCTCCAATGAAAGTGCCTTACGTCTTGTATAAAGATGTGTTAAGAGGGAAATAATTTCACATGAAGTCACTGTCTACCTCTGTTGTAAGACGATACATTTCAGCAGTCACAGTGGTTACTGTGCCAGCATATCCTCGTGCTGTAAATCATTGTTGTGGGACACATTGCCTCTTAGGTCATCCACGTGACGCAGACATTCTGTTTCATACTGTTTGTAATGCTTTGTTTTGTTGAAAAATAGTGAAGAGGTCAGGTTACTAAAAATTGGCTCAAGGCCTAAGGGATTACGATGTATTCACAGCCCACAGGTAGTGCGAGTTGATATGTGTGTATGTGTTTCAGATGGCGATTTAAACAACGTGTAACAACGCAATCCTCTTTGACAAGACAACTTTTACAGCTATATAGCTAAAGCCATATTCAGTTTGGCTTTTATCTGATTTGCGCCTGTAATTCAGCACCCGCCCATTCCCTCCATCCCTTAGTGCACGCAATTTTAATGAAAAAAAATAATGAAAAAACTTTGGGAGAATAATTCCATAAATGTGCGTAATTAGTCCGAGAATGTGTCGTGTTTTGTAGATCGTTTTTTATGATATGTGCTTGTAGCAAAGTATATATATATATATATATGTCCTTATATGTTTAAGCACGACTTCCTCGTCAGGGTGAGAACTATAATTTATGTTGAAAACAATGCGACAAAGTGCCTCAGTTGTAAGTATCCTGGTTGTGATCACTCACGGTCAAGTGACTGATATGATGTCCGTGTTGTACGTTCAAAGGGGGAGAGCCAAAAACAAACACCCCCCCCCCCAACTTCCTCAACAACGTCAAGCCAGAGATCGGTCTATACAACAAACGTGCCTGTAGCTGTGGAAATTTACTTCAGTACTTTGTGGCGAAAACTAGACTGATAATTTGCAAGGTTTTATGACTAGAGGCAATATGTCATATTAGTGGATGCAAGGTGTGTAGAGGATGTCTCCAGTCTCCTAATAAAGAACAGAATGCAAGCGCGCAGTTTGCTGTCGGAGTAATCACCTCGACGTCAGCTGATGTTTGAAACCGCGCACTTCAGCTGTTCGAGGGATAGTAGACTGTCAGTGTATTTGCCTACGCGTACAAATTAAGTCGCGGGTTATTTTCATACTCGACGTCTATAGCTCTTCTAGGAGAGATGGCGGGCAGGGTCCTGAATCATTTTGACTCTGTAAACAGGACAAAGTACCATCAGATAAAGACTATATATGAATGAGCAGAAGGGTGGTGGTGGTGGTGGTGATGGTGGAGGCCGGCGGATGTAATGCAAAAAAACAGACCATGTGGCTGATCTAGCTGTTACTTCATGATCAGGTTCCCCTTGGTGCATGGAGAATGTTTAATCAAACAAGATATTTAAAAAGCTATAGTTCGGTAATTTCGTGATGAACTGGTGAACTGTACAGAGCTGCAAGTGGATTAAGAGCTTGGTGTAAGAGTGTGTGTGTGTGTGTGAGAGAGAGAGAGAGAGAGAGCAAATAAATGCGATTATTACTCTACCGATCAACCTATATAGGATGTCCTTTATCCATTAAAACACATAGCACACCACGTTGTCTCATTTATTTGTAAATAATTATATATTCGCGATAAGGTAATGGAGTTGATCTCCGTGATGGGTCATTAGTATGACAACTGAGTAAACTATATTTGCTCCCGTTTATTTGGTCATTAAAGTTTTCCTAAACACAAATAAGGCAGCTGCAGATCAAACAGAAGGGCTGACATCTTACCCCACATTGAAACCAGTATTTTTCTGTCTCTTGGGGAAACCTATACAATCGCTGGATCAGTCTTGGCCACTTCAAACCAAATCTGATACGAGTATCAGTCATGTCACTATAGTAATGAACAGAATCGGGGTGTGGGATATAGTAATGGGAAGAACAAGTTTTCACCGAGGTCAACGCTCTTAATGGCGTTAGCATGGTGACCGAAAAGGTATAAACCGTCATAACGGCGCAGTTCACGCTTTCTGCTATTAATAGACATGTTGGGCGTGCCTACGAAGTGAGAAAAGATTTCGGGGATAGGCCAAACCACATTCTGTTTAATAAATAATCCTAGGACTATATAATTTAGTCAGATCTGAACCACCTTCGTATAGTATAAAACTGGACCGGACCATGAAGAGGAGAGGACAGCGTTAATTCTCAGTAATGAAGCCTACGGGTGTTTGAAAAGTGTGAACATCATATAACAGTCTGTTTTTCTGCAAAAGTGAACGATTCGCGATGATTGTCATTTTCCATTGAAGATGCCATCTGAAAGACAGACCCATGTATAACTGAAGCAGGTCATTCAGTACGTTTGGAGTCAAAACATGAAGTAATATGTATAATGCTGAAGCTGGAAATTTCTCTAAAGATAAAGCAAAAAAACAGATGTGACTGAAGAATAGGGCTGGGAGGATAAAATACCGGCTTCAATAAGACTGGAATTCGATTGGCATGAATTCGTCTAAATAAGAGTGCACAAACAGCTTAGTGATTCCTTTACACTCATGGCTTCATCTTAGCTCTAACATGGAGTGGTGCTGCAAACCTCGGTCGACAACGCCATTTGTGGTCGTGGTGTGCGTGTTGGTCACACAAGGGATGCTGACCACTGCGGCCGATTTTTACCTGGAGGCCACGCTAGCCAACGGTCACCTGGCTGTGTCAAAGCGGGACAACGCCACATCAGGGTCAGCCATCCAACTGAAGAGTAGGGACAGTCTTCACATCACCTTTTGCTTAAGGCAGCAGACTTCAGTGCAGGTAACAGATTTTGACAATCCACTCGGGTTTCAGCGATGTTTATGCACGGATTAGTCTTCTGATTGTTCTTTTGAGGTTGCTGTGATGTCCAGAGGTGCCGTTAGTTTTAGGGGACGTTCCGTGGGCTGGTAATTATAGTGTGTTCAGTTTTAAAGCAGAAGGTCGCTGGTTTTTAGGTGAAAGGAGAGGGCTGAGCTCTACTCCCTGCCCTAGACACAGTGTATTACTTGCGTTCACCGTTTCTACGGCCACTAGGCTCTGGAGCTCATTACTTACTTACTTTTTATAAGTCAACTGGCGTCGACATTTGTTTGGGTGAATACCACATCTTAAAACGACAAGGTCACAACGTTATTATTTTTCTTTGGAAGGGCTTTTTGGATACTGCATGTACTCTGTTACATTCATTCTATCTCACTGTCCATTAGCGGCATTTGTGGTACTGAACGCTGTTTCATATTCGCCGTGTCTCTCTGTCAAAATAAGGCTTTATATAGGTTGTATTCTGCGTTTTTTAATTCTGTCTCGCTGTGCAAATAAGACCTTTCTTATGGTGTTCTGTACTATTTTAATTCTATCTCGCTCTCCAAATAAGGTGCGGGGTGTCTTGTATTCTAACGATGGAGACGGAGACCAGGTGGGTCTGGTACTCGATCAGACGTTCCTGGGTACGTTCAACTCTTCGAAGCAGACGAACTGGGGGCAGTTGTGGGACGTCTTCCTCCGCAGCCCTCCTTTCTTCCCCATCGCGGAGCTTGCGCCGGGCAGGCACAGCCTCAGGCTCATGGTGCTGGGATCTTCGGATGGAATCGAGGTCAGCGCCGTCCACCTGCGGCTCTCTGACGAAAGACTGACCAGGGATATCTTGACCTGCTCGCTGTTCTGTCACAGCAGCCTGCCCACGGCGCCGACAGTAGCCGGCTCGTTTGTGCCGGCCTACATAAAGCAAGCTAGCTATATGACTACGTGTGCAGAGGAGGATAACGTCAAGGTGAACGTCAAGGCATCATCATCATCATCATCATCATCATCATCGTCATCATTTTGTAGTATTAGTGGCCCAGGTGCCTTTTGACCGTGCAGCTGGTTTCTCTGTAATACCAAAGCAAAGGGTGTAAAGCCGAGATCTCTACATCACTAGCATAAAATGCAGATTCTCTCTACAGAGAAGTTCTGCAATTAAAAGTTCTTTCTACGTCACAAACGAACTGACGATGAAGAGGACCACTATTGTATTCTGTGTGATTTTTTTTTAGTCATGGAGAGATTATTTCATTTCGGTGTACTTGTATTTATCAGAAAAAAAGGATGTAACTTTTAAATGTGGGTCCACCTCTGCCAGGTTCCTCTGTATGCACACGGGGTGAGCGAGTACACCATCACGGCCACCATGCCCTCCTACCCGTCATCCGGCAACCATCGTGACCCCAACACCACGGGCTGTGCTTTCCTGACGCCTCTGCTGTGGGCGTTCAAGAACGTCCCTTTGCTCCCGACTGCGCCCACCCGACAGCAATCAGCCATGGCTCACCTGCTCGTCTCTAGTGTCAACGGGAACGGCAGTATATCCAAGCTAACAACGGTTTGTCATGATTCGATTGTTAACCATATTTCAAGCCAGTATTTATCTCTAAAGACAAATGGGGAAAGGGTGGGGACTGGTCAGCGAGCTGACAAGGGTACAGCACCGATTGACCAAGAAAATGATGGGCATAAGAGTGGCTACTGTTCAACCTGCCAGCACACAAAGAAATCTATTCTGCCCTAATGTTTTGCTAAAACCTGTAGATAACTTTTTCCAGAAGTCAAGAAGTCTGCTTTATGTCTATGGCTAGCATAGTATCTGATCTAAGCTACTGACAAAGTCTACAGTACAGTTTACCCCGCTGCTGTCAAGTTACCTAGCACATTTTAGCCTAGTATATATTACTACTTGTTGAACACTATGTACAGCTATAACTATGGTAACATACCTCTCCCAAATTTTCAGATGATACGGGTCGAATTTAAGTTGCGTGGCAAATCTGACGGGTTTGTGGATGCAAACATGGGTTCCACCCTCAGAATCACCTTTCAAAAGATGTCCGGCACAGTGACAGTCAGACCTTCTTACACTGGAAAGTGTGTGTACACATTCCAAACGTGTCCTCCCATCATCATTATCATCTTTCTTTTTCTCTCTCACACACATATGCACATGCACACGCAAGCACGCGCTAGCGATCGCACGCACAGGCACACAAACACACAGACACGCATATACACACAGACCCACACTAACACACGCGCACTTACGTAATCGGAAAAGGCAGAACTTGCGTATACATGTTATAGTGTCTTCAATGATAGTCGGAGTCAATCTCTGCTAATGCTAATCTCTACCTAATGTATCCCTTCAGGCACGGTGTTGGTAATGCATCATAGTGTATGTGGTTACGTCTGATGAAGCACAGATCTACCTCTGCGCGCGACAAGCACAACCCCACTAAAGTGTAATATCGCGAAGAAGTGCGAAGAACAAACATACAAACACATCCACTGCTTGCAGGTCCCAGACCACAACAACTCTGCCTCAGCGCTCGGTGGCACCTGGGGAGAATTTCGTGACAGTCGATTTCCAGGATTTCACCTGGCGAGAGGGCAGCGACAACGTCATTCTACTGGAATTTGGTGACATCGCTACTAATTCTCTGACCCTCGTCGACCTACAGCTAGAGCGCAGGCCCATGACAGGGGAAAAAGTTAGATTTGTCCTTGATTTCTTATAAATGAAGTTTGTCTTATCGAGAACTGCCTGCTTATTTAAAAAAATACCTTGGGGAGGCAAACACGTGAACTCTTGCTTATCAGGTTGCTCCATGTTAAGTTAGCCTTGATATATAAGCAATTTGTTTTGTTTGCCATATCTTTCGTCTTCTTTGTACGATGGGTCTCTCTCTTTCTCTCTCACTCACTCACACGATGCCACTCTACCACTTCATCGTTGTTCATCATGGATGGAGAGCTAGAGAGGTCAATCGTGCAAAGAAGACGAAGCTATGGTAGACAAAATAAATTACTTTTATTATCTCTCCCCATGGAGAGAGAGAGAGAAAAAAAAATGAGAATTCGTCTCAGCTTGATTAAACACTTGGAAGTGACCCTGAAATGAAAACTTGGGTTGGTCTTTATCTACGCAATTTGATCCCTATGTCAAATAATGAACGGTTATAGGGTATCCGAAACATCTCGAATAAGATTTATACAATATTGTGCACATTTCTTATTTATTAACATCCTTTTTATGCTTTGCTTTTAGCCAGGCTCGTCCCTTAGGTTTATTCAGAAGAACTCTCCTCCATCTCTTCCTTTCTTTTCATCCACCGTTAACGTCATATTCACTTGTTACGAAAAAACAAACAAACAAACAAACAAACAAACCCCCGATCAGATTTTTTACCATCAGTTTTACACATCTGGGACATTCATTATACAGCGTGTTACAACTTCCTGAAATGTGTATGGTGTGTACATGATATGCTGTCGGGCAGTATACTTAAAGATGCTGATCTGGGTTTTCTTTAGGTACAGACGGTCCACAAGAGTGACAAAATGATCATGGACGCCATTGATGTCGACTTCTGGTGGCGAGAGCCAGAAAGCATGCGCGTGGCCAACGGGGAGAGTGGACAAATGTGGGATGGGGTTGACTACTTCCGGGTGTCCCTTCCAGTACCGTGGAACGGTGGTTTTGCTCAAGTGAAGAACTTTTGTTATAGAACGTCAAAATTATTTATGTGCGTGCGTACGTACGTGCGTTCGTGCGTTTGTGTGTGTGTTCTTTTTTGCGAAATATTGAGAAGAACGCCCGGATGAACAGATAAAAAAAATGGCTAAGCTTTCTTTTTTTCAAACTGAGGAGGTGTGATAAATAGGATGAGAATGAGGTGCATCCTTAATTCTTTGCTTCCTGTCTTGTGCTTGCCAGGTTTTTGTGATGTACCAAGACGGAAACGCCCGCCTTCTTCCGCTGGCCCCTCCTGGCGTGGACTGGATCCCCTTCGGCTCCTCCGTTCTCATAGGCCAAAGCGACCCGACGCAGCTCCGCCCTGCAGCCCCGATCTCGATGGTGACCTTTCACCCGTCATCCCTCCGCTTCAACATCAGTTACCGCGACGGCGGCTCGGCGGTGGTCAAGCTGTCCGTGGGCATGGCACACACCGAAGTCACGGTCTACGAGGTCAAAGACGGGCGCCCTGACCCCTCGCGACCCCGTCCGTTCGCCACGCTGCGTTCTATGTACCTGGAGGACGGGAACTCGGACTGCGACAGCGTGCTGGTGAACGGCGACAAGTACTTCCCCATCTTGGGCAGCTGGGAAGAGGTGGCGGGCAACTCTTTCTTCTTCTTCCGGCGCTGCGAGTCCAAGCATCTGACGCTCAGCCCTGATGTCAGAATCGACGTCAAAAGGACCGATTTGTCAGCGAAAGGATTTTGACGTCATTTCCTCCCCTCCCCCCTCTAACCGTCAATGCGTAATCTGCTAAATATGATGCGCGTGGCTCACGTGTCCAAGCGCTGGCTACCAATTAATTGGTAGTAACTCCGCCTCTCGCATCGCTCAAAGGGTCGACCTTTTAAACATGGCTTCCTGTGGAGCAACTGTCTTGTCCCTGCCATGCACCTTTGGCAGTTATTTTTATTCGTCGACGCCGATGCTTGAAAGTTTCAAAATAAGCTGTATATTTAGAGACACGTGTTTCTAATAAACTAATAATAAGCTAAAGGAGTATGGTTACAGATTTTATGTGATCTGTGGAAGCATTCACCTACAATACTGATCTAGAGAGGGATCCATTTTCCCCAGACATTATAAGGCAGAACAAAGAAGGCAGAAGCAAACTTTTTTCAACAATTTTTTGTTACAATTAAAGGGAATATTTATATAGCGCTTTATCCCCGAAGCCTTGCTCAAACCGCTTTACATACAGGTGCATGAGTACACACCAATTCAGTACGTAAAAATGAAATGCAACTTTCGTTCACAACATGCACACAACATCATCAACATGCACCTCACACAACGATGAGCAAAACAAACACTCACACGCTCTCTCTCTCTCTCTAATGCATGCAGACGGAACTATAGGCTCTTGGCGGAGGGAGAGCAGCTAACACTGTAAACAGGTGCCACATAAACTACAGCAGGCGGCTCTACTCATACCGTAGCTGAAAGTTCACAAAGAGGGATTTTATTGCGGTTGAGGAGGCGGCAAAGGACGGGCAGGATCGCGGTGTGTTGAGGTCGTATGACGATAAACTTCCATTGTTCCTGTTCACATTTTTATGTCTCCACAGCCGTTAGGCTTACCGTCTCCAAGTGACAACGCCCTCACATGATGTCATTTGGGAGGAGAGTATAAAGGAGAGGGGAGTGGAGTAAAAGGAACCCCGTACGAAAATAAAAGGATATCGCAGAACAAACAGCTGAGCAAGGCAAGGCCGAGAGAATTAGTCTTCATCGTGTCTAACGATACGTTTGTCGTTGCTCGTGAGGTGCCGTGGCTGGACTTTAGACCCGGAATTTGAAAATACGATGAACGTCGCTGCATAAGCCTTTCGAGTTCCTCCCCTCCCCCTATCATCAAATGCTGACTTCGTCAACCTTTCGTCCACTTGTAAGGGAAACAAATTATATATTTTGTATCAAAACATGTTAACTATAGTTTTTGTTGTTATTCAAGGGTTGCTTGATGATTACGTGTTTAGAATTACTGATGACTTGAGTGAGTGATCGGCTGACTAATGTTCACAGGAAGCTCAGGTAGTAGGCCTTGAAAGGAAACTTGCTAGATCATATAGGAAAGGTGAGGTCTCCTCATAAGTAAACGTCAAGATTACGTACGTCTGCGTCGCGCCAACGTCCTATCTGCAAGCAGACGTCCAAAGTCCACAGCGGCCATCACCTAAGAAAGACCCGCGTGACCTCATTTCTTACTGTACCAAAAAGAATTTTTAAAAAACCAACCGGCTGCACACAGTATAAACAACGTGACTCGAAAAATAGTGTCCGGTTCACGTGTATTTCTTGCATATCAGGTGTGCCATTATCTAAAATTTTGCACTCTCAAAGACGGTGCACAGGAATTCAAGTACAATTATGTGTTCGTGAGGTAACCGTTTTAATAAGGGATAAAAAAAGGTCTGTGAGGTTTAAAAAAATTATTAAAAATTAAAAAATTAAAAATTATTTAGCTATTGATATCAAACTTTGACTACTCCACTGAAATCTGTTAGCACTTCACTTTAGAAACCGTGTAGAAACTATAGAAGCTGTGGTGTGTGCTCTTTGTGACAAATGAGCGTATACTTCTATAAGTCCTATGTCAGTGTTTTGCCTGGTAAGACGGAAATGCAAAACAACAACAAGAAATTGAAAATTATTTATCAGAATACCGTCTCTCGCTCGCTATCATTCTGACGGTTGTTGTGACAGATCAATAACCTGTACCTGTGGGGACGGAGGGGGTGACCTCTGACGTACATCGTGACCGTAACGAGCGCCCGTCCAACGTCCTCGGCTTTCTTATCTCTAGCAGCATCTCTATCAATTAAAAAAAATCGTTCCTTCCCTTGAACCTAACTGTTGTTGACTGTATATTTTTAATACGAAGATAATTAATTGCAGTTATTCAGTCTAATATATAAGTAGACAAAATCGAATTGGGTGGTTGTTATCAAATATAGTGGTGATTACTATTTACTGAAGCCAAATCTGTGATAGTTATTGCTACTAATACTCTGAAAATTAATGGTAAGAAATCTAGCACTCTGGAAATAAAATGGTCAAATATAGTGGTCATTATATTTAGACATTAACAAAATCAATCATAAAGACATTCACTCCATATTGCTTATGGAGAGGTAATCACAATATTAAACCCTCATACTTCTGGCAGAAGAACCCACAATCAGTTACAGCTGGTATCATGATTATCACTTTTTCATATCTTAAACTAAGTTAACATTTTGTTTTCTTAAATTAGATCTTTTTTTCTTTTTTGCACTACGACCGCTGAGCATGTGAATATCGATATAGTGGAGGTGTGGCCGGAAACTGGGCGACACTTGCAACGACGTATAGTCAAAGCAATACTCGGGGCAAAGTCCAGTCTGTGTGTTGTCGTAGATCTCCATCGGACGTTGAGTACTTCAAGTGCGTCGTAGCTGCGGTCTATCGATGAAATAAGAGGGCAGTCAAATCATCGATGCTACGTCACAAGATAAATTACATTACCTATCATCTCTCTCCCCGGCCACCCCCCTCTGACTCTCTCCCCCCATCTTTGCACATATAATCTAATTTCCCCTCTTATTTTATTGTTGTGCCTTTGTTTTGTAGTAATGTACTAGTGTTTTAGTGGTTTTTTTTCCCCTTAGATCGAGGGCTAGATGTATAAAAAGCACAGTGCCTTAATTTTTGCTTATTCTGTTACCCTCGTAAATAAAGATTGTCATATGTGTGTGTGTGAGAGAGAATTAATGAACGAATGAGAGTGAGAGACAGAAGGAGATGCTTAAAGATACGAAGTAGCCAATTTAGCCTAGTATTTGTAACTGTTTGTTTGCGTCAACAACAAGCGAACACGGTGCACGAGAAACCGAGGAATCAAGTACGCCGCGTCGTCTGCTTCGTTAGAGTTCTTCTGTCACAAAAAAACACGAACAATGTCCTTTGCACGACTACTCGATTTTCTATCCAATAGCTGACGAGTTCACTTAATTCGCGCAAAATGGTGAAGTGCACTTGGACTTTGGCCTGTGGTGTACCAATAGTGTCAATGTGCGAGACAAGTAAATCCTTGTAACCGCAGACTGGTAAACGGTGGACGGAAGAAGCAGAGTGCACCTTCAGTGAAGAAATATTTTACTAAATTTTGGTTTGCAATCTTCATGTCATAAGCTGACAAGGGCTGTGTGTGTCTTTGTTTACTAAAAGACGGATAAACTATGAAGGGAAGAAAATAACTGGAAAAAAATAACGATTGACCGCGGTCAAACCTGCACTTCCTCCACGAACTGGTAAGGATTACTACTGCACTTTGTCGCTAGAGAATATTACATCATCAGGTATTGAAATGGGGTATACAGGCAAATACAGCGCAGTGATCGAAGTGCAATTAGCATGTTTTCAACTGAATATAACCAGCACCGGAAATACAAATAGATGAATTGAGTGTTCTCATCCATATTTAACCGTGTCTGATTGTTTTATGTATCATCACATATACTTAACTGTAATTGTTAAAATTGAGAGAAAAAAGGAGAAACGGAAGATATACTCAAAAGATCTCGGCAGATCTCGGAATTATTCCGTTGCTAACTGTGCAAAGTTTTGTTGTCAACAACGAGCGCCATCAAATGTTATGAAACACATTAACTGGCAAGCATATTGCGAGATTTCACATTCATTTCATTTGTCGGCAGATAAGACAACTATATAGATCGTTCCAGTGTTTTCATTGATTTTTTATTTTTAAACATTGACCGCTCTCCTTGCTCAAGTTCATTCACTGATTCAGTCCCTTGCAACAGTTAAAATTTTTGTGAAAAGCTTAATATGATATAAATAGAATAATTGTTTGCACTGACAGAATACATAAGTATTCTGCCTAACCAAGAGAAATTTAGAAGTGAATGAGAAGCATAAACGTATTTCAGCAAAATGAAAAACTGAAAAGAGTTCATGTTCTTGGTGTATGGTTAAGTAAAGATGTAATGTAATACTTATTTAACTCAGACATGAACTTAATAAGTGTTTTGTAATGTGTTGGTCTCTGTTCACTTTGGCTGAAATAAGAGATGATCACTTAGATGGCTTTAAGCAAATGTTATTCTTTTGGATTATATTTTTTTCTGGCCATTATTTCCAGCCTGATACATAATTTAATAGTGAACTTCCTGTTATGTTTTACAGATAATGCATATATGTGTTCGGCACATGTTATATTTAATAAAGGAAATTTTAGTATATCTGTGACAATGACAACATTTGGAAAGTTTTATAAAATGTTTTCTTAGAGGAGAGAGAACATTGTTAATCATTCTTCCCCCCCCCCATTCAAGATTTATAGAAGATATTTTTTTTTTAGTTTGCTGTATTTGTCTGAAGAGTTTGTCTATTGTAAAGATCAAGTGTAACTTTATTTATCTAATCCTCAGGCACAGTGTCAGTGGCTAGCTTGTTGAAAAGAAGGCCACTTATTTAAAACATTTTAAAAATATAAATTGTCACCCCTCCTTCTTTCACACAAACACTCACACACACACACACACTCTCAATTAATCAATCTACTAATGGTAAAAATACCACCACCTACACATGTCTGCTCATATGCCAAAAGAGTTTGAGAGCTGCGATGCTGTTAAAGACACACGAAATGCAGACTGCACAAGACATAATTAAAAGTTAAATACTGTTCATTGTGCATAGCATAGAGACTTACAATATACATATATTGACATTTTTTTATTTTTGGGGGTTTTTTTTTTTGCTGCGCAATGAGCATTCTTCTGAATGGATACCTGCACATTACAAATGGACATCATCATCATCATTATCATCAGACCTCAAGATAGGAATGCCTTAAAAACCTGAATAGTTAATGGTTTCGGCTAAAATGACTTTTCACTGAACACTGAACAGAGAAAGTCTGAAGTATTTATCTCTTTGTTAAGAGATTTTGTTGTTACTAGGAGGTACTTTAACTCTTTACAGAACACTTGAACATGTAAAAATATATATATATATATATTGGTGTTGATGACAAGAAACTTTTAATGGCAAAATGTTAATGGCTAGAATTTTGACAACTAATTTTTCCCAATAATGGCACCACGATTCATGTAATATTTTCCTGTAATGTCTTCTTTTATTTTCAGTGGCAAACACTAAATTTGCAGGTGAAAGTTGATCATTAGAAGACCTTCATGACAGGTGTTTTATAAAGTTGTGATTCTTTAGCATGGCAGAGGCCCATTCAGCAGTTGCCTTCTCATTCACAGTCACACCTGAGGGTGTTGACGTAAAGCTCAACCATGAAGCTCTTCATGCCATATGGGAGAGTGGTGTTCTTTCTTGGAAAAAGCGTATAGGAAAATGGAAGGTTTGTTTTCATGTTTTTTTTTAACATGCTTTACATTTTGTTTAAAGATAAATATATTAGTAATCTCTAAATATTATATAAAATTATATAACAGGTAGTAATTTCTCCATGAATGTTACTAAATTGTCCCCCTCTTGAACTTTCAGGTGTACAACTTTCACCTCAGTTTACGTTTCCCTACTCGTTACAACTATAGGGTCCAGCAATTAGCAGATCTGTACTTTTTGTGTCCTGCAACCTTTATTTGTCTGAGAATTCAGGATGTGAATAGTGATTCCCAAAAATAAGAAATAAAATATTTTTAGATGTATTGCACTGCTGCTGTAAAATTTTTCAAAAACTACTTATGTATATTCCTGTATATGCTTATTTTTTTCCAGAACAATTTCCGAAATGGCGTATTTCCTGCCTCTCCTATATCCTGGTTATTCACAGTTACCCTTATGCTGGGTTTAAAACTGGCAGGTTGGGATCCGTCCTGTGGACTCATTGGTCTTCTCCATATGCACACTCCTGTGTTAGTACTTTTTGTGAGCAATAATTGAATAAACAAGTAAATTTTGCCAGTATTATTGTTTCAAGCAGATGTTTTTAGCTGCAGCTACATGAACATCATAACTGAATGGAAACAAGATTGGTACATTTGTATGCATTTAGTATAATCAGTTGAATGCATATCTTGCAATGCTTTTAAATGGATATTTTTAATGTTTAGATATTTGCATATTTTAAAAAAGTTAATTTGATGTAGTTGCTAATGAATGCGAGCATGTTTCTGTGTGTGTGTTGCATGCATAAGATCATGTATATATGCAAACTTGCTTTCCTCTTATCTGTATTTTTATTCATTTTATGTGCATTTCAGGATAAATAGCTACTCATTTTCAGTAGGCCAGTACCTCAGCACTTTGTTGCATGGCACACTGCTATGGATCTTGATCATCATCATCATCAAATACTTTCTGCGGCTTCTTCTTACCTACCATGGCTGGATGTATGAACTGCATGGCAGGTTGTCTATCAAAACTAAGCTTTGGGTAGTAAGTACATTAGTCTTATGTCCTTTTGTTTAAAGCTTGATATGTAATAGGCTCTGGTTTGTAAGTAACTTGGACATGTGTAACACACCAGGTCTGGTAAGCTCTTGCACGTAAGTGGATTTGTATGGTATCATCTGATTATGATGAAAACTTAGGACAACAGTTTTAGTAAGCCCCAGCTTAATGAGAATAATAATAATGAAGATTATGTAGCAAAAAACCCACAGTTGATGTAGACATGCTCGCTGCATTTTAGAAAGAACTGCGGTTGAAAGAAGCAAATACACAAAGAAATGGACATAGAACAAGAAATAAAAAAAAAATTGATAAAAACTATTGGTTTGTGTGAGATGACTCATGATCTGTTTCCTTTTGCAACCCATCCTTTGCATCGTCTTGCACCCAAGAAAAAAAATATTACATCAATGAGAATAATAATAATGAAGATTATGTAGCAAAAAACCCACAGTTGATGTAGACATGCTCGCTGCATTTTAGAAAGAACTGCGGTTGAAAGAAGCAAATACACAAAGAAATGGACATAGAACAAGAAATTAAAAAAAAATTGATAAAAACTATTGGTTTGTGTGAGATGACTCATGATCTGTTTCCTTTTGCAACCCATCCTTTGCATAGTCTTGCACCCAAGAAAAAAAATATTACATCACTGATATACAAAATGAAGAGGTGTAATATTTTAGAATCAGTGTCTCATCAAATACCTTCTTCCCACTTTCCAAATCCATTTACACCTGTTTCCCTCAGTAGGTATTGTAAACCAAATTTTTCTCATCACCATATTGCACCTCCAGTTTTAGTTCCATTAATCACTGACCTCAGAAAATAACTTCGTCTTTTGCAGGTCATGATTCGCATGTTTGGTGGCCGCAAGCCCATGCTGAACAGCTACCAGGCTTCTCTTCCTAAACTTCCTGTACCTGCTTTGAAAGATACTTTGAAAAGGGCAAGTAATGTCAGTTACTAAGTACATCATGGGTAAAATGAAATCTGATTGCATTAGTTTTATGGTTTTTTTTTAAATCCTGTGAAGAGTGATATTAGTATTTTCACTTGTCTGTTGCTTATGTTCAAGGAATAAATCAGTAAATGATAAATTCTTCATAAATATTTATGCTTTGAACTCATGGACATTTTAGACAATGGCTTATCTATGTATGTTTAATGGTGTTAAATGGAACAGTACCTTGAATCTGTGCAACCACTGATGGATGACAAGCAATATGCACGCATGGAAAAGCTGGCAAAGGAGTTTGGGAGTGGTCTTGGCAAGAAGCTTCAGCGATATCTTGTGCTTAAATCCTGGTGGGCAACCAATTATGTAAGTTAGTGGTTCTAGGAAAAGCAGAAGTAAAATTGACTATATATTTCTTTTAATAAAGAAAGTAATTATTTACCTGATGGAAAAATCTCCTTTGGATAATAAATCCTTAAAGTGGATGTTGTGATCACTTTCGGCCCTCAGATTACTTTTTAGAAATAGAATTAAAAATTGTAAATCGTTAGAAATTTTTTTTTTAAAATTATGTCATTGCCTTGTCATCTGAAGACATGAATTGTGTTGTAGGGCCCAATTTCTTCCTAAATACACGGATACATTTATGCATAAAATTGAGTAAAATAGACATTGAAATACAAGACAGTCTTCATTATGCAGGTTACAGACTGGTGGGAGGAGTATGTCTATTTGCATGGCCGGTCACCGATCATGATCAACAGTAACTTCTATGGGATTGTGAGCATTCAAGACATGCATTTTGATTGTTATGTTCACATTTTCTTTCATAGCCGGATAATAACTTTGAAACACAGATGTGTGTACATGCAAGCATTACACGCACAGGTGCATACACATAGTTCAAATACCCATATATTTGTAACTATGCTTATGCAATCTTTAATTTCAATCTGCTAGTCTCTTAGGTTTGTGATTTTACTAGTTTATGCATAATATAGTAGCTAGTGTAAGGAGCCTATCATTCTAGAAAAAAATAGCATGTAGCTACACATAATTTTTTAAAAAAAGACCTTTTATAAATTTTATTGCAGAATTCCACTTTCTTTTAAAATTCTTAGATTAGGAAATATTTCAACATTCACTCACTCTTTCTTTGTCTGTCTGCCTCTCTTGCACACACACACACACAACAGAAACCTATGATGCAGGCAGATGTAAACGTTTTTTTCCTGCTTTTCCTTTTTGCATGAACACATGCATCCTTTTTATTCTTTGCATCCTCTGTATTCTTTTTCACTTGAAGAATGAAAAAGAAAGAATTGAGAAAGCTGCTGCGCATTTTATTTATTCATTTATTTTGGGGACATAGGATGCTGTTTTAGTGAAGCCAACAAGCCAGCAAGCATCACGGGCAGCCAACATCATCTGCATCATGCTTAAGTATCGCAGAGAAGTGGATCGTGAAGAGCTGAAACCAGTGTGTGAAATTTTTATCAGTAACTTCATTTCTTATGAAGGAGTTGTCAAGTTTGTCTTGTTCCTCATAGCCTCATTTGTGTCTATGTCTAGGTATGTGTGTATGTGTTTTTAAAATCTAAGATCCAAGTTGTACTGAAAACAGGGTCAGTGGATGCATGCTTTTGCTATAAGCTTTCTTAGTTCTTTCAAATTAAGATAGAAGCATGAAGCGTTATGAGCAGCTGATAAATGTGTAGGAAATTCAAACTTGGGAAGAAACAACTGCTGAATATTCTCTTTTCAGACTATTGTGTGTGTATATTTCAGATCTTGCTGAACAAGACTGTGCCTCTGTGTTCAGCCCAGTATGAGAGACAGTTCAACACAACACGCATCCCAGGCATTGAGACTGGTAAGTTTAACAGAAAAAAACAAAAACAAAAAACAAAACTGGTTTCTGATATTGTTACCTTGAAATTGATTTGAACTGTTTATGAAATTTGTAAAATTTACATTTTTTTCAGTGTGCATCATATTTTGCTTTCATTTTATGATGATAGTTTCAAACTTTAGTAAGTGCTTTGTAAGTTTTAAAAAATCAAATTTAATTTTAGTTTTTTTTCTTGTGGGTTGTCAAATAGTTTCATGGAGACAATAGAGGCCATCACAATCAATATTTCATGAGACCACTGAATAACAAATCATTAGAGATAGTACTTGTGGAGAAGTGCTTGTGGAAGATAAATAGAAATCCTTTTCTTCAATGGCAAGATGGCATTTACAGTGGATTCGTAGCACTGGCTGGCAAGAGTTCACCACAAGAGTACATGCTCAGCCCATTATTTAGATTCAGCATTGTCATAACTAAAGTACTGCCATGCCACTTCTGTAATAATTTTTGTAAGCACCATGAAAAAAAGTGGCAAAACATCTAGCTCAACTCTTGTCCCTATAAGAAATTTCCACAGATAAGCTGCCTATTTTGTGTTTGATTAATTATGTTTTGCCAATATTAAAATCATTTAAAACTCTTCCAATCTTTGCCAGACACCATAATGCATCTGAAGGATTCAAACCATGTTGCTGTGTATCACAAAGGCCGGTACTTCAAAATGTACATCCGTCACAAAAGGCGCATTCTCAAGCCAGTGGAGATAGAGACGTAAGTAAAAAATTTTTCCATGGTTGCTTGCTGTGATAGAATTAATACTTAGCCACTTGTAGAGGCATCATAACTGGTGGTTATTCTGCTCAGCTGTGGAGTAGGTTTTACTGGATTTTTTGGGCTGGAGAAATTCCATTGTGCATCCAACAAGGATGGACATCTGATATGCAAGGAACGGTAAAGGTGATCGAAAGAGAAAGCTGGGATCTGCCTTCCCCATGCTGTGCTTTAGACACGATGAACCACTTAACATTCACTTCACTCACAAGGCTTTTGGACAAATCAATTTATTTTATGCTGATTTTTTTTTTAAATTGTCCATTTGTTTGCTTTGTATTTTTATTGCATTTTGTTATCTTGGAAAATGTTATTTATTTGTGATAGTATATATTTTGCAGTCAATTTATGAGGAAATGAGTGATGAAGTAATGATGAGCTGGTACTTTTATATCTTAAGAATAGCTAGATGTTCTTGATTGTTGTTCGCATTCATTTTAACATTACACAGAATGATTCAGCGTATACTTGATGATGACTCCCCACCAGCACCTGGGGAGGAGCATCTGGCAGCTCTCACAGCTGTAGAGAGAGTGCCCTGGGCAAAAGCACGCAAAGAATACTTTTCGAAAGGCAAAAACAAGGCTTCCTTAGATGCCATAGAAAAGGTATGGAACACATTTTCGCATTCTGCTAGACAATGTTTATATTTGAAGCGCTTGAATAAAGTTAATGATAAGTCTTAAATTCTTGGAAAGCCTTTGAATAAACGAGACTAGACATTTGTGACAGATGTTGACATGTTAAGTTTCGTCAGTGAGTTTTACATCAGTTGATGGGCCCATCCATCACCCCAAATGATATGGTGTCTGTGAAAACATTTGTTTAAAACATATGGTGTAGATCAGCTTTGTGAACTACACATCATAATTAAACATTTTGAGCAACACATTTTTATTTGCTGCTCCACCATTGTCTGGTACACCTGGTGCTAGTCTGTTTATAGTAAATTTTCAGATATGAATATCATTTTGAGTCAATTTTAGTCAGAAGCATTTTTGAGATTTTCTTTTGTTCCTTTGTGCTTGTATTTGTGTTTAGATTTTTCAATTATTTCTCATCATTTTCATGCCTTACAGTTCTTCTAGATTGTACTGCACACAGACCTGCTCTGGTAACAGGAATTTTTCAAGTGAATTATAGATTTTTGGCACAACACAGTGTTTTATCATGCTACATTTGCCTTATGCATATCTTCAACAGGCTGCTTTTGTGCTCAGTCTGGACACTGAAGAACAGGACTATTGTCCCGTGAGTAGCTGTTTGCTCTGTGAAAACATTCTTTCATCAACTGCCACTAGTTGGCCTTTTGAAAGTACAAATTTAATGTTTTCAACTTTTTTCCAGACATACACATGTGTGTTTACTTAAAGAAATTTTCTTTTAAATGCTGTTGGTGTTTTACTGTAGGCTGTTTATTACAGGTATGAAGTTGTTAATTCACATTTTGTTTGTTATTAAAATACAGTCTTATTACAGGACTCAAAGGAGTAATTCCACTCTTTTACTGCAAACTTTTTGATATCTTCTCTTGTTTTTGTCAGTTCATGGTCTAATATTCCCAATTTGCTTCTAGCTGTCATAAAATAAGACTCATATTATCATCTGTAAGAGCATAATATATAAAATAAAATATAACCTGAAATAAAATGTGGCTGTAGGATGACCCCACTGCACTAGATCGGTATGGCCAGGCCATGCTTCATGGAAAGGGCTATGATCGCTGGTTTGACAAATCCTTCAACTTGGTTGTGTGCCCTAATGGCCGTGTAAGTTGAAAGCATTTTTGAACTACTGTAAGTTTTGAGTGTATTTTGAAAAAATGAGTTCAGGTTGTAATTGATGGCTTTTGTAATCGATGGAGTATGGATTTACCTGTTGCATTTTATTTCATGCCAACATATGGTCATTTGCTGAGATGTTCCTAAATAATATGTTCGTTAAACAACAGCACAACATTGTTTCAGAATAGTAATGTTCTTTGCTGCTCTTCAGAGATAAGAAATCAAAGATAGGTCACCGTAGCAGCTAAATTTCCTTTTGTTACAAATCACCAAAATCTGGCTGAAAGCAGCTACCTTTTGATTTAATAAACGTACATTTGATCTGAAATTGGTCATAGTAAAAAGAGTTTTCCATCACTTTGTATTGTAAATTGAATTACTTTTTTGTTTTTGGCACATACAGGTGGGTTTCAATGCTGAGCATTCATGGTAAGCAAAATGTTAATGATTTGTGCACGTGTACTAAAGAAAAGGAGAATTTAAAAATGTCATAGTTGTCACCTTATATAAAAATAGTGTTAATGGACCTTCTTTTAAACATCTTCACTTAGTTCAGCCTTCTTTTAAACATCTTTATAAAACTACAGATTTGAACTATATAAATCTGTTATAGAAATAAATGGTTTTGGCATCATTCAACATCTCTTTAGTCCTGTTCTGTTACATTATTTTTATTTTTTATTACAATATGTTAGGTGTTTGAGAACTAAGTGATATGCTGGTAGAACTAATGACTAATGCACTTTAATGTATGCCTATCCCTGGCAGATATTTGGAGGAGTCATTGAAAACACTGCAGGAAACAGTGAAAACTGCCCTCAGTTACTGAAAATGTATATGCTTTTTCAACCTTTGCATGCTGCTTCCATGACTTTTCAGGGCTGATGCGCCAATCATGGCACATATGTGGGAGTATGCCATCACAGATGAAGTCTTCACTCTCGGGTAAATATTCATTGAGCTGTTTGTGTTTGTTTAGCATTTAAACAGAAAATACCAATCTTGTTTTACATGTTAGCTTTTTACCTGCATGAAGTGATATTAATATTTTTTGCACAAATTGAAATTAATTTTCTTTTAATATTCAGAACAATAGTTTATTTGCAAGTATTGCATTCATTATAAGGGAATTAGTTTCCAGATAAATCATGAGCAGACATTTTCAAGCAGAGAGCTTGTAAGAAATGTATGTTTAAACATTAGGTTCATAATTTGATTTTATAAGGTAAAAATCTCATGCGACTTATATTGATTGTTCAAAAGCATGACTTGATTAAAAGCATGATCTGTATGCCTTTAGTTAAATTTGCTGTTGATTGTTTTTAGTCCAAACCGTACAACACCAGTGGTATCATATATTATACAAAGCAAGACTCCTTTTGATAATAAGCTGAAGTGAACTCACCATTTTCTATTTGTAGATAATAAAACATTATTAAGTTAATTCTGAAATGCCTATCATTAATGACTCATTTGCTTTACTGGCAGAGAGATGTAAGTGTCAGTCTTCATTTTTCTGTAAGAAAAAAGTGCATAGTCTGGTGGATTTATTTCGTATTGTGGCTACCTGCTTTGTGGGTGCATGTAAATCATTTGATCTAACCAGTGGCTGTGTATGTGCCCAAACCTATTTATTTGCTTAAAAATGGGAATGTGACTAGTAACAGTTTTTGTATATAGTTTTTGGAACATTTCATATTCTCAGCTTGACTTAGCCAAAGACTAACACCAGAATGGGAACTGTTTGGCTGGCAATTTGCATGCTGAAGTACCTTCAAGCATGCAGTTTGCATATTAGTGACAAAGTATTTGTCACTATGAAACAGATGCATAGACAATAAAATATGTAGTCTCATGAATGCTTGAATGATGCTACAGAAATAAACCATCTGACTGAACATGCTATTCCAGTACTAAACATTTTTAACAGTAATAATAGGTTTATAAAGTGTATTATCCTAAGGCTCTGAGTGCTTCACAAAATGCCCACATTTGCAGGCAGGCATGAAGAAATGTACAAAAGAGCTAGAATACATCACAGCACAATATAAGAACACAATGAACGAAATAAGAGATAATTGTCTGGTATGGAGAAAGAGGTTATGAAGACCAGTGTTTCACACCTAGACTGTGGTACATCATGTCAAAAACACTTATGTGCCTTTTTCACAATTCTAATTACACATAACATTTTGTAATACTGTGGAGCTGAAATGGAAATTTGCTTACTTTTTTTTTGGCTCATCATCCCTTTCCTGGTTTATTATGCCAAGCCATGATGATAATGTCACTGTCAGGGAGTGAGATATTTTTTAACCACTGGAAGTTTTACAGGTATCTCTTCTGTTAAAGCAGCATCTGGCAATGAAAGCCTGCAGTAGTCTCACCCTGGCCTAGTCTGCACATTTTAGATAAATGAAGCATCTTTTTCCCTATCAGCACAGTTTATTGTTCCCTGCTCCATCTTCAGTTTTAAGCAGAGCTAATATCTGAAGGAGCTAAAAAAAGAATATTTTTTACCTTGACACTAACACTTGATTTGAGGGGCTTAGCCATAAATAAGCTTTCATAAAACTAACCATGCTTTAAAAAATAAAAAATCAATTTTCATGGGGTTTGAGGGTTTGATCTTATGTTTCAGCTTTCTGTGACTTGTTCACAGAACTATCCTTTAATTAGAGTAAAATATTTGCTTCCTTATTTTAAAATGTTAGAATGCATGCATATGTGTTTTTTTTTTTTTTGACATTTCTTCATTTTGTGCCTGCATGCATTTGCCTTTCTTAGTCTTCTCCATTTTATGAGATTTTACCTTTTATCTTGGTATATTCTTAAATAGAGAAACGTGAGTAGATTTTTTTTACGGTAGTAGAAGATAACTGAACAAAAGAGCAGCACAAGTAATACAATAGCATGGCTACAGACTACAGTAGCAAAGGGAGGGAGAGATAATGGGAAAAGGAGGAGACAACCAGCTACTGAAGGTATTCACAAATGAAGCATCATGAATGAAGCAATGAAACAAAATGAACTGTTACAAATTTTGAAAAAGTCCTTTATATCTTTCTGGTAGGTTTAAACTTAAACTCTTAGACGAATGTGCTCCTGTTGCATGGTTGTATGCATCAGACTACCTGCAATTTTGCATAAATGAAGAATTGATTTTGGTCTTTAGCAAATTTTGTAAACAATTATATAGATCTACAAGGATATGCAGGGAGACAAAACCTTATAATGGACAGAAGATATGAGCACAAGTTGAAAGTAGAACAGTACATAATGATCAAATTACAGTTGCAATTGACAGCAAAGATATTTAGTCATCTTATTTGTTTTGCTTAAGTTGTGAAAAAAAAAAGAATCCTTGTGTGCAAAAGGCAATAATGTCATCTGTGTTGGCCATGTATGTCGACATGTTCTATTGATCTTTGTCTCTGTCTGCATACCTTTCTTTCTGTTGCCCCCACCTTATCCTCCATCTAGCTGTCTCACTACATCTACCAGTAATAGCTTTTATAGATTTGTGGTTTCTCTTTGTTTAATTCATATTTTAATGTGATTTGTGCTAAATGCTATATTTTATATATAAAAAAACTAGTTTTTTATTGTTTCTTATATATGTTTTATTTATATATTTATAAACAAATTTTGTTGAGATTAAGAAGTGTGCAATTATCATAAAATTATGAACCCTGCAATGTGAAATCAAATTTTTTTGTAGAAACTTAAAGCTTTTTATGGTGAAGTTAATGCAAAGTATCTGTTATGACGCCAAAAGAAGTGACATGAATGCTAAAATTGTTATGATCCTGATAGTTTGGTAATGCATATACAGAAAGGGACTTGTGTATATATATATACATGCAATACATGTACTTCATTACTGTTTCTTGCTTCTGTATACATTTCTGTTCCCATATCTTGTGTTTTATTCCCACAGTTATTACCCACCTAAACTCTTTACTCCCTTTTATATAGATTTTGTCTTTATTCCCTTTGGGTTACATATGACCAGGATTTCCATCTCCTTTTGGTTATGTACATTTCACTCTCATCTCCTACTTTTTGTCCTCATTATGTTCCCAGTTGTCCTGATCAAAAGCCAGTTTTCTCCCTTGTTTGAAAATCAAATTATTTATTAGTATTATACAGAAAGCAAGTCTTTAGAGCTAATCACAGACTGATGGTGTTTGAATCTTCAGATATAGGCATGATGGCCGCTGTAATGGTGTCTTGGAAGGACCACCTCCTAATCCAATCCGCTTGGAATGGGAGTTCCCTAAGCCGGTTAGTATCTGTCACTGTGTGCTCTGTGTGTTTGAGAGTGGGTTTAGTTGGGAAGTTTGTTTATTTTAACTTGTGGTATTCATGCACGAGTTCCAGAAAGTAGTTTTCTAGTACTTATGATCTCTAGCTAACAGAGATGATACAAGCTTTTCATGCAGAAAAGAGAAGAAGAATTTGAATATGCAAAACAGTGTGCATCTGGCAGAGAACTGAACAAATTAAGAAGCCTTAGCATAGGAAGGCCATGAAGCTATGCAAAACCTCACAATTTACATATTTAGTGAGGAGTGGTGTGGCTGATTACTTCTCCTGCTATTTCACCTTCATTAAAGAGATTGTTCATGTGTGCATGTTTCAGTGCCTTGACCTGATAGAGTCAAGTCAGTTCTTTGCCCAGAAATTGTGTGAAGATGTGGACTTGCACATCATGATGTTCAGGGAATATGGCAAGGGATTCATTAAAACTTGTAAAGTCTCACCTGATGCCTATGTACAGCTGGTTCTGCAACTTGCATACTACAGGGTCATTGTCCAACTTCTTTTCTCAGTGTTATCACATTGTGTTGCTGTAACTTTTTGTGCTGTTGTTGTTCAACTGAGTGCATGTCTACATAAAAACATCAATACATGTGAAGTAATTTGCATTCACTTGCATCTGTGTTAAGTCATTTACTTACACTAAAATTGTGTGATGAATGCAACACATTCTTTCTGATTTTCAGTACATGTTGCCACATAAAGTGTTGGAGCAGAAGCTATGCAGTTTTACTAAGTTATCTTTGCAGAATCTGTTCTTCAATATTTCTTCCACTTTGCATTTTGATAAGTTAAAGAAACTAATTTTATGTAGCATTATGGGAAAATTCTGCACTCTTGTCTGAGTTCTGACTTAATCAAATTTTAATGCACTTTTGAGAACCTGTTGCTGTCATTAAGTATGGTATTAAGTCATTTTTGACTTAATATTTTCTGTGATGTGCAGTCAGCTGGGAAATTTTGCCTTACATATGAATCATCAATGACACGTCTGTTTCGGGAGGGACGCACAGAAACAGTCCGATCATGCACAAAAGATACTTGTGCCTTTGTAAAGGCCATGGAAGCAAAAGCAGATGTAAGAATCTGTAATAGGTCTTTTTTGTGCATCTTGGTATTATCATAAGCCCAATTTTCTTAAGAACACTTTTGATGAAGCATATTTCACTTGCTGTTTTTGAAGGAAATGTTTTGAAAAGGTTCAACAACTTATGAAGACATTAAAAAATGTTTAGAAGTTGTTTTATTCAAATTTTTGGCAGTTTTAACTCTTTGAGTCCAGGTTGGAGTGTCTGGCCCCTTTGAAGATTTGAAATTTTCTGATTGTACCTTTCATTTTAAAAAAGTGATGCCAACATGAGTGTTCATAAAAAGACGGCTAGCGATTGATGTTTTCATCATTTTTGAATGTGTTTCTGACACTTAAGTTGTTCTTCATCATTTTAAGCTATATTTTTTCATTTCTACATGGCTTGTAGCGATTAAAATATGCTATTAGTTGTGCATAAGCTTGTATCAGAATTTCCTTTTTGGAAATACAATTTGATATACTTAATTTCCTGTGGATTTACTAGAAAGTGCAATTTCATGATGGTATGGGGTCAAAACAGTTCCTTTCTCCTATCTTTAGACTTCCTGTTTATTTTTTATGATTTTACGAAAATCACATTCGTTCATACCTGGGGATCAGAATCAAAGGTAAAGGCCCAGACTCAAAGTGTTAAAAACTAATTGATCAGTTTATGTCCATGTGCTGAAAAAAAACAACCCCAAAATATATTATTAGATAAGTTTGGGCCGTGCTTTCCTTCTAGAATCTGACAAATTACTTATATCTTTCAAGAAACAAAAGAAACTAAATGCTTTAAAATCAAGTTGTTTTTTTTAAATATTAGAATTGTCACTTAATCTATAATCCCTTTTTTGAATTAATGTCAATAGACATATTGTTTAATTTTCAGAAACAAGAGCTGATTCGGCTCCTAAAGGTTGCTGCTAACACCCATCAGGACTTGTATCGAGATGCCATGACAGGCAAGGGTATAGATCGCCATCTCTTTTGTCTGTATGTGACATCCAAGTATGTTGGAGAGGATTCACCCTTTTTGGCAGAAGTGCTTAGTGAGCCTTGGAGACTGTCCACAAGTCAGGTAGGAGAGTACAAAATCCCTGTGGTTTTGGCCATCTGTTTAGTTTTTATTACCGGCAAAGATCCTGTTTACAGTGAAAGTTTATGATTTGGTTGGTTGTGAATTTTGTCACCAGCTGCAGGTGTCAATGAGAGTGTGTTATGGTTTCTGCATGTGCGTGAATGTAAGCAGTTATCTTAGGAACAGATATGTACAGAGTAGTCCTTGAAATTTAAATTCCACAAACTGCTTGTGTTCAAAAAGAATTTTAATTGAAAGAATATAGTAGTAGAAGTCTTTCTTGATGGTGTAGCTGACTTGTCTGTGGACTTTTGCAGACACCTCATCAGCAGACAGACAAACTGGATCTAAACAAGTACCCAGACAGGATTTGTGCTGGAGGGGGCTTTGGTCCAGTATGTGTTTCCCTATTTTTTTGTTGGTCTTTAAAGAGTTTTATAAATGGCAGTTTTACCTGTGACCAATATATTACAACCAGATTTATTACTTTCTTTTCATTTATTCTTAGTGTCTCACGGTTTAGGAGTTTAAAAAAAACTTTTATTGAGAAATTCTTATGTTAAAAGTCAATGCTAGGAAACACCAGTTTTAATAGCACTGCCTGTTTGAAATGTTGTGTGTTGTATGATTTATTTGCCAATACTTAAAAGGTAGATGTCATAGTTAAGTGGCTAATTGCAGATTATAGCAAATTTCCTTGTAATGATGCTTGCACTGCAGCAACATTACTATGGAAAAATTGAGGCTTTTAATTTTTTTATTGTTTTGTTACATTCCTGCAGGTTGCTGATGATGGCTATGGTGTATCGTACATAATTGCTGGAGAGGACACAATATTTTTCCATATCTCTTGCAAGAAGTCATGTCCATCTACGGTAAAAACTTTCTTGACCATGCTTGGAGATATTTGGTGAATTTTAAACTGCAGTAGTGACAATTTACCTTAGTCTGATTATCCTGAAAATAAGGTTATTAACTGTGAATTTTAACCATGCATCTATTACAAAAAATGTCTCCTGCAAAGAATGTTAAAACTCAGCAAAAGTCTTTACAAATAAATGGCCAGCGGGTTAATAAAATAGGCCACAATCATAAATTTGTGATAGTGAAGTATAGAAAGATGACAGATTCAATATCAGAAATCTAACAGGTATGATGTCTTCTTGATTATTGTCCTTCCAGAAATAGGAGATTAATTTTTCATGTTTTTTAAAATTGTCCCTAGTCTTAAGAATTTTTTTATTATTCACAGGATTCTCACAGGTTTGGATCCCTCATCAAACAAGCCTTTGCAGATCTGAGAGGAATCTTTGAAAAAAACTGATATGTACCTTCTATACAGGAATCTAACAGGCTTGGGTCGCTAATCAAAACGTTCTTGGCAGATCTGAGAAGAGTCTTTAACAAAAATTGTATGCTTAGAAAAGCTACAGTTGTATGAGACCTCTGTAAGCATGTTTAAAGGCACCAAGTGACACTTTTTCTTAGCTTATGTTTCAGCATTATCTGTTTTTTTTCTGTCTCACACACATATATATATTGTTAATCTACCGGTCCTTTTCCTATCCCACCATACACAACCTGATATTTAAAGTATATGGGAAGGTTGCTTCATCATTTTAATGTACAGTGCAAAGGATTGTGTCAAAGGTTAAAGCATCATGTCATTGATCACATATATTGATATATATTGAGGACTTATCCTGTACACCTATCACCTGTTATTCATTCTCTGAACTCAAGTTCTGCAAACATTATAAGAAAACCAGAAGATTGATTTAAAATGCTGTTAAAATTTATTGAGAATTATTCCTAGTTATGACTATTCCTAGTTACGACTTTCATTTAGTGAAAGGATAATCTCCACCAAAATAGATTGAAGGCATTACTAATGTTTGTCATAAAGGGGTAAATCAATAGTTTCGAAAATCCAGCTGCAACACGTGTGTTTTGAGTGTCAGTTGATAATGATAATAATGCTTAATGCAGTTATAAAAATAAATGTATCTCAACATAGTACATTTAGAAAAATCTTTTTTACGTACCTGTTGACGTGAAATAGTAAAGTATTACAAACAACATTATTATTGATGAGATTGTTTTTATTTAACTATTTATTCTTTTTTCAATAACATATTAACTGCAAGAAGTCAAGAAAGCAGAAAAAATACCTAGAACATAAAAATGTGTACTCACATAAGAAATGTTGTCTGCAACAAATTTTTCAAGAATGAAGACTATATTTAAAATATTAACTAATGAAGTAAATTCTGTAAGTAACTGATTTAGAAATATGTGTGAAGGTTCCAAGGACCAAAAGAAAAGTCGTGATGTTTTGAACCACTGTTTACATTTTATCAGCATGAGATTTACAAGTGGCATTTAACAATTAAGATGGGTTCGTTCCCATACAGCCCTAACAAATGTTTGTGGACATTGAATAGGATTCTCCAGCATTACTGTGCCTAGAAGTCTTTTTTTGTTTTTATTGTTTTCTATGGTCTGTCTTTTGTGATTTAGATTCAGTGCAACAGAGCTGCTTAGTAGACTGTCCCAGATTGTTTCACAAATGTGAGTCTTATGGGAACTGTTCTTGGGCCAAAAGTCTGCTTGTTGTTATCAAAGATAGACTTTTGTGGTTAATGACAGTTCACATTTGTTTAGACTTGCCTGAGACCAGCATGTCACACAATCTAAATATGTGGAAATTTGATGCTCTGATGATGTCTTCTGTATACTAGAAAACATATTTATGTAGATTTGATGATTTGCTATTTTCACAAAAAGCAACTGTGCAAAGATTGGTATTTTCTGATTAAAAATTTAGTGGTGACAGAGAATGACTCAATAAGGTGACTTGTGGGGGACCATGTTGATATGCATTTATTATCCAAGGAGATAATGCTGTTCAAACGAAACTATACATTTATAGGTAACTGAATAGTTCTGGTGAGGGCTACTTGATTTTTTTTCCAGATGTTACCACATGATCTCTCCAAAGAACAAAACATGAGTATCTGCATGCATAATGCTAAAGATATCTCAGCAGGTTGGCTATATATATATATGTGTGTGCATGCATGCATACCTTAATTTTTGTAATGGGTTAAAGTAATTAAAGACCAGCATGGTTGGATCACTCTCAAAACAGTATATAAATGTATGACAATTTTAAAGGTGCAGTACAAATTGAGGGGCATTTAAAGTCACAAGTTGTAAATTGTGTGAAAACTGGATGCAAGCTATCTAGTTTGATTTTGTTTGAATTCTTAATGTTGAATGTACTTTTTTGTTTTTTTTACAAGGTTGGGTAATGCTCTCAAAATGATTGACCACCCTCACATGTAACTATAAGCTTCAGAATCCTTGAGTCATATTAATTTTGCAGAAAATTACAAACAATTTAAGTGACTTAACTATTAAAACAAGATAATAGTGATGCAAATGACATACCAGATCATGAAAAGTATGCTAAGATTATAAGCATACCCAAAAGTCCTCACCATATCAATGTATCATGTACAGCAATTCTTATTACCTAAAGACCATGAGTAGGAACTGTGATAAATGCAACCTCAGACATAATTTATAAACATTGTCTTTATGGTATCCTGACAGTTATTGGGTATCAGTAGCCTTCTATAAAAACAGTGGCAGCTATCTTTTGATAGTTTTGCTGCAAAATAAAGAATAAATCTTAAATTTTTCTTTCAATTCTTTTTTTAAAGCCTGATGCACATAAATTTTGTCCCTTTAATGGTCAGCTGGCTGTGGTGTAAATTGTTAATTTTTTTTTTTTATCTACACTATATTTGGAAACCGGTTACTGTATATATCTGTCTAAATTATTTGTGTGTGTAAGAGTGATAACTAGTGAAAACATAACTAGATATGTATAAGCTGAATCTAAGACTGTTGTAATGTTTTGTGATTGTTAACATGTTGGAATCTAATGCAGTCTGACAGTGATGGTTTGATAGATAATACCCTGATTCATTGATCTTAGCAGACAGAGAACAAAGAGAAATTAGAAACAGGGAAACAATGTGTAATCAGTCATGGATATGCACAATCTTCTAGTAAATAACAGCAGGCTTTGGTGTGAAGAGGAAAGAAGTCTTTCTCTGAAGTTAGCTAGAATAGTGATTTTATTTATAGCACAGTTCTATCTTCAAATTTAAGATAGAATAAAAGCTTCATGCAGCCCAAGCCAATCTGCATGATAATGTGTTATTTATATTTAGAGAGAGAAACATGCATATTTTAACAGAATCGTGATTCTTGTAGCAAATGAGTGATCTGCAGATTAAGCCAGTATCTGTGTAGTAGACTAGCCTCAGATTTCAGATTCCTTTACATTAGTGAAGTCTTTAATCCTAGAAACCTCTCTGTCATGCAAATCACAACTACATCAGGAAAAACCATGCAACAATAGTCTTGAGGTACTTTGTTACAGCTAGAATACTACTGTACAGATTCCATCACAAAACTGTTATGTTACCGAGTGCCCATGGGGGGATGTATACATGTGTTTATTTACGATCTTTGGTGTTCTTCAATGACTCAGCTCGGTGCATGGTACATGGGATCTTTTAGTATGTAATACCCATCTGATAAGTATATGACAGTATATATATATATATATAAAACTTCCAGTTAGACTTATTTACTAGCTGCAGATTGGATTTTGATGTACATACAAAATGTGGCAGTAGTTGATTAAATAAATCATTTAATGTATTCATAATGTAATCCTCCATGGTTTCATTGCTAGTGGAAATCTACTAGCTACAATTCACAAACTGGTAGCATGAAACGTATCTACTGTATGATGTGAAAGGTGGCCATTATTTTGTCTTCAGTCATCAAAATCATGACATTTTGATACAAATGACTAATGAAATTAAAAAATGTTAAAGGAAAGGGTTTTGTTTAAATTTGTGTGATAGTGTGTGTGTGCAAAGGTGGGTGTGTAGACGGATGTGCATTCCCTGGAATGAACGCCTTTTGTGGGGAAGGGAGGTGCAGGGCAGGAATGTCAGTCCTTCACATTTGTTTACATGATTTCTTTGCACAGATGACTGGTCAATAACATTTCCGCAACATCCATAGCAGTGGTATCCTCTTGTCTTTTGTTTATCCATAAATTTACAATTATTGGCTACATTTATGTCGTCCATCAATAGGTCTTACTTGATTTTAATTGACTCGGAAGTGGATTTCAGTAAATTTAGCACAGACAAAATTTTGTGGGTTGAGTAAGGCTTTGCACGTTGTTTTTAATCGGGCCCACGCCCACTCAAAACTTCAGCAGCTTTATAAGAGCTCTGTAAAAATGTGACGTTGCCTACGTTCATTTGTGGGATATGGGTGGCCAATTACTTCTCGATTTAAGAATGATTCAGCTACTATGACACTGTACTCAGTAAAGCTGATCTTGGATCACATTTTTCGTTTTGTCGACATGCAGGGCAACGATGATCGATAAAACGATAATGAAAACACAGAGAAAGCATTAACTACTAAATGTACTCGGCAAATTTTTTTTATGCACATATGCTTTAAAATGTAGGGGTAAAACAAACATCAGTCAATGATTTGACTACTGCAACTCTCTTCTTGCTGGCTGTCCACAATACCTCATTGATAAGCTCCAGTCTCGTTTTCCGGACTCGCAAATCTGAACATGTTACACCCCTTCTTCACTCTCTTGGCTACCAGTTAAAGCTAATAGACTACAAGCTCTCAACTCGATCGTAACTATGCTATGGATTTTTTCTGAAGGCTCCTTCCCCAGCTACTTTACTGAAATCTTGTCAGTCCACACACCTGCCCGAAACCTTTTGCTCCTCATCAGACTTCCGTGTTCTATCCCTCCCTGCCACGAAGACAGTCACATACGGACAACGGACGTTCTCCCTCTGTGCTGCTAAGCAGTGGAACTCGATCTCTTCCACATCACATTCGCCACTCTGACTACAAGACTGCATTTAAACGCTCTCGGAAAACATATTTGTTCACAAAGTACTATCCCTGAATTACGTATTCTTATAATAACTCGATCCCTGTCAATACTATCTGTCATGCTAACCATCATGTAATGACTCCATCTCCCACTGTTTATAGTACCTATCCCTTCATACCTTCATCCATTGCTTTACGTTCTACTCCTGTGCCTCATCTTTATGTTGTTCAGCGTGCTCTTACGTATCTCACGGTCCACTGTCTGTTATCTTTCATTTATCATTATTGGTCGTGATGCTGCGTTTTGTAAATTCACATTATTATTTGGTGCAGGATTTTTATTTCTTATTTCGTTTCGGTACTTGTTAGAATCGTAAATTTTGCGACACCAGAAGTTGTTGCAAGCTGCTAAGGCAAGAGTTTACTTTCGTCTGTAAGAAGTAGAGATGGTCTGTCTCATCACGGAGTTACTACAAATTCGTGGTCTCATGTAACTTAAGACTATGCCTGGTGGACGACGCATATTTTCCCGTATTCAGCCAGGGTCATCATTCACATCATCATCGAAAAATGTTGGATCAGCAGGAAGGTGAGCTACAAGAATAAAGTGAATACAGACGTATGTTGTTTGATACTGTCACTCCATTCAGGGTAATTTACTGCGACTCGTGAAAGTGGTCAATAGGGCCGACATGATCGGCAGGACCTGTAAGATTACATTTTTAAAGGCACATGTTTCCAGGTAATATGCAGTGCTAGTAACACGTCATGGATGAGTTGTGTCACGTTTGATATTTGCTCTTAATTGCATTTGCAGAGATGTTCGCGTTTTGTTTCAGTCATGGAGGAGACGACAGAGAACCCAATCTTATCCCCTTGGCGTCGATGGTTGTGCTACCAAAACACGTTGTGTTGCCAGAGATTTCAGGAGATAAAAATCTGTTCTTTGAGGTCACCATGTACATGTTTGGAATGATCATAATGGGGCTACAGTATGTGAACCTGTACAAGACAGTTTGGTGGTTGCCTCACTCTCATGCCAATTATGCACTGGTAATGCTCTGGCTGTTCAGTGAATCAAATTTTATAATTATAGCTTTTGAATGTTTACTAGTAGCAGCATTATATTTAAGAAAGTTTATCAGAGACAGTGATGTTTATAGGTGTTAATCAAAACATCTACACAGTACAAGAGAGGCTATTTTGGGGGTGAAATGTACAGCATGAAAAACAAATTTTTATGAATCCAAAATTTCATAATTTTTAATACACTAATTATTTATGTTCATTCTTATATAGTAATTGGTTGTTCCTTAATCAGTTTAATCACAGTATTGCTGTGGTCAAAAGTTCTCGGCACATAAAAGATTTTATTTTTTATTGCAGAATTTTTATTTGATTGATCCATATCTGGTGTCATTTTTAGCCATTCTGATGAGCCGTCGACTTGTAATTTGTTTTGTACAAGAGGTATGTATTTTAAGCAAGTTTGTTAAGAAGGAACAGACATTAGTGATTTTAAAAAATTGTTTCTTCGATATGCAATTTTCATTTACTATGTACTTCCAGAATGCTTTGTACACAGAGTCAGACATCAAGTTAGAGTGTGTGGTAATATGAATGAAAATTCATCATCAAACTAGTTTGGTTTATTACTTATGATATATTCCATGTCTTATAATATTTGGGGCTGTCCAGTGGCAAAGCAATAAAGAATTTGTCCCCAAGACAGTGAGATTGTGAGTTGGTGGATTCAGATCTTGCACTAGCCTACATAATACCCCTTTGAATGTGGCATCCATTTACAGGGGTGGACGTTTTCATCATGATTGAGTCTCACTTGATGACTCTGCTTAGAATGCTAAGAACCAATAATAATAACTGATTTTATAAAGCACATTTCTCTTTTTGGATATAAGCTTTGTGTGTTGCGTACGAAAGATTACAAACCAACTGAGTGTTAATCATACAAGAAACACAAGCGTTCAGCAAACAGATGACACCATGACAAAGACATGAACAAATTGCATGGATTAAAATGAAGGTCTGAAGAGTGAAAAAAATAATGTGCTTGATTATACAAGATATTTCTTAACCCTAACAGACCGCTGTACTGATTTTTTTGGTAATTTCCGAATCTGCCGCTAAACTGCTGTACCTAATTTTCAGTACTTTGCCTAGTACGTGAAAAAAATGCGTCACAAACAAAAAATAACCAACCAATCGTGGTCAAACCTCATGGTTAGCCATTGTAAATGTCTTCCCCCATGTGTTTGAATTGACTTTGTGTGGTTTGACGTAAAAATAATCCTAAAAAAATTCATGATGAAACGAGTCGCTGATGAACCAAGCACACAGGAAAGTGAAATAGGTCTAGGCTTATCACAGTCCAACAGGTGATCGATACTTTGGTTGATTCAGACTTTCAGAATTTCATCAAGAATACGTTTCCAGTTCAAGTGGCACAGACAGTGAGAGCTTGAGTGATGAGGGCAGAGCCAGTGCTAGGGTGGGGCGAGCAGGGCGACCGCCCCAGGCCCCGCAAACGGAGATTCTGTGGTACGGTATATAGCCTACACTTACAGCTAAAGGCCCCGCATATGACATTCGCCAAGCGCCCCGCGTATTCCTTACAGCAGCTCTGATGAGGAGAATCTTGAACCTTATAGAGCTAGAGCGATAGTAAGAGAAGCAAAATCCTGGAGTGTCTTACAAAGACAATCCATGCAAGAAGGTAAAGAGCAACATCCGGTGCTCACTTTGAAAGAAGTACCTCTGTGTGAAACAAGGTTCATCCTACTGGGTGAATTGGCACACAAAGGTGGAATATTGGCGCTAGATGAAAGGTAGACCTATTTTCTACAATGTGTCCAAGTTCCATCATATTCTAACCACTTCTTTGCATGTAACTAACATTTTTCTTTATCATGTTGGTTTTTTCTCTTGAATGCTCAAGAGCCCAGGTATAGGGGACAGGTTCAGGGCCTCAGGTCTGGTAGGGTTAAAGAGAGGAGATTTGAGGCCAGATTTTGTAAGCCAAAATAGACACAGTTTGAACAGTAAGTGGCAGAAAATTCAAATGAGAATAAGCTTTTGCCAAATTTCTCTGATATGGTGATCAGGGAGGAGAGCAACACAACTAGACTGAAAAGACCAACAGGTGGTAGAGCATCAGTAGCTCACATAGGTGTTCTGAGGCAAGACCTTGAAGGCAATGGTAGCACAGTGTGGTATTCTTTAATCAATGCTAGTTCAGTCTGGCAGCCAACAAAACTCTCAGGTGAAGGGTGTCACATGGTCTGCGCTTTGCCAACAAAAGACAAAACAAGTAGTCAGGGAGATCACCAAGTAAAGAGTTGCAGTAATCCAATCAACTGTTTTATCATCCTTGTTCATTTTGTTTCCCAATCTCACAGGTCCTTGTATGTAAGTCAAGCAAGGGAGTAGTCTTCTGGATGCTACAGTTGCTGAGGATGCTGTTGCTTTTGGTGGTGCTGGGATTACTAATCTACACAGGATACTATGTCGTCATACAACATTCACCACTCTATTCTTTATTCCTCTGTTACCCGTCAGTACCCATAATTAGCTAGAAGGATAAAATATCTTTTTTTTTATTCTTGATTAATTTTCATCTTATTCTTGATCATCTGTCTTAAATTTATTTATAAATTTCTAAGTCTAACCCGATGATAAAGTGTACTTTTTTGTTTTTGTCAACTAATGAAGGATTTAAAAATATAAAAAAATAGAATATAGTGGTTAACAGTAAACATAGAGCTGAAGAATATTTGTTAATTTCATATGATTATTTTATTTCAGAGTAATTTTTTCAGACAAATACTTGTAGTAACACAATTCTTTAAATAGGCACTGATTATTGCTACTGCAAGTAAGTCAAGATGCAATTTTTGATGTTGTTTTTGTTTCAGTCTGGGTACCTACATCATTTTGTTTGGGTTCTCCGTCAAACCGTTATACAAGCGCAATCTAGCATGGCCTCGTCCTGTGGCTTGCACCGAGCGTACAAATACAAAAATTCGCAGCTGCAGTCGTAGTGAAGCATCTTCCCCAAATTCAAACAGTGGTTCCACTTCAGTGGGACCACCTACATCCAGTACGCCAACAGGGCCATCAGAGAAAGATCCATTACTCTTTCACAGCTGTACCCTAACCCCAGATGTTGTGCGAGAAGAGGTGGAAATTCTGAAGACTGATTTCAATGATCGCATGAAGCAAGTTCTGTTCAACTCCATGGTTTGTGCCTACTACATGGCCTTTGTGCCTCTTTGTTTTGCACAGGTATGTCTTGCATCAGTATAGCATCTGCATCATTTAAAACTAGAGCTTAAGAAGTTTTTAAAATCAGAGTCTTCAGTAAAATAGCCATCCTTTTTTTGATTATAAAACTTGATTGCAAAGATTTCACTCATATTGAGAGCTCTTGCAGAAGCTGTCTTGTCTTTATGGTTATCTAAAAGAAAGAACTAACTCCTAGCCATATTTTTGTACTTTTTTTTGTTTTTTACCCTGTGCTTCTACTGTGTAGTCTCCCATTTAAAAAAAAATTGACAATAACACCATCTCCAGATTGAACATTGATTAGTTCAAGTGTGCTTTCAGTACAGAAGAGACCCAATGATGAAAAGTTAACTCGTTGATCTGAAAGTGTGATAAGCAGGTCTAAGTTTGGATGGTGCATACATTTTATTATATCAGTATAGTAGTTTGTAAGGAATGATTGTTAAAAATAATTGCTGATGGCCAGGTCAATCTTTCATGTCTCTAACCCTTTCGCAGTTTTTATTGCTGCCTTCTTGAAACGAGTTGTTTGAGGTTTTGATGTTTAACAAATGTTTCTGACCTGCTGATTTGAGAGTGTAGGTAATTAGATCTGGTTTTGGATACTAAAAATACTAGGTGACTAACAAATATTGTGTGATAATAGTGCATTTTGGCTCATGCAGTCTTTGTTGTCTTCCCCCTCCCCACCTCACCTCACTTCCTTGCTTCTTTTCGGTCTTTTTTTGTCTTCCTCTCCCCTCCCCCTCCCACACCTTGTTCACTCCCACTCAGTTCTTACTCATCCCACTTCCTTTTCCCCCTGGTCTTATTTCATTTTTTTTTCTCATTTTTTCCCCCATTTTTGTTCTCAGCCTGCTTATTTGTCTTTTCACTTGTCTCTCTTTCATACCACTTTGGTCATAACATCCAAAATATGTTTTATCATTATTATATTCCCTGAGTAGAGTGTAAACTACAGCAAAGATGGGTTTTATTCCAGAACTAGATTTAAATCTTGCCAACATATTGATTCAGACCAGTAGGGCTTGGAAGCCTGTTTAGTTCCCTTGGGATTCCTTGGATGTTATTTATTTATCCAAGAAGTGATTAGAAGACTGCTTTTTTCACTTGAAGATTTAAAGTACCCCATGATAGAAGGAGGAACCTATTAAAAGAATCTAATGGTTGCTTATTAAATTATTATTTTTATTAAAGTGAAAGATTATGATGAGAACATAGAGGATAGAAAGTGAAAGTATTTACGGTTTCTTTGTATTGTTTTCTTTCCGGGGTGGGTGGTGGGGAAGGGAGGTCACTTTTACCTCCACTTTTATCTACACTTCTTGCATGCTTTTGTAAGGCTAACCAGGATTTCAAGATTTTCAAGTGAGCAGTCACCTAAAGCATTATTATCACCAGATTACATTATGACTATATTATTTTATGATTAAGATGATAAAAAAAGTTCTGTGTGTTTACAGGATTTTGCACAATCCTAAAAACATGCATGTTGTGGGAATTAATTACATCTGTAATCCACGTTCAGCCTTAGATATATTTCTGCACTTTTCAGCGTACAATCTTCCACCAGTCGCAGTCATTTCAGGTACAGATGACTTGTGTCCAGTCACATGCTAATTTGTATTTGCATTGTATAAAACTTACAAAAGTTCACTTTGAGTTGGTTGTCGTTATGATTTACCTCTTGCCATCTGTCACTGCAACTGGAGCAGAATGTTCAGAATCATTGCGATGCATGCTGGGTGAGTCTGAAACTCTGACTTTTAGTTGTTGTTGTTGTCGTCAGTATTTGAGAGAACTAGTGCAAGCATTTGGCTTGCTGATTTCTTTGGTTTGTTCACCTCTCCTGCTGTCTTCTAAAAATTTCATCTTCGGATTTTTGAAAAGTGTCCATCATATGCAGCCAGAATGGTCCTTTTAAGAGGGTTTTTTCCCCCCTCAACATTGGAGCAAGTCATCAGATTCATAGTTATCTATTTTTTTTCTCTTGTTGCTGGATGTTAGTGCATGTGAGAGAGAGAGTGCTGTGGGGTGGTGGAAACCGAGCGTTGAAAGTGTGTGTGTGTATATTGGCATGCAGTGCTGTATGCATGTGTTCACAGCAGTGTTTCATCTCTGCACATTGTCTTCTCCATCACCGTATGACATTGTTTCTTCTGTATGAGAGGTCATAACAGGAGGTATTTTTTTCTTAAATGAAAGAAAAATAACCGCTTTGCATGCACAGTCAAACTTTGCACTGATGCTTATTTTTTTCTGTGACTGAAGTTTCTGTAAATTTGGCTTTTAAATTTATGCTTGTTTCTAAAACATGAAAATGGCATCTTTGAGCAATTTAAAAGTGTTATTTTTTCCATTCTTGTGTGCTTAGGTTAATATATATAGCTTTAAAATATAGTTCCTTCTGTCTGTGATTTTTTCTGTCATTACCTGCCAGTCCTTTTACTCTCCTCACTGTTCCTATGTTACCTTCTATTTACCTGTGTCTTCAGTAGTAAATAGGTAATTGTCTTATTAATGAAGGATATGATTTGAGTATATCAGTGTGATATTTTGTGAGCTTATCCCTGTTACTGTATATATGTATAGTTTTGATAGTATCTTCTTTACATTCTATTTTATGATGACTAGATTTTTAGTTTTCAAGATAGTTTACAAAAATCTTTTATGTCAGACACATTATATATATATTACTAAACTTTCCAAAAAGTATATTTTCTACCTGGACAAAAGGTTTATTTCATTTACACAATTTAGCTTTCCAAGAATATTCACCCATAAAGGCTCTTCATAACTGGACAAATATGCACCTACATTTGACTAAGTTTGATGGGTGTTTTATAAAATGATCATGTAAATACTTTGACAACACTTAGTTCAAACGTTCATCCATATTTTCCTGGTTAAAAAGGGCTTTAAGCTGTGATTTCTGTGTCAGGATTTTACCCAAGACATTCAGTAAAGCAAAATTTAAAAGAATGTGACAATCATCCTTTTGATTGGAAACAGAAATTTAAATGAAATTTATGATATAATGTCTCATTAGTCATCACCCAGAAGTATGACTACAGTAAAATCTAATTTAGCTAATGAGGAAATGCCTACTAAAAGTAGCGCAGAAATCGTTAGCATTAGCATGTGATTTGTATGGACAGGAAACATGCTTAATGACCAGAATGAAGTATTTTGCTTTTAAGTTGTAGATAATTGCAGTTAAACATCCATTTGCTTCTTGAAAGGTAGTTGAGGAAATTTGGAAGAAGATAAAGAAAGAATGGAACGGGAATGTTGGAAGGAGTTAAAAAGATGAAGTATTAAACATTGTTTCTCTCAGATGCTTGATAGCATTTGATGAAACTTTTAATTTGAAGTCTGGATGGCTTTTTTTTTCTTTGAGATGAGCAAAAATGTTGCAGGCTAGAACAGCAAAAATCTTGTGCACGTTTTTTCTTGCCTTCATGCAGCTGTTCCTTTCATTGTTGATGAAATGTCTCTTCAAAAAAATACTATGCCAGCTAAAGATGACTCTTTTTTGCATGTATATATAGAAAATTGCAAGGGGTGTTCCATTAATGCTTTGCTATATCAGCTTTGTTAGGCAGCTACCAGCTGGCATTTGTCTTCTGTCCAGTCTATTAAATTTCTTAGCATCAAGCAATTTTCATCTACATTTGTAAGAGGCTTATTTTACTCTTATGGCTTCCTGTCCTTATTTCTCCAAATAATTTTCAGGTCACATCATATTGGTAACAGTGTCAGGATGTACTTCTGGAGTGTTGTCTGTGTGGAGATCAACTAAATCACATTTTTATATTAGCCAGACTTTATTTTCAGAGTTATTAGAGGCAGCTTTAAAGAATTAAAAGCCTACCACAATGCAGTATTTCCCCCAGATGCCTGGAATGAGCTCTACACATGATATTTTTGTCCCAAAATTTGAGTATGTGTACTCAGCCTATTTCTGCCCTTGAGATAAAAACCTACAGTTATCACCATGCATGGGTCAAAACATTTATGTAACAAATATAGGTGGGAAAATGAAAACTGGAAGATCTTTGAACACATCAGATAAACAAAAGCACACCTTTTTGTGGCTTGTAAATAGCAGAATTAATGCATTTTTGAATGACTTGAAGGTCCATTGTTGGCTTTCCAATATTTCATTCCAGAACACTCTGTACTATGACACCTGGTGGGTCGGGCAACATGTCTGTCTAACCTGGCTGAGCGCCTTTTTGATGTTAGTCACTCACTTCCTGTCACCAAAATACCTGGATCTTTTGCACCGCAGTGCTGTCCATTTAGGGAGGTGGCAGAGAGTTGAGGGCAGACATGTTCACGTTCCTTACAGCGCGTAAGTGGGTATTTCCCTCTTTAAAGTTAGCTAATATGTCACTAGTTTTAGAGAGACGGACACTTTTATATCCAAATTGTATGTGTGGTACTCAGAGTAACTTAATTTTTACTTTGTTTTTACATACATGTGTTATCAACCAGTTTTCTTTTGTCACCTTCATGATCAGATAGTGGATTTTAATCCTGTAACAGCTGGAACATGCCTGTTGTGTTACATGTTTGTTAATTTCATTCTCTTCATGTGCTTCTGGAAGTGTTGCAGACTTAGTTACTACATTTATCTGCAGGCTTTCTGACTTGCTAAAACTGTGAATAATGTTGGCAAAAGTGCAATATTAAATCATGTTGTAGATGCAGGGTGTATGTAAATAAAACATAAAATGTTACAAAATATGCATGAAATGGCAGATTTTCCTGGTGGAAAGTAGATCCTCTTAAGAGTTAATGATGTCATGTTCGGTGTTCAGAAAAAGTGTGATTATAACAAACATAAGTGTTGAAGGTATTGCATTTGTCACTTATCATAGATTGTGTGTTCATTTGTGTGTTCTCATGTGGCTTATGTTTTTGTTGTATTAAAGGTATGATTAAAATATTTTTTTTAATTTTTTGACTATATAGCTGGTCTGAGCTGCAGGTGTGGCCCCAGGGAGCACTGGTGAAACATGTTCGCGGACTGTTCAAGGCTGATGGTATCAACGTCACAGCTGAGCCTGGCAACAGCATGCATGCTCGTTTCTATGTAAGTGATGCAGACTTGGAGCAAACACCTGAGGTGCATGGCATAAAAATAATATCCACCTTGACCTTATTTCAAAAAATGATATTACCCTCTGGTCACCATCAGGTGATGTTTTTGTAGTATTGACACTCCTGCATCATGATAATGTCATGCCCGTCTAAATGATCATAGCCTTTTATGAGGACGACAGTTACCAATCTGTGTCTGTTCATGACTGGTGTAGACAACAGAATACATCTGGCATGTTTGTGTATAAGTATGTATATACTGTATATCTGTTGGTCTGTACCACCTGAAAGTACATTGTAAGGTGGAGAGGAATGACGTTGTCACCTATATTATTATTAGTTGATGGTTTACTCACATGCTGAACAATGTGAGCTGAACGGTATGAAAACTTGGCACCTCTCATTTTTCTGCTTCTTCCCCAGACTTCATTAGTTTAGCTGCTGTTTGAGATGACAGTAATTTTTTTTAGCTGCTGCTTCATCATCTAAAATGAATTCTTTGCCCTTTGACTGTTTAGATGCTGTTCAACCAACCTATGCGTGTCATGACGTGGCTGCTGGTGTTGGCCTGGATGTTGGTGCTTTATCAGTTGTTGCGGCTCATTCAGTGCAGTGAGTGGAGCCACGTGCTGTGCATGGCTTTGGCTCTCTTCTGCAACTTCTATACAGTCTTCAAGCTCATGCGCAACTGGTTCATTATGAGTAAAACCTACCGGGATCACGATCCTGGGGCCAACTCCCAGTGAGCCAGAAAGAACAGTGTTCCTGGAAAAAATAGTATTTTAACTCATTTGTGACATCATATAAAAAAGGAAATGTCAAGGTATGGAACTCTTTAAAAAAAAATGTATTCTGCGTGTGAATGCAGCTGTTCTTTTTGTAGAGCGCTAGTTAGTGCTTAGGTCAACAAGTCTTGAAATAACTGCATCCAGCTTTTGGTTGGCAGCAAGTGCTTAGGCCTTACTTAAGCTGAAAGACAGGTTAAATAGACTGTTAACAAAGGACAAAATCGTAAGAGATCCTTAGTAAAATAGAAATACAAAAATTATTTCATGGATTAGCTCCTTGCTGCCAGATGTTACTCTCAACATTCTATTTTAATTCTGTTCAGATCTGACAGATGGAGGCAAAGGATTAGAAAAGGGATACTTCTGTCTTTTGTGCTTTGTTATTTTTATGAAAACAACTGGTTCTACTTTATGGAATGTTACACAAAAAAATGAGAGAACGAGCATATACTCAAGATACTCTAGTCTTGTTGATCATATAATGACCATTTTAAACTTTATATGTGTCATCATCACATGCTGCATTTGTCTTCTTGTCTCCCACTATGGATGTCTCCAGGAAGGGTGGAACACCCACCCTCCTACACTCTCACACACCCCTCAAAAAAAAGAAAAAAAGAAAGCCTTCAGCATTGCTTTATTCTTTAATTCTCTGATGTTTCTGAACACTAACAGTTGCATCATACACTGCATGCAGGCCATGTTTGATTCTTAGCAGAAGATATATATTTTATAAAATGTTTTTAATTTTTAGTTCAATCAGTTAATGTTAATTTAATTACGTGGTGCTTCATTTATATGTTTACAGCAGGAAACATCATTGAATTACTTTCATGTATTTTTTAAGTAGCAGAGAAAAACCTGCAGTTTTTGTTTTGACTTGGGCTGTCTCAAAACTGTTATATAAAAATTGCTCCTCCCCCCCCCAACCCCCAACAGAAGAAAAACATTCTTCTGACAGTTGTTGACTGATTGTGAGCAAGATAGTTTCTAAAATGCACACGTTGACAACAGCATTGTTGACAAAGAAAACATCATTCATTGAAAGTGTCAGGCACCATCAGAGAAATGCAATAAGGTCACAAAATGGGCAGGAAATCACTGACTGCCCTCGGGGAATTTTTTTTTTTTTCACAAGAGCGAAGGATGTCATGTTCGTGAATGCTTCAGAAATTAATGTGTAATTATAATGAACGAAAACACTAAACGTTTTGCATTTGTCACTGGTCTGAAAATGCGTGTTTTATCTCGCATAGCTTCTTGTGATCAGATCTGCTGAGTTTTAAGTGGAGTGAGGCTCAAGGGTGGTCAAACGGAAATAGCTACAAACAAAAAATGATAAGAACATTTTATCACCGTTCACGTGTTGCTGAAGAAAACAGACTACCGATTCCCAGGTGTTGCTACGTGTTTGAGGTGCTCCTACCAATCATAATACTTTCGTCAGGAGGTGTGTGTGTAATTATATATATGTATAAAGTCTCACCAGTGGAGCAGGGCAAAGGTGGTGGTGGTGGTGAGCAGGAAGGTTGTAGTGAAAGGGGGGATACAAATTGTGATGATGCCAGCTGCCAGCTGACTCGCTTTGTCGCTAATTCCTACTGCCACCCAAACTCCCTCTTTCCCCTTTGTTTTAGTTTCTACCATAGTGTACCTTCTCAAATCATGCGTTGTTAAAGTTAGATGTACATCGTGGTGATGTAATTTGGTCTGCATATGGTCATGTGACATCAATATTTACTCGAAGCTAATGTCAGATGGTTATGGCAGAGCAGATCTTGCACCAGTGAGGGCCAGTGGAAGTCATGGTAGCACTAAGCCTGTTAACTCTTACATGCACTGAAACGTTCGCAGTTGAATTAGAACATCATTTAACAGAACCCAAGGCGAAGCTAAAGCTAATCTCTGGTAAAGAAGACGGTGTAACTATGTTCTGTACAGCAGACAGCCGCTGGCCAACAGTCCAGCTAAGCCGTGAAGAATTAGATGTCGAGAGTGTTCAGAGTGAATATGAAGTTTCCTGACATATGACAGTGAAGACAGGTGGCAGACAGGCTGCTTGATAAACTCGAATGGACCGGAACACAAAGAGACTGCTGTTCTTTTAATTTTTAAAAGGAACAAAAGAAAAGATTTAACTGCACCTTTTCAGCCTCAAAGCTCGCTGATTTAAAAAAAAAAAAAATTTAACTGTGAATGCTAATCCTCTGTCATCCAGCCCGCTCTATGTATTCCAATTCCACTGAGTTACTTGAAAAGCTCAATGCAATGAGGGCGCAGTTAAGGGTCCATGCATTGTTAGCTACCAAAGACTGTATAAAGGGAACAGTTTTCGAGTAGCTTATTACTGATACGCGCTTGTCACTAAACCACTAAGGATTGAAAGTACAGGGTGCAGATCTCGTTTCGATGTTTCGTACTTTTATCTGGATGATACCTGTTTACGGCGCCCTCCAGCTCCCATCCTCACCACCTTCACAAACCCTTCTCATCCTAACGCAAAGTTGGTACATAAAGGCCTTGAAAATTGTAGGCACTTACCGCAACCACTCCACCCACTAACCCCTATACTCACTAACCAATTAGTACGCCCAAACATTCATCCACCGGCCAGTCAACCCGAGATCGAGATTCCAAAATTGACCAACACAGACAGTTTGCATTTTGAGACTGACATGGGTCCTCAGGGTGGAACGCACATAAAAAAAAATTATCGAAAGGTCAAATCGGTTCGTTCGGGCGAGTGCGAAAATCTTCAACTATATCGGTTGTTGGAAATGTCATGACGTATTTTTTCTGTTTTTCAAAGGTCATTTATTTATATAGAAGAATACAGATCAGTCAGTGATATATTGCCCATTTTGTTCGATAACCTTTTGCCATCTTTCAGCGAGCTGCATAATTCCTCATTCATATAAGGATCTGACTTAATCGGCAAAAAACTGAACAAGGTGCTGATTTACAGCCTCATCTGAACTGAACGTTACACCACGCAAGGAGTTTTGAAAAGAGCAAACCAAGTGTGAGTCTGACGGCGTTAGGTCAGGCGAGTATGGTGGGTGTAACAACACATCCCATCCAAGCTCCAAAATTTTTTGTACGGTTAATCATCAAACTTGTGTGTGGTCTCACATTGTCGTGATGAAATACATCTCATTTACGATTAACGAGCTCTGGGGTCAGTTGCACAACACGTTTCTAAACCTTAAAACTGTTCTCAAGAAGCGAAATCTCTTCTTAGCCATTTTGATGCATCATGCATTGCAGAAAAACATACAAAAAATTGTACTGACAGGACGGAATGTCGGACTTAAACAACTTTATCTTACTTAAAGCAGTTTTAGTTTTAAAAATTCGTTGAAATTGTGGTGTGCATTTAAAACTAATTATCTAAATAGAGTTAAGGCCTAAAAGTGTTTAAAATTAGAAATGTGTTGTGCAATTGGCCCCTGAACGTTTCTGGATGATAGATTTATTTAAACTGTACAATTTCCAACAGCACACATTCAAACTGATTGTTTGGCTCCTTGGAAAGAAGAAAGAACTCGAAAAACACACCTTTAAAATCCCACCCAGAGATCTGTCAATACAGACTGAAGTCCTACTATACTGAGAGCATATAACCTTCCTCTGATGAATGTCTGCTTTAAGTGAGGTTTGAGGCGAATTATCATGTCGGAACCAAGACCGTTGAGCATCACATCGTTGTAAACAATCCACTTCTCATCACCAGTTATCAGTCGCTTCAAAAAGGATCGTTTTCTTCACGAGTATATCGCAGATGTTTATTCTTCTTATTCCTTTTCGCCTCCCAGTGGAGCAGAGGGCCGCAACTACACCACGCCAGCGAACCCGGTTCTGGGCCTCCCTCCCCAGTTTGGCCCATGTCGCGGATGTTTATACGCGCTGTCAAATGAACGTCTTTGAGTCCCCGAGGAATCCAAACATCCAGCCTGCTCACGTATCTCAGCTTCTTCAGGTGGTCGCGAACGCTTGAATGATAGGTGCTAAATGATCTGCAATCTCTGGTGTCGTGTAACGTGGAGTTGACTCGACCGTTGCCTTTATTACAACGTCATCAACCTCTGTCAGCCTCCATGACTGAGGAGCGTCGTTAAAATCAAGATGGCACCAGCACGAAACTTCATAAATCATCGTTGGCACTGACATTCTTGTAAAGCACTGTGACCGTAAACTTTTTACTTAATAAGGTGCAACGGTCGCAACTTTGAAGCACGTTCTTCCCTTGACGGTAGTAAAATATGGCGAAAATTCCCATTTTGGTCTTCAACTTGTTGTAACATCTCCAAAAACAGGCAAACCGCTCAGTTTTAAAACGAGGCCAGAACTGTCAGGTGTCAAATGATATAGCAATAACATAGACGCAAATGACTCTAGTCTAGTACTTTCAAAGGGCCAACGGAGGGCTGAGTGGTTAGAGCGCTGGTGTCCGAACTGAAAGCGCGCTGGTTCAATTTCCAATAAGCGCAAACTTTCCCCAGGCTTGGGGAATGGTGAGGAAGCGAGGGATAGGAGATGGGCAACGCCCTCACGTAAAGCAGGCAATGTGAGGTCTCTAACACCTCCCTCCCTAACGACCTGAAAAGGTTAGGGGATGACCTTTACCATTAGTACTTTCAAAAATGAATTAACGCCATTTGTTGCAATAATGCATCATGACTTTTCAGACAACCATGCAGTGACAATGATAACATGTAAAACTGTGGACACTTGAAATGCAAACACATATATTGTATATACATATGTATATGTATAACATATTGCTAACGAATAATAATTGACAGGTCACAAATAATACAGAAATTACTCCATCGTCCCCCCCCCTCCACCTCACTTTTTTATGAAGACGCTGTCTCTTTTTTACGACTTTATTGTTACAGATATAAGAAGTTTAACTTTTTTGTTCATTGCCAGGGACTACAGCCTTATTCACTAATTACTAGTAGATGTCAGATTACTTTCAATGGGCGTAAATTCCGTTAAAAAAACTATAAAATCGCGTTTATTTAGGAATTATTGTCTAGGGAAGTTGGCGTTTCCACGGATGCAAAAAAAAAAAAAAATTAATGAAGCATGAGACGAATAAATAGAATGTGCAAACGAGTAAAACTATGTAGTAGCATACGGCAATGAACGATTTTCTCTCACACAACGCACATCTACACGCACACGCGCGCCCGAATTGGAGAAGAAAACGAAACAGTTTTTATTCATCTAATCTTTCTTTCTTCTCTGTTATCAACAATCATTGTCTACATTATTTTGTCCAACATGGCGAACCCAAAGTACTTAGAATGCGGATGAAGATAGTATGTTTGGGTAGGTGAAAGTTATCTGAACGAGACTACCCTTCCCCTCTCTCAGCCTTTTTCAAACGCCTTGAGCAAAGCTGGAAGAGGGGAAAAAAGTATGTCAGGGGCTGGATGCATTGGAAAGGCGTATCTTTTAGCTAAGAAACTTTCCCCACTTTGTTCAGCCAGCTGTCTAAAATTCTTAGTGAGTTAGAGATGCTTTCCCAGCCACCTTTAGAATCATCTTAACCATCCTGCCTCCCGGTCTCCAGTTCACTGGTCAACAGCAACAGCGGTCAACAAAACTACTGCGCTTTCCTACAAGAAAAGGAGAGAGAGAGACACGCACTGGGGTCTGGGGGAGTCCAGTATACGGAAACTTTGTTGTAGGTGACAGGTGAGCACAGCCTTCTCTCCTTGATGAATGATCTGTCACGTGGGAGACAGGCCTGTGGAGGACAGCAGAAGACGAGAACAACCATGCAGGTAAGTCGCTGTCTACTCTTCTTCCGTAAAGCGTACAGGTAGGGAGCGGGGACAAGGGAGTAGAACGACAACAAATTTTTTTTATTTGGAGAATAGGAAACAGAAATTCGAAAGTATTACTCAATGTATAAAGTTTGAAAATAGAAGGTACGCGCGAACTTATTTTGTTGGGATAATTATAAGGTATTTTCACGATGCACCTGGAGGTGAAGTCGTTGCTGTTCGTAGCAGAGAGATCGGGTAAGTGGCAATACAAAACTGGGTTAACACCAAACGACCTTTTTCCATCAGCTGAGAATCGTGTGGTTAGTAGTGTCAGCTGTAAACTGTTGTTCATTTTAAATGGATCATGCGTACTGTCGGAAAAAAGAGCAGCCGAGAGTCCAGAGTTTGAAAGACGTTTGTGCACGCATAGGCATCAGTGTGCATGCAAAAACACACACACACACACACAGAATGGCATTTTTTATTTAAGAAAGTGGTAGAATAAGCAAAACATGACCTATATAGAGGAAGAATATATTAAATTCATAAACTAATAAGCTATGATGTCAACAGAGAGTGGAGGGGAATAAAAGTATATAAGTGTATAAAAGTAGTAGTTAATCTCATTTACAGGAAGTTCTGGAGTCAAGAAGTATCCCATAAGCTTTATGACTTTAAATCTTAATGCGAGTTCAGTATACATCCTGGTACTGGTATAGGCTCATCATTGGTGGATAAGCAGCCTCACTAAATGATCATAAGTTGTGGTATAATTATTTCAGTAATTCTTGTCGGAAGCAGTTCGGAGAGCTCATTTTCGAGAGATTAATCGTTCCCTATTTCAGGCTTGATTTATGTAAGTGAATTCTTGGAACTGGGACATTAAGAGACATTAAAGAGAGAGAGAAAACAACAATAATTCTAATTCTATTATCGAGGGTGATAACATCATCCAAAAGTGCGTTTTTCATCGATGCTTCGCCTTAAAGAGGGAACAATTGTTAAGCAGCAAGATAATACAATAGCAAGATTATAAAATATTAGAAAAAGAAAATTTACAGTTTTGTAATTATAATTGTCGTACAGACGTATATCAATTGAAGAACCAAGTGCTCCTATGTAGTCTCATTGAAAGTAAGCAGGGAACTTCATGGTGGGATTTATTGCTAGTTTAATGGTAAAGAAAAGTTTAAGCAATTGGTCAGAGGATGTGGTATAAAATAGTTCAGTAATTCTGCTTTGTGCAGAATAAATTTCCATTGATAGAAGAGAGGATTAAATATTTCAAACTTAAATTAAATCGATGAATAGGAGTATTTGTGGATGTTTTGAAGAATAAGAGTAAAGTAACTCTAACGGACGATACACCGATGAGTATTTTGTTTAAAAATACATTTTTAGCTCGATTTTCAGCGGCAGGAATCCTGTATTTTCAGCACATTATATTTTCTGTTTGAATATTACCCCTTTGATTGCTCTCCTTTGGACACTTATGAGGGTTCTAGAGATCTTCTAGGGTAAAGCTCCACAGAATGGAAGGATATGGTGTATGGTCTATAGACACACACACACACACACACACACACACACACACACACACACACACACACACACCAGAAAAAGGAATGGTACATGTATTCTGCTGTCAATTCTTTTCTCTTTTTTGTATAAATATACTCAACACCAATGTAAAACATCCTCAACTCATGTGGGGGGAGCGCAAAAAGTATCACTTTATACGCACTACCAAACTCGTTTCTGCTTTATCCTCCTGTTGACACCTAATTACACGACATGTTTGTACGTCCTTCATTTTTAAAAATTACTTCAACGACAACGTTGTTTATTTTTCAGTTTTGTTTTACTTCGTTTTTTTTTTGTTGTTGTTGTTGTTATTTTTTTTTTACCCCTTGAATCCTTTACGCCCTTAGCAGTCTATTGCATTAACGGCTCGAAACAGTTACACAAAAACAAGTTGGTTTAAATAAAAGAACGCTTTTCCTGAGTGAAATGCGTAGAAAAATGAAAGGGACGAGAATCAACTTCGTGTATCAGGACACACCTCTTCCCTTCAGACGGCTCATCGCCCTCCCTCGCCAGCCCTCTCCCACCCACCAAATCTTTCATGCGTCACATTTTGCTTTTCCTAGACTGCTGTTGAAACGTCTTCCTTGAATTATTACAGCTGCGCTTAATCGCAGTAACGTTTCAAGGAGATATTTTCAGTTTGTGATTCATCACGCTCAGTTTAGAACAAAGACGTAATAGTCTTCTATTTTTGGAACAAATAGTTCGCGGATTTGTTGTGATTCTTTATGTTCAGAATCCCGTGACGATCTTGCAGCAGGACATTGAAGCAAACCTTAACCCCCCCCCCTGCTTGTGACAAAATGACAGCAGAACTACAGCATTGCGGCAGTTATTATGATCTTGAAAAATTAGAGCCAGATCACAAAAGAAAAAGAAGTCACCAACATCCAAACAGTTGTATTTCAAAATGGTGGAGAGACACCATAAAACTGACAAGCAGCAAGATCTGATAAACAAGGGAATGATCCTCACAGTGGACGTTAAAAACGAGCAGCAGAAAGATCTGGAAATTATGGAATGACTACCATCCTGTGGGGACTAATAACGGTCAGCGAAATATCTGGAAATCAGAGGAATCACCCTCACAGTGGACCCGATCTCTCATTGTAATACTTCTCAGTCGACAACGTCGCCAAAAGTAGGAGCGGCTAAAGGACATGATGATGATGATGATGATGATGATGATGATGATGATGATGATGATGATGATGATGATGATGATGATGTAACAAAGGACAAAAGAGTTTGCCTGATGACCTCTCAACTTTTGAGCTGTGTCGGTTTTTCTGGGGCCGATTTTGTGGAGTAGACGACTTAAACAAGATCTTTGGTACACATTTAGTTTTCGTGATAAATCTACGTTTCATTAGAAGAGTGAGCAGTTGTTTCTGATGCCAGTAGCTTGATCGCATGCTCGTCCCAAATATATTTAGAATATGAAATGTGGGTCGGAGAGGGGGGGGAGGGTAAAGCAAATAAGGAGGAGCAAGGTATAGGTACGTGTGCATCTGCTTTTGTGGGAAAAGACTCCCTGACTGTGATGTTTGCACTCGCTGTTGTAAGTGCCTGGCGAGGGAGATGTATATGATCTTTAAGCGCAAAGTTCAAACAGCCCGACCCCCGACCCTCCACCCTCCACCCTCTTCCTCCTCTACAGCACTATTGGATCAAACTCGGTCAGGACCTGTTAGCTCAGATGCCAACAGACTCAGTCCACTTTTTAGTCAGGTGACCTCTCCTCCACGTGTCACGTGTTCGGGGTTTTGGCGTAGTTCTGATGTCGCGAATCCTTTCAGCATACTTCTTTCAGAGTCACCGTTCAGTGCTTACATTTTCTAGTACCTGTGGTCCAGATTTCGTTGGGATTAAAGGAGTTACCTTAGTCGTTTTCGTTGATAATTCATCGTTTATTAAAGAACGTCATTAACTTTCTCCTTCATTTACAGATTTTAAAGTTACAATTGTGCCCTCATTCACTTGACCTGAGCATCATGGCTTAGTACATTGGATGAAAACGACTGTTGTACACGGAGGTAAGTTTTTTTTTTAATGTCTTCCTCCATTTGGCTACACTGACAGTGCCGTCAATAACGCCTAATTAAGACGATAAATCAGGTACATTAAAATGAACAGTTTAACTGAATTTGGCATTAAGCATTCATGTAGGATATATTGATGTCTATCTGACCCCAGTAAACAGCAAGACAACAAGGCAGTATATTAGATTTTATAAAGCTATACCAGCAATTGCAGAAATCTTTCTTAAGTTTGTCTTTAATTGGGGAGTGCTTGGTTAGTCTTATAGTTCTCGGTATCGCTAAGTTTGTTTGTTTGTTTGTTTTTTGTTGTTTTTGTTTTTGTTAAAATAAAGCATCATAGGTAGAAGTGAGTTTTCTGTGTTTTTCCGTTCCTTTGTATCGCAAGCGAAAGGGGAGACTTAAAGAACCGAAATGCGGATTACATGTTGATGTCTCCAACACACCTTCCAATGTAAGTTACAGACATATTTTGAAATGCCAGCATCTTAAGAGTAGATGTCTACGTCACAAAACGCACCACTCACATTTATGAAGCAAGGGTAAACCACTGTCTTGGGGGCAATGCGGAAAACTCAAGAATAAGCGTTTTGTGTCCGAAGTTATAAAGCTGCGTTCAGACTTCGCAGATGTTGTGTTACTCCTGAAGCCCTAGTAATAAAGCGGTGGCAAAGATACCCTGGGGTCAAGAAACACGAAGTAATGTCCGCGGGGTCTCAAGACTGCTTTATAACTTCGGAAACGAGACGCTTTTTCTCGAGTTCCCTGAGTTTTGCCTTGGGGAAACGGACTTACTCTCGCTTCATGATACGGCCCCAGGTGGTCAAAACAGAGATCGATACGTTGACTGACGTCATAACGATGGGCGGCTCTGACGTGGCAGTGTTCAACTTCTGCGTCATAGGAAAAAAGTCTCGTGTAGGATCCCGTGATGACGTCACATAAAGAAACCGTTCTCACAAGTTCTAGACGACTGTTCCATAGGCAGCTGAGATCCCCAAAAGCAATTCTTGATGTGGTAGCTCCGCGGTTCTCAACCTGCGGGGCGCGCGGTCATTTTCTCATATCTCATATCGGTAGGGGGGGCGCGGAGTACCTTTTTTTTTGTCTGGGGAGGCGTCACAAGTAAAAGGTTGAGAAACGGTGTGGTAGCTGTATGTCTGTAACAATCATATCGAACCTAAGTCTCAAGTTGACATTTATCTGTTGTCCGTCACAAGGTTTTAAATCTTTTATGAGGGAGGAGTTTACAATCAGCGATGACGTTAATTAAACAGTTCAGACACATTTTTTTTCGCCTGAATGTAGTACGTAAGTCATCCCTACCCCCTTCAAACAAACGCTGCTAATGCGAGGCAATTTGCTTGACTGCTAAATTTGTCTTTTTCTTGCAGACATCCTCCGGGTCACAGGGTAGGCTGAAAATGATCACGTGTTATAAAATGTTTTTCGTCGTTTTCCTCTTCGCTGCAGTCGTTCAGCTTCGGCCAGCAAATGAAGGTAACTAATTTATTCCGTTGTTGTAAAACAATTCATCATCAATCCTTGCCATACTTATCAGTTCTTGGTTTATTCTCTATTCATACAGTACTTATTCATCACCATCACCATCATTATCATTATCAGTCATTATTATTAACAATCATCAGTACCTTAACTCGGATTGGTTTGAGGGGCATATAAAGGTGCTAACACTAATTTCCTGCCATCTTAATCAGTTCTCTGTCATTCTCAACACCCCAGTCAACTCTTGAATGATTGATCTCTTCCCGTTGCTTATTTGGCCACAGTATAACAGATACCAACATTCTCGCTCTCTCTTTCTTTCTCGCACAATCAGACACGCACGCGCTCACAGTCTGTTTATATGCATAAAGGCATGTGTATGTATACAATAAATGAATATAGCAGCATTGCTACAAAGCAACTTTTTTTGCAAACGATTCGTCACTAGCTTTAAAAAAAGAATTCCCTGACTGTGATGTTTGTGCTCGCTATTGTATGTGCCTGACGAGAGGTAAAAGGTAAAAAAAGGGAAAGGTCATCCCATAACCTTTTCAGGTCGTTGGAGTGAGGTGTTAGAGACCACACTTTTCTCGAGGCCAGCTTTTTAAATGAGGGTGGTGCCAATCTCCTCTCCCTCGCTGCCTTACCTTCCCCAACCCTCTATGGAATCAGGTACCTATTTCCGTCAGCTGGGTCGACTGGGGGAAAAAATGCTGCGCTTATCAGGATTTGAACCAGCGTGCTCTCGGTTCGGACGCCAGCGCTCTAACCACTCGGCCATCCGCTTCCTCATTCCTTGCGAGAGACATGCACATAATCTTCAAGCTCAAAAGTTCAGTTGTGTTCAACAGTTATACGCTAACCAGAGTGTACAACTAATTCCCCGAACCTCATGAACTGACTGCCCCGTTAAGGACAGTTCTCCTCCGCGTGACGTATTTATGTGACAAACTGAAGACAGCACGATTTCCTAGCCGCATACCAGCGAGATTGCTTTTAGTGACTGACTCAGGTCAGCCATAGCGAGCAGTACGGCACAAATGCTATAAAGAAGCTTTGCACAGATGTTATAGAGGAGTTTTTCAGACACATTGTAGAGAAAATTGGCACAACTGTTATAGAACAGCTCTGCACAGATGTTACAGAGCTGTTTTGCACAAAAAGTTGCACGTGATTTTCATAACAGTCAAAGTACTAACTTCATGCTATTTGTAGCGAGGCTTTTCTAGTGAGTTTGAGTACAAGCAAGGAAAAAAACCTACAATTGGAAGAAGAGAAAATCTATTTTCTCCGAATATCTATAAAGAAATAATAATGATAGCAACAAGGAGTAGAACGACGACGACGACGAAGATGACGAATATGATCGTGCAAGTGCTGAATAGAAAATATAACTCACGCAAACTGACATAACCCTGACTTCGTATGACGCCGAAATGACGCGTCGCCCACCGGAGTAACGCCTTCACCTTCTCTGCCGCAAGGTACCGGACTGGACGTCGCCATACAGTGTAACACTGGATGGTTTGTCTTCGTACCATGTAACACTGTCAAAATCGTCAATATGTCATCATACTGTGTAACACTATTCAAGACGTCAATATGTCGTCATACTTTGTAACACTATTCAAGACTTCAGTATGTCGTCATACTTTATAACACTATTCAGGACGTCAATATGTCATCATACTGTGCAACACTATTCAAGACGTCAATATGTCGTCATACTGTGTAACACTATACAAGACGTCAATATGTCGTCATAGTGTGTAGCACCATAAAAGACTTTAATATGTCGTCATACTGTGTAACACTATTCAAGACGTCAATCTGTCGTCATACATGTAACGCTGTGCAAGATTTCATAGGAGAGTGGCATACAAAGCGAGACAATGGCGGAAGTTCGGGACTATACAAACAATGTCGTGTCGTGTAGTGCCGTTAAGAGAGTTTTTTTTTTAAATTGGTGTTTTACGCCGAGCCAGCAACCAAGGCTATATCACGGCAAGGCAGCCAGCCCTGTAAACAGATGCCGCACGCAGAGAAAGAACAGCGTGCCCGAGACGAGAACTGAACCCAGGACAGCCAACCTTCACTGTATTGGTGACAGGCGCTAACCGTTGCGCCACCGGACCGCCACCCGTTAAGAGAGAAGCGTACAACGTGTAAACAGGAGTCATCAAGTTTCCCCTTTTGTCGCACTTGAGCAACGGATGAAACTTGGAAGCCGATCGCGTAGCTTCGTACAGACTCGACCCCCCCCCTCCTTAGTCTCAGACTTCATCCTTGTCCCGCTTCTTTCTTTAGGCTCCTGGGTGTCATAGTGTCGTTAAGGCTGTTCCATGTTTGTTTCTTTATTTGTTTGTTGCTGAACTGGTTTAGTGCCACGCCACCAGCACCAACGAACGCTTTGCGAGATTCAAAGCAAACAAGATGAACACGATGTTCTTACAGGTCACTTGGTTTGAAACTGAAAAGGGCCGATGAGATTTACTGCGGATTGTCACTTCAGTTTTTATTGCGAACTGTCGCCTCAGAAACCCTTCATGTAAAATATGTTTATGTACAGGACCAGTTTGACGACATTCTGTTTTTGTCAGGACAGGTGAGACATGAAGTCGCCGTATAAGTTTCTAACTCTGACAGACTACTGTGAGGCCTGCAGTGATTATCGGTGGTCACCATCACAATCATCACTAAGTCCTCCTCACCCCCACTGCCATCACTCTCCTCCCCACCCCACCCCCGATCATCATCGTCGTCGTCGTCGTCGCTTTCGCATATTCATTTCCTCCTTCCTTCATCCAACTTCAAGCCGCCTCATTCCTCGTCGTACTCCTTAAGATCATCATCTGACCATTTCTCTTTCTTCTTATCATCACTTCTTCCTCACTCCGCGTCTGTCTTTCTCTACTCCCTCTTCCCCCTTCTCCTTCCTACTCTCTCTCCTCCTTTCCTCCTCCATTCTTCCTTTTTCAATTATTCTTCTATCGTCCCCTCCGCCATTCCCATACTTCACTATATACCCCCTTTCCTTCATCCTTTTGCATCATCCGTCTATATTCTCCTCTATCTTCCTCTATCATCCTTTTCCATCCTCCTTCATCCTCATCGATCATCGTCCTCCATTCTTCTCCATCCTCCTCTATAATTCTCTTCCATCCTTCTCCATCCTCAATCCTCCTATCATCCTTCTCCATCCGCCTCTAGCACCCTCCTCTATCTTCCTTCATTCTTACCTCTCCCTCCACATTCTCCACCTCCTCTTTTCTCATTTCTCTCCTCATCTTCATCACCTCCATCCTCCTCCTCATCTGTTCCGTCCTCGTCATCATATTCTTTTCTTCTTCTTCTTCTTCCTTTCCTCCTCCTTTTCCTCTTGATCACACTTTTTAGTCACGTAGAATAAACACAAAAAAGAGCAATGCAAACATGTGCTGTCATAGACGCATCCTTGTGCATGTTTTGAAGAGACAATAAATTAGACAGCTCGTCAATCACCCTTGACCTCTGCATGCGTCACGCTTGGCCGCGGTGTTCCATTCCTGGTTGGTGCTACATCAAGTGCCATTAGGTATTGCCTGGCTGTCAGCTGTGGCCACCTGATCTGAAAAAATATGAGCGTTTTCTTTATGGTGCGGTAGTACAGTAAGATTGTGAAACAACTTTGCAGGCTTCTTTCCCCGACTCCTAAATTCCCGTGTCCATATTAGTTGCGTTGGGAGCGGAGGGGGCAGTCGATCTACATTATGCCAGTGACGTAAAAAAACAACATGATTTGTACTGGTGACATAGCAACATAGTTGCTGTGTGTGCTACTTATTCATAAAAAGCAATGTTGTATTCTATGACGTCAGAAGTGTATATCATTTGTGTTATTAGTCTGGAAAACACCTGATGTTAGTTGTTTGCGTTTGTGACGTGTAAGAAACAAAATTGTGTAAAGCGTATTAGTGATGGGGAATAAGAGTTGGCGGGGGGGTGGGGCGGGTGGTGTTTCTTATTTCTACTTATCCATTCTCGCACGAGCTGTTGTACCACACAATTTAAACATGCGGCTTTGGGTTATTCCAGTCACCTCTGCTGGCCCCACCGAAGCCACCACTGCTGCCACCACCACTACCACCACCACTACTACCAACACTACCACCACCACAACGTCATCAACAACAGTGCTCGACGACGATAATAGCAGCAGCAACGAGACCAGCAGTGAACTGGGCAATGACTCGTCGCAAGGCTCCAACTCTAGCGACGTGGACAGCGCCAGGGGACCATCGTCGTCTGCGCAACCAACCACGTCGTCCCTAGCAACGCAAACCATGTCGTCCCTGGCAACGCCATCCACGTCGTCCCTGGCAACGCCAACCACGTCGTGGCCAGCAACGCCACGCTCTGA